>JANPWX010000016.1:5573011-6195907 GCA_024734555.1 Trochalopteron elliotii
GGGTTTCCCTCCTCCCTCGGCCGGCGGCGACCCGCGGGAGGAGGGGGCTGGGGCCGGGAGTAGGGCCGGGATGTGCCGCTCGCCCGTCGCGGGGCTCGTGGGGCTCTGTGAGTGGTGGTGCCGCTTCCCTGGGCTTCCGGGGCCTTGCAGCGGGCTCCGGGGTGGCCAGGCCCCGCGCTCCCTGGGACGCTTTTCCTGTGGCCTGGTAGGCACCCCCTGGTGCGACGTGCTGGGGCTGGCCCGGCCCGTGGGGCGTTCTTTGGATTAGTTTTGGAGCGTGTGGCTGCGTAGCCGGGTTGTAGAGTCTTGGCTGTGTTTGGAACAGGTGACACATGCATGGTGACAGCCCAAGTGTTCTTTTGCGTTGCAGAAAGGCCATGTTCAGCTCTAGCGCCAAGATTGTGAAGCCTAATGGCGAGAAGCCAGATGAGTTCGAGTCTGGTATATCCCAGGTATGTGGCTTTTTCTTATGCTCTTTGGTAACTTACTTCAAGTTATAGAGACAGTTATCCAGACTCTAAACTTTGAGGTTGATCCTGTCAACGTGTATTGTTTCCTAGTTTTACTTGAGAACTGAGTCAGTTAGCTTTTGTTTTCATCAGTTAAACTTGTTGGGTGTTGATGTGTCTTACAGGAAGTCTTTGGTACTGACTGTGGTTAAAAGTCTGTATCTGCTCTTTGGCACTGTGGGCACACTTTGGTCTCAAGTGTTCTGATGAACTGAAGTGTATGTAATGGATTATTCCTCAACTTCACTCTTGCAGGCTCTGCTGGAGTTGGAAATGAACTCCGACTTAAAAGCTCAGCTGCGGGAGTTGAACATCACAGCAGCTAAGGTAGGCTGGACCTTCTTCAATAAGAACTGGGTGGTGACTTGTTCTGTGTATGTTTAATTTTTGTGGATGTTAATGTACTAGGTGAATGGTGTCTTAAGCCCTTATGGCCTGTGGTGGTTTTGTTATGTGCTGTTGTGGCTTATCTCCTGGTATTTGCTGCTAGTGCGTAGGATTCCGTAATAGTGCTTTTCTTAGGAGCTAGTCTGAAAAGTCACTGTAAAAGCCCAAATAACAATATGGTATGTTAAATAAAAGTGTTTAAAAATGATGATTCTTCTTTATGTCTCTGCAGGCTGGGTTTGGGGTCTGAAACTGGCTTTTTGCGTGTAGATATTGGTTGGAAATGTAGGTGTTACAGAAACTTAAAGACATAAACTGCAATACTCTTTGTGGAAAAAAAAAAATTTTGTGTTGGTTATGTGCAATTAATAAGTGGTACGTGGATTAAGGCAACAAACTGATTTGATCATGTAGCTTAGCCTGCTTGTATATTTCACTTTGAGATCATGCACGCAGCTGAAACATCAAGAAAGAATGAGAAGACAATTAGTGGAAAAGGAGAAGGAAAATCAGTGTTAGAATTTGTCAGCCTGGGAGACTGGATGGCAGCAATGGAGCTGGTCACTGCAATCAGAAACTTTAATGGGCTGCTTTAGTTCTTGCCCAGGCCCACCAGTACAGCACAGGAGTCTGACTGATTAGAATTGAGTTAAAGGATCTGGGAGTGCAAAAGCAGCTTGGTGTATGAGCTGAGGGGCCTTCAGAAGAAACCACTTCTCTGGAAGTGCAGCAATGCCAGCTGTCCTTAGTGAAGGGCTTTTAGAAATATCTTTACTTAGCTGTTTGATTTTATTTGTGAGCCATCTCCCATGCGCATCTGAGTTGGCTCATATGAGAAGGTAGCTGGTGAGAAACAATCCATCCTTCCATTCTGTTGGAGAATAAGGATGTCTCTGCAGCCAGTTTCATGGAAGAAATGCCTTGTAAGCCTGTGCAAACTTTGGATTTGATCAACTACTGGAGAGATAAACCAGAGGAGAAGTAACCTGTCCTATTGTATTGTAATCCTGTTGGTATTTGAAGAGGTGACAAATGTTTTGATTGAGTTGTGATGCGGGCCTAGGCAAGTGGCAGACAGAAGGTGATTTCCATGAAGCAGTAGATTAAAAGGAAGAGATTTGTTCCCTTAAACTTTGTCTGGAGTTTGCAGTAGAGTAATTTTTGAAACTTTTTATCAGCATAACTGCAGACGTGATGGTAAGCATTCAGCATAGTTACAGTTCTAGCACCTGGGTCTCATCCTGCAGAAGGAATGGGCTTTGCTGTTCAGAGGATGATTCTGGATAGGGGTGGTGGGATTCATTGCCCGATCACTCCTCTGCAGTGAAACAAGTGCTCTGATAAAAGTTTTTCAGTGTTTTGTCTGCAGAGCATTAAGGCAGGTACTGCTCCTCTCTGATGCACTCCCTGCCCCACAGAGTGGAGCAAGACTATGAATACCTGTGCTCAGAGGATTCACAGTCTAATCAAACATTGCTTTTCAACCTCCAGCTAATGCTTATGTACTACTTGATTACTTCTGTTTCAGGAAATTGAAGTAGGTGGTGGCAGAAAAGCCATCATTATCTTCGTACCAGTTCCTCAGCTGAAGTCCTTCCAGAAGATTCAGGTGCGGCTAGTTCGGGAGCTGGAGAAGAAATTTAGTGGAAAACATGTGGTGTTCATTGCTCAGGTAAAAAAACTCTCAGAGTCACAGAAATGTTAATTTGAAGGGATGTCTGGAGGTGATCTAGTCCAGGCTCATGCATGTTTCAGTGTTGCATTACCCATTGGAGGTGGCAGTGATAGTAATTCATTGTACCACCAGGAAATGTAATGAGTGTCTGGTGGATGTTAGCTAAAATGTTTTCAGCTGGCAGTAGTGGAAACTTGGTGAGATGCAAAGTTCTTTCATGGAGGATAGAACTTTCTTCTTCTGCCCTCTCTTACTCCTTCAGAAGTTTGACACACAAAGCTTAAAATAAAGGGGAGCAAATATTAATAGAAACTTTGCTACACTTGGACAATCTAAGCCCTTAAAATTTCAGTTACTAGGAAAGGAGGAAAAAAAACTCATGCAAGTTCTAAATATATGGCAGGAGCTAAGGTGAAAAGGTGTTGGAGGGATCTCTGGGGAGTACATAAGGGTTGAACAAACTGTCTGTGGAGTGGATATTTGGTTAAACTGAAGCTAGCTGACATATTTTAATACAATTTTAAGAGCCAGAGCACCTTATTCTGAATCTTTATATGGCCAAGAAGATTTATTTTAATGAAGTGCCTCTGGCTCACTTCACCTAAAGGCTCTTCACCTAGAGGGTGGTTGGGCACTGAAACAGGCCCCCTGGGGAAGTGGTCACAGCACCAGCCTGACAGAGTGCAAGAGGTGTTTGGGCAATTCTTTCTGGCACATGGTGTGACCTGTGGGGATGTTCTGTGCAGGCCAGGAGCTGGACTCAATGGTCCTTGTCGATCTCTTCCAGCTCAGCATATTCTGTGATTTTGTAGGATTCTGTGATTCTGTAATCCCTTGAGAATTCCTTATCTGTTCATTAATCTGTATTTTAGCAGGGAACATGTGCTTTTGAGTATGACATGATCCAGTTTGGATTATGGTAACCCCATCATGAATACAGTCATGGAGAAGCTGTGATGTCATGTGGTGGTAGAAAATACTGCAGGTGGCTAAAACTGCATCTAGAATGTTTTAAAACATATACTCTTGTAGCTGGGAAGTAGAAAATGAGTTTTACTGACCTAACATTTGGGTCCTAATTTTGGAACAGGTTATATTTAAGCCAGGGTTTGATCTGGATTTTGATCATCTTATTAAGACTAGCATTTCAGTCTCAGATGTCACCTAGCTGTGGAACTGAGCTCACTACTCTGGTTTGCACCAGAGGCTCAGTGTAACAGAAGTTTAAAATTCGCTGGGATTTCTGTTCCCAGAAGGAAGTGTGTTCACAGTGCTAATGAGACACAGTAGACTGCTGTGGTTGTATTCCTGGGGAGAGGGGATGAAGTACAAATATCCAGGCGTAGTAATTGAGAAATACAGCAGTACAGTACTTCACCTTCTGCAGGCAGCTCTAGCTCTCTAGTTTCTGATGCTGATACAACTTTTAGCATACTTAAGTCTACCATTTTGGCTTTTCATGCATCGGTTTCTAGTGTGGGGTGAGAAGGTGCATGTGCTGGGGATGTTTTGAGTTCATTGTAACCACCAGATACTGAGAAGTGCCTTGTTTTTCTCTTGTCTTAACAGAGGAGGATTCTGCCCAAGCCAACAAGAAAAAGCCGCACAAAAAACAAGCAAAAGCGTCCAAGGAGGTTAGTAAATGATACTGATTCAATATGACAGCCTTCTTTTGTACCTGATAGTTTAGTCAAGTCATGGTTAGTTGAGTTTTTAAGAAGTCATTCAAGTGATTGGGTGGTCTTGTCCTTTCTCCTACTGCTTGAAATAGTATCTGTCATTTGATAAAGTGTCATCTGCTCAAGTGTTCAGTAGAAAGCTCACCTTTGGGCACTGTGTTGCATTTCTTAGCAGTCGATTTGTATTTCCAGCTACAGCTGTAGCAAATTTTTAGCTAGCAGTGCTGGCTTAGAGGAACCCCAAACTGCTGTCTCTGTTACCACGGTGTGCTGACAAGAACTATGTTTTTTTTAAGTCATAGGAAGAGCCTCTTCCACGTCACATGTTAGACTGTGCAGAAGTCAAGGCTGGCACACTGGAAGGGGATGCAATGAGGGAGAGAGTGGCTGAGGAGGGGTGTAGGTACGAGTACTAGTCCCTCTGGATATGAATTTGATAGCAATAGTATAGTCATTTGTGTTAAATGGCCTCCCTGCTCTCATCTAGTCACTTGATTGCTAGACATGCAACACTGCTGTGTCTCTGTGGATGTCAGTGCCTCATCTGTGTGTTGCTATATCACTATGTAAGTCCATGTCTTACAAGTCTGTCCTCTTTGTGACATGTGGCATGTCTTGTAGCTTCTCCCTGCCCCCTCAGTATTATACCTGTGTCATGTGTTACTGTATTTTGCAGTCTTCAGGCATGGATTTTAAAAGTACAGTTTTACAGTACTCATCTAGCTGCAGTCCTGCCTCTGGAGGACTCTGTGTTCTATTAAAACTAGCACTGCACAGTGGTTAGAGAAGTTGGCATTTGTGTCTGAGTAGCACACTGCCACTCCTGCACAAGGGAAGGCAGGTGTGCAGGACTGCCCCTGTCTCAGCCTGAGATGAGATCAGGCTGCTGTGTTGTTGTCTGTGTCCCTCAGCTGTGCTAGTCTCAGCAGGTGTGAAGTGCTGCTGTACACACAGGTGTTAGTTACTAGTGATACTGCTCTGAAACTGCAGCTCGGGGTGCTGTGGATTGGAAGACTTAGTAGTCCTCTAGACTCTTGTAAAATAGCCTGGGCCACCTTTTCTCATGTTGGCTCACTTCTGGACAGTTCAGGATCATACAGGTAGATTTCAAACAGTCTTCTAAGCATGGACTCAATTGACCAGCCAGTCTTTTTCTGTATTACATTGGTCTTCTAAGCTGCTTGGATTTAGGCAGATGAAGAAACCAGTGTTTCCAAAGTTGGGTCTCCCATGAATGTACTCTGTGCAGCTGAGGATACATACTTAAACTCTTCCAGTCAGTGTCTCTGGCAGAGTTGCAGATGGAGCAATTTGCTTTTGATTTAAGTATTTATTAAATGTGTAGAAATAGAAGAATTGTTCAGGGCTGTTGCTGCAAAGCAACGTGTGACCTAAAAGCTCAGAAACCTGTCTACTTTTTCTTGTGCAGTCATTAAGTTTCTGCACTCTGTAGAATTTAGCTTTTCTTTTGCATGCCCTCTGATAGTGTTATATTGTCACACTGTGGCATTAAAGAGAAAAAACGACACTGAATTTTCAGCCAAAGCATTCTATGGAGGCTTTAAACCTTGTCAGACTGGAGAATTTTCAAGAGGATGTGTGTTAACGATCTCAATGTGGCCTTTCAGCCGTACACTGACTGCAGTGCACGATGCTATTCTCGAGGACCTGGTCTTCCCAAGTGAAATCGTGGGCAAGAGAATCCGTGTAAAACTGGATGGCAGCAGGCTTATAAAGGTCCATCTGGACAAAGCACAACAGAACAATGTCGAACACAAGGTAAATAAAAAAACCTACTTTCTTATGCAGGTGAGGGTGACATTCTGACATCCCTAAGAGATTGTAGCAACAGATTTGCCTTTTGGCTTCTGAAGATGCCTCTATTTATATTTGGAGTAAGGTGCTGAAATAGAGGCAAGATAGTTTTGAAGTAAAGCTCCTGGATTATAAAGTAGTTATATTGATTGCCTCATGGGACCAGACAGTGTTTTATGGGTTTTTTTGTATGTATATGAGTTGGTTGGGTTGTTTTGTTTGTTTGTGTTTTTCTTTTTCTTGTTTTTCAAGTGAAGCACTTAGTTTTGACCTTTAACAGATGTGCTCAGTAAAGCCTGCACTTTGCTTTTTCTGGGAGGGGGGAAATGGGAGGTTAGTGTTTGGGCCTGCTCAGCTCTCAGGGTCTCACATACTCTAGAGCAAATGTATCTTTTGTGTAAATCCTCAGCTGCCTTAATCTAGAAGAAAATAATTGGCCTCCGTGTGCAGATGCACTGGCAAATAGTGTAGTACCTTAAGCGTGTTAACTTGAAAGTTCCTTGTTTACACAGCATGTATAAGCAAGATTTATTTGTTTTCACAGGTGGAAACATTTTCTGGTGTGTACAAGAAGCTCACAGGGAAAGATGTGGTGTTTGAATTTCCAGAATTCCAGCTGTAAAATGCAAAAAAATGGCTGAATAAACAACTGTTCATATAACAGAGTAATTTCATTTAAATTTTGAATTCCATAAACACAGATGGGGATTAACTGGTTCATGGGACTTCACCACTGTCTGGAGAGTGACACCTGTGAATCAAAGTATTAAGTGCCGAGCATTCTAATGGTAGCCCTGCCAGGTTTTTCTTGTCACTGTTACAACACAACTGGATGAAAGAGTCCAGAGTCTGCAAAAAGAATTTGTGAAAAACCTAAGTATTCCAAATCTCACCTTCTGGGGAAAATACAGAGAATTATTGTAGAGCAGTGGAACTCCTGAGTTTTGCACGTGAGATACCAGTTGGAGACCTACATGTTCCTGACACTGGAAGAACTAGCAGGTGGTGTGTGACTCGTAAAATATGCAGAAATGACATCTGGATAAGGGATTTGAATTCTTAGGAAATAAGTGAGGGGAGGGGGAAAGGTATAGGTTGATTTTGAGGTAACTTAACTTGCTCTAAATGGCAACATTTCTTACCAGTTCTTACCTAAAGGCAGGCTCTGTAACTAACTTTTCACCTTTATCAGACTGAAATGGGAAGGAATTTTTACTTCTGAGTGCTTGATTACATCACTGCACAAAAATGACAGGGTTTTTTTAGGTATTGATCTTGCTTTCAAGAAGTGTTTAGGGGTTTTTTTAGATGATGTTTTAACATAGTTCTGTACATTGGTGATATAGGGAGAGGTGGGGAAGGACTAGATGTTTCAGCATCCAAAGGCTGATAATGTCTCAGAAACATTACATTTTTGACTTCAGTATCTGTGTTAAAGAACGCTTTACACAAACACAGAAGGGAGTGTGGAAGTGGTCATGTAAAGTTCTCAGCAAATGATACAAATTTAGTACTTGATTGTACTAAACATAGTATTAGGAGTGAGTAATTCAGTAAAGGACAGTAATTCAGTAAAATAATTAATTAATTAAAATATTTAAAATTAATTAAAAAAATAATTAATTCAGTAAAAGACAACTGATTTTGGATTCGGTCTATTAAGTGGAGAGCTGAGTTGGGAACAAGTTGTGTGACAGGAGCTCTTTATAACTTGCATTTTCCTACCTGAGAGTAGATGGAGGACAAGTGCCACTCACAGGGTTTTTGTACCTTCCTTTTTCCATTTACAGTAGTTTTGGTTGCTTCCCATTTTACACCTCTTTAGCTATGCAGGGCTAAAAGGTTAAAACAAGTTTTGCATTGTTTTTGCATTGAAAAAAATGAAGACTTTTAAAAAGTCATGACATGATGGATAGCCCTATGCTGTTACTGTTGCAATTAGTAGTTAATTTCCTGTTACTTGCTGACAAGGCTTGAATATTTGCACAAAAAGCAGGCTGTATCTTTGAAGAAGTTTGTTTACCTTAAGGCCTTTGCCTCTTTCCTTTTCAAACTTCTGTCTCTGGAGTATAACTTAATTCCTTGTTTATTCCTTGACTATTGTTAGTCTTGAATGATTCAGCAGAAGTTAATGCATCGGCTTCCCTTAAAATTAGATGAGATGAGTTGTAGGTGTATAATAACCCCAAATCCTGTCTGCTTCTGTGGAGAATAATTGTAAAAGATCTTACAGTAGAGGAGCCATAACTTTTGAATTCAAGTTTTCATGGCAAAAATGGGTATTATTCAGATTGGAAATGCCACCTTGTCTAGTCCCCCAAAAACACAGTCTTGAGTCAGACACATTACTAAGCTTTCCACTAAAACAGTCACAGATGGCAGCCTGTGCAAATAAACCCGAGCTGGGGTGGGCTGAAGAAGCAGCTTGGGGAGTATTTGGAGACTTGCCAGATGTTAACTACCTTTGGTTTAGAGGCAGGTGAGTCTGCTGGGGCTGTGTAGCCTCTGCAAGGAGAGGTGATCCTCAGCAGGCTTTGCTAGAGAGCATTTCCTGTTTTATAGGGAAATGTAACTCAGGTTTCATCTCCATAATAATAAAAATGTCAGTTGAGTTTCTTTTGAAGCACTGGGAGGGGGTAAGCGGGGGAGGAGAAATCCAGTAAACTGAACATAAAGATTGCAAATGTTCTCGGGCATTGCCAGCTGTCTATAGATTTTTCTTGGCTCTTGATGCAAGCCCTCTTGAACTATATGATATGCAAAGTCTCACAATGGCCCCATAAGCAAATTCTTTGAGGGAAAGGATACTGCTGTCAAAGCTCTATGTTTTTTACATCAACCTAAGCTACAAGGAAAGGTGAATTTTTGTGGCATAAAAATACAAGGCTGTGTGTTTGCAAAAGACTTTAGTCTTAGTTTACCTTTATTTACAAACTCCCTCGTGTTTGTGTCAGTGATACAGTCAGACAACTCCCTCTGTCCCTTGCCAAGCATACTAAACGCACGTCTGCAATCTGGAAAGTCAGTTTGATGCCATCTGGTCAAGTGCTAATGAGGCTGCTGGAATGCTGGTGTCAAATGTTACCTTAATCTAAGCAAACTCCATGTGAGATGATGCTAGAGTTTTCCTATTCCTTTCATGTGCTGGCACAGTTGAACTCTGAACATGTGATTGATCATGAGTTTTATCAGCTGCTCTGGGTGAAAAAGCAGTGGGGCATTCTGTACCAAGACTGCAGCAGTAGTATGTGGGTAGCATCAGTGTGGAGAGAGCCATATACTGAAGTTCTTTCCTGAAGTAGCTCCAAATGAGAAGCAAGGGCTTTGCATCTTTAAAGTGGTCATGAGACTTTCACCTGATTTTAAAACTTCAGTTGTTTATTTCATATGAATCCTTTCACAATGTCTTCAAATATTTTTGCCTGTGAGGAAGACTGATCCCTGGTGATTTTTCTTTGAAAAGGTGTGTAGATGTGTCACAATTCTAGTGTAACAACAGAACCTGCTTGAAGTTTTGGGTGATAAGTGCTTGACCTACCTTATGTTAACAGGGTAACTTGATACGTGATAACATCATGTCTGAGTAGCCCCTCTTGGCTGTAAGTGGGAACAACTGGTGAGTTTAGGTGTAGTGATCTCATGCCAAGCAGCATTCAAAGGAAATCCTATCACTCCTGCATTGTGGACTGAAATAATCTGTTTCCTATTCCACTGTTTTTCCTGAATTTTCCAAGTGGGAGGCCTGAATTTGATTCTCAATTACCTCTGAAGGTCAGAGCAATGCTGAAAAGCTAGACCTTTTCCAGTTTGTGGGATGTGCTGTCTAGGCCACTAGACGTTTATCAGAATGACAGAAAAAAAGGTGTTTATTACAGAAAGTTATGAAGCCTCATAAAATGAAGGCTGGTGGTTAGGCTGAGGGAGTGTGAGTTTCCCTGTCTCCAGTAGGGGCTGACTGCAGCATTGATCAGTGTGAATAATTCACTGCAGCTTAACCAAGTGCCTTTGCCCTGCCCCTTTCTGTCTGCCTTGAGGGTGCTCCTGTGAAAACCTGCTGACATCAACATCTCTGTACCAGTTCCCTACAGAGATACAAGTAAAGGACCTTATTTATGTATTGCCATCAAGAGGAGAAAGTTTGTTGGGTTTGTTAAGTCTATGAGTTCTTGTATCCCCTCTTCTACCTTCCAGTTACTCTTTCTTGTTTTCAGGAAGATCATTCTTAAGCTTAGTGTCATGCAGTTGCTACTTGGTGTTGCTAAATGATACATTGCTAACATTTTTAATTATTGCATATTGAGTTAACATGTGTGGCTCAGTTGTGATTTGCCCCTGGAGCAGCAAAAATAGAATTACATCCAAGCTCTGAGGAGATTATTCCAGTTTTAGAGATGACTAACAGAAAAAACACAATTGCTGCAGTGAATGCTTACAAATTTTTATACCAAAAAAATTAGTCCAACATCACTGATGAAGTAGAAGGCCAGGTTTTACACAGTTGCAAATAAAGTTATTCCTGTATTGATGTGGTCACACTGATCTTTCCCACTGTACATATCATGTGCCACACAAAAGAGGTGCTAAGGAGAGCTGGTCTCTGTGCCCACAGAGGGCAGACGTGCTGGGGTGGTGCTAAGATGTTCAGATGGCAGATGGGTATCTTCACAGGGACAGATCTACAGGCTGTGTTTTATCAGCATTGTCTTAATGCTTAATAAAGTTGTTTCCTATTTTCTTGGCTAAACAGATACTGTTACGTGAAGCAAAGGGAATAGGACACATCATTGTGCTGCTCTGAGAGCAGGGAAGGGCACTTGGTGTGCTTGTGTGGGTGTCTGTACATGGAGGAGTCCTGTGTCTGCTGCATCTCCTTGCCACTTTTAGGAGTCTCTAAAAGACTGGGAGGCCTAATAAGGGCTGGTTAGTGAGGCAGCTTCTACTTTCAATAACTAGAACAGCATTTGTGCTGGCCTGCAATAAACCGAGCTCTGGCAGTTGAGCTCAGATACTGATTTCTTAAAGAGTTTGAGTATTGGAAATTTTCATCCTTTGGAAAAATCGGATTGGGAAATGCTGATACCATTAGATGCTTTGCTAAACCAAAGGGAGAATCAGGGCCTTGTTATCTTCTCTTAAGATTTTTAAATAACCATTGTAGTTTTAAATAGGTTTAATCCTCTTACAGATACAAAGATAATGCCAACTGACTATGCAAAGTGTAGAAAAAGTTTCCTGGATGTTCCTAAAATGTATTAGCATATTTTTCCTGATTTCTAAAAACTTTTTATTGTCCTTGTACAACCAGTTGTATTTTATCAGTGTGGTGTTGGTTTGGTTTGAATCCAAGAATTCTACTTGTATTTGTGTCAATGTGGTATTTAACCTGAATTTAAAGGTTGAGGAAAAGTTGTGTAGTGGGTTAAGCTGAGGTAGCTGGTCTAACTGGTGTCTTGATGTATAGAAACATAGAATGATTTGTGTTTCAAGGATTAAGGATGATAAAAGCCCCATCCAACCTGTCCTTAAGCATCTCCAGGAATGGGGCGTCTACAACTTCTCTGGGAAACCTGTTCCAGTGTCTCACCAGTCTCACAGTAAAGAATTCCTGGTATCTAATATAAACCTGCCCTCTTTCAGTTGGAAGCCTTTCTGCCTTGCCCTATCACTACATGTCCTTGTAAAAGATCCCTCTCCAGTTTTCATTTAGTACTACCCCCTTTAGGTAATGGAAGGTGCTCAAAGGTCTCTCAGGAGCCTTTTCCAGGCTGAAGAAGCCTGGCCCTTTCAGCCTGTGTTCATCAGACAGGTTCTCCAGTCCAGCTCTGATCATGTTCATTAGTGGTCCTCTGGACTCATTCCAACAGAGCCACATTTTTCTTATGTTGGGGGTCTCAGAGCTGGATGCAGCACCGCATGTAGGCTCTTGTGAGAGAGGAATAGAGGGACAGAAATACTTCCCTCAACCTGCTGGCCATGCTTTTCATGCAGGCCAGGATGGAGTTGTATTTCTGGGCTGCAAGGGCACATGGCTGGCTCATGTTGAGCTTCTCATCAACCAACAAGTTCTCAGGACTGTTCTTGATCCATTCTCTGCCCAGTCTGTGTTTATGCTTGGGATTGCCCCAACCCAGGTGCAGGACCTTGCACTTGGTGTTGAACTTCATGAGATTTTCACTGGCCCATCTCTCAAGCATATCAAAGAGGTCTCCTGTTTCCTTGCAGAGAGGACACACATTTTTCTTAGTCTTCCTTTTATCAGTGATGTACCTAAAGAAGCTTTTCTTGTTGCCATTGATGTCCCTGGCCGGCTTTAATTCTTTCAGGGCATGTTAGCTTTCCTAACATGATCCCTCATTGCTCAGGCAATCTCTATTCCTCCCAGGCTACCCATTCTTGCTTCCACCCTCTTCAGGCTTCCTTTCTGTGTTTCAGTTTGTCCAGGAGCTCCTTGTTCCTCTCTGAGCTGGTATACTCTGGCCTCTGAAGGCTGTCTGTCTATCCAGCAAGGGTGGCTGAAAGACTTGGGAATCAGCTCTTGAAGTGCTACAGTGTCCTGGGCAGGCATGTTAACATAATAAAAAACTTAATAACCAGCAACTGTTGTCACCCGGTGATGACCTAAGCTGCTCCACAGGAGCCACGCATCAGTACCCCAGTTTACACATAGTAGCCTGATTTAGATGATGCACCAATATGGCGACACAGTTTCCAGTTGGTTTTTGGGGTGGGAAAAGGTTACTTATGCCCTTCTGTATGGGGGGCATGCCTTTCTCTCATGTGAAAGAAAACCATGTGCTTGCTTTTTCTCCCTTTTCCTAGAGAAAGCACTTTCCCTGCTTTTATAGTGTTTGCCCTTTCCTCTTAAACTCTGGTCATTTATGTTTGTTTTCACTTCTGCTTCCCTGGTGTTGAGTCCTACCTTTTCTACCAACTTTCTCTGAATGGCTCTGTTTCTCCATTGAATTCTGTTTCTGGCCTCAAAGTTATTTGCTTGTGTTTACAGGGAGAGTAGATATGTATGCAAATGGAGTTGTCTTTGCCATGGTAATAGGATCTTCAAAGGCTTGGACTACAGTCACTTTGCTGCATTCTTTACATAGAATGTTTGTCTTGGCAAGTTTCTGCCAAGAGAGTGCTGCAAGGGCCCACTCCTGCTAATTGCCTTCTGCTCCCACTGAACTGATGGGGCCTGTGTGCATAAAAAATGAACTTTAAAATTAGAGCTGCATGGTCCTTAGACAGTTATGTTCATGTTCTACCATTTTTCTCTTTCTTTACTGAGGTAATCTACCAGGGAAGTGATCATTGAGTCTTAACTTTTCATGACCATTTGGTGTGTGTTAAAATGCAAGAGTCCATAACAGTGGAGGAGGGGAGCTAGGTTCCAGTCCAACATGGAAACCTGTATATAGGTAGTCCACAGGGAGTCCTGAGTATGAGGCATCACTACCTCTTTTTGTATCTGTTTTTGTCTTTGCCGTTAAAGCTGGTCAGTGTGTGCTGTGCTATGGGCTAGCAAAACAGGATCTGTCATGGGCAAGAAGGCTGCACACCCCAGGTTTGGGGAGAGGTTTGCTGAGAGAGAGGATATGTAACGTCAAGAGCAAAGCAGGAAGAGAGTACATCAGTACCGTGTCATCAGCTTGTACTGTAAGCCCCACCACAGCACAAAATTCTCAATGGAATGGACCTACACTTAAAAGAGATTTGAAAAGTGATAAAGAAGTGAACACACAGATAATTCTATTGCAGCTTTCTCTAGCCCCCCAGTCTAAAAGCTTTTCGGTGTTCTGATACTTTCCTGATTTTGGAACTGTGGAAGATGGAAAGGACTCTCCCACTACTGCCCTTAGCTCCTGTCCTGGTTTTGCAGTAAGAGGTCACATATTGGGGGTTACCCAGGCTCCCAGCCCACTGGGTGCTTGCTTATGGCATGGCCCCTCAAACATTACCTGAAAGAACTGGGAGGAGGGAACAGTGGCATGAGATGGATTGAGACAGATGATTCACAAGATTTTTTTGTAGCTATCAGAGCTACAGTCTTACAAATACAGCAGCTTTTCATCAGAGGGTGTTAACTGATACAGTCACAAGTGGTGCTCTCTATTTGCCCTGGAAATTGAGAGTGAAGCCGTTTATATCTGTTGAAGTATAAACTGCTGTAAATGAGAGGGAGGTGTTCTCAAAGTCCCGGTTCCCAGAATCAGCTGGCCCCAGTTTTTTCCTACTTAAATATATGTGGATTACTGTGGCTTATCCAGACCTCAAACTAGTCTAGCTGTTTAAGGTAAAAAACAGAGTTGTACAACTATTTAGGAGCTATGGTGAAGTAGCACTAAAATTGTAGCAAAAGGTGTTTAACAAAAACTGACAAAGTTTCATGAAGATGTCTGCCATGGAGATAACTTAGTATTTACATTGTTGTGGAGTGTTCAGACATGGCTCTGAAATAGTTGCATGTTTTACTCAAGTCAAGAATGCTGCAGCCAATTGCAAAAATAGTGAGAATTTCAGCAAGGCAAGAGTGTGTTAATTATCCACACAAGGTGATCACATTCAGTGCTGTGTTTCATGTGTTTTCATATCTGCTGAAGCAAAGCAAGAAAAGTGTTGTGTTGGGGCAGTGTGCATGCATGGCTTAGAGCTGAATAGATGTAAATGGTTAAAAAGGGGTTCTCTGCTAGAGAGGAGGAGGGGAAAGTAAGTGTGCATTCCCAAAAAAGTACATTCCCAAAATAAAAAGCTTACATCATGGACCTCTTCAGTTTTCCCACACTTCTTCCCTAATTATTGTCCTTCAGGACAGCTGATCTATTTCAAACAGGAAGCTGTTTACAGATAACACTTGCAACTGTTTTGTCTGATTTGTTGAACTGTCGAAAAGCAAAAGACAACCTCTTTTCAAATTAAAAACTGTCAGACTTCTGTAAATAGCAGCAATGAGGTTCATCTGTGCAGTGTCCCTGCAGGCACAGAGCATTGTGCAGTTCCCATTCTCTCAGCAGCCATAAGGTAAGAGACTTTCATGCTTTCACTCTGTAAAAACATGTAGAGGAAAAAGTCTGGATGTTCGTTAGGGGGCTGCTTTGTAGATGGCAAAATGCAACTAACAGTCCCCAAGTAGAAGGGGAAGGTAAAGGAAAAAAGGGCTTACTCAAGTCTATTGGATAACATTGGATCTTTCTTTTGAGAAGCACCCATGTGGGTTAGATCACTGAATACCAGTTTAGTTTAGGGGGGGTTGTATTTAAAATGTACAAATGCCATTGGAAGAATTCGCTTTCCTTTTAGCAGGGAAAACAGTATATGAATTTTAACTTTTCCTACAATTGAAACTTATTTTACTTAATTCTTGAGTTGTAATTCCTGGTAACAGACACAGGCAGTTGTCTGTTTTCCACTTTAAAAAGTGGTCTTTTAATACAACTGCAAAGCAGAGAATGAAGACTGGCATTGCAGAAGTGAAACATAAGACACAAGGTCCGGTAAGGGCTGGAATTACACTGCTGGATAATTAAGAGCAATCTCGGTAAAAACCAAATCATATAGGGAGCCATGCAGAAATGCTTAGTGAGATATAAGGATGTATAATGATACAAAATCTTGGTCCAAGTGAGCAGGAATACGAGAGTTAGCCATAGTTAATAAGCAGTAGGGCACATGTCTGCTTTTCAGTCATGAGCTATGAAAACTAGGATACATAAGGGACTTGCAAGTTTCCATTCTGACCTCTGTGCATTTGTATGTGTTTCATATAGGCAGTGGAATTTTGGAGGGGGATTGTTTTCTAGCAAAATCAAATCACTGCGGAGAACTGAGATAACTAGGGTTACTTGTCATACAGTGAAATAGTGCAACTGGACTGGAAATACTAAGACTTTCTTTATTGGTGCAAAATCAATACACTTCAATTCTTGAGTATTGAAATATTTTTAAAATATGGCAAATGTAAAAGAACTGTTGCCCTATGTTTTCTTCTCTGTAGCTAAGATCTTTGTATTTCATATCCATGTGATTGTTTACATGATCATGAACATTTAAGGCATTATAGTGATCAGAAAATATAAAACAAACACTGATTTAAAGGTCACAAAATGATACTATCCTGAAAATTTTAGTATGTTACTGATGCAGCATAAAATGCACCAGTGTTGTAGACAAGAAGTAAGACTTTCAAGCCAAGTATTCCTTTTAAAAATGTTTGGATTGTCTTTCATGAAATTCTTAAGATGTATTTGTTAAAATGAAATTATTGTTTCAGTTAATACATGTAAGATAATGTGTAAGTTAAATTCATAGTCAAAATAGCATTTTAAACATGGCATAGTCCTACAGTCAACAGAGAATTGCACTGTGGAAGCAGCAAAAATCCACTTTGTAATTTCTGATTGTGTGTTATGTTCAAGGCTATTTTTTTCTGATTATTTTGAGTGATTTTACACTGTTTCTAAAGCTCTTTTTAGTCATCTCTAGGGCTGTCCAAAAATTCTTCAACCAGAATCCTTTTGAAGTAGGAAGACTTTTGGCAGAGTAGCTTTCTAAAGAAAAGTGTCAGTTTTCTGGGATAGTTCAGTTCTTTTGTCAAATTGTTTTGGCTGAAAACCAGGAGAGTTTAGCCAAAAATATTCTCATGGTGTCTCTTGGGAAGTGTAGTTTGTGCTTTGCACTGCATTTCACTACTGGCTGAACTTCACAGCTGAACCACGCTTCCCGTAAGGCTGTGTGATTAAGGTCTTGCTATTTTAATTTCCCTTGATGAAAGGAGTATTAGGATATATTTTGCAAAAAGTTAGTCTCATGAAAGA
Source organism: Trochalopteron elliotii (assembly GCA_024734555.1). Taxonomy (NCBI): domain Eukaryota; kingdom Metazoa; phylum Chordata; class Aves; order Passeriformes; family Leiothrichidae; genus Trochalopteron; species Trochalopteron elliotii. The sequence goes on from JANPWX010000016.1 coordinate 5,589,882, forward strand.
GGCACAGACTAAGCTCATGAGACATCAGCTGATTGATAACTAGTTGGCAGCTTCTTAAAATTTGAGTGTTTCCTTCTGGTTTGCACATGAGCCACAAGCCATCCTGGTTTTCAGCCATGAAAGTAAGGACCCTTCAAGAGAGTGTCAACAGGTTTAAAGCCTTTTGATGTTTTTAGCCATGCAAACACCTTTACAAAGGAGAGAGTATTTAATAACGTTTCTAAGGCTTTGTTAATGCTTCTGCCAACTTTTGTGCTAAAAGTATTTCATTTTATATATTTGGAACTGAAAAATGCAAGTGAGTATGGCTGGATTTTAAGATCTTTTAAGAGCTCTTAATTAAGTCAAGGGTAAAACAACCTTCTAGGAGCATGAAGCTTTAGAAAGAGGCAGTTTTGAAAATCCAGCAAGGTGTCACCTCACCCATCTAAGTGTCTCTTCAGAAAAATCTAGTCCTGGGTCATTTGCCTGTAGCTGTATAAGATGTCTGTAGGCAAGAAAACAATGGAAGTTGGTCTGCTTGAGCACTTCATCAGTGCACCAGTCTCTTAATTTTTCCATAGGATCCTTAGCTTCCTGGACTTTTTGGATACTGCCCCCTCAAAACTTTATCAGAAGATTGGTTAGTAGATCCACTGGGTGTCCTGGAGGCCAGGACAGAGCAGTCTGACAAATGGTGAGGAGCAACGGGGTTTACATTGGTTTTCTTCTGCACTGAGTCATAGAATGGTTTGGGTTGGAAGGGACTTCTAAAGATCTAGTCCAACAGCACATGACTGAAACATAGACATGAATAAAGAGTTTCACAATGCTGCAAGGTGGATACCAGACTCCAAACCAAGAACTGGCTATACTTATGTGCAATATGGAGTGAGTAGAGGAGAGCTAAGTGCTAAAGAAAGTGACTCATCACAGTCAGATAAGTGTATGATGGCCACAGCAGCCATCTGAAAATTGCTCCACTATTCTCTCCCCTGGATGTGGAAGTGGATCAGTTCGCCATTTTTAGTGCCAAATGCTGCATGATCTAGAGTTCTGGAAGGTGGAAGCTTACCTAGAATTTGTGTGTTGAGTTGTCCTTCAAGCATGGAGATTTTGAAAAACAGCTCTGAGAAAAGTGTTTTCTACAGTTCTCTTTGGAAAATAGACTGCTGCTACCCAGCTGTCACATAATGACCTGCTGTCTGGGACCAGTTACCTGGGAAGTAGGAGGTCTAAACACAGCTCATTGCACTGCTGCAAACCTCCACCTCCCATCTGCTGGAAAGGTGCCTTTGTAACTAACCAACATGGTAATTTGGTGTGCCTGGAGAGACTGAATGGTTTTGGATGTGTTTCTTTGATGGAAATATGCTAGGTGGGAGAATAGTGTCTTGTTATTCTCATCATGCAAGAAGTTGACCGTCTCTGGTCTGTGCAGTAAGATAAGCTTAGACACCCAAGTTTTCCAGTAAAACCACAGGAACCTCCTACCTCTTAAGGTGACTGGATTGTTAGGAGGTGGTTTTGGATGCTTTGTTTGAACCTGGGATAAAGCCACAGACAGATTCAGCAGTATAATGCTGCCAGTGTTGAACTTAAGCAGCTCTCACTTGGAGGTGTAGGGGTGAAAAATGGGGGGAAAGGATGGAGAGTGGAAAGAGAAACTGCTTCAGCTTTGGCTGTTTTTTGAATAGGGACCTTGAAGAATGAATCTGGACCCATAGATGTGCTTAAATTCTTGGTGCCTGTCTTTGGTCTTAAGCATGGCTTTCTCTGTGATTATTTTCTTTTTGTCCTGTTCGCTAATTGTGCAATAAGCATAAATAATAACCAAAAAACGCCCCCCCAAAAAAAAAAAAACCAGCCAAACCAAAAAAAAACAACAAAAAAACCCCAACCAAACAAAAAAACACCAAAAAGAAGCCCACCAAAAACAAACAAAAAACCCAACAACAAATCCTACAGACAGTACTGAGACATTTTCTGTTTAATTTGAGTGATTTTCAGGCTTAGTTGTGGACCACCCAAAAATCTCCGGTGGTGGTGCTGATGACTTTAGCAGATATTGAAACTTGATGACAGTACGTATGCATTTATTCATCTTTAGTGGACTCTTTAGAAATTGTCTATGGGCCTCCAAGAGACTGTGGATGAGATGTTGAATGCCAGGGTCAGTCTACTTTTTGGAAGGACAAAATTATATAAGTGATTACATAATTTTAATTCTACTTATATATAGAAATTTTTATTATCATCAGAGAAAATTTTGTAAGACAACTAATTTTTGGGAATTAAAACAAAGAGCTGTAAAAAAATTGATATGAAAGAAGCAGCATTGTTATATGGCACAGTAATAATAGCCAATCAATTAAAAACACCAGACAAGAATCTTATGAAGGCCTAGCATAGAAAACAGAAAAAAAGAAAAAACCTTATTAAATAGGAAAAGTGTGTATCCATGAGCTTTCTTGTCAGAATGGTGTTAATAAGAAAACAGGTCTCTGATGGCTCACTGGAGTACAGTTATGTTCAAGAAATATTAAGGGAACAGATACTGAGAACACGTGGAAGAGCAAGAGAAGGACTGATGGTGCCTGCTGAGGAGACTGGGATGCTGGATCTGTCACCAGCACCTACAGATGCACTTGCAGTGTTTCTCTCTAGTTGTGCAATGAACTTGCAGTTTAAAGCTAATGTAGAGATGAGGTGAGATGATGCAGTAAGACTCATGCTATGAACTGCAGCTGAAAAAACTCTTTATTGGAGGTTATCTTCTTTTGCTTTTTAATATCCTCATGAATTTGGTTTGTTCAGCCAGAAGAGAAGGCTTTGGGGTGACCTAATTGCAGCCTTCCAGTACCTGAAGGGGACTTACAGGAAAGATGGAAAGGGACTTTTTGCGAAACGGCCTGTTAGTGACGGGACAGGAGGAAAGGGCTTCAAACTGAAAGAAGGCAGGTTTAAACTAGCAGAAAAATATTCTTTATTGTGAGGCATTGGAACTGGCTGCCCAGAAATGTTGTAGATGCCCCATCCCTGGAAGTGTTCAAGGACAGGTTGGAGCTCTGAGCAACCTAGTCTAGTGGAAGGTCCTTGCCCATGGCCAAGAGTTTGGAACCAGATGACCTTTAAGCTCCCTTCCAACCTAGGCCGTGATATGATATGTATTATATATTATATGACATATGATATTATGTGTTAGAATTGCCTTTTATGTAATTGTGGAGTGTCAAAAAGTCTCTATTGTCATTCTCTACTTTTGTGAATGCTGTACAAAACCCACAGAGTGGCTTGATGGGCAGCTGGCATCCAGCCAAGGCCAATCCACCACGTCTGACAGACTGTCCTGTAAGCAACTCTGTATTTAAACATGCATTTGCCTATTTACGCTTAATGTACGAGTGATTACATTCTCACTCTTCCTTGATTTTAGGGAAGATGACATTAAAGATTGAAACTACCGTGCTGAGTACATGGACTTTGTTATGTATAAAACTGATGCCTCTGTATCTTTTGGCAGCACTGAGTAACTGTGGCAAGTCTTGGTTTTATTTTTGTTGTTCATTTTCTTAAGTCAGCTGGCAGATGTTGGGATTTCAGGTCAGTGTACTCCTTAACACCACTGAAGCCTTTTATTTTACTGCTAAGTGCACAATCAGAACAGTAGCATTAGTTTTCGCTCCTGTAAGTGCCCTGTAAATTCTGAGCAGACAAAATGTGGAGGTTCAAGTGTTCACTGCTTAGCTGTTCTGCAGCTTCTTAATTGGTGCACAGCTGCCCTCTGGTCATGTTCTAGCTGTGTGAAAGGTACTTTTGCTGCTATTGTTAGAGAATTTGCTGAGTACCAAAGCAGGTGGAAATGCCGGTGGTTATCACTTACTTAACATAGCATGTTATATTATTCCCTAGAAATGTACATTATTAAAATACAGAAATCTCTCATGGCAGTTGCTTAGATGGAAGGACTTTAATGAAAAAATTTCAAAGGAGGTTGTCATCCTCAAGAATCTTTTGGTAGCAGAAGCATCATGGTATACAGTTAAGGGAAATAACACCTTCAGTTTATATGAATTCACATAAACAACCTTGCTTGCAAATTGTGTTTCCTTCTGAATTCATATTTCTTTTTTGAAACGAGATGAGCTTGTCAAAAGCATCTCAAACTGCATGCAATCCCTTGTACTCCTTCTCAAATTTTAAAAATATTTTTCAACCATCGCATTGTACGTGGTAAAGTATTTTGAGTGCATGTGTTGTGGTATGTGTAAGACGTGCTCTGGGAGGTTTTGCCTATGAAAGATATTTCAGCTGAGTTCCTTTTGACAATAGCTTTTACATTGGGTCATGACTATTGCCAATGATATAGACTGATTAGTGAAAGTCTGCTGTAGCATACTAGTATAAGAATACTTTGACTTCTTAGAACTTTGTAATGTCTAGTTATGTGCAGGAATTGAGTGCCTTTGTGTGTGCTTCAACTAAGTCCCACCAGACACATAGAAACCTGTTTATTTTCCCACTGCGTTTTGCTTCTACAACCATTTCTGTGTACCAGCCATATATTTTCTATTAACGTGGGCAGCTGTTTCCTCTTTCTTTTGCCTTCTTTCCCTTATCTGTATTTGGAAAGGTGTGTCAGAGCTCTGAGAATAAAAGGACATTGGGTAGTACTGTTGCTATGACAATCACCTGTCACTTGTCCAGTGAAGATATTATAGAATCCTAGAATGGCCTGAATTGGAAGGGACATTTACAATCATCTAGTTCCAACCCCTCTGCCATGGACAGGGACATCATCCACTAGACCAGGTTGCTCAAAGCCTCATCCAATCTGGCCTTGAACACTTTCAGTGATGGGGCACCCACAACTTCCCTGGGCAGCCTTGTTCCAGTGCCTCACCACTCTCACAGTAAAGAATATCTTCCCACTATCTAACCTAAACCTACTTTCAGTTTGAACCCATTCACTATAATCCTGTCACCATATGCTCTTGTAAAAAGTCTTTCTTCCTTTTAAACTCCCTTTAGGTACTGGAAGGCTGCAATTAGGTGACTCCAAAGCCTTCTCTTCTCCGGGAATCCCAATTCCCTCAGCCTTTCCTCACAGCAGAGGTGCCCCATCCCTCTGATCATCTCTGTGGCCTCGTCTGGGCTCTCTCCAACAGGTCCATGTCCTTCCTGTGCTGGGCCCCCAGAGCTGATGCAGCCCTGCAGGTGGGGTCTCACCAGGGCAGAGCAGAGGGGCAGAATCCCCTCCCTCACCTCTGCCCACGCTGCCTTTGGAGTAGTCCAGGACACATTTGGCTCTCCAGGCTGTGAGGGCACATGGCTGGGTCATGTACAGCCTCTCACCCCCGCTGCACCCCCAAATCCTTCTGAGCAGGGCTGCTCTGGATCTGTTCATCCCCAGCCTGTGTTGATACTGGGGATTGCCCTGACCCAGGTGCAGCACCTTGTACTTGCTAAACCTCATGAGATTCCCATGGGCCACTTCTCCAGCTTGTCCAGGTCCCTCTGGATGGCATCCTGTCCTTTAGGAGTGTCACTGCACCACAGCTTGGTGTCATCTGCAGATTTGCTGAGGGTGCACTCAATCCCTTCATCCATGTTATTAATGATTATATTAATTACACTGGTTCCAATACAGACCCCTGAGAGACACCAATTATCACTGATGTCCATCAGGACACTGAGCAGTTGACCACTACCTTCTGGATGTGATTGTCCAACCTCTTTCTTGTCTATCTAACACCCTACCCATCAAATCCATCTCTCTCCATTTTAGAGAGAAGGTGTTGTGTGGCACCATGTCAAAGTCTTTGCAGACGACCAGATAAATGATATCTGTAGCCTTTCCCTCTTCCACTGATGTAGTCACATGTAGAATCACTTAGGATCACAGGTAGAGTGTTAGTTGGTCTCAGCCTGAAAGTAAAAATCCCTTTTTTTGAAATAGCATTGACACTACCCCAGTTCAAATGCAAGATTTTGATAATGAATGCTTATGTACCACAATGTTTTGTTATCTTGAGGATATCACTCCAAGAAATATGTCCTTGTCATTTGAGGATAACACTCTTGGATCCTTTCCATAACTCTTAGTGGCTTGCATGCTATTACAAGATGCCTGATGTTGTTGTATTTCCTATGTTCTATGTATCTTTTGCTGGTTATTATTATCCATTGCAGCCTGGTGTTTTGCCATATCTTTCTTTCTTGTAAGATGTTCCCACCGTAATTATGTGCTGGGTTGGTTTTGGTTTTTGGTGGCAGTGTTTTTGTGAGTTTTTTTATGTGTGTGTGTTTGTTTGTTTGTGTTGTTTGTTGTTTTGTTTTGGGGGATTTGTTTGTTTTTTTTGTTGTTTGTATATTTGTTTGTTTTCCTGGTAATTTAGTCCCTTGAATTCTTTCACTTATGCATCTTCCTGTTTTCTGTATGCTGCTGGCATGCAATGGCACAGTTTTATAACACACTGAAGACCATCTCAGCTGCTTCCAAGGGCATTCCTTTCCTTGGCTGGCATCATTTTTCACAGGAATTATGGCCATTTTATCCTCACCAGAAACCAAGGAACTAAATCAACTCAAAAACAATATTACAAGCTGAGGAATATCTTCCTGCTGGAATAGCAGCCTGTGCTAAAGGGAATCAGCTGGCCTTTGGTGACAGTACAGAGAAGAGGAGGAGGGTAATGTGTGACTGCAGCAGGAAGCCAGGCTGCTCTTAGCCCTCCTGTAGACTGACTTAGCTAATTAGCAATGATGGGACACCCCTCACCTAACTTTACATACCTGTAAGGCTGAGCTAGTGAAACTAGGTAATGAATAAGTACCTCCAGAGTCAATTACCAGTTCTGCTCTGTGTTGGGGTGAAAGGAATCCCTGTGCCAAGGTGCCTTTCTCTGATTTGATTGCACAGAGTGCTCAGGATGACTTTCTCAGACTGACCACCTAAGCCAGAACAGTTAAATCCCCCCTCCAAAGGTCTGTTCAAAACTAACCTCTGCTAGCTTGAGGTCCAGACCTAGCAGAGTTAGAGTCCTGATAAACATCATCTGCTAATGGCAGCTGTGCTTTGTCTTGTGGTTTGCTTTTTGAGGTGCCATACTTGCAGCATTGGGAAGAACTGGGCAGCAGTCAACTGGCTTCCCTTTGTTCTTAGAACATCCTTTAAATGTAGTTGTCACTTATCTAATATGTGAGAAAAGGGTTATTATGTATTTGTTTATCTAAAGAAATGCTTCCTTCAGCATTCTCCACATCATTCACTGATTCTTGGTGAATCCTTGGTTTTTCATTTCCTACAGATGGCTGTACGGGGATAGTATGTTTATAGGAGTGGGAATGAACTGAGACATGTTAGACCCATGTTTTAGAACTGACACTTAAATTAGAACCCTGTATACTTTTATTTTTTTTGGTGGTTAAGAATACCAAAAATTTAATCTGACATATAACAATGATGGCACCCAAAATCACAAACTATTTTTGCAAAATATAGCTGAAGGCAGAAGAAATCTTGTAATCTAGTAGGGACTTTGACTGAAACATTGCATAAGGAATTCTGTTTATTTCTAGTTGTCTCTGACCAACAATTTACATAAAGATAAAAATGTACTTGAGAGTTATTTTCTACAAAAAATCCATATATTGTCTAAAAATCCATAGAGAACTATTGTGAAAGATTTGACCCTCATGTCCCATCTCCCTCTAGTGAAAAGTTTTGAAAACTTGCCCCTTTCTGGCACTACTTCCTCTCACTCTTGCTGAAGCCTTGTTTTTATATTTTCTGTACAGGTGACAGTAAGTTAATTCTAACATGAACTCATTGACTTCAACAGAACAACATCAGGAAGAAATTTGTCTCAGTTTTTAAAAACATTCTTCATGACAAAAAGTGGAACTATTATACTATATATCTGATAAGGGCATCTATGTTGACAAACTAATCATACATGAGCCTTACACGTCAGAAACATCATCTGAGGAAATGGCTCTATTGTGCCAGTATTAAGTGTACTTTGGGAAGTAACCAAGGACTTACTATCAGTTTGGTTTTTAAGTAATGCTAGCTTCCCATCAGCTTAGACTTACTCTTTTGTCCTCTACAGCAAACCTCACTGTTCTTCAACATTATCAGGAGCTGAAATGTGTTATGTCTCTGCTTTATGCTACTCCATGCTCCATAGATTTTACAGAGACTTGGTAACCACAGCAGTTATGGTCCTCATTTCTGCAATTTTACAGTATTAATATTTAGGGATTTTTTTCAGTCTTTCAAGTTCATTGCTTTAACCTTTAAATCAACATGTAGGATTTCACTTGAGAGCTTTGTAATTGATTCTGGTTTTTATAGCCTAGCTAAATGGCAAACATTTGATTACCCAAGGTAATGTGCAAGGGAACTAAGAGGACAAATGAGAAAACGCTTAGATAAAGTAAAAGCATAGCTTCATGAAACATCTGTAGGTTAGGAAGATTAACAAGTCTGTAATGGAGAGAGATGAGGTCAGTGACACAGGTTTCATCTCCAGTGTGAAAGGTTTCTTCCCCAGGGAATGATCCACATCCCTTGGGCTAAGGGGTGAAACATGGCTTGTGTCAACAGTGCTGGAGGCTTGTCCCTTTTGCTTCTCCCTGCTTCCCCAAGAAACCTATCCCTGGTCTGTGGTGGGCACTAATGGTACTTAATTTTTTAGGGAGTCTTTTATTTGTTCGAAATGTTGAAATAGCATGAGGACTGTGTAACAGCCTGAGATTTTGTGGGCTTGATTTTGTGGGCATGTGTTGCATCTCCTAGAATTCGGCTTAGGGCCTGCAGGTGCTTGAGGATACACGAGCTGCCAGAGAGTTCAGCCAGGGAGGTGTTGAGATGTGGATGACGAGCACTTGAAAAGTCAGGGAAGTGAAAATTGTTGAAAGTTATTGCTGTGTTTGTAGTGCTGACTCAAAGTGGCTTGGGAGTCACTCATCAAATGTGGCTGTGGCTCTGCAGATTTGTGTGTCTGTATCAGAAGCATACTCAGTTCAGAATACAGATAATTCAGCTCAGATACCTGAGAATGAAGTATAGTTTTAAAAATAACAGAAAAAAAATCATAGTGTGCAAACTATTCAGTGAATAAAAGCAGCTCAAAGATGAGTCCTATAGGATTATACAGAGGATTACAGTTACTCTGTAGCTGTTGGCTGGCTGAGCATTAATGCCAGCAAGCATCATTTGTCTTTGCATTTTTCATCTATTTGATTTCAGCTTGGCAGATCATCTGTGTTGTTTCTTCTAGATCCAAAATGATGGCATGGAATTAGCCACTGGCACTTTGGAGCCACTGGTAGATACAGGAACTTCATGCACGAGGCATTAGCTGGCTCAAGTGACCTCCAAGATTTCCATCCAGAGCTGGGGGAAAGTGTGGGAACTCAATGAGTGCCAGCTGGCCTGGCTGGTCCTGCAGCAGTTTTGAGCGAGTCTGTGGCTTCTTTGGGATTCTCCAATGACCTCTCAAGGACTTGTTGTTTGAGCCTTGGCTTGAGAAACCTCCTCTCTCTTGGCAACTGAGGCAGATTTCCTAAAGCTGAGAAGTCTCAAAAGTTGTTTTGAAATTACTGTGCTGGTTGCATTGATATGTTTTCATTGCTGATGGAGATAGAGGCACTTTATTAATTTTTATTTTTTAAGTAAGTGCTGCCTTTTTCTTCTCCTAACTTTTCCCAATACTTTCAGTTTTCACTGATTTTATGGCCACTATTAATGGCCATAAATTTGACTTTTTACCCCTGAATAAGCAGGGAGAATATATTCATACTTTTACAAGTGCTGAACATGTCTAGGTTTCTTTCTGGCATTGGTTGTACCAATGCTGAAGATACTCCAAATACCAGGGCCAAAATAGTGTTTGAAAAAACAGGCTGATCCTCCCTTGTCTGAGGACCAGTTTCAGTGGGATTTAGTTTTCTTAAATGACTTTATGCATTTAGGTCTGAAAAGGCTTAAAAGTAGGTCAGAAGACAAGAAATTTTCTAGCATTTTAAAGGGAAAGTTACTGCTGTAGCATGTATGTGGAGATCCAACTGGTATTTCGATCATAGAAAGAAATTTTAGCTGCAGAAGGTTTCTTTTGAAAGCAGGGAGAGATGGAAAAAGTGATATACAAAGTGCTTTTGGTTTGATTTCTACTATTAATGTGTCTCTTTACTGCAGCCACAGATTCTATAGAGTATTTAATGTGCAACCTCTTCAGAGAGTCCTGTTAGTGGCTCGTCTGAGACCAAGGTAATTTCCCTGAGTATCCTTATGGGTCTGGGTATTGTTACCTGAATGACACTAAAGAAGCTCCTTTTTCTAGAACAAGTCCGTTTCCTCTGTGAGTTGAGCTGATATGAGGTAGGGTGGGGTTGTATCCCCTCTGTCTTTGAGACATGTAAGCCCAACAGCAGACAGCAGGGAATGTGCTGAAGCTTTGTTGGGGATTTTGTTTTCCCCAGAATATCCTTCATATGTGGCTGCTGAGCAGAGCCAAGAAGCAGCCTTGACAGTTCTCTGCTGCTCGATGTCTGTCTCATCTCTGAGCTGTGTAGGAGTTTGCAGAGGCAGATTAATATTTAACATACCTGGAGCCTTTGATCTTTCAGCTGGGGTCTGGATACATCTAATTCCTCATAAAATGCAGACAGAGGAGATGATGTTGCCTTTTATTCAGTAATGCAGAGACTGGAGTACCATCCTAATTTCAATTTCTTCTTCCATCTCAGACCATTTCATTCCACTCTCCAATTTGTCCGTCGAGAATTCTTATCACCAGTCTGGCAGGTGCTCATGCTGAAACTGCCTAATTTCCAGGCTTTCAGCTGGATATCTGACCCACTTGGCTTGAAAGCCTCTCTGTCTGATCTTCTGAATCCTGAAGTGCTCCCAGTACCTACATAAAAAAGAGTGGGATATCCTGCAGGCTGGTGACCAGGTGTTCTCCAGGGCTGTAGGGTGGGTCTGGCAGACTAAGGCAAGTAGGACCCATGTTCTCTTTTTGCTCAGCCTGCAAACCCTGTCTCTCAAGGGTGACTACTGCTGAGGGTGTCTGAAAGAGACTTCAGGCACATCCTCCTGTGTGCTGGTTTCTGAGCATCGTGCACAGTAACACTCCTGGCTGGCTGGGGCAACCATAACTCAGTGCTTTTCTCCATAAGGGAGTGCTGGTCCCTCATTTGGCATTGCAAATCATGTTCCTGCCAGGGACCCCTTCATTTTGCAGTCTGACTGACTATTCGAATGCCAAGACTGGCCTTAGAAACCTTTGAAGATCTGGAAAAACACCCTATTCCTCAACCTTTTTTATTGACTGGCTTTTGTTGCTCCCTCTTGCTTGTTGACTGTTGTGAATCAGAGACAGAAATAAGAGGTAGGACTGTCCACTGTGGACAAATTCCTTCTACCCTGGGGTTAGGAATCTCCTTCTAGGGAGATGTAGCCAGATTCAAGCTTAATGTTTTGGAAGTAATTATAGTGTGCACATGAGGATATTTTGGAGAGAAGTGTTCTCACAGAGATTGATACTTCAAAACTACCTCAAGACTGTGGTCAAATGGTTGGCATAACTTTAGAAAATAGCTGTAAAGTAGTTGGTGACTTGACCTGGTTTCTAGTACTTGTGGCTGGCCCTGTACATAGGCAAGGGAGGCTGTAGCCCAGAAAAGCAGATGTATGTATAAAACAACAAATATTTTCCCTGCTGGTTTTATCTCTCAGAGCCCTGGGGAGCTGGCTTGGTTGATACTTCTCCAATGCATCCCAATTTGCATTAGCTTTCCTCCCTGAGTATTGCAGTTCTTTATGTCCACCTTTATCACAGAATCAGAAAGGCTTGGGTTGGAAAAGACCTTAAAGATCTTCTAATTCCAACCCTCCTTCCATGGGCAGGGCATCTTCTATCAGACAGGGTCCTGTGCAATCTGGCCTTGAACACTTCTGGGGATGGGGCATTCATAACTTCTCTGGGCAACCTGTTCAATCTAATCTAAGTATCTCCTCTTTCAGTTTAAAGCCATTCTTCCTTATCCTATCAGTGTCTATGTAAAAAGTCACTCTCCCTCTTTTTCCATAAGTCCACTTTAAATACCGGAAGGCCCCAGTGATGTTTCCCCTGAGATTTCTTTTTTTCTGGTCTGAACAGCCGCAACTCTCTCAGCCTGTTTTTGTAGAGATTAGCCCTCTGATCATCTTTGTGACCCTCCTCTGGACACATTCCAACAGAACCATGCATGGCTTTATGATGCATCGTCTCCTCTAGCTCTTGATCCTCATCCTTGGATGAGTCAGTTTTGCCCTGTGCTCTTGAGAAGCCTCAAATGATAATTGCTGCAATTGTGCCAATACTTATCATGGCCTAAATACTTGAGCAGCAGTTCCACACTCTCCTAGGTATTCTTTCTGGTTGGCACAGCTTGTCTATGAAGTAGCTTATGCCTGACCCATAATAGGACTGCATGGCAGGTTGTGGAAATTCTCAGGTAGTCCCTGTTCCTCCCTTGCCCCATGGGAAAATTACCTGGCATTACCCAGGATTACCCTTCCCCTGGGGTTTCCTGTCCTACTGTGACCCATTAGATTATGACTGTATTGAGATCTCTTGACCCAAGAGCTCTTCCCAGCTCTAAGCATAGATACCAACTTTTAAGGTGTGGTCCTTCAGCTGCAGGTTTCCCTCCTTTGGAAAGAAACCTGGGGAAAGGATTTGGGTCAAAAGGGACTCACAACATATACAAGTCTTTGCAGCAGATCTGGATGATCAATGAGAACTTAGGAGTATATTGTGGCATTCCCCTGTCCCTCAGTGTGGATGTAGCAACAGATGGTGTAGTAAAGGGGCTTGTGAGACAGAGAAACCTGGCCTGTAGCTCACACAATGCCCTCCACACATGAGGAAGGAGACAAAGTCTGCTCCCATCAGATTCCCTTGCTATGGTCTCCTAGGGGATAATGGCAGCAGAAACTGGACAGTAATTCAGAGGGACGATATGTTTCCCCAACTCCAAAATCATCTACTTGGCCTTGCTGTTAAGACATCTGTTATGCCAGTTAATACCTTCAGGCCATCCCAAAAATAACAGTTCCACTCTCCTAGATCTCCAATATGTTGAAGCATACAGACCCACATACTGGTCCCACACCTGTGGCTAATCCTACTTGACTTATTTTTTAAGGGATTCAGGGAGTGGAAATTAATATAGCCCCATCTTCTTGCTCTAGATGTAAAATGCACATGTCCTTATGGTGGCTATAAAAGGTGATAAAAAACCAGTTATGACTTTCAGCTTATTTGTGTGGTACAGAGCTCTGATTAAGGATGGACTGGAAAAACATATCAGAAATACATAAATAACAATTTTTTTCGAAGTATTTTTACAGGCCTCCTAAATACTGTCTTTTGACAGTCTTTTCACACAAACTCCATTTCTGTTTGGTTGTTTTCTGAGACATCTCTTCACAGCCTAATTTCAGGCAAACCATTTCACTTGTCAGCTTAGACTAGAATATGTTTCCAAGGTGATTCTCTTCAGAAGTTATTGAAGACTCTGATTCAACTTTATTGAATGATACAGTGAAATATTACCTGCCTTCCACCCTCAATGACTTATATGAGGGCTATTGTATCAGACAATTTGTCTGGGCACAATTCCAGTGCTCAGGCAGATGGAAAGTAAAGTTTCAGGCCTTTGAGTTGGTCTCATCTGGTACTGAATTTCCTCTTTAGAGCAGTATCCACCCTAAGTGGGAACTTAGTACTGACAACTTTCATGGCAAGGCCAGGTGGCCAAGAAGGCCGAGGACATCCTGCCCTTTGTCATCAATGGTGGGCCAGCAGGACCAGGGCAGTGATTTTCCCCCTGTACTCAGCACTGGTGAGTTTACACCTCAAATCCTGTGCTCAGTTCTGGGCCCCTCACTGCAAGAAGGACATGGAGGTGCTGGAGTGAGTCCAGAGATGGGCAACGGTGCTGCTGAAGGGTCTGAAGCACAAGTCCTGTGAGGAGTGGTGTTTAGCCTGGAGAAAAGGAAGCACAGGGGAAGACCTTATTGCTCTTTATAATTACTTGAAAGGAGGTTGTAGCCAGGGTGGACATGGTAATTTTTTCCAGGTTATAAGAAATAGGACAAGAGGAAATGGCCTCAAGTTGTGCCAGAGGGAGTTTAGATTGTATATTAGGAAAAAATTACTTCATGGAAAGCATTGTCAAGCACTTGAACAGCCTGCCCAGGAAAGTGGTTGAGTCACCATCCCTGGACATATTTCAAAGCTTGGTGCAGTGCTGTATTCTCAAGCTTGGTCAGCCCCGGCACCGCGGCCAATGCCGGTGGGACTTGGCTGGTCAGGAGCGTCAGCGAGACAAAGGCAGGAGGATGCAGGAGGGACTCTTGAGAGGTTTGGTCACAATGAGTTTATTGGAACTCCAGTGTGGAGTCCTCATCTTGGGACGTCTGCCTCTGAGAGAGACCCAGATGGACCCCGGGGAGGACCTTTTAAAGGGGGGTGTAACAAGGGAGGGGGTTCAACCTGGGACCAATAAGGTACGACAGGGAAGTGGCTCCTAACATAATAAACATATATAATATCCATACATTGAACAGTAGGAGGTGACAGCCTGGATCCTGTCCAATCACTCGATGCCTCTTCTAGAATTTTCCAGAAGCAGGGAGAGACCCCCAAAGTGATGGACAGGACCAGGGGGTTCATAACAGGTGGTGGACAGATAACTGTTTCTGAGAGGGGAAAACTTAGGAAAAAACAGAACCAATCATAAAGCTGTCACTGGGGAGAAGACAGGGAGGAACCAAAAGTGGGTAACAGAAAGGGTACATGGAACAAACCATTTTACAGAACGTTAACTTATGAATTAAAATTAAAATAAAAAAATGCACTCCCACAAAAGCTGTGTAGATGTGGCACCTGGGGACATATCTTAGTGGTGGACTTGGCAGTCCTGGGTTAACAGCTGGCTGATGATCCTAGAGGTCTTTTCCAGCCTAAGGAATTCTGTGATTTTAAGCCTGCATGCTGTATTATGTCCCTTCACCTTTCCAGACTACTGCCTCCAATGAGAAATCATGAACACAGAATTTTCTATAATTAGCACTGTTTAATCGCCTTCTTTTTAATTAAATTTCTCCTGAGCTTTATCGCATTCAGTTTAACAGCAAAAAAAACCCTGCCAAATGTGCAGCTGCCTGTTTCATGTGTGTCTGAGGAACACATAACCTGCTTGGAGGAGCTGCACATGTGCTTCTCATGCTATGTGGGTTATGGCACACAAATATGTATTGTGTTTGTAGTGGGGTGCTGCATGTGTTCAGAAACTGTTGAAAGCCTTTGGAATTCTTATAACTGTTTATTCATTCGTTTGTTTAGGAGTCAGTGACCTGTAAGTGCTCATTATGAAGAGAGATCTGGTTTTCTTGGTGACTCTAATTAGCCTTGCCTTCCTGTCACTGCTAAGATCTGGATATCCTCAACACATTGCAGAGGAGTCCTGCTCTGTTCAGATTCTTGTTCCAGGCCTCAAAGGTAATGTGAAAGCCTACTCCATTATTCAAATATTAATATTTTTGTTCTAATGGGCTTATTTGCATAACTGACAGTTTTAACAGAGACAAAGAAGGTGCCTCTCAGTTGTCCTCTTATTTGCCCCTGTTTGTAGCCTCCTTAAAAATGGAGTTTTAAGGTCCATAAGGTGAAATTAAATGGTTCAGAGAATGCATGTCAGTTTCCCAGATTTGCTCGTGATCACTAGTGCTTGTTAGTCTTATACATTGCCTGGTTGCTCTATCTGTCTTTGTACTGAGCAGTGGTACACATACCCAAAAATTGTAAAATCAGGCCCTATTTTATACCTGGAGAGGTTTTCATTCCTGTTTTGCAATGTAATAGGAATTACTTTGTGTTTTCTTGTTTTTTCTTTGTCTTTTGATTTGTTAAAAGCTCAAATACTTCTTATAAGAAAGCAGACATTGGTTAGGTTTTGGGAATTTCTATAGTTTTTGTGGCAAAAAGCAACATTTTTTCAGAATATGCCCTCAAACTCTTGCCCAAAGAAGGTGGTGTAATAAATTATTGATCTTTTCATAGGAAAAAATATATCTCACATAGGAAATCAACCACTGAGAAGAATTAGCGTTTTAAAGCAACAGCATCCGTTACGGTTGTTGAAATCCCAGCCCTGCTCAGTCAATAACAATAATTCCCCTTGTGGAGGCTATGACATTTCTGTTGAAATAGAACACTTTTGAACATGGGGAAATACTTTTTAACTAAGGACAAAAATGCCCCATGAAAACCACCAGTTTATCATCAACAATAAAAAAAAAAGCATTGTGTAAGAACCACACAACAAACCTTTCAGTTTTTCTTGTAATCATACAGTGTAGTGTCACAAAACTCCCCTAACCAGAATTGGCGCCATTAATCTTATCTGTACAAATCTGGGCTTTGCCTGAGGGCCACAGTATGGACTGCAGGCATTGTCTGTTCTGCTTAACTGATTGGGAAGGGTGAGGCTCAGTTCTGTTCTGCCGTTGTTCACACAGCTAAATTGTGAGCCCAGCTTGGCCACAGGTTTGGCTGGGGTGTAAACTGCGCTCTCCAGACATTGCCCAATTTGTGTGTGGCTGCCCTCTGCCTGAGGCAAGATGACTGGGCTACAGGGATGCGGGCTGTGCCTGGCCAATTGGCTTTAAGAATATGTTTATTTTTTAATATTTGTTATTGTTTTGTCTATTATTTTTAATATAGATGCAGCTTTGGACACCTGAATTCAACCAAAAGCTATTTTTCACTATTCACTTCAATAAGTGGTTTTTGATCTTAACGATGTGTAGACCTTCTGCAGATGTACTAGTTAGAAAGAACAACACTTCATCCAGGCCTTCTGAGGTTTGACTAAGGCTTGAGTAAAGTTGTTTAATTTGTTTGATATATTTGTTGTGCAAAAGGCATGAGAGTGCTGTTAATGTGACTTACAGATGAGAACACAACCAAGTTAAATATATGTTGTCCAAATTTGCATGACAGATCAGTCAAAGAGTCAGACTTCACAGCCCTAAGCTTTGAAAATGTTTTTCATGTCAAAGAACTTTACAGGATGAGTTCTGTGACTTCTTTGCATTGGTTTCCTTATTTTTGTAACCAGTCAAAATTAGCATCTATGATTACCATTGTAATGCAAAGATTATTACTATTGTTATTATTATTATTAACAACAACAACAACAACAACAACAATAATAATATATGCAGCAGAGGTTTTTAAAGTGTGCAAACGTTGCAGGACCCTTTGGCAAAAGACAATTCTGAGCCTGGAAACCAGAGAGAGGCCTGAAAACCACTGTGTGTTAATTATTTCACTCAATTTCATAAAATATAAGCCTTGCAAAATTAAGAGAGATTGATGTACAGATTCAGTGAAGCACAAAATGGTCTGATACAGACCTAGTTAATGTGAAATCTCTAAAAAGCTTTCAATGCTCCAACTATGCTGTCAGGTTGACTGGCTCAGAGAGTGGTGATGAGATACTGCTGTCCCCCACTGGCACAACTCCAACCCATTTCACTGGCCAAGGCTTCCTTTAAACTGAGCACACATGTGGCCACGTGCCCAAATTTCAGCTCCTGTGCAGCAGGATTTGCTGACTGCAGCTTTTAGATCTGCACCATCTCCTCCTCTGCTGGGCTGCCTGCAACATCTCCAGTGGTGGAGAAATAGAGTGCCACACTGCTGCTGGGCATGGTTCCACCAGAATTTGGGAAAAACAGGTACAGGGAAAAAATGCAAGAAATTAGGGAGATCTAAATGGGATGTGTGAATGGCAGAGGATAGACACTTAAGAGGTGGTGCAAAAAAGTGGAAACCAAATGTGGTGATGAAGGAGAAAGTCATCAGGGAAAATTACGCAAAAGCAGAGGAGTGTAAAGGATTAAAAGAACAGAAAGAGAGAATAGGGAAAAAAAAACAAAAAACAAAGAGCTCAAGAATGAGACTGAGCGGAGAGAGTGGAAACTAAATAAATGTAAAATGACACAAAATCAATTAGGATCCCATAGACTAAAAGAGGAAATCAGAAGGGGCTGATTCTGAGATGAGAATGGAGGTGGAAATGGATGAGGAAGAAAGCCAGTAAAGACACCAAGAATAGAAAAAGCAGAAATGAGATTAAGGTCGGCAATTTAGGTCTTAGGGACTGGTTTTGGTGGTCTGTGGTGTTTGTTTGTATGTTTGGAGTATTTTTGTTTTGGGGTTTTTTTTTGTGTGGATTTTTTTTGCTTGTTTGTTTGTTTGTTTTTTGTAATTATTTTGGTGGGGTTTTTTTAGGGGCTAGGTTTTAGGGGGTTGGTTATTTTTTTAACTCAAGAGTATAAAGGAGTAAGATGAAAAGTGTAAGGGAAAAACTATGGCTCTGAGAATGCAGAGAGCAGACTGAACCATGCTTTAGAAAGCCAGCAATATTAATAATAAGGAAAGTGTGCTGTGCGTGAAAAAGCAATGGATGATGAAGCCTTACTACACAGCTCACTCATATTCTTCCTAAAGTCCTAAAGTTTCTTTTGATATGCGCATGAAATTCAAGTTACTACTATTGTGGAGAAAAAAATAACATAGAACAATCCTTCAAAGCTTAAATTCTCAGTTTACCATGTTGTTTTGTCTCCCTTCTTGAGTCCAAAGCAGGAGTTGTCTTAATAGTCTCAATGATGTTCCATACATTAAAAAGTTGATGCTACATTAAAAAAGCAAAATTTTTTACACCCACACTTGGTGCATCTACTCACATGGGGAATACGAGTAATGGAAAGAAGTTATCACCAGCCAAGAATGCTTAATAGTTCACATAGTTAATATTTGGTGCACTATTTTCATTGCACATTGTAGATGATACGGTTTATGGCAGGAAGTTGCAAATAAAAGCATAGACAAATCCTGTCCCAAAGAATTCACAAAAGGAGGCAAATCAACAGCAGTTCTAAGATATATTGCCTGAATGAAGAAAGATCTATCCCAGAGATGATGTAGGAAGGACTTGTAGTAGTGTTGGGGCCTGATACCCCTGATCCTGCCACAGCTCATGTTGGTGGCAGGGCTAAGTTTCTTTTAGGAGTATGGGGCATCTCAACACTGTGGAGCACTACTAACTACACCTCACCTGGTCTCAGCTGCGAAGACAGGGCTGCACTGTGCTGGCAAAGAAAGTGCTGTTTCATGCAGTGGGGCTGGAGCACATATCCAGGAAGGGATGGAGAGGAGCAAGAGGTGCAGGTGCTATGGGACTGGTGGAAGAGGCCACAACAGATCAGTCAGGTAGGGACCATACTGCACAGATCCCACCCTCCTGTTCTGAAGAGTCCTGGCTGTAGATCAAGGGACTGCAGACCAGAAAGGAGGCACAGGGGTGTCTTTATTTAATGAATCAAGACATTAAACACTATTGTTTATTGGTGAAAAATTAAATTGATTGAGATTTCTTGACAGAAAACTGTTTTGTTGCCCATGACACCTGCACAGGCTTTACTTCCTCAATTTGCACAATGCTTAGGGCACAAAGAGCAAGAATAGGGACTTACACAAGGCAAAGCTGAGCTGTACCACTGATCAGTCCCTCTTGGTCAAGGTCTTGCTCCTTAAAACAGCTGATAAGAAAAAAATGTCAACTGCTCTGTAGCTGGGGCTGTAATGGAGTAATCTCCTCCTGGAGAAAGTTTTCAGAACACCCACACTAAGGAATGTGGTGTCATCGTATTATAAGAATAAATGCAGGCAAGTGTAATGGCCTGGAGCAAGAGTGATCTATTTTATTGATCCCTAATGCACAGCTTTCACTCTGAAGAACATGCAAAGCAATAGGCTGTAATAGCCTGCTCTCAGCCTCCAGGGAGCAAGGAAAAGTCATTGTCAGGATTTATCTTTGGGAAGCAAAGAACTCATAACCAGCACTGAGGGGTGAAAGGCAATCATACAAAGCCTATTGGTTACTTGATAATAAAAATGTGACGTTCCCAAATGTGCCAAATTATAGCCTGTTTCATACTAACAACATTATTCACTGGGGATTATGTGAAGTTTGTCCTCATTAAGGTCAGAGAATGGCCTATTTTTGCATGTCTGAAGGCAGGGAAGATGGTCTGGAGCAGCCTGAAGAATGAAAATATAACAGATGGAGGGCTGAGTTCAGCTCACAGCCACCTAGGCCTACAGAAAAAGAGAGATATGGAAAAAGGGCTGGAGGCTGCATATTTGAAATGTGCCATGGTGCAACATGTCTTTACATGTCATCTCTGTGACTTCTCTCTGTACCACCACTGCTAGCTATGCCAGGGAGCTGGGCTTGTGTGGTGCATGATAACCATTGACTTTCCTGCTATGGTGTTACCATCAGCTTCCTGGAGGGCAGCTAATGCTCACTCTCCTCCATAAAAATACAGTGTTGGGACATCATATGTGCTGTGCTAACTCTGGATTTTACATACCAGCACTTTATTTTCTGTGGAAGCCATAGAACTTTCTTCTCCTTCCTCATACAAATCTTGTTTTGCCAAGGTGGCTGTATAAATCATTCTTTAACCTTCTGTTTGTCAGAGATTTTAATTTTATGTCAATGGCAGACTACAGTAGTAGTACAGTGGTAGGGAGCAAAACAAGCTAAGCATCCACAGATTTTTCATGAAAGACACCAGGGAGGCAAACACTTTTTACAGAAAGTGATGCTTAAATATGCAGAATATAATGATGCACCATGAGATATATGCATGTAGATACACTACATAGTGGTACATACCTCAGAGATTAAAAGTCACAGTATGTAACTGAGGATATGAAGCAGGGAGTTAACGCTTTCAGGCTTAAAAATAGTCCTCTAATGATGGATGTAGCAGTGCCTTCTTATAGGTCTCAAAAATGGCATTTTTTTCATTTAATTTGAGGTCACAGCTAAGCCATTTTCACTTGAGACTTAAGCATGTTCTTAGCAGAGGCTCAGAAAGAGTTTGGTGAGCACAGAAGTTTATGTGCTAAGTTGGGATCTGATTCTGAAGCCTCTGCTTAAGTGATTTGTGCTGTTGGCTTTTTGGAGGTCAGTGATATAAGTAATATCCACAAAACTAGACCTTTTGTATAAGACTTCAGTAATGTATTGACATGGTTTGCTAGTGTCTACATCAATTGAAGGAAAATCTGTTTTCTGTCCATCAAGTAAAGCTGTTAAATCAGATCACATCTGCTTCTATTTTTTTCACTGGAGAGAATGGCGTTCTTGTCACTGCTGCTAACAGAAAATGGTGCTGGTTTAATATGACTCTTCTTTTTGTTTACTTTTGTATCAACAGGGGAGGCTGGAGAAAAGGGGGAGAAAGGTGCTCCAGGTCGTCCAGGCAGAGTTGGACCTCCAGGAGAAAAAGGTAACTTTAATAAAGGCCATGTTTTGAAAGTCATTCCTGAAAAATGCTGCTTTTTCTTGTGGTGATGATGATGGGTTCCTTGCCCCCTTAACCAGGTGACTAATTCATCCTTGGCCATTTCTGTTTACTACTGTTGTGGTTTAACCCCAGCCAGCAGCTCAGCCCACACAGCCACTCAGTCACATCCCCTGGTTTGGATGGGGGAGAGAATCAGAAGGGTAAAAGTGAGGAAATGGGTGGATTGAGATAAAGACAGTTTAATAGCGAAAGCAAAGGTCACACGTATACAAGCAAAGCATAACAAGGAATTAATTCAGTGCTTCCCAATCTCAGTCAGGTGTTCAGCCATCTCCAGGAGAGCGGGGCCCCATCAAATGCAACAGTGACTTGGGAAGACAAACTCCGAATGTTCCTCCATTCCTTCTTCTTCCCCCTTCTTCCCCCAGCTTTACATACTGTAAATCTCTTATGTTTGGGAATTTCCCTTGGGTCAGCTGGGGTTAGTGGCTGTCCCCTCCCAGCTTCTTGTGCACTCCCAGCCTCCTTGCTGGTGGGGTGGGGTGATGAGCAGAAAATGCCTTAATCCTGTGCAAGCACTATTCAGCAATAATGAATACATTTCTGTGTTATCAACATTGCGTTGGTCACAAATCCCAAATATAGCACCCTCTGAGCTACAAAGATAAAAATTAACCTAATTTAGTTTAGCCAAAACTAGTACAACTATATGCACTCATTTGTAGACTAAGTATTACTTTGTGGTTAAAAAAATATATTTTGGAAATAAAAAAATCTTGATTCTTTAAAAAAGTCTCTGAAGAAAGGTATCACAATGTCTCCTTCAGAGCATTTCTGCAAATGAAAACCTCACATTAGATCAGAGGGAAAAAATTCACAAGGCTCAATTTCCTTCTTTCTTTTTTTTTTTTTGTGAATTTGAACACTCATGACATCTTAATTAAAACCATTGGGGGAAGGTGGGAAGCCATAATAGGCAGAGATGAACATGATTGTTCCCACATTTTTTTGGATGTGGGAAAATGGTGATAAATTCTAACAGATCCATGCATGGCTTTATGATGCACCTTCTTCTACTTTGCATTGTAGTTAAAAAATATTTTGAGCTCTTGAGAGGAATGATGCTCAACAGTGTTCAGTTATACAGCTGAGAGAAATGTAGCATTTCTGTCTTGCAGGAAATTCTGTCTTTTCACATTTGTTTTCCTCCTGAAGCAAGGAGAAAATTTGACCTTCATAAGTTTTCCAGGAGGTGTGTTCTGAAAGGTTCAAGTTAAGAGAAGTCTGACCCTTTTATTTCAATATTGAAATTAAATATTGACATTCCTGTCATCAGAAGGTTGGAGTTAGCTTTTACTGAACTGAGTTTACAATCTTTCTTTCAAAGCAATTGTAGAGATAATTTATACTTCCTTATGATGATGCATGATCTGTTATGTTGTTCTTTTAGGCAGTTATGGAAGTCTCATACTGATTACCCTGGTACCAAAATCCATAGCTAGAGCTCTTCCTCCTACAATGCATTGAAAAATTTATAACTTCCATGAGGTATATGTGTGTTCAGTGAGTGTACTTCCTTTATGTAGATGTACTTTCAAGGATGACTCTTAAAAAAAAAATTGGAAACTAAAATTTCAGCTCTTGCAAGGCAATGCACCCTGAAGTGTAGTATGACAGAATAATTTAGGTTAAAAGGTAGTAAAGAGCTGATCTAGTCCAATCTCCTGCTTTAAGCAGGGCAAATTTCAATATCAAAGCAGATTTCTCAGGGCCTTGTCCAGTAGACTTTTGAAATACCCCAAGGATGGAGATTCCACATATATTTTAATCAGTCTGTTTCATTGGTGTTATCATGAAACACCTGTTGTAGCTTGTAATCATTGCATATTGCCCTTTCTCTGTGTGTGTCTGAGAAAAAAACCCTGCATCTTCTCTAGAAACTGCTTGTAAGTAGTGGAAGACTTCAATTAATTCCCCCCTTACCTTTCTGTATTCCAAAGTGAGTAGAACCATCTTCCTCAGCTGGACTTTGGTTCACTTCTCACATATGAGGGCCCAAAAATCTCTGGATTCTCTTATGCAAAGGAGTTTTTTTACCCAGCCACTGGTCAGACTTCATCAAAGCATCACAGGTGAGGAACTTAGGATCTAGCTGAACCCATGATATTTCTGTCAACACATTTCTGCAGCTTGCCAAACTCCTCCTGACTGGCAGGGCTGTCCTCCAATGCACCAACCATTACTGCCAGCATGGAGCATCTTCTACTTCTTCCTCCCTTTCAGCAGTGAAGGACTCATTGGCAGCTGCTGGGTAGACTTTGGCAGCCTTGCAGCAGCACCAGCTAGCCCTGTCAGCACCCTTGAGTGCCTTGTGGGCAGGACCATGGGCTCGTGTACACCCAGGTGAAATTGTCCCTCACTCAGTTGTCAGCTGCCATGAGTGGCTTGTCCTCCCAGATCTTCGCTACCAGACATGCAGAACTGGGAGGCCACAGAGCAGACCTTGCCAGCAGAGACAAAGGCAAAGAAAGCACTAAGTGCTTCAGCCTTCTCTGTGTCCTTTGGCATGAGGTTGTCTTGACAACTTCTTGAGAACCCTTCTCATCATGCTGTCCTGCATGTTTCTCTGTCTTGACATTTTGTCATACCACCTCAAAATGCTTCGGGCCATCTGAGATGTGGAAGTGCTCTTTTTCAGTCAGGCCAATCCATGATGTAGCATTTCATTTGTTTATTTTATACTGTAAAACTGCATTCGTTTGAAAAATAGTTCTTATAAGGTGTGCTTGATTAATGCTAGTAACAGTGGTAATTTTCCAGTTTTCCATCCCTCTAAAAGTCCAAATTCTCATGAGACTTGAAGAAGAAGTACTGAAGTGGAAACAAACTGCAAGAGAACATACATGAAAAAGAAAAGAGATTAAAGAAAATTGAATATTATTGCATACTATATTGGTATTTTTCCAGGTAGTACTTTCAATTAAACACAGGCAAAATTTCTTACTACTTCTGTTGCAACAAATTTTTCTGCTTTCCTTTTTGCATCCTGAAATTTATACAAGCAACCTCTTGTTTAAAATAAATTCTAATTAACTAGTCTTTTCATTAATGAGGTACATTTTGTAGACATGTCTTCATCAACTCCACAAATACTTTATCAAAGAAAAAAAACATAGATACCTTAAAAATAATTTCGATCATATGGCGCCACTTTTCATCATGGTACTATATCCAATATACTTTGAATTGTTACAGTGTTGTCTGGATAAGCAAAGAGACTTCACAGATGTAATTTTTAGTCTATGGAAAGGACACCTAAGAATATCAAACTTTGATCTGGAAAAACCTTTCAGTCTCTTGACCTTTCAGTCTCTGGTTAATCTCCACACACTGTAGCTAAGTTCATGCATAAATGCTTTTCTAAACTATGAGTATATTCTCTTCCAGAATACCAAGGATTTTCCCATTTCAACCAGAAGATGGAACATTGAGACAAAAAAACCCAATATGCTTTGCAAAAATCATTGTTCCTTCCCTTTGCATTTGCCCCTAAAAACACTCGTGGACAGCAGCCCTGCTTCTATGCACTAGTCTGTTGAATTTCAGTCAGTGTGTTAGCATGTGTTCAACCCCTTGTGTTTCTCTTGAAACCTGATAATTTTTGTCTTGGTCTAATATGTGGCTCCTTCTGTTGATACAAGCTGCTAAATTTCATTTTATTTTTCTCTTCTTTGAGTGAGTGATGGTTTACATGAGGGAGAAACTGTAGTCCCTCTGCCACATTTGTAGAGTTTTCTACTTTTGATCTTAATTTACATTTTCAAAATCACACTAATCTTTTTTCCTTTTTTTTCTTTCTCCTTTGTTTCATTTTTCTAGGAAGTTAATCTGAGAAAATGTGTTTCGTTTCTTTGAACTCCATAAGTATATAATAACCATAAAATAACTTACAAAAGAAACTATCTTCTTATGGTGTATTTGACCTGAAATGAACAGCTCAAGATCAGAAAGTGCTGCAAATGTTTTTATCATAGCATTTCCTCATGATATTTTCAGATTTTGGTAACTCAGAAAGTGGTAGAAATTAAAACTTTCTGGTGCTTACCTGAAATAGGTCTTGTTCTGGCTGTTCTGATGCTTCAGGGTGACATCAGAGATACTGATGTCTTTGGGTGCTGATTAAGGTTAAATTCCACTTACTTTCCTCATTGCTTTTAATTAAATGTATAGGTCAATTATGATGCATAGCATGTCAGGAGAATATAAAACTGTGTTGGCTTTATGTAAAGCATGGAGCACTGGGTCGAGTACAATGGCTGTTTCAGATGAAAGCAATGTGTACTGCGGTGCAAGTTTTGGGGTCTGAAGTTCACAGAATTAACTTTCCCCACTTGCGCTGATGGCTGTACTGTGCTCTCCCACACTGGGAATAAACTAAGTTAGTTAACTGAGTCCTGGTGCAGTCTGTGAGGCCGTAACTTCCATGTATTCAAATTCCACACAGATAGTTCAGCAACATATTCATCCTGTGAATATTCCCAGAGTGCCTTACTACTACAATCAAAATAAGGAAGTGAAGGTGGGATTTACACTTGGAATGTAACATCATAGGAGCAAAACATTAAAAATATTTTCTTGAAGATATTTCAATTTTCTTAGAGCCATAACCATTTAACATGTATATTATTTTAGTATTTTAATTTCAACCGTTATACATTGTACTTAATTTATGTACATCTATAATGGTTTGTGATACAGAGTCACATACTGTTCTTGGGCTTGGAACTCAACTGTCCCTACCTTTGCAATGTTAGTGATTTTGGCTTTTGCCAGCTAACACTTACCCAGGCAGTTCTTGGGCATCTTTTGGGAGCTCACACAATGAGCAGCTTGCAAGATTATACTGGCTCGAAGAGTAAGACAATTTAGTATCATAGAGTGTCCCATTCTTGACCACCTGGCTCCCACTGCCAGGGAACAGTCCCAGGCATTTAGTTGACTAATACAGGCACAGCCTTTTAAGTAGAAGAGAAGACTCATTAATTTAACTGGATTGGAGCCAGAGTGCTCAGTCATTTGTGTAATCAAATTCTAAAACGAGGTAATAATATCTTAATTTATATTTTATTATTAGTGATTGCTCATTAATATGTAATCAATCAATCCTTTGCATTTCTGAGTCAATTTCTACCCGAATTTATTGCTCGCCAAGGAGTACTCCAGGCAGCATTCCATATAAAAGTCCTGACATTGACAGTTGTGAATTCACAAAGTAGGTATCTGGTTCAAAACTGTTTTTTAGTTCTACCCGAACTCAATGGGATTTTGAGAAAATCCTGTTAAACTGAATGGGCAAAAAGATGACAGATGGGCTTCAATACAAATAAAGATATTTCCTAGGGACATTAGGGATGCATGATTTAATCCATACTTAAATGATGCCAAAACCCCAAACTGTCACTTGAAACTCAAGGACTGCTCTGAAATCATTAACAAGAGTCCCAAAGCCAACAGAACTCTGCCCATCGTCACAAAAGGAAGCCAAAAGAGCAAAGGACAAAACAGGGAGCTTCTTTTTGCAGCTGATTTTGTTCTGTACGAAAGCCTGATATGCACTGTCTCAAGAATGAATGTACTTCTGACCTCTGTCTCTCAAGGAGGACTTGAGAGTGAGAGATTGGCACCAAAAATGTGAAAAAGAGGAGCTGCCTCATAAGGAGAAACTTGACAGGCTGAGACACTTGCATCTGTACAGAATAGTCTGAGGAGGTTATAATCAGGATTACAGAATCACCAGATCCCATCATATCTGAACTAGGAGGCATTCTCTGAAGCTGCTGGGGACAGATCCAGCAATTCCACCTGCAAAGGACTGCAGGTAGTGACTGGGGTTGTGGGATCTTCCTGTACTGCACCTTCTGCTGCCACTACAGGAAAAAAAGTCTTGGGCTAGAGGGACCACTGGTTTGGAGAAGCTTGGTATTGTATTATTAACATAATTCTAGCAAGTTCATGTTTCATGAGGGCAGTTATTTTTCTTTGCTTGCCTCTGAATAAAAACTCCTCCTTTCAGGAATGTACTGTACTATTTTCATTTTTGTTTTGAGTGTACTTTTAAATACTTCAAACTTTTCTGCTGCCTTCCTAGATTGGATTTTTTCTCACTATTGTTAGTTTCCTTTGCAAATTTTCTGACTACCCTGATTTCTAGTTAGTACAGACTGGTAATAGTTTACTCTTTTTTTCCTCCTGTTTGTTGTGCAAAGCTTTTAAAGTTTCACTTTGTCATTATGATACCCATCTAATATGAGTGGGATGGATCACTACTAAGAGGTGTTTATTTTTCCATTGCCTATTATGGGAGTTTAGATAATTATCTTAGACTAAAACCCCTAACTTTAAGATGTCTAATGCTGGGTGAAATTGATTTGCCCCAGCTATATAAAATGCCTCCTGTGATTATGCACTGCTAATTCATATAAGAATATCTGATTAACATTGTTAACATTGTTGGTGACACAGACAGTGATTGAGGGCACCCTCAGCAAGTTTGCCAACACCACCAAGCCGTGTGGCACAGTCAACATGCTGGAGGGAAGGAATGCCACCCAAAGGGAGCTGGACAGGCTTGAGGTGGGTCCGTGAAGTTCAACAAGACCAAGTGCAAGGTCCTGCACCTGGATTGGGGAAATCCCAAGCACAAATACAGACTGGGCAGCGAATGGATTGAGAGCCTGGAGGTGAATACTTGAGGGTATTGATTGAAGAGAAGCTCAACACAAGCTGGCCGTGTGCCCTTGCAGCCCAGAAACCCAACCACAGCCTCAGCTGCATCAACAGCAGCATGGGCAGCAGATCAAGGGAAGTGATTCTCCCACTCTACTCTGCTCTCATGAGAACCCTGGCTGGAGTGCTGCCTCTGGGACCCCCAACATAAAATGGACATGGACTTGCTGAGGGAGGTCCAGAGGAGGGCCACAAAGATGATCAGAGGGATGAGATACCTCTGCCTTGAAGACAGGCTGAGAGAGTTGGGCTTCTTCAACATGCAGAAGAGAAGGCTTCAGGTAGACCTTAGAGGACCTTCCAGTAAAGGGGGCCTACAAGAAAGATGGACAGGAACTTTTTACAAGGGCATGTAAAAATAGGGCAAGGGAGAATGGCTTTAATCTGAAAGAGTGCAGGTTTAGATTAGATAAAAGGAAGAAATTCTTTACTATGAGGGTGGTGAGACACTGGAACAAGTTTCCCAGAGAAGCTATGGATGCTCCATCCCTCAAAGAGTCTTCAAGGGCATGTTGGATGGGGCCCTGAGTAACCTGGTTTAGTAGAAGGTGTCCCTGCCCATGGAAGGGGGTTGGTACTAGATGATCTTTAATGGTGCTTCCAACTCAGCCCATTTCATGATTCTATGATAAGATGTAACTTCTTGTAGCCACTGTTCCCTCACCAATTGCTGACCTTCATTGGTGTGGATAATTCAGATTTTTCAGTGTATAGCAGTTCTGTAGCCTGTTGACATATTTGGAATTTTCTGATTTCCAGTTGCCAATAGTTTTTTAAAAATGAAGTGTCCTGAATGTAGATTACTACCATAGCATCATTATATCCTTTAAAAATATTATTCTCATTCAAGTCAGGCTAGCTATTTGCATTGGGAACACTGACTGCTGCAAGACGATCAAGGTGCACTGGTGGAAAGACTTTTTAATCTTCATCTATATCTTATGTTCTTTTTCTAAGTATCCTCTGCAGATTGCTGTCAAAGATGGCACTAGATTCAAGAAGCCTTTGGTGTGGTTTGGTACACTTCTACTTTCCTTGTTAGGTAGGTGTGTGTGATGTCCTCTATGTCAAATCATGAATTTGATTTGATTTGTCTTAAAATCTTTAAGTTTGGGAAGAAAACTACTGCTCTCTCCTTTTTAACATGATTCAATTAAATTTGTCTGTGGCATGGTGCATTTGCATTTCTGCTAGATTTGTCTTTTTGATGCCTTTTTCTTTTTCTAGGTAGTTTTATACCTTCTTATCTGTTCCAACTAATCCTGAAGAGATTGCCCATACTCCATGACACCCATTTATAGTATTGCACAGAGTCAAACCCCTCATTTTTTCACTTGTTTTGCAGTCCACCATTCATCTCTGGAATTTTATTTCTTCACATGTTTATAGGCCTGAAAAAGTCACCAAGAAGATAATTTAGGATTTCCTTCTCTTCAGTTCCTTCCCAAATCCTTTAAATCTTCTCTAATTGGTTCCAGTGTATGCCACCTTCATCTGAGAGATGACAGATGGCTTTCTTCAGTTCTCTATTCACTCTTTGTGTTTGATTTCCTATTTTTGGTCTATGGAGACTTAATTTCTTTTATTGTCCCCATTTCTTTCCAGCTATCACTTCCTGATTTCATTAAGACTCCTCAGACTACATTTTTGACAACTATAGGGCCACTAAAAAGGGCTTTACAAAAGGTATTAAAACTTTTGAAACCCTCAAGGCAGATGGATCTCTCTTGAAACTTTGTGATTTATTCTGCAGAAGAAGCAGAAGAAGCAAGCCCCTGGAGTGGAAGCAGGGGTTAGTCACTGTAAGAGAAACCCAAATGTGAACAGTTCTTTTAATGAGGAAAGGAGATATAATGTATGTCTTTACTGCTTGAGATAACACACTTTCCTTTTACTTCTGAGCAGAGCACGTGGGTTTTACTGGCTGTGACTGAGAAGCAGTTCATTTTCTGGGCAGTTTCTGTGAGAAAGAAAGTGAAATAATTTGATATATTTTATTTTATTTATGCATTGGATCTATGAGTTGATTTAATTTCAGGCATTGCAGCCTGAAAAGAGAAAACATTCAAACATCTGCTAATCTGTAATGGTAATCCAAATTCATTAATATGCAAACCAAGAGACATAATTTTCAGAGCAACTTGATAAACTGATTACAAGCTGGTATTTCCACTAGGAACAGAGAAGAGAAAAATATTTTTGGTTTCTAGTGAAAGCCTGTGTCCAATAGTACCTGAATTCAATATTCATTAGAAACAAAGGAAAATCATTTATTGTAGGACATGCCAGTAATTAATTAGACCGAAAAACCACACATATTTAGCTTCTCCCAGTTCAGAGGAAATTGTTTCTTTCTGGCTCATGCCATCAAGTGACAAGAGTTGCTTGAGACTTCATGGAGTAATAGAGATAACAACTCTTACCCCAGCAGTGATCAGTTTATATTCTGAAACTTGTTACTGATTTCACTTTTAAGTTAAAGGTAATGACAAAATGGGTCATAAAATTATCCAGCTTTCAAAAATACATATGTCTGTCCAGCTGCAGTAGCAACAGGGGGCAACAGACCTTCAGTTATCATAGATCCACAACTGGGACTGAGCTATGACAGTTTGCACAAGTCCAGTTGCTGGATCCCTATGGAAGATTTTCCTCATAGCTTGTCTCATTATTTCCTTGAACTTGTGTCATTGACCAGTGCATAGCAGATGTTGCTTTCAGCAAAGAAACAATCTTTTCAACAGTCGTTGAAAACAACTTCATAAATATTTCTTAAAAGAGTCTTGGGCTTGGATTTCTGTAGCATGGGAGTCTCAGAAGGCGTTCATCCCTGTAGTCCCTCCATACCCACTCTCCTTTAATAGTGTGGTACAGAGGGAAGCCTATCTCATATGACAGTATTTATATTGTATAAATAAGTCGTTAAGCCCAAAGCCAGCCCTCAGTTACAGTGGAGTCATTGTCTGAGATGAAATGTCAGTTGTGCATGGATCCTTTAAATTTTCTCAACTCCTTATAGTTTATAAGTTAAAACTTGTAGTTTTAATCTGCTGATCTGTGTTTGAATGCAACAATCTTCAGTATTTTCAACATAATTCAGTCATGATCAGCTGAAAGAAGTTCGCAAAAGCTTTTCCAGTGGTTTACAGCCAAGAGCTGTTGACAATTACACCTTCATGCCTTGTTTATGTCAATTGTTTAGCAAAGATAAAATCACTGTCTAGGTTGCTATACGTAAATTCTTCACAAGGATTGAGCTAGACCTCTGGAGTTCAATGAATATTTGGGATATAGCATGGTTTTGTTCATTGTAAAAACTGATATTGTAAACAGTAGAATCTGAATGAATCAGACTATATTGCTACCTTGTGCTTTTCTTCCTTCTGTTATGTACAGGAGAAATGGGGGACAAAGGACAGAAAGGCAGCATAGGACGTCATGGAAAAATTGGTCCTATTGGTTCAAAAGGTATGTTTAGTTCAATGTTTCTCCATTTGCATTTCAGGTGAAAAATGTGTGATCATTTATGTTTGAGAAAAGTTTAGGGGCTTGAAAAATGGCTAACAAGTCTCACAGTTTACCTTAGTAGGAATTTTTTCACACTGTAGTCAGACAGGTCACAGAGATCTCTCAACCAGTTACCTTTTGCTGTGACAGCAGTATATTTAGTCTTGAAGCACTGTGAGTATCCTGGTTTGAGGATAAACAAAGAACTTTGCACTGCCACACAATTGTGGATAGTTAAAGCAGATGGGAACATGTGCTGCACTTTTAAGAACTAGAAGATGTGTTTTCTTATGTTGACTACTCCATAGGCTTCCTATGTGACTTTGGTTAAGTCATTTGGATCAGTGTTTACCTAATCATCTAGATTATGATTTGAAATTTAGGTATATCCAGCCCTTTTCGCTCTACAGCATCTGAATTTACTGGTTCTATGAAGTTCATGAATGTCAAGAAGAGAATATTGGTACATATTATTTGGGTTCAAGTTTCATAGCTTTGGCTGGCCTTTGTGGAATGACTAGGACAGAAAAATCTTTATTTTTGCTTGGGCATATTTCTACTTCCCACATTTGAATTTTACTAGAGAAAAAAATAGGTAAGTGCTAAATGAACTATTGACAGAAAAGGCTGCATTAACATTATGTTATTTTTCATGTCTTCAGGTGAAAAAGGAGATAATGGTGACATAGGACCACCAGGTCCTAATGGTGACCCAGGTAATCCATAACATACCTTCTTTATGTGAAAGACTTTTCTTCACTAAAAATGAATCTGTTTACATACTGGGGGAAATAATGACTGATTTTTTCAGAGGTACTGTAATATTTCACTGTGATATTCTCAAATGACTTAAAATCGTTGAAGTTGCAGCAGTTGCTAGACTTGTAGTGTATATGCTAAAACAGTCTCTCATACTTTCTCAGAGGAGGAATCTCTCCAGAAGCCTAGTGGGAACTGAAGGGCAGACTGTCTGTATCATTCATCACCAGGGCAAAGGGATGTCTCTGCATATCTCACTTTATCTTCCAGTCAGCACAAAGGAGCAGGTCGAATGCTCCTGCCCCTCCATGGATTATGGTTACAGG
The DNA here is from genome assembly GCA_024734555.1 of Trochalopteron elliotii. Lineage (NCBI taxonomy): Eukaryota > Metazoa > Chordata > Aves > Passeriformes > Leiothrichidae > Trochalopteron > Trochalopteron elliotii. Next base: position 5,622,693 of record JANPWX010000016.1, read on the forward strand.
AGCAGGAGATTGTCAAGAGTACAGATCACAGGATGAGTTGGGTTGGAAGGCACCACGTTGGGTCACCTGGTCCAACTTCTGCTCGAGCAGGGTAATCCCAGAGCACATGGCTCAGGATTGTATCCAGACCTTGAATATCTCCAAGGGTGGAGACTTTACAACCTCTCTGGGCAATCTGTTCCTATGCTCGGTTACACAGTAAAGAAGTTCTTCCTCATGTTCAGGAGGAACTTCCTGTGCATCAGTTTCTGCCTATTGCCTCCTGTCCTATTGCTGGGCACCACCAAGCAGAGCCTGGCTTGGTCTTCTTGTCACCCCCTCTTCAGATTCTTATGTGGAGGTATATAGATGTTCTAGAGAGACAGCAAGAAGTGCAAGCCTTGCAAGAGAGGCAGGTTTGGATTTGACTGAATTCATCCCTCCTGGCAGAGTGCATTGAAGGCCCACAGATTGGATTTCTCATGATAACATAATTTGTCACTCTAATTCTTGAGCCAGCGTGCCGTGCACCTGGCCAGCATGCAGAGATTTGCAGGGCATGTACCATGGGCTTAGACTGACACAACTGAGCTGAGTTACTGGATAGTCCAATGCAGATTTTAATACTTACATACAGAACTGCAAACTCTAATAAATGCAAATGGTAATTGATCCTCGTTTTGAGATTTGTGGTCAGAGATGTAACAATTATCCTTTTCGTATTCACATTCAGATTATATTTGTCAAACCTATAACAATTTGGATTAATAGATGATTTTCTATTGTCTAATTCTATTGTCAGAAATATTGTAAATTCTGTACTTTCAAAAACACAGAACTGCATTTTGCAGGTAATTATGTGCATTATGTGGTTGGAATTTTTGCAATATGTTCCTTGGGAAGAACTTGCAAACAATGCTTTTTGCTGTGAAAGAAGTCTTTGAGAAAACTAAAGAAAATAATTTTACTGACAATGGGAATTTTTGGAAAATATTTTTAGTTAAAAACTATTGTGGGTGTTTTGCAGAGGATATCTATCTGTGTTTAGGTTAGTGCTAATTATTCAGGGCTGAAGATTTGTAGGAAGTGAACTGAGCTGTTCTGCACAGGCCCAGACACCCCTGAGAATCATATAATGGTGCAGTGTAATGACGGCTCTAATTTTCTGTCTGTTACTTGCAAGACAGCTTTCTCCAGGGCTGCCACGCTGGATCTTTTCAAAAAATTGTTGAGATAATGTTGAAATTAGGAAGCTTTTTGATTTGGGTGTGTCTATATCATTTTACAGGCATCCCTTGTGAATGCAGTCAGCTGAGGAAGGCTATTGGTGAAATGGATATTCAAGTAGCCCAGCTGACGACAGAACTAAAATTCATAAAGAATGGTAGGTTAATTTTATATCACCATTTTCCTTTCTTTTTTTGCCTCATTTTATCGGTGTAATCGCTCGTAAGGAGTGTCACCGTTCCACATCTGATTTGTGAAGCTCTTTTGGGGTGTGCAGTGACTTGGTTTATAGAAATGCGAGTGCTCACTTTTCAGCACTGCCCTCCCCCGCAGCTGTCGCCGGCGTGCGTGAGACAGACAATAAGATTTATCTGCTGGTGAAGGAGGAGAAGAGGTACAAGGAGGCCCAGCTGTACTGCCACGGGAGAGGAGGGACGCTGAGCATGCCCAAGGATGAGACTGCCAACAACCTGATTGCCTCGTACATCAACCAGGCCGGGCTCACCAGAGTCTTCATTGGGATTAATGACCTGGAGAAGGAGGGGAATTTCGTCTACTCGGACCGGTCGCCCATGCAGACCTTCAACAAATGGCGCAGCGGGGAGCCCAACAACGCCTACGACGAGGAGGACTGTGTGGAGATGGTGGCGTCAGGGGGCTGGAATGATGTTGCCTGTCACATTACCATGTATTTTGTGTGTGAATTTGACAAAGAAAATGTCTAAGCTGCTCTGCTCTTCCTTTATTTTAAGAAAAAATGTTTAAGGCAATTGTGCGAGTTACTCGGTGTCTATAGAGTGCAAGTGAAATTTTGAAAGTTAGCGGCATGGGAGTTGTACAGCTGTAAATACAGGTTAGGTATTTCAAATATCGGAATTTACCCTTCAGAAGGGAAGACCAGTAATAAAACATAGCTTGATTTCCTTTTTTCTTTATTATGTAGGAAAATATATCTATTTAGATAAAAATGTGCTTTGGGGCTAAATTTTGCCCTTACAACAGTTAACAAATATCATTACATGACTGTAAGGGAAGGCAGAATTTGGCCTCTAGTTGTTAGAATGGTTAGGATTAGATTCTTGATATTCTTTTATCTTAGTAAAATTTGTAGTTATAAATGCTAATTACTGGTAGTGCTACAGGGATATTTTGGCAATAAGACAAATATTGTGTATACTCCAGTTAATAAGTACAAATATTACCGTGGGTTTTTTGAATATTAATTTTTTTTTAATTGGCCAAAGAAAACCAAAAAGTCATGATTTCTACAAATTGTGTAATGTTTCTTTATTAAACTGTTCACAGATGTATGAGCAAGAAGCATTTAAATAAACTGAATTTTAATGCTGAGGGAAGACAGTCTAGTAAAGGGTATCCCTGCCCATGACAGGGGGCTGGAAGTAAGTAATTTTTAAGGTCTCTTCCAACCCACTATTCTACTAAACTATTCTATGATTCCACCACTCTATGCTATGAAAATTCTTATAATTTAGTACTTAAAGAGGGTTTCCATCTAGATGATGTTTTGGGGTTGGATAATGGAAAAGTAACAATTTGATTTTCTGCATTCCTTGGCTGAAAATGATTCAGTGCATGAAGTATTTCAGACCCTAAATAATTCCCTAAAGTAAACATTTCACATTTTTTTAAGATAATCTTGGCGCATCTTGTTACAAAGCAAGCAAAATACCACCCCTCCACAGTTTAAGGCAGACTTCATATATATGCAATTAAGCTCATGAAAACACATTAGCTATCAGTTCCTTTTAGTAAGAAAACAACTTACATGTTTATACAGATTGTTAAGAAAATCCCCTGAAAAGCAGAAAAGTTTCCAAAATTTCCTGATTATGTGTATAGCGGTAATAAATAACTTAGCACAAATAATTTATTCACAAAATTTACAACTGCATGTGATGGAAAATGTGATATATATTAAATAAACCAAGAAACAAACCAGCATAATTTCACAAAAGGAATGATGAATTACTTTAAATCTTCCCAGGAGCCAGTTGCATGCCACCTCAACTCACTGTTAGGCATAGAAAAATCAACAAAATTTGCAAAATTTCTGACTGTGTTTCTTTAGGAATACCTTGCACGGTGTTTTAAGATGATTTTTAAGGATAAATGATCCTTGCATAACATTCTGATCAAAATGCTTCTCTGATCATTATGGCAGATTGGATATCCACAGTGGATATGGCATGTGTTCCCAGAGATTTCCCTACAACAAGGAAACCAACTCATACCAACTCTGCTGTGCTGTGACATGTAAACAATCAATGACCACACAATGTGTTCATATCCACAGGCACTGACATTGTTTGATTTACATACCTAAGAGAAGAAACTGTTTTGCTTGCTGTATTTACTCTGTAAATCTCAATCCTTTATATATATATATATATATTTGCTATTAATTTTGAAAATCACTAGCAGTACTGTAGTATCCTATAGTATTTGATTATCAGCCCAACTCCAGAACAATCACTCAAAATGAATGCGTCCTTTGATTGCTTTACTTTCTTTTAATAAAGATAGGTATAATACCTGTGTGTTAGTCATTCTTCCAGCTGCATATTGAAATCTATTAAATAATGTGAATCTCTTTCTACATTAATATTCAAAGACTCCATAGAATTTGCAGGGAGCTAACAATTCCAGTACAGCAATTTGTTTAGAGTAGTGCCTTTTGAATATCATGATTGTTTCCTGCCTGCTATAAAAATCCTCAGAAACCATTTAAATCTCCAACATACTTTTGTCAAATCATTGTTGCTATATTAAAACAGTCCAAACCTGAGATCCAGATATTTGAAGCTCCCTCATTGTGCGCTGAAGTTGCTCTTTTCCACCGAGGTTTTGAAAGTTTCTGCTGTATTGTTCAATTTCCTCGGAAAGATGATAAGAGGCCTTTTAGGGAGATGGGAAGCTTTTTGAGGTGCCAAATGCTCCTATTTTACATGAAATCATACCACATTTTAAAGATTGTCTCAATATTTGGAGCATTTAAACAGCCTCAATTTGTATTAAAATTTGGGATAAAAAGTAAAAGCAATGGAAAAAAACATTTATTTTTCCTAGTTTTCATGTTCTTCAGGATATATTTTTTGCAATGCTGGATGTGTGAGGTAGAAACTAAATTAGTTTCATTGTCAGATACTTGTAAACTGACTGCAGCAGCCCTTATTTCACCATTTGGGCAAAGGGAGCTGGTGTGTATGGTCTGTAGCTGTCCTGCAAGGGGCAACAACAGCACATCTGATATTTACCCCTTTGAGGAACTGGGTGAGAAATGATGGAGGCATTGGAAATGAATGAACCCTTCATAATTTCTTTCACCCTCCAGTTGCTGATGCCTGTAGGTAGACTCTTGCTGGAGGCAGAAGTCAATGTTGCATGTAGTGCTCAGCCTGCATGAAGCCTGCTGACATGCTTGGTAAGGTTTCTATTACTCTCCCTGGAATTTGGTGTCGCCCTGATGCAAAAGCCTTTTTGTTGTTTATACTCTTGAACTGGAGTTTCTCACACAGCTTCGCAAAAACAATATGTATTTTTAGCATTTATCTATTGTTTACATTTTTCTGCTATGGGTGGAGAAATGTGATGGACGGTGATGTTCACCATCCAGGTCAAGAGGTGGCAACCTGTGTAGCCAATCACTGGCCTTTTGTAAAAATGTATATATGGAGTCAGATTTATAGAAAAAAGAAGTAGAAGCCTTCCCTTGACCTGCTGCGTCTGTCTCATCCTTCTGGTGCCTGCAACTGCCAGAATTTGGAACTATTGTTTTTTCAAAAAATGAAATGAGTGATAATTTATTTTTACTTGGGGTGTTTTCCATGTGCATTAAAACCTGCAATTGTAATATAATTACTCATTTTGTGTAGCTCTGCAGAAGCCTTTGGAACATGTCTGTCTGGCAAACACAGGTGTTTCTCAGACTATTCTTATAGGCTCTATTTTTGGTGGATAATTTTTCCTCATAAATATATCCCTTATTAATAGTAGTCCATATTAATCTATTATTATATTATATTATTAGAATATATATTATTTTCTATTATTATATTATTAATACCCCATATTAATTTTATTATTGAATATGGGGTGTTTTAAAAAGGCAACAATAACAGGATTTTTTTTTAATGTAGTCATGTTTTTGAATGACTTCTTCACATAAAATGTGGATTCCATTCAACTGCACTCTGCACCTTTAGCTGCTAAGGCTGTGTGTATTGATGTCAGGGCAGATGTGCCCTCCCTGCTAGGAGGGGGTTTGGTGAAGACAAAGCATTTAACTGGCTGAGTCCAAGGGGAGCTCCACTGCCTGTGAGAGCTCTGATTCACTGTGGACATCTTGGGAGAGAACTGGATCATGTCTGATCCTGATCACCATCCAGATTTGTCACTCCACAACCTCTATCCTTGGTTGAAAGTGCTGCTCCCACTTTATTCTGCCTTGTTATTCTGCTCAGCTCCTGGCTCACCATCCCTCTTCAACCAGATGCTCCTCACTGTGCTCTGACAGCTGACATGGTTATCCCTGGAAATATGGGTTTGTTACAGGTTTGTTAGCAGCAGAACTTCTCCCTGACTGTGAGTTTTAAACATTCTTATATCACAGAATAGAACTGTAAAAAAATTAATATTCATATGTGGGATATAGAGCATCCTTATTCATGTAAGTAAAATGGAGTGCTTCATTTTTCATAAGCTCAGGAAATGCCAGTTCAATATGCTTTGCAAAATAGCAGTTGGTTGGACCTTTTTTTGCTGCAATTCTTGATGAAAAGTGAAAGAAGATGATATTAAAATAATTTCAATTGAAAAATAGGATGAAGGTTCACAACAAAGGAAGACTTTTGAGACAGATATTTTTCAAGATGTTTACTTTCAGAATTTTTCAGAATTTAATTTTCAAGTACTAAAGCTTTATTTTGACCTATAAAGGGATTTGATTTTTATAATATTGTTAATATGTTTTACACCATGTCAGTAATAGCGATGTATAATGTTTGAAATATTTTACTTTATTCTTTAGGTCTTGATTTCCAGTGGGAACAAGTTATCTTTTTGTGACTTCTGTTTGCCACACTGAAAGACTGACGTTGGAATTGTTTTTCCTCCTGGGCCTGCTATGACACTGTGAATGTTTTAAATACAAAACAATAGATAGTTCAACCTACACTACATGTAAGATATTCTTACTGATTATGAAAATTATTCATTTAAGTATTATGCCATATAACTAGTAGTTTATGCATTACTCCAAATGTCCAAACCAATCATTAGATAAGATAAATACAAGCCTTTTGAAACTTGAAAATCTTACTTTCATCCTGAATTAAAACAAAAATTTGTCAAAGTAATCAAATTTACAGTAAAGCAGAAATTCAGGGTTTCCCCTATGTCTATTTCCAGATCTAGTTTTTGTGGGAAACTCAGTGACTTGTGATGGTCATGGCTGAATCAAATCCTCGAACAGAGAATTAGCCAAGAGTGCAATGATGTGTGAATTTACCCTTCACACTTTCTGAACTGCAACCCCTTAGCCTTTGTTGGCCCAAGGGCCAGTGTCTTTTCACTGGAGTATCCGGTTTTCAATTTTTGGCTTGCCTGTGGTGCCAACAGGTTCATCACTCTACATGTCTGCCACAGATTATGGACAAAGGGATGGGATTTTTTCCACTGTGGGGACCTGGAAATGCTTGTAAAACTGGCTGTGATGGGAAAGATATTGTGCAAACTGGAGCTGGCCACTCACCCCTTCCTTGGGATGCATATTCCTCTCCAGGGAGAGTCAATCCAGCCTATCAAGAGAAAAACTGACCTTCTTATTGAGGGTAAAATGAAACCAGAGTTTTAAGATTTACCTGGGGGAAAAAATGTGCAGTGAAGGGTTTTGACTATTTACTTTACAGAGTAGCTGTGAGAAAGAACAATTTGGTTTTATTTTTGCTGCAATAGGAGAGTACAAACCATGTGAAATGGCAGAGAAAAGGTTTGTGGAGAGGATGCGGTTGTGTGTGCGAGGTTTTTTCTGGATGCGAATCTCCTCCTAACCCAGAGCTTTTCTATTGGGTGAGGAGGGAATCCTCTCAAGAGGGAGAGCACAAAATAGAAAAGGTGGAAGAAGCAGCGAGTGGATGTGCAGAACTGGCAGTGAGTGGGATGCCCATGAGGCAGAATGTAAATGTTACCTCCAGCCATCCTCCTGCTTCCTGCCAGGGAAATGTAATTATCTTGCCCTTTCCATCAAAATGTCTCACTATAGCTCTGGATGGGTAACTCACAAAAATAGAATGAGGTGACCAATTTAACGTAATATCTATGCCTAAATAAAGCCCAGTTTGTGTCTATGGACAAATAATAGCATCCACCACACTCTGGGTATATTAGTGCATGAAATCACAAGGGATATAATTAAGCACTGCTATTCAAAGGCTAACTATGTAGTATTGATGAGCTTCTGGATATTCTTTACATATAAAAGTGTGAATGCTGCCAGCAGTTCAGCAACAGAAGGTCTGGAGTGCAGCTGAACAATACAGGTGTTACCATACTATCATCTAGTGGCAGTAAGAGTAAAAATGAAGGAGCTGAGTGGTGTTTTGCTTCTGCTTGCATCAGTTACTGTGTTGCAATCACTGATGCTGTATGGAACAACTTCCCAGCTCTGAAGTCTTTAGTCAGCTTTCTTCTTCTTTTTCTTCTTCTTTTTTTTTCCTTTGTGAAAAGATTATTTTGAATTATTACAAAGAGACGTGCACTGATTTCAAGTCCAATTCTCGGGTGGGAGTTTTGACTAAGAAGTGAGAAGTGTGCCTAAATGAGCTCAATTATCATGCCTTGGAGTGAAGAAAAAGAAAACAAGTCAAGCTGTGCTCTGCAGGCCAGCATCTAAATTGCAGGTGCAGATCTTCACCTGGCATCAATCAACTCCAGTGAAACCAAATTGATTTATACCTGCTGAGGATTTGAGACAATATTGTCATCAATTCTAGATCTATGCTTATTTTGGAAAGAAAGACAGAGAAGTATTTTGATATTTATAATTTATTCTGAGAAGTTAAAATGTTATTCAGAGTCTGAGCCACTGTAATGGGTGCATCTCCCATGAAGATTTCTGGGCAATAATCAGTTTTGAGACAAATATTGAATGTGAAATAATTTAAGTAGGTCTACGATGTGGAACTTTATCCTTGCAGGTACACAAGAGGTATGATGTAGAACACAAAAGAAGCCATAAAAGCATTCAACACAAAGAATACGTCCTCTATCATTCTACATTCTTCTGTGAAAATGAAACCTTTCCTTTTTGCCGTGTTCAACATTTATCTGGAGGAGAAGACAGGGTGCCATCTAGTGAAGAAAAGATTTGTTGCATATCTAAAGAACCACAAATCCAACTTTGTTCCTGCTTTATTCTTTAGTAAGGAATTAATTATATGGTCATTCTGCAAGAGGGAAAGTGCGCAATATGTTAAGTCCACTGTGTTTGTAGAATACAGAAATAAAAGAAGGTATAAAAATGGAAAATACTTATTTCCTTATTACAAAATACCCTGCACATATACACGTCAGCTTGTTTTACTTAATCCAACTCCCTGCTTCTTCCCCAGCATTACTACCCTTCTGTTCTACATGAATAAATCTAGTATAGTAACTTGTGACATATTAGGTAAAGTTCACTACCTTTTTCAAATATCCCCAGCTGGGTTGGCAGAAAACTTACAGTTGGCTTTGATTCAGGGAATTCCTTTTCCATGCTGATTTTTGTCTACTGCTTCTGAAAATGGAAGAAAAATGCTCTATCCCTTAAACTTGCATTGCAAAAGTATGAATGCATTGCAGCTGATGTGTTAACATCATGCTTAACACTCAGTGGTTACATCTCAAAAAAAAATATCTGAGACTACTGTCCTGGTTTACACAGTGCCTCCAGTTTCCTTCTTAAAGCTTATCTTCCTTTTGCATCCCATCACACCCAAAGTGAAGTGAATTATGTATGTTGATTATATGTTCCATACTGTAGTTTCTTGGGAATTGATATGCCTGTGCAGTTGTTTCAATTAATAAGCAACTTAATAACGATTCTTTGACAATATGGTTTAAATTGTTAACAAAGGCAAATCTCCTCTCAGTCTAGATATTTTTTGCTTTATAATAAATAGAATATGCACAAATCTAATCCATAAGACAAATCTGCTTTATGATTTTATGTTAAACCAAAATGGGCTGGTTTCTAACAGGTGAGAAGTCAGTGGCCGTTGACCTTTAAGCTCAGGTAAAGCAGGACCTGAGTTTGCTGACCCCAGGCTGTACTGAGGCATGTCCCCTATCAGCTGGCACCTGGTTTGAGGCTTTGTGGGCCAGTTTTGCACAGGCCCGAATCTCTGGTTTTGGTGCCACTTGCAGATCATTATCAAGCAGAGCCTGCCTCAGGTGCTGGCTGCTCCTTTGATCAGCTGTGTTAACCTTCTGTTTGAGGAACAGAGCTAATGTGATTGCATGGTGTATTTCCTCAAAACAACTTTTGAACCTCTCAGCCATTGTAAACCAGGTGTGATGTAAGATCTCTGGGAGTTGCAGTTTTTAAACAATTTATGTAAAAATGTGAATGGGTAGTAAACAAAAATTTTCCTTCTCAGGAGATGGCTGCAGTGGGAACTCACCTGTTGTTAAACACCAGAGAGCCATCTTGGAAACAGACTATACAAAATCCTAACCACAGGAAAAGACTTGATGAGAAATTGTCCTTACTAGGCAATGAAGACTCGAACTAATATTGATGGATACTGTAGGAAACCAGCCTTTCTGCTGGATTGCCCCCTGAACAACTCAGCTGGTCTGTGATGTCCAGTTGATGTTATGCTGGCTGCAGGGTAAAAGGACCATTAGATCACCTCTCACCCTAGAAGATAACATTTTCCATCGATGTAATTTTGAATCAGTTTAGCTGTGATTTGAGTGCAAATTATATTTGATCATATTTTTACTTAATCCCACACTGATCCCAGGTCTTTCTCCTCCATTGTTGAAATCACTAAGCAGGGAAAAAGAAAGAATTTTCAAAACCATTCAACATGTCCTGGCTCTCCTGGGAGTGAGAAAGGGAAAGACAGAGCTGGGCTCTGTCTTGTGTATCCCACTTTTTCTGCTGCATGGGTTCTGCATGCTTTATGTTTGCATTTATAAAATATATAATACCTTTTCCCACTGCCTGTAAGTTGCTTCCCTTGCTCTTTACTTGTTTATGAAGAGATGGGATATAGGAAGAAAAAAAGGTCTTTTCTGCTGTTTAAAGAAGTAATGTGTATATGTGATTAGAGACTACAGATAAATGCATTCACAGAAATCCATTTTTAATAGTGAGCAGGCAGGGAAAAAATAATTTGTCATAAGATTACAGACAGGAATATTTAAACCTGTTACGAAATTTTTAAAGGTCTTAAGGAGTATGATAATTACTATGTAGACTAGGTGTATTGCTAGGTATGTAGTGAAAATGAAAAGAAATCAAAAAAACCCCACAGTGGAAAGCAATATTAACTAAGGTATTATGTATGAAATTAGTCTTAAAATAAGAAAGTAATATTACATATAAAAAAGGATTAGAGGGAAGCAAACATGGAGCATAATTAAATGGCTGTTCCTTACTGTTGAGGGTTTGGGTGAGCCTATTATACCTTTAATTGCTCTGAACTGCTCTTTTTTTAAAATATGTCTTCAAACTAGGTACTTCTTTTTGGCTTATTCTTACAGGTTGCTCTGCATAATCTTTATCCCTGCTTCATTACCAATCTTGTGATGGAGGATCACCTGCTGTGACAGTGTGTAAGGTTTATTGTACTGGGAGCAGCACTGCAGTGGGCAGCCTGACCTGGTAGTTTGCTTAACCAATGTCAAATTTCGCATCCCTCAGGTGGAGGCCAGTGGATAAATTTGCTGAATGTTTTGGGTGTCCTAGGGTGCCTAACAGGGCACTAGGCACCTCTGTATGAGGCAGCTGAATTGACACCATCATGATGATCAGTTCAACCTGCTGGGTTTGCCAGAACCCTTGGCTGAGGTCTGGTGGTTGGGAGTTGTCTCTTCGAGTTTTAAACATCAGCACTGTCGATACATGCATCTGAGCTAGTCACACTGTCTCTCTAGTCTGTGGGGAGAAATAAGTGCATTCAGGATATGATTCATCTGTCTTATTTTAGATGTCTAAATTGGGATAGGAATGTTCCTTGTTCTGACTCTTCATTTCTTTCATTTGCCCTGAGGTGAGGCCAAGGTGACAAGCTAAAATGCAGACACTTCTGACTGATCGGATGAATCCTACCCATCAAATCTCAGGAGCTTCCATCACATAATCCCTATTATGTGGAACTGCCACTCAAATGTTTCTTTTGCTGACCAGTGGTGCTTGTCATGTAAGGTTATGAGGAGAGGTTGTAAAAGGTTTTGAAGGAGGTATGACATCCACTAGAAGAGCATGACCTGTGACAGGTGACTTTTTGTCACACGGTGGATCCGGATGCCCCCTCTATCAGTGTGGTACAGACTCATGAGTCATACTCAGGAAAAAAATCAATGCTCTACCTGCAGAAAATAACTCTCCTTTCTTCCTTTCTCAAACTGGCAGTTATGATCACTGTGTGAGAGGGAAGCTGAATTTGTCCTTACTTCTCTTTCTTGCATGAGAGACAGAGAGAGAGGTGATAATGGTTGCCTGGCATTGTTTCTTTGTTCCCTGCAAACTGTGATGTCTGCCATTCCTTGTCTGTGCTGCAAAGCAATAAATAGCACCTGCAGGAGAGACTATGGACACCAGAAAGAAGAAACCATGGGCACAGACATGGCAGAGACCATTTCAGTGACTTCTGTGCACAGATGCTCTAGCTTGACTAGTTTCATTAGCAAAAACTCAACAGAGAAGCACGGTGTGTGTGCTCCATAGCCCAGATGGGATCTTGCCATATTGAATGTTTTAAAAAGATTACTGATTTCCAGCTTGTAAATGTAAAATCCATTGTTTCTGATCTGGAGAACAGCATATCTCATACATCATACACTGTGTGTGGTATCTCTGCCCTTTTAAGTGTGTGTTGAGGTAGAGTGCCACTGTGGAGGAGTGTGACATGCTGTGGTCCTGTCACAACAGTCAATGCTGAGCAGCAGAGAGGGGGCCAGGACTGCAAATCCAGCAGCATTGCTGGGGTACACAACTGGGGTATTGTAATTACTGAGAGGGAGAGGACAAATGTCTGGTGATGAATATTGAAAATGCTTTACTGAGGTGCTGGTGTTATATAGACAATATATTTCTTTTTTATTTGATGGAATAAGCTTTTGTAGGCTGTGATGACATAGGAAAGGCTGACAGATTCACTCTCCCAAGGTTAATTGCAATCAAATCTTTAATGCAATTAGTTTTAACAGGGGAAGAGAATCACAGGTCAGAAGAGAGAAAGGGCAGGTTAAAAAATATTTAGATGAATTAGAAATGTTCTAGTCAGCAGGGTCAGGTGAAATCTGGTTGAAGGTTGCCAAAGCAGCTGCTGACATATTAGTGATTGTCTTCAGATGCTTATGGAGGTCTCATAGCCCTAGAGAAGCCTCCAGATTGTACCTTTATTTAAAGGAAAAAGAGTACAAAGTAACTCATCAAGCAGATAAACTGGATTACCAGAGCAAATATCTAAACGAATAAGTGAAAGCACCAAGTGGATCATGAAGTGGCGAAAATAATAGTTGTGGATTTGTCAAGAACAAAACATGTTGAATCCTCCTTTATATATTTGGCTTTTTTACTGATCTGGTTGCTGTAGAAAAACAGTAAGATGTTATATTCTAAATGCTCACATGTCAAATGGGGTGTAGCTTTGATTCATTGCTATAAAGTGAGTGCATTGCTTAAAAAAAAAAACCTGCTAAGAAACATTATCAGTGCTTTGGGGTAAAAACCAGAGGACATTTGAAGTTAGAATTCTGTGACATTTATCCTGAACACAATTCTACTCAGTATTCATGTTGCTGTTTTCAATGACATAAGGCAAGAGTAAGGAGGACTTCAAGAACTGTGGGAGACAGTATCATGTTTAAAATTGATTTTTACTCTATAGAAAATTGCCAGATATCAATTAATGAAATGCAATAACAGGAAGGGGAAAGTAATGTACATAAGAAAAGGTGACCAGACACCTCAGAATATGTGAAAGATGAAAGAGGCTTGGAGGTTTAGGGTTAATGTCAGTGCTAAATTGCAAAAGATTTAAAGGGTTTTTTTTTTTTTTTTTGTTTATCAAGATATTTCAATCTGGGATAGGTTTATAAAGGACAGGGAAGGGAGGTAATTTCTTTTCTGTTGTATGGTTGGGGTCTCAGCTGGAATAATGGGCTCACTTCTGAGCAGTGGATACAGACAAAGTGTAGGGAATCCAAAGGTGAAACAATAAAACTGATGAACAGCTTGGCAAATATGACCTGTGAAATAAGCTCCATTTGATCTAGAGAAGACTTAAGTAAGGAAGCATATGATGCAAGTGTGTGATGATGAAGAGTAAAGACTCTTTATAATGATGATAACTGATTATTTACAATGTTTGTTCACAATGTGGCATGAAAAAATATGTTAATTGTGAAGCCAACAGGATTTGATTTGGATACTGGAAAAAAAATCTAACAAAAGGGATGCTTAAGCTCTAAAACAGATTTTATGGTGAAATCAGTGTTATCTATCTATTATTGTTATTATTACTATCATACTTCTGTGTTCTTCATGGAAGTATTGCCCCATTATTTGCAAAAAATTCTTCTTGCCTTATTTTAAAAGCAGAATAAACTGAATCTGGTTCCTTCCAGGCACAGGTGTCCAGTGCCATGATGCCATGGCCTCTTTTACTGGCATAGTGGAGTGTGGCAATGCTTGATAATGAGTGCAGAAAGGATTTTGAGCCTTCTCAGCCAGCTGTATGCTGATCTGCCTACCTATGCCTGCCTAGCATCAAGGATGCACAATTTTGTTGACTTCCAGTAGCTGTGAGGAATTTGTTGATTTTCCTATCCCAACCCCTTGCAGTTCTCACTTGTATCTCTGGCTCCTTTGGGCCAGCTTAGCACCAAGGGCAAATCAAGTAATAAGAGGCTGGGCTCCTGTGTCTGGTGATGTTGTGCTGTGCTCTTGGCATGGTGAAACACAGGCAAAAGCAGCCAGGAGAATGTGCCCCACATGAAATCTTGCTATAAGCATGTTAGGCTAACTTCTGCAATGCTAAAATATAAATAGCCATATGTCTTTACACTGCAAAAAGAATTACATCCACACACATGCAATATCATTCCAAAATAAGGAAACATAAACAGTTAATGTTTTACATTTTATAACCGAAATTAAGTCCAGGGATTTGGACTTTGTTTGCTTCTCAGAGGTATAGCTTTGCTTTGGGATCTCCATAATATTTTTTAGACTTTGATCTCTCGACAGTGTCTAGCAGATACTAGAGTGGCAACAGGCATAAAGTAATTATTGTTTTAAGGATTCTAAAGTAATATTTTTGAGAGGTTAAATTGCATTTCATAGAAATACAAGGGTAGTTCTATTGGAATTAGTTGTTCAACTTCAATATTTATTTCTTAAAGCAATGTCAAAGAACCCTTGTGTTTCAAGTAGAGCTTCACAACATTTACTTTTGCTGAGGATGATTCCAACTAGCTTTATCTGTTAGCTTTTGGTACTTGTATGGCAAGAGCCCATGAAAAGTTGGTCCTTTCCATACTGTGGCCACTTCTCACAAACCCACACACCTCTACTGTGACTCATCCCTCTTCCTGTTCTATTCAGATGTTGCTTCCCTGCTCAAAGATTGTCTGACCCTATAATTTCTTCCTCTGCCTCTGTCCCGCTCCTTTTCCCACACTACCATATGTTCTCCTGCTCAGGAAGTAAGTGATGGATGCTGTCAGCTGTTGGACTCAGCCAAAAGAAGAGTCAGAGTTAACACAGAGTATGTTTTTCTTAGATGGCTTCAGTGGGCTTCCCAATCTCCACATGGATTGCCCGGTGCTCATCACTCTAGTTTGTTCTCCAAAATGGTGTCTTGGCAACTAATGATAAAAACATTGAAAGTAAATTGCTAAGTCTGTGATTGAAAAAGTATCAAACAAAATATTTAGCATTTCCCTAAATGTATTGTTTACATCTCTGATGTAGACAATGCCCTACATCAGCACAAAAACTTTTCCTAGGGTAAACCTGGGTCATCTTAAAGTCCAAGCTATGCAGGTCATGGATCGAGATCCCCTTTTGCCCTGTGGTTCTAAAACAATCCTTCCTATCTGGTCAAGTGGGAATCTGGGAATCATCCTAACTAGTAAAAATTATGATTGTGCTAAGTATATATTTTATAATATGATTCTGCAATGAAAACATAATTATTTGTCAGCCTTACATACTTGAAGGAAATATCATTTTTAAGAACTTAAATTCTACAATTCTTTGTCACCTAATGCATGACTCTTATGTTTTTCAGTAGCATGTATTGTAAAACACATAGATAGGAAAGCAGTATCTTGAGTAGCTGTGTCTCAAAAACACATTGAAAAAAAAAAATGAAACACATTTGTGTCCCAAAAAGTACTTATTTTTTGAAACTAACAACTAATTCCAGTCATATCAATTTTCTTGGCTGCTGAAAGGGCAGAGAAAAAGTTGCAGACATGCGAAACAAGTAATCTTTTATAGTCTGGTCATCACAAAGCAGAAAAATCTCAGTATTTATCTGACTTCCTATATGTAAAAGAAGATACAGAAATAAGTAAATTTCTGTTTCTAGGTCCACAAGTGATTTGAAGATCCACAAGTGTATTGTAGACCATAAAAATTAAGGTTCTCAACATTCCTGTGAATTAGGTAATGATCTAATTTTCCATGTGGGAGAAACTAAGGCACAAAGAACTAATCAGATTTATCAACCATATCATTGCAGTTCTGTTATAAAAATCAGAATAAAATTTGAAAATCTTCAGCATAGTCTTTTGCTTTAATTAAAGCTGTTTCCTAAAATAAGTGGTTCTCAGCAATTTTAGTAGATGTACAGGTTGAAATTTTGCTAATATATTTCATTGAAATTTATATTGAATATTTTAAAGCTTGGAAATTAGGTTCTTGTCTTCTGAGGATGGGCATGAACAGCCTACAGCAGAGCTTATGAATAGAAAGTTATTTTTTGTTTGGCAAAACACTCTCTTCCCTCTACCATAAACTATAGATCACGAGCATAATCCCCCTCTTTTTATGTGCCTTTGAAGTAAATGGAATTATGTACTATAAGAGATTGTTAATGAAGAGATGAAAAAATATCCTGCTGAATTGCTTTGTATATGAAATCTCATGCTTATACCCATGAAAGAAGAGAGACTTTAATTCTTTAAAATTATTTGTAATTAAAAGATTGTTTTTATGGTGCATTACTGAATCATTAAAAATCAAAAGGGAGAGAAATCAAACTAGCTGCTAGAGAAGTGGCAGGTGGCTGCTGTTACTGGCAGATGTGTATCTCGGAACTGAACTCTTTGCAGATGTCATGTGAAATAACTGAATTTATTGGAAGTAGGAATGGCACACACAGAAGCTGATGACCCTCAGAAAATATGCAGGCAGCTGTGGGACTGCAGGCTAGAAACTACCCTTCCTATCTGTATTCAAAAGCTGTGAAAACGCTCTGATAGATTTAGCTGCACCAATTTCAAATGCTGCTTCTCCTGCCTGCCCTATTTTTACAATGGAGCTTGCCTCTACTGAGAGGAAGAGGCAATATAGGAGAGGCTGTGCCCACTCCTGGCCACACTTTGCATATTGACACAGTTCTCTCTTCTCAGTGGATGGGGTTAAAACTCTGAAATGGGGTGACTGAAGTGGAATATTAATCCAGTCCTTACAGCTGGGATAATGACAGCAGTTTATCTCAGAAAGGGGGGAGAACCTTGACTTGCCCGTACCAGCAGGCGACAAGCAGAGCCCTGCTCCTGCAGTGGCCCCATTTCACAGGCTACCTGGCAGGCTGCTTTTGCAATCAGCATGTGCTGCACTGCCCTGAGCTCCAGACAAGTTTGGACCGACCTCTGGAGGTCACCTGGTCCAAGCTCCTGCCCAAAGCATGGCTAACTTCACACATAGCATGTGAGCTGGCAGATGTTAATATTTAATCTGTAGACTAATTTAATGGAGCTTTTATTTTTCATGTGATCTTCAAGACAAGTTCACTTTTAAAGAGTAGGAACACAGAGCACAAACGTGATTTTTGTTAAGTGAGAAGTGAGTGGTCATAAATGAAAGCTGATGTGTAGGTGCTTTTTGTTTGTTTGTTTTACTTAGAAGTTTTCAGAAAGTATTAAATTTCTGGCTTTTTCTTTTTTCTTGATAAACATTGTTCACTTCAGGTGAGACTTTTGCTCCATCAGAAGAGCTATTAAAGGTATAGTAGAATGATGCTCGGTTTTCCCAAGAGTAGAGAGTTTGCATATCATTACAAAAAAATGTAGGATGGGTGAGACTAGAAGTAATCATGATGTGCATGAGCTACAAAGAGGTATTTCACATGTCTAATTTCATGTTGGTATTACACAGAAATTGTTAACTCTGCAATTAAGGTTAGGATTTTTTACTCATGTTCTTTTACCTCTCCTATCTGCTATTGTTGGATCTCAGCTTTCCAGGTGAGGCAGGTTGAACTTTGTGTATTCTCTATGAGCAGAGGTAAGATAAGATGCCAACCTCTCCTGAAGATTGTGTGTGGTCCTGGAGCTCCACTGCAAGCTTGAAACCTCTGGTTGTCATCTGACATGGCAAGAAACAAAAGTTCCCCAAAGAAAATTGGACCATTAAGTACATAAAGGATGAATGATCCTAGAGGGTGGATCAATAAGATATAAGAATGATAGCCAATGTGACAATCAAGATTTTGAAATTGTAGATGGAATGAAAATTTTTGAGCTTTAAACTTACATTCCTCAACTGCTCACTTCAGCTGTGAAACGAAGCAGAATGTGGTGAGGAAACTTCAGTAGAGCATGTGCTAATTATTTGAACCATATTTGTGTTCTTGCTCTGACATCCCCTTTCATTTTTGATAATGACAATGTTTCAGCAGCATTCTTATTTTTTGGACAAGAAAAACAGGTAAGTATATTTTGGAGTGTCACCAGATCTTTGAGAATTGCGAGGTGAAATATTAGAGAAACAATGAAATTTCATGATTATCAAGAGCAAAGCTAACTTCCAGATGGCCAGAGGACTGGCAGGCCCTTGCAAAACCTTTTTTTTTTTTCAGTTTAAAACCAAATCCAACACAAGGACAAAATTTCAGGGGCATTACAATTAGTATGAGGCATAACTTACAGAAGACAAGAAAAGGTAAAATTAAAATGAATTTTTCCATTTTTTTGTCCATCTTGTAAAAGAGCATCTGTGAAGCCGTATTGCCAGTAAGATGAAGAGCTGAGAAAGGAAACTGCTGGGAATGTCTGCAGAGCTGAGTTATCAAGGAACTTATTACCCATGTAGCTCAAAGAGCTTGGGAAGCTGCTGAGGTAGGATGTTTGCAGTTGTCTGTGGCATGTGGAGCCAGTTGGCTGCAGAGTAAGGCAGTAGCTCCAGAGAGTTCATCTTTGGTGTATTATCTTGATTTCCAGCTGCTCAGGGAATTGCTAAACCTTACCAGTTCCTTTACCAGCTTGGATGGTGGCTGAGAACTCCGCAAACCAGACTGCTTATAAAAAACCCCACAGAGATCAAGAGATTAAGCAGGCAGGAGTGGGCTGGAAAAATGACTTTAGCAGCCAAACCCAGGAGATGGGCAGCAGGCAGAGTGACCACAAATGAATAGATTTTCCTCAAGGGTTGCAACTGAATTGGCATATCTCTGCAGAATGATTTGATCCAGTCAAATCCATTATTTTCTGGTGACTGTGGGGAAATTTCTGAAAAGTTCCAAATCTAAAAAAAAGTAAAAGTAAAAATCTTCACATATATGTTTTTATTTTTCACATAATGCAATGATGAGAAATATAGGCAGAAATTTTTTCTTGGTCAACTGAAAAGGCAGACCTTCTGCTTTTATACACTCTCCCATTTAACTGGTAGGTAAAATTAATCTGTGTTGAGCTGTGAAGAGTTTTGTGTATATCTGAGTACTTGTTGTGGTGTAACAAGTCTGTTCTAAAATGGTCCTTACAGCCAGAAAATACTCATCTTTTCCTGCTTTGGACCAAAAATATATTAAGTCTGATAATTTTTCTGAGATTGACAGTGGCCATTGTGGTTATCTCAAAATACAAGTGCATTCAGATTGAAGGTCTGCAACTGAATAATTTTACCACCAAAATTTAGATTTTGGTGTGAATGTTCAAAATGATAATTTTAATAAAATAAACTGGTGCAGAAGTCCAGATAAAACCAACCAAATCTTCAGCTTCTTTCCTTAACAGATCAGGATCCTCATGAAAATATTTCTCTTTTTTTTAATTCTTACTATGAATACTTAATCTGTTTTAAACCATACATATCTACATTTTAAAATAGTCACATACTTTTTTCTCAAGAGTTTTTCAATTAAACTTTTCCTTTTACATCTAAAGTTAGAGAAGGTTCGATCACTCCCCTTTTCTCTAGTCTAGTGGTTTTCTGGAAGCCAAACTAATTAAGTGAATGCTGTCCCTAAACAATAAATAAATAAATCTAATATAAATATTTTCAGAAGGTTTTGATTGCTTACCAATTCTTTGAAAGAAAATTGGGATATGTTATGGGGTTTTTGATTGCTTTGCAGACATAATTTGATTTTTGTTTCACAACCTGCATTTGTAGACAGTTCTCATTGTTGCCACATTTTCATGTGGTAAAAATATAAATTGCATTTAAGTTTAGAGACTGTGCATATCTCTTTATTTTAGTTACAAACAAAAGAAAACTTATCTTCTCTATCTTTTTCCATTAACAGGCATGATTAATCCATTACCCAGCCGGGAGCCCCTGGCATTATCTGTTGTTGTGAGTTAAACGTTTCTCTGCTGGAAACTGTGTTCTTCTTACACCAAGTCAAGCAGCACGTTTGAAGAAACATAAAAGATTAGTTTTGAAAAAAGGTAAAAGACTAGTTTCTGAAATGTTACTGGACTTCATAGAGAAAGAGTTATTGGATCATTACATTGTATAGTTAAGGCCACAGGTATGCTCTTTTTGGAGGAACTGGATTTTAGATTTCATAGTTGGTGTAAATAATTCCTTAAAATCTGATGTTTAGATAAAAATAGTGTTGCAATAGCTCTGTCTTATCAAGGACAAAATGGCAGTGGGAATGAAGAGGGAAGAAAGAGCAGCTGATTTCATTGCTTTTTAACACATACATTTTATGCAGTGTTTGCCATTAATAGATGTTTTGAAGATCATATCTTTTGGCTACAAGAAGAAAAATCCTTCATATAGGATACAAGGCCAGCAACCAGCAGCTGTACAGATAATAATTTTCCTTACAGGATTCCTGAGCTGCATCCATAAGAAAAAATGTACCACCCTCAGAAAAAGACTGTGGGATTAGTGCAGGGAAAATTTGCCTGTGTGCCTCTCTCTCCTGTGTCCTCTGATGGCTGAGATGTAACAGCCTGAACACAGCCTGGGCCACACAGGGGCTGGGTACCTCCGTGGTTTTCCTTCAATATTTTTTTCCACAATTCCCTGTGAGATCTTCATCTTGCCTGGCAGATCCACTCCAGCTTCACTGCAAAGGAGTGTCTTGTGCCTGCCAAAAGGAATTTAATTTTTAAGAAAATATAAACCCGAAGAACTCAGGTGCTTTGAAAGAATTAGCTAAGATTTTTTTCCATTAGAGGTCATACCTCAGACAGACCTTCGTATGCAGTGTTACCATGTACCTTTCTGTTTGACCATTCAGATGAGATGCAGTTTCATTTCTTTAGTTGTGTGATAACTGTGGAATGCAAGTTCTTTATTGTGTTTACACTATTTTGAACCAGCACCCCCTTAAAAATAGTGCTCACTTATTTTGCTGTAAAATGCAATGCAACACATCACATTGTGTTTTCCAAACTTGCATTTTAAATAGCACTAGGCTATTTAAAGACCACTAAAGGTATATAGTGAATTGTTCATTATATGGAGATTTTTAAAAAAAGCACTAAAGAATTAGCCCTTTTATACATTTAAAAATTAATCCTGAGTAATGCTGGTTTGCTGGCTAGTTTGATTACTTCTGTGCATGTATATGGCTGCACGAATTGTGACATGAAGTATGATTCCTGTAGTTTGCTTTTTTACATACATAAGAATATTTATATAAAAATACTAAATTCAGATTATGTAATCATGTAGCAGAAACAATATAATATTAAAGTAGTAAAATGGCCCTCATGTATAATATATTTCTGCTCAGAATACTTTGTGTTACAGATAAGTGCCAGAATATCTATTTTGTCCAGAAAAATAAGACAGAAACTAGGTGATATAGAGATAATAAACAGGAAGTCTGTAGAAAATACAATATTTGATTCCACATCTTCAGAGCCAGGTTAGAATTAGGACTTTTATTCCCTCCCAGTGATCACAGATATTTAGTATCTCATGCTAGAAATTACCTTTTCATAGCTATTCTTCTGTTCCTTTCTGGTTCATGCTACGATTTGTGTCTGTGCTGCAGTGAATAACGCTATCATTAAAAGTATTTTCTTTGATTTATTGCATTTCTGTTTTCTGTGGTTTTATTTAACCATATTCCTCTTCACTCATTATAAAATAAGAATAACATTTTTGTTTGTGTAAGGACAAACTTTGTAAGTCGCTGTTTGTTTTACTACTCCGAATGACACTTTTTAGATGTTGTCTTTCCTGTAAGGACTTTTGGTCCTCAGAACACTTTTCTGTGCTGACTGTCCTATTGGAAAGGAGTAAAACTTTTGAGGAAGTCTAGATAAAATAAGAAGCTCATCATGAGTGACATTCTAAACTTGTGAAGAAAGGGAAGGGAAAGGCATCTCCACACAATCCCCATCTGGACTCCTCGGATCTTCACTGCCTCTGCTGCTCCAGGAAGCTGGCTGCCCTCCTCAGTATTCCATAGGCACTTCAGCATCTGTTAGAGAAAAAGCTGTAAAACAAAAACACAGAATAGGAGAAAGGAATGACTCATGCAGAGAAACAAAAGTCTCATATTTTGGGGAGATCTTATCCGTTTTAAAAGCTTATTTTCTGTTCACTGCAAAGTGCTCTGTAACACCCATCCCAGAACCTGGTGCTATTCAGGACATTTGACATGTTCAACAATTGACCCCAGGAGGTCTTAGTATTCCCACCACGTTTGTGGGTCTGACCCTGTGTGCAGAGCACACGTACAGGTCACCCAACACATCCAGCTTCTTGGGGCAGAGCAGGTGGGGTGGGCAGCTGGGCAGCAGCAGGCAGGAAGGCATTGGCTGGCTCCTGACAGCCTCAGCTGAGCCTCCAGGGAGGGATGGGGTTGTCTGTTCCCCACCCTGGGCTTGCTGGGGTCATAAGGGGCATCAGTGCTTGGGATGAGGGAGGGGAGAAAACCTTCATGGAACCTGCCAGTGACTGCACTTTCCAGGCCTTTGTCCTTGACCAGTTAGGTGTCTCTGTTGATGGGCTGCCCTAGCCCATGAGTTTATAAAATGTCTCAGTATTGCCAGGGTTTTGTCATTATGAATTACTGTGGACCAACTGAAATCTGCTTGAAAATGCAAAAAGGAGAGGGAAGATGAAGAGGAGGTATGGAAATACTCTTCCTTATATGTGTTACACTGGAAAGGCAAATTGCCTGCTTGAGAAGATACCTAAGTTTTATTCAGCTAAGTTGTTCCTCTGGGAACTAGTGATGATCAAACAGTTTTTTTCGTTCTTTAATGTAGTAATTAATTTGTCACCCTGCAAAGCTTTTCAGAGCTGATCTTAGAACTGTCTGCTCTCATGTGGGGTGCTGTAACAGAGTTCAGCTGTTCCTGCTCTGAGAAGGCAACAACAGGGTTGTCAGTAGCAGGAACATAAAACTGTGAGGTTTTCACCAGAGAGAGTAATGGTGCTCACAGCAGGCAGGGAATTTGAGCAAGAGTTTTTAAGATTTTTTTCCTGAAATTCTGTGCAACTAAAGAATAATCTTCCCAAATGTACAGATGACTCTGTTAGGTCTCTGTTTTGTCAAGCAAGTCAAAACAGTGAGATTTATTCAGTTTTACTGCTGCTCTGAAGAACCTCAGAATACTGCAAAAATAGTCAAGAGCCTCATAATCTTCAGGCATGATTTGCTGCTACTGCCTTAGGGGATCTGGAGCAACAAAAACATCCAGTGGCCTTTTTTCCTCTTTGTTTTTTTTGAGCAAGCAGTGATAGACCTAATGGATTGCTGTAAAAAAGAATTCAGTAATTTGAATTCAAAATCTGAATAACCAGTAAACCACATTCATATGCAATAAATCACTTCCCTGTGAAATTAAGGAATTACTTTTTTCATGAACAAGGTTAGCTAGCTCAACTTAAGTAAAACAAGTTTAACTAGTTTAGATATCAAGCTGAGCTGTTGCTTAGCTCAATGGAAGATTTGTCAATGGAAGAAGTAGTCTTGGTCAGATTTTATTTAAAAAGAATACCACAGAAATAAAGTCTGGGATATTTATAAGGTTCTTGTATTTTGTTATACACATAATATCTCCATGGATCAGCATCTTCAGACAACAAAACCTTTTTCAAAAACCATATTTTAATTGACCAGTTGCAGAAATCTCTTCTGGAACTGAATAAATCCGGCCATGAAACTCCCACTCTATATACTTACATATACATTGCATTTATGTGTATCAGAGCAGACATGAAAGAAATAACTGTAGATTGGAACTTAAACCACAATGATTTAGTACAAGTGTGTTAGTCATTGTGCTGTCACCAGCTACAGCCATGAGAAGATGCACAGCAGTCTTCAGGGAGAGTTTAGAGTCAGGGCTGAGAGCTGGCAGAGGGCATTCTCTCCTGTCTCAGTAAATTAGTGTGTGCGACTGTGTTCTGTGCTGTTACAGGTGGCTAGTATCTCTTGTAGGCCATGTGCAGGCAATTCCTGGCAGAGAGGGGTTTCTGAGCAGCCCTTTGGAAGTGTCTTAAAGTCTCCAAATCTGTGGAGTCCTGTGCCTGATGGGATTTTAGATTCTGTGGTGGTGACAATGTGTTACATTTAGTTTCCAGTTCTGGTAAATTGAAGTGATGTTACTCATGTCCTTTTTCTGTGTCTCAGTCCTTAGATAAGGATTTCACAGTGAGGCCAAAGTATTTTTAGATTGTCTATTTAATTTGAATACAAATGAGCATACTTTATCTACTGTGTCTTTTTTTCCTCTACAGTTACATTGAAATAGGAATTAAAAAGCCTGAGGGGAAAAAGAAAGAAATGATAGTAAGTGTTTAATTATGAATACTGCCTGTTTAAATTACAATGAAAAAATATCCATTCATTACTTTATGCTTGTATAATTTATGTTTAACTGTTAATGTATGCTATTTCAGGGAAGAGTATGATATGATAATAATATCAATTTACCTGAGATTCGTTATGTAAAATTTTGGATACAAAGATAATGTTACTCTGTCCTAACTTTCCTTTGTACTTACTGCGCAACTATTTAAACATCAGTTAACTGGCAAAAAATATGTTCAAGAATTAAGAGTAATTATTACTCTCTTACATTCTTTGCTGTAGAGCGTAAAAGTAGAAGTTCAGGCAGAGTAAACTATAGATAACATTTAGTGATTAATCACAGCATCATGACAATGTTAAGATTGGAGGCAATCTCTGGAGGTCATCCAGTCCAAACCCCTACTCACTGGAGGGACAACTAAAGCAGGTTGCAGAGTGCTCTGTCCATTCAGGTTCTAAATGTATCCAATGGAGGCAGACCCTGCAATCTGCCTGGGCAAACAGCCAATGTTCGATCACCCTCACTGAAAAAAAGAGTTGTTCTTTCTTACCTGACCTTTCATGGTTTTCATCCCAGCTGAAACTGATGCCATATAAGTAAGATTTTCTCTTTTTTTTTTGCTTATTTGAAGTCAGAGACTGACCAAGTCACATAGGCGTTAAGTTAGCTTATTTGGATTTAAACTGCTACAGAGGATAAGAAACATTCAAAATTAGAATGTAAGTACTACAGGTCATAAACCTAAATCTATATGACTTCATCACACAGAATAATAGCCCATTTTTCTAACTGTTTATTTCTCAACAGATAAGTTTTAGTTATATGTAATTCATCTAGTGTGGATTACAATGAGTTTTTATGACAGTATTGATATAGTTAATGCAAAGTTAAACTATATATCCTTTTGTAGTAATTTTTGGAAGTTTGACCTAGCACATGTACACTTGCATTGTGTCATCTCTGCTGTATTTATCATTATAATAGCTTGCTGCAGCCAGACAATATGGAATGCTGGCACTATGGAAGTCCCATTTATATCCTCCAAATATAACCTAAGTAGTTCAAGTAGCTTATGCTGGAATTTAAGCAAACCAAGTGGTGGACTATTTTAAGATTGTGGGAAGCCCTGAGTACTGTGTGCACATGCAGAGTAAATCTGTTTCATACATAACGGAATTAACTAAGTTGGAAAAGACCTTTGAGTTCATCAAGCCCAGTGTACATACAATGAGTCCAATCTGCTCTTTGTTCTCTCTTCTCCCTCTAAAGAGAAGGCAGAGTCCAAATGATTGGATAGAGATATTCCCATCTTACTGAATATATGATTTTGGTGTTGTACACAGTGTTGCTGTGTAGTGTATCCACACTCAATGTGATATAGATTGTACCACATACAGAATTCCTTTGGGCAGGCTTAGTCAGTCAGATGTTGCCATTATCATTCTAAACAAGGTCTTCCCATTCTCCTATATGGCATTGAAGGCAAACAGGATTGGATTCATTACTGTTAAAAGGGAAAGGCCTTTGATAAATTTCTACATTTTGAATTATTACTGGATTTTGATTCAAAATAGAGATCTACAGTAGTTATTCTCTTCCTCTTTCATTGCTTTGATAAAAAAACAGAGTGAAAATCAACTGGGCTAGACTGCTGGCTTTACTGAAACTGTGCCATTCTTACTGAGAATAAATAAATAAATAAATACATGAAGTTAACATTAAAGTTAATAAATTAAGTTAGTCCCACCCAATTTCTTGTATAAATAAGAAATATAACTCTTGGAACTTACATTATTGCTTTGATACCTACTTGATATAAATTACCAAATCACACATTTGAAAAATGCCATAATAATACCTATTCAAATTAACATTTTAATTACTGTGAAGAAAAAGCCAACAGTAAGCTTATATCCTCACACCTGAATTAAAAAAGCTGTTTTAATGAAACAAACATTTGGGTCTAATTTGAACAGTAGGATTTCTCTTTGTACAGCTGTTTGTGACATGCCTTATAAGAGTGCCTTGTGAATAGGGACAATTTAAAAAAAATCAGTTTGGAAGTGACACAATATATTTTATTCTTTTATCTCTATTGAGTTGTATTTAGAGTATTTGAGTTGTATTTGAGTATTTAGAGACAAATTCTGTTTGTTCATGGTAATGGACTGAAAGGCAGGGAGACCAGATCTAAGCATTTATGGAATGGATGACTTTAGTACCTGAGAACATCAGTTCTCTGCTGAGTTGGTCACTCCAGCTGTGTCTTGTCTGTATGCCATGGTGCAGCCTTGGTGTTTATTATCTCCCCTCCTTGTACTTTCTCTTCCATTGAAATGGTACAGGAACATGATCAGAAAGAGACCTCTAGGCAATAGCTATAATACACAGTGTCACAGTCTGTTTGCCTCTGGCTGCATCTTTATCAGTACATTAAACTGTCTCCTAGAATATGTTGGGATACCAAAACTCAATTATCTGTACTATGACATGCTTTTGGCTTGTACCAGCTCATACCCCAATTCCCAGCCTAGACATTAGGATGGACCAAACACCATTCTCAATAGGCATGAACTTTATTTTGAAGACCAACTGAGCTAAATATTATGGATTAGAAGATGACGCTATGTGATTTTGGGACTGGGGAATAGGTACTGTCACTGTTTAATTCAGTAGTGTAAATGTAGTACATGTGTATCCAAATGTCTGTGGATATTTTAAGGGACCAAGATTTTGCTGTAAATTGTCTTGTAATATTTTTTCACTTTAAGAGCTTTGTTGTAATCCACAAATATCCTCTAAAACTAGAAAAAGGGTAGATATAATGGAAATTAAAGGACTAAAATGTAAATCTAAATTGCACCATTGCCAACCAATTAGCATATACTCCATCTAGAACTGAAACAGCACCCAGTGTGAACCTTCATACTGTATGGAACACGGCCAAGGCATGGTCCTAAGGACTGGCAAGGGGTAGAATGAAATCTCCAATCTGTTAGTGCACTCCCTGACACACTTCAGGTGAATGTCAGCTGGCACGCTTTCAAACAAAGTCCTTGTTTTGAGATTCGCAGTTCCAGTGGGGACAGTTGAATATCCTCTGAAGTGTGTTTAGGTATGGACATGAATATAGAATACTGTGCTTTGTGTCATCCTGTCCCCGGTTATTTGTACAGATATGCTAGTGAGGTTGACTCCAGGCTAAAGACAATGTGGATGTTGAAAGAGAGTACAGAGATTTTTATGTCTAACAAATTGCTTACCTTGTATGTTGACTGATAGAAACCCACCAGTATAAAACACTGTCTCACTGATTATTCACATTTTTTCTCACGCAACGCTTGCAGCTTTTGCATCTAAGGACAGATTTTATGTTGGAGAGAAGATTTATGCTTTCCTACCTTTGCTGTTACACTAACATTCTATCTTTGTAAACTTTTATGTAACTTCAATCTGTTCATTCAAATAAATTTGTGTTTATTGATGAAGACCCAGTAGAAACAATCACTGCAGTATCATTAATGATATCAGGGCTTCATATAGCATAAATTAAAGTAAAATGGTGCCTGCAATGTCTTTTTAGTTAGTGAGGAAAGCAGGTTTCAAGTGACTTGACTATCATTATAAATATTTAACTGGTTTTTTTTTCTGGTTTGAACTCCTGTGTGGGAAATCCTTTTTAATTCCAAGCCTCAATTTTTCATTTCTTGGCTTAGCAGATAGTGGAAAAGCTGTGGGGGCAGCTTATTTTCTCAGGGGAGAGAGTGTATCAGGCCACTTGACAGTGACTTCTCTGGTTGATTAAATTGTGTCAGCCACTTCTAAACGGAAAATTCTTCTGGACAAATGGTGAAAGAATATGACACAGGTTTGAGGACAGAAGACATGAAACAGTGAAAGCCTTGGAATTCCTCAAGTATGACAGATTTTCCAAAATACTGACAAGAAACATATTGCATTGAACAAAGACAGTATTTGACAGTGGGACTAGTGTTTATATTTAAGAAATGTTTCTGAGAAGAAAATATTTTAAACATCTTGCATCAGCTAATGATGTATGATTTATTTTTTCTGCAGATTAAATCAATAATTCAGAGTACTATCTGTGGGCCTTCCAGATGGCAATTTATTTGTAATAAGTCACATAACATCAAATAAATATGTTATAAATCAGACTGTTTTCTTGGTTTTAAGTTTTCTACTCTAACGTATACAAACGTCCAAATGTCTGTGTTCAGTTGTAGGCTGAATATTTGTAGAGAAACTCTGGTTAACAAGGTGGGATTTGGAATGGTCAATTTCTTGATTTGGATACCATGATTTAAAGTTAAATTAGCATGGTATGACAGTAGGTTTAGTTTTTCCAAAGTATCCTTAAGGAAGGAAATAAGTTGAGAGTGACAATATACTGCAATGTATAGTTATATTATGTTAGTGAAATTTAAACAGAAACCATTATATAATATTTAGAAAATTTATAGAACACAATGTTTGCACATCACAGACAACATGAAAGGACCCTCAATCCAAGGGTTATTTAGGAAAAATCTCATAATTGCAAAGCATCACAAAGTTTTCTAAAACAGCAGAGTGTTATGAATAGACAACTTGAGAAATTAATTCTGTGAACTGCTAATGAAACCTAATTTCCTATAAATTTCTGTCTGATATTACATAATGTTTTTATACAGTATAATATTATTCTAATAATAAAACAGAATAATAATTCATATTTATCTTCCACATGCCTTTTGTCACCCTGCCTGGGTGTACAAAGGGGTGTATTATGACTATGGCCCTTAACAGCAGGTCCCTTACTCAAGTAATGTCTATAAAATTCAAGCAAAGCCACCTTCCTTGGAGTTGTGATGCTTCCTGTGCAGCAAGACAGTAACAGTTCAACTGTGCAAGAATGGGGAAGTTTTGAAGAGGAAAAGATAATAATATATTGTTTTCCAATGCTTCATTTCCCAGTTAAGATTTATTTAATGGCGAAACTATTATTTAAAGTGATGAGCATTCAAAATGATATAACCAGGGAAAGGACTATTAGTAGTAGTTTATGAAAGTTGCTTGTCTAATATCTAATTTGCTTTCAACATAGCTTCTAATAATTCAAGCCATTGTTGTGACAGTTGTGTACATTTAGGTAACTCTAGCAAGTTACAAATACAGAGAGATCAAAAATCTCTGCAGACCTTGCAGTGTCATTCTATAACTAATATGGTTTTTATGACCTATTCTACTATCTTCACCTAAAAACTTGTCTATTATGTGAAGGAAGACCAAATATGTTCTCATCATTAACTGAAAAACAATAGACTTGGACTCTGAAAATGGTAGCATTTGTTCTGTCTTTGAAGATGACATTGGTGATGGTGCGTATTCTCCCTGCATATGGGTGATTGATAACTCCCCAAATTTATATGATCTCATCTGAAACTCTATTGAGGAGATAATTGAAATAGTCATGATAAATTCTATAGAAATATTTGAGCACTAAAGCAAGTTATGTTTAAATTGTACACAGACATAAATACAAAGCCGAGGTAATTCTCTGAGTGCAGATATGATGTAGGAAATTTTGCCATGAGGCTAATGTTGAAGGATTTAACTTTTCTGTAATCAAGCAATCACATATAGTTCCAGTGTTAAAATCAAGAGCCAATTAAAAAAAAATACAAGTTGAAGAATATATCTGACATGATGTGAATTGCTTCTTCAAGGAAAGGAAGTGTGTATTAAATTGAATAATTCTTGACCACTGTATACTTACCATTGGCAAATTAAACAACAGAATTTGAAGATAAAGAAAACAATGTAGGTCTTTTAGTTAATTCCTGTAGCTGCCATAGCATACACTAACAGTACATTTTCCTGCTTACTCTGGATTTATACATTTCTGGGAATGATGTTTCTAAATCAACCCTGAGAACATCCTGCAGGTTCGAACTTTTACATTAATTGTAAGTAATTACAACTGTAAGCAATTAATTATTTTTTTCTTAAACTTGAATAACAAAAACTGTGCCAAGTTTCATAGTGTATTTGAGGAAAAAAAAACCTGCTAAAAATGAAGCATGTCTCTCCCTTTTCTGCCAAACTGACATTTCATGTTCACAATTCCCAGGTTTTACCTGACTTCAGTTCCACTAGATGGCTCCAAACGTCTTCTGAATGCAGCTTTATTGCTTCAAGATGTTCTAATGTGGCATGCAGACATAAATATTTGCTCTTGGCTGGAACTTGACACACTGTGGTAGGAGTGCTAGGACCTGTCCCAGGCTGCTTTATTTATTTATTGAAACCCATTCCCCCCCCAAAAAAATCCAAACAAAAACAAACAAAAAACCCCATCCCCAAAGCCCCCCAAACCCAAACAAAAAAAAGAGACGAAACGAAAACCATTGAAAAACCCCAAAACCCCACAAAAAAGCAAAAAAACAGAAACAAAAACACTCCCCCAACAAACAAACAATAAAAAACAAACAAAACTCCTCACATGTTCCTGGAAAGCTTTTGTCTTGCCATAGCACTCTTACCTACACAGAAATATTTTGTGGTTTGCAAGATAAACAGATCATTAAAATACGTTTTCTTGGTGCTAGAACAACAAAGTACATTATAATATTCCACATAAAAAAAAAAAAAAAAAGAAGAAAAGCCGGGAAGAGAGGTGTTCAATACAAAGAATTTATATCCCAATAGTATAGAAAATTGATACATTACTAATCACTTTTTATGACATCCAAATTATATTACATTCCTTCTGTTATACAGAAGAGGATTCAGATTTCTTTTTGATATACATAAACAATTTATTAGAAGTTACTTTGTCATGCAAGAAGACAGAAGGTACTTTCTAAAGCATTTTAGAGCAGGTTTGCAGCACTGTCAAGAGTGAAATGGCTGATTTAAGCCTAGATTACAAAATCCCTTTTAAAAACAGGTATTTTACAGCTGTAAATTTATAAATGCTGCTTTCTGTTTCATCTCTTCTTCGTATTACAAGACAAGGCATTCTGCTTGCAAAATGCTGGAGTCATAGGAGAACATCAGTTACTCTTTATATATGTTCTTTTCAGTCTGATCAGGTTCTAAGATTCATCATTGTTCTGGGTGAGAGACTAGATATAAGACTGAACTCTTGATAACAATTATGAATAGTATAAAGTATTTTTATGTCATTTACACTTTTAAAATAGAAAAGTTAATTAGGAAATTATTGTTAAGAATGTAATGGGTGAAACTAAAAGAAATTCTCAGTTGACCTTCAATATCAAAAAAAAGAAAAGATATAATGAATGAAAATTAATGAAAAATGACTGAAAATTAGGTATTAAAATTAGTGTAATTAGTGATACAGGAGAGGGAAAGAAGTATTTTAATGTTTGAATGTGTTGTGAGTTATGGATAATCTTCAGAAGGTCCAAAAGAAACTTACTTGTGGGAAGAAAAAAAGTTTCAAGGAAGTAATAGGAAGTAACAGGAAGAAGAAAGTAATAGGAAGGGGAATTTCAAGGGAAATGGATATGTAATGCTAGGGGCTGAGGAAGGTGACTTATCATAATTATTTATTTTTTTGAATTAGAAAACACAGCCTTTTGAAAGGAGATTTTAGTATCCAACACAGGATTTGAAAAAAAATCCAAGCACTTTTCTATTGATTTAGTTTAATTTGTATTTGGGAGAACAATATGTGTTGGAAGGGAGAGAAAGAAGAGAAGAACTGAAATTTGTGAATCTGTCATTGATACAAAATCACATAGAATCAGAATTGTTAAAAATGGAGGACACTTTTGGGGATCATCCAAAGCCCTACTCACAGACTGGTCAACTAGAGCAGGTTGCCCAGCACCTTACCCAGTCAGGTTCTGAATGTTTCCAAGAATGGAGATGTTGCAATCTCTCTGGGCAGCCAGTACCAGAGTTTAACCAATGTTGCTGTAAAAAAGGTTTTTTCTTATGCTTAAGTGAAATTTCCCGTATTTTAGTTCATACCCATTGTCCTTCAGCCAGATAGTACTGCAAAGTCTGTTTACTTTATTCACTCCTTCAGAAATTTATACACATTAGTAAGATCCCCCTGAGCCTTCACATCTCCACATGCAGCAATTACTGCGTCTCCTCCTCATAATCCAATATATGGATTATATATGGAATATATGGAATCCAAGGCCTTCCTTGTCTTTGTGGCCTTGCTCCAGTAAGCCCACACCTCTGTTGGACTGAGGAGCCCAGAACTGGACACAACATCTAATAAGGACTTCAATGCACTAAACTATTTTCTTGCTAACTGTTTTGAAGGTCTTACCTCGCTTCTGCTAGGAATCATGATAACTTGGTTAAATAGCACAAAGAGAATGCAGCTGCAGTCTGAAGGGCACTGTATTTCACTGTTGACTCATCTGTCATGTCAGACAGGCATTAAGGGTATGATCTCATATTTTTTTAAATGAGTTTTAAAATTTGATGAAATACACTAGGATTTAAAATGAACTATTGACATTTAAAATTATATTTGAATAGCTAGATGATTTAAATTCAGCCAGTTTTTTGCTTGAATCAGTTGTTATTCCTTGTTATTGTTTGGTTTTGATCTTGTTCAGTTTGTAAATAAAAAGTAGAGTAAGCCACTTGATGAGCTTGTAGTGTATCAGCAGAGAAATAAAGTAAAAGGAAGAGAAGAGCTCTACCTGTTCAGACAAAGCTCCTAATTTCCCAGGATGCTAATGGAAATTTATTTCTTTTGTTAAATCTTCAATTTAGATAATAAAAGATAATAAAATATCTTTTCCTTTATGTTTAGCATCCTTCCTCTAATTATTAAATTATCAGAATCTTCGCACTTTAGAGAGTCTTTGGGAGAACCTTTATAATAAAAAAAATCTTGAAGGGAGGACAAAAAGTGTTCTTCTCACTTATTCTAACTTCAACATGACTTAATGATTCTTTTTCAGTCTTTCTAACAAACTGTTTTGCTCAGATCTATCCATATATTGAAGATGTTTGTCTGGCAGCAGCAATGTTCCTAAAAGCTACAAATAAAAAATAACATTACACTGAAATTTGTTATGTTATTTTGCCATATATCTCTTAGGGCCTATGTTTCTTGAGAAGTTGTTAGGTTTTTGCTTTTATATCGTTAACAATATTTCAAGAGTTCAGATTTGCAGATTTTAAAAATTGCACAGAAAATTTTACTTTCCCATTTGCAGAGACTTAAAATTTCAGCATGTTTTGTTCTTTAAATATGGTGCTCCTTCTCTCCTGCTTTTCACAGAACCGGCCATTGAAGGCCTTATAGACTGAGTAGGCTTACATGTTAAATCAATTCTTTAGTTTGGAACCTGATTTTTACAACCCTACTAACATATTCCTTTTGGTTTTTTGAACCACAGTTCTGTGAAACATTGAGAAACCACCAGTGCTTGTGCTACACTAACTTCTTTATGTCTCAGGCAATTTATTTCTCTTTTGAGAGAAAGTACATAAGTGCAATTTTTGGAGCTTTTAGCTATGGGGACATATTTCTTCATCATCTCTTCCATATGTTACACATGTATTGTAAAAAAGAAGCATCTCAGCTCCCATCATTTACTTTTAACATCACAGCTGGGTCACAGTGATAATCTCTGTGGCTCATGCTGAGTTTGTGGTCAAGCTAAGACATCTCCTCAAGGTGTCTTTTGTCAGCCATCCACCATTCCCTCCTAGATGGAAGCAGTTTTAGTACCCCCACTTTTCTTGTCATAATTTCCTTGTACACAGGCATTGGAGAATGATGTTCGAACATTCCCAAAGCATTTTTCCTGTTCCTGGGGTTAATGCTACTATAAAACAGGCATAGCATATTCTCTTCCCTTTCAGCTCCCTTCATCCAGCTGGCTGAATCAAGCTGTTTTCCTGTGTTTTCTGTTGTGTAAAACTTTTGTATTTATTTCCTTGCCACTGAGGCATCTTTCCACATATTGAATATTTTATCAGAACAGTTTGTTACTGCTGACAGCATAGACACCTGAGATGAGATTTGTATAGACATCCACTGCTGTTTGAAATCCTCTGGTTTATGCTGCCTGACTTTCAGCTGCTGCTCCAGAGTGACATGAGGCTCCAGAAGTCATGCACCCCACCAGTTCTGTGGCTCAGATTCCACAGGTATCTGAAAGTGCACTAGGCACAGTGACTAGGCAGCTGAAACATGTTTGTGATTGTAGGCAACTTCTGGAATTTCTTCAAAGATCTTCTGAGCCAGGAAAAGCCATTACAGACATTGTACACTTTCAAAATCCTCTTTACCTCTTATTGTGGTATTTTTGTCTCCCATAGATGGACTCCAGACTACTTCAAGTCCACCAGACGAGTAGATCAAAAAGACCTTGTTCTGGAGGAAGCTTCTGGAACTGACTCTACAGGAAGCATATTGTACAACAGTTACTTGCTGGATATGGAAAGATCTTGGAGTCCCATTCTGTATTTTAGAAATGTGCATGGTTTTCAAAACAATGCCTTCTTAAGAGAAATTAGTTTACCTGTGTGGACTTCCAAGAGGCTTATTCTCATCATGTTTCTGTCAGATGTTTCCCTTTAGCTCTCTACACTGAAAGAGAACTTGGGAATTAAAGCAAGCCTTGGGAATCCTTACAAAGTGTACCACAGCTCTTTAATCCCACACTGCAGCCATTAGAATCAACAAAAACTTGCCCTACCTTTGAGAACAGTGATTTTTCAGAAGTTTTATAATATGAAACATTTCAACACTGAAATCTCAGCTCTTTTCTTTCATATCATGCCTTGGATGTTTGATGGCTCTGAGAGCTGAAAGAAGATGGATATTCTGTGATTAGATGCATCCTTACAAATGTCAGCATTCAATCTAAATAGTCAAGGTTCATAACATTTCTTATGACACTGTGATTAACTTGTCTGTCATGCTACATTATTTATTGAATATGGAATTTTTTATTCGTCAGAATTAATCTGATGGTTATTTTACTCAGTTTCCTCATTTTGTAAGTTTTTTGTGGTCTCATATTCTACAGTTGGTAGGTTTATGAAAAATATTACAAGATTTTTTGCCCTAGATAAAAAGATCTGGTGCCGTAGTAAGATTTAAATTGAATGCTAATTTTTCCAGTGAAAAAACCCTAGACAATGTGTTCCTTCTGGTTGAAAAGGAATTTAAGAATTCTATTATTTTCCTGTGTTTAGTGTACTGCCTTGCATTTCTCATTCACACACTGTATCACTGACATTAACTTTGTCAAAAAGTTCTGTGATTATAATGTAACTTTTGTTCTTCTTTGGTGCCATTTTAAACATTTTTTTCTAATTTGTGGTGAATGACTGTTTCTGTGTATTAGCAGCTACTCTAATTAACACTCATGATGAAGTCTTGCTGCTGTGTGTTGTTGGCTAATCTGAACTGATTTCATTATGAAAATATACCTGCAGCATTGGATAGATACAATTTGTGTGTTTTCAAAATGCATATTGCTTTTTTTCATGTTGAATCTTTATCACGGTGGGAAGAAAACAAAAGTATCAATATATTTTATGCATTTTGCAGGACTCTTTAAATTACATTGGGAAAAATGTCCCTTTTTCTTTTAGCGTCCCTTATTTTTTCAGCTTACTTTTAACTTTTATACTTCACACACTGTTCCTCAATTATTTGTTTTAATCACAAATGAGCCAAAAGTGCATGACTTCTGCTTGCTCATTTATATTACCTAATGAGCATGAAAGACATTATAGCTTTGATACAGGAAAAGATGTTTTCAGTTGGTATGTTCTTATTAAACTTCCTCTCAGTAATATATAAGTGACAAATTTAAGTGTCAGAAGAATAGATGTTAGTGTGTACTACTTTGTATTGTGTGCAATTTTGTAATGTGAAGAAATAAGCACAGATACAACAGTACAAGTGACAGAACAAGAACAATAGTACAAGTTCTTTGCAAGTGACAGAACAATTTATATTTACTTTTTTTTTTTCAGTCTCTAATTGAAATTCACTAGTTGTTGACATGGACAGCAAAAGAGTCTACATGTTACAAAATTTATTTTGATGTTTAAATCCATCTTAAAACAGACATCCTTGGGAATTACCATGTTAAACACCTTTCCTTTTTTTTTTTCTGTTGGAATGGTCTCATATTACAGTAGTTGACTATATTTGGAAATATTTAGGGTAATTCTGGTCATCAGCATGAGTCTTTTTTCTTTGGTCCTTGCCTTTGTTATCTCAGTAATGGCTTATATTTTTGAAATTGTTTGAGACATCATTATGACACCATATTACAGTCTAGTTTTAACCTTCATTAGTTTAATGTTAAGCTTTTCTTTAAAATTTTTGTACGGTATTAGAAGTCACAAAATATTAAAGTCCTTGGGTTCTGGTATTGTGTTTATGAGTAATATAAATGTATTTTATTAGCTGATGAATGTCCTGGTTATTTCCTCAGAGGGAAATAAAGTGATCAATACTGTAAGCATATCTCCAGCCTAAAATGTCAGTTAAATGATGAGGTAATTATAATAAGAAAAATACATGCAGAGTGAATCATATTTTTAAGTTGTTCACTTAATGATGGGTAATTCCAATATCACCAAACAGAAAAGTTCCCACATTCATATGTTTAGTAACTTAGGAGATGGAATTGTCTCAGCATCTTGTGGTACTAACATTTAGACTCTGTCTGATCTGAAAAAATGTGCTGACTAGTTCATGGATCTGAGTACAATATTGGACTTAAATGTAGCAGACAAACGAATAATCTGCTTTCTGCTGTTTTTAAAATTCTATTAGCAATTCTTGGAACTCCTTGATTTTTATACAAATACTCTAATTGGGTAGCAGTAATGTTAAATTTAGCCTATGTGAAAGTGCTTATCATTCTGAATTGTCTGGAACTGAATTGCCATGCATGACAGATTAGGACTGTGACTGTGGAAAAACTACTGTTTAGGTATTTTACTGATCTGGCCAGATCCATGGATAATTGTTTAAATATTTGCTTTTTAATGAAAATACTCAATATTTTGTCCAGTTGAAGATAAAGTATAATATTTCTGTCCACAGCTACACAAATATTACTTTCTTTGGAATCCTAAATTTGGAAAAAAATTCTGAAAATTTTTGATCAGAGGCACTTGTTGGGGTGAAGCCATAGTGAAGCAACTTACCCTAGTCAAAATGCCTATTTTGCTTACCCAAGTTAAATCCAGTTTCAGTCACATATTTTTTCAGTATGATACCATGAATGGAGAGAAACAGTTACATGCAAGTCCAGTAAAGCTTCCCTTCAGGTCTGCAAATTTCAGTGTTACACACCACCATGCTTAAGAGTTTTCTATCGTTGCTTCCTTATGTATTTCCTTATATTGAGCAGACATATTTATTGAGCAAAACTTTTGTATTCCTCCAAAATGTGTGAACCATCTGATACTCTTTAAGTATCTTTCTAAGATCTTTCTAAGATGAAGCATAGATATAGCCCAGCCAGGCTTTCTTCTACAGGACATGAGATTACTGTAGTGGTTCAAACCACTATTTCTGAAACTTAGATTTTCTTGAACTAAGCATATGCAAGTCTTCAGTCATTATGTGTTTTTCCTAAAGAAAAAACACTTATGAAAATGCTGTTGGAAGGAACATTCCCCTGTACTGGCTTTTCATGTCTATTATTAAAAATATTTCATTAACAACATAATTATTTAATTCTCAAAGTACATAATTATTTATGTACTTTCTCTGTGTTAAACAAAACTTTCAAGAATAGACTTAACATCTGAGCAGAAGCAAGTGGGAAAACATTCAGCTGCTGAATGATGTTGACAAGTGTTACCAGTTGTCTTCTGTCATATAAAACCATATAAGAATCCTTTTTGTGAAATAATCAAGCTCCATTTTATTTTAAGAGTAATTTTAAGAAATTGCTGTTACCCTGCTCCTTTGATTCCAGATTTTTATTAATTTAATGTTTAATAACATGATTTTCAGCCTACATTTTGTCATGGATATGCTGGTATACAATTGTTTTGGTGATACTAAATCTTATAGTTTTAAAAGTATTTTTTGTTATTTCAGGTTAGGTCTTTATTTCTTACTTTATTAAAATTTTTAATAAAAATCTGTAGTGGACCAATTAATCGAACTTAATATTACTGCCAAACTGGAATATGAGTCCATCAAAATCTGCCAAATATTTTTAAAATTTGATTTTATAACTTCTGAGATCCCTTTTTGGAGTTATTAGACACTTTCTTATAAGTTTCTTGACATAATTTAAATCTAAAGCAATCCTCCACACTTTGCAGTGTCTTGCTGTGCACCCAATTAATGCATTTCGTTTGCAATTCATATTACTGTGGGGGTGGGGAGCATTATAGAAATAAGATGGAGAACCAAATTCTAGGTCTTCTGTAAAGAGGCAACCTTTGTTCTGAAGGATGAGAGAGTTATTAAGTATGTGACACAAGCTCACTTCTTATGTCTTTTGGTTCAACTACTGTATCATTTAATAATTTACTGATACAAACTGAAACATTACTTCTATTGGAAAAAATCTGTTCTGCTAGTGTTGATTCCTTAGTCGAATATTGTTAGGGTAAGTATTTGTCATAAAATGGGTAATAAATGAACTTTTTTAGTGTTACACTTATAAGAAACAGGATTTTCACAAATCTTATTGTTCTGATTTGGGTTCATGTGGTAACGTCAAGGGCATATGATTATGGAACAGTGCTAAGAATTAGTAAGCAAATAGATCCTGTTGTGTTCTGATTATGTTTCCTGAGGACTGGGAAAACAGCTCACTTTATGGTGATACTATGATTTGAGGGCTGGATATCATGATGTGTGAAAAGAGACTGTGACAATGGGGTTTGTTCAGCCTTAAAAAATGAAGGCTTAGGGGTGACACCACTGCTTTTCTATTACCTAATAAGGGAAATGGATGGATCCTGGCTGTTAATAGAAATACCTGATTAAAAGAGAAGAGACAACAGACAAAAATAGCAATATTAGCAATTCTTATAAGATGATAGGACCTTTTCAAAATTGTGGTAAAATGGCCAAAAGTTGCACCAGAAGAGGTTCAGATTAAGCATTAGGGAATATTTCTTCACTGAAAGGGTGATCAGGCATTGGAATAGGCTGTCCAGGGAACTGGTGGAGTCAATAACTCTGGAAGTGTTCAAAAAACATGTCAATGTGGCACTTGGGAATATGTTTTTTTGCTTAACCTGTTCATGCTAGGTTAACAATTGAACTAGATTACCTTAGAGGTCTTTTCCAAACTAAATTCTTCTGTGATTACAAGATAATAGTTACAATTAAAAATTAATAGAAGATGATAAAGAATGACTTATATTTGTTCCAGTATTTATAGAATTCAATATATCTTTTGCTTGAAGAGATATATTGTAAAGGAAATAGCAGAGATTCCCTTTTTCAAGAATGTAGTTTCAGTGAAGAGGCACCTTAGCACCTCATCAGGATCTATCTGCAGTAGATCCCTCATGAATACAGTAAGTTTTGAGGCAGTGAAGGGAGAGATCAAATATTGGAGATTGCATTGGCAGGGCATTTACCTTTTGTAAGTATTGGGGTGGAAGTAGGCCTGGAATGGGCACACTCAGCAGCACAGCCTTTGGAAGGTTGTTAATGTGAGATGAGAGAAGGCAGAGTGATTTATATCTCTTGATGTGACATTATCCTGATTCATTTGTGGTGCAAGTCTCAAAACACCAGATAATTTTTTTTTCCTAGAACGCTAAGATTTTAGGGTACACAAAAGAGTTCTGATTATTCAGAAACTGTTAGTATCTCATAGACGAGAGGCAGAGAAGTGAACCCGATACTTGTTTATACGAACCAGGATTTATAAACAATCTTCACTAGCTGCAGCAGCTAGCAATTACCAAGCACTTTGACTCTTCCTCTGAGAGGAACCAAATAAACATTGGCTATAAAAAATTTTGCATCTAGGAGTTAGCAGGAAAATAGGTGAGCTGAAATTTTTGGTAGACTGCCTTTAGTTCAAAAAAGAGTCCAAAGGAGCAGAGAGACATCCACCCACAGTAGTTTCTTTCCTTGCTGTAGTATTGCATACCCATATTAGATATCTACACATACACTTGTGATGGGAGCTAAAACAGATTTGGAGACAGACTGAAGGATTCACTTCCACAAGCTGTGCATTGGACTGCCAACAGTGATAGATCCAGTTTGGGTGTCCAAATAAAGGAAAATATATGATACCAGTCAAACAGGAATGAATCTAGTAAAGATATCAGATTTCTTGGATCAGACAGGGCTGGACTTAATTTTAGTTTTGGTAGGTCTTTACAGAGGAGCTTTCAAGCTGAGCTATCCAGTTGTTTTTCAAAATCATTTAGTTTGGATATTATATTTACTATTGATATAGTCTATTGTAATAGTT
Organism: Trochalopteron elliotii; assembly: GCA_024734555.1. NCBI lineage: Eukaryota > Metazoa > Chordata > Aves > Passeriformes > Leiothrichidae > Trochalopteron > Trochalopteron elliotii. The sequence continues at coordinate 5,663,831 of JANPWX010000016.1, forward strand.
TCTGAAAAGATTAAGACTTATGATATATTGATGAACTCCCATTCTGACTTACCAATGCCTTTCTGTTTGAAAGCAGGCAGTATTTTTTCTGGCAGTATTTTTATTTTATGAAGAGCAACATGCTGTTACCTTTTGAAATATTATTTTTATTACCTGCATGAGATGTCATTGTGATTTGGCGCAATATTGTAACCACTTTCACAGTTACCGAGAGCAGATATCTTTGTCGGGTGGCATATGTTTAACCTTTATAGTTTGATTGCATTTTTAATTTGATGCGTTTGGCATTTTTGTTCAGCATACTAAACTTTCCATTTGTGAGTAATAATTCTTTTTAGCTCTCCTAATATTTTTTGTTTGGAAAGTCAAGTTTGTTTTTACAATACTCTTTTTTCTATATCGTAATTGGCCATATTGCAAATGGTGAATGATCTAACAAATAAATTTCTAAATTTGTGAACTCTTTGAATTCATTGAAAGATTACAAACTAGGTGTTTATTTATCTATGAATCTTCCCAGTCTTTCTTAATGTACGTCCATCAGCAATTCATGATACTAACACAGTATCATATGTTCTTCCTAAAACAGCCTCCCAAAAAAATTGGGAGTTTCACAGAAAATGTGAGAACTAAAAATATTAAACAAAATTACCAGTGCCATAAAAATGGATTGCACAAACATAATTACTTATTTGTTAGTGCTTACTTGAATAACTAAAAAATATGATTTACATTGCTTAGAGTTAGATTTAAAACAATTTATAAGGTAATTGTATTCCTCTGGATTTAGAACAAATGCATAAAAAACCTGATTTTTATTATAACAGTATTTTATTTGATAGTATTTGAGTGTATTTTAAAACTGATGTCTAGCTGACGAGTTTATGAAATGAATTCACATAATTATTGACTATTGGTAATTCAAAGCAGTTTGCTGCGTAGTATTTCAGTCTCTTGTAGGTAAGGAATGTGAATTTGGGCAAGACTTATGGTAGGCAGAAATTACTACCACTTGGAAGTCTTTCAGGGTTCTAAATCAAGTGACTTGATGGTTTCACACCACTTGCTAAAGTCTAAATACTTTATGAAAATGTTTCACAGCAGTGTCTAGGTACTTCAGAAGACACCCTGCTGATTTAATTAAAATTTCTACGATTTCTTCAAAATTTGACTGTAAGAGGAAACAGTTTCTACAGTTTCATGATGACATGTGTTATATTGCTACTACTTGGGTAAAGTTATGCTGGTTGTTTTGTAGGAGAACCTCTACTTAAAAAAAATATGGTATGTGAAAAAAATGAGACAAAATGTATACAGTTCCCTATAGTAACTGCATCACCTTTACAATACTCAAGTATAATTCAGATTTAAATAAGTAGGATTTAGGGTTCTAATTGGAGGTCTATTTTTTAACTTTATAAACCAATCACTTAGAAGTTATTTGGTATATGCCATTTGTGGAAGGTAACAGCCCATATAGAAGGGAAACCATTAAAGTGCATCTAAAATTTAAGCTCCATGTCAATATAATACCTTATGATGTTATAAATACTTTCACCTGGTTGAATCTCTTCAGGGGGTGGAAGGAAGATTTTATTAGCATTGTTACTTTTATTTAAAATTAGTAAAAAAAAAGAATTTCCTTGTAACATTTGTCATTCAAAATTATCAAATTAGAATCATAGAATGGTTTTGGTTGGAAGAGACCCACCCTAAAGATCATCTGGTTCCAAGGCCCTAACATGGACAGGGACATCTTCCACTAGACCAGGCTGGTCAGAGCCCCATCCAGTCTGACTTTGAGCACTTTCAAGGATGGAGAGTCCACAACCTCTCTTGGCAACATTTTTCAGTGCCTCACTTCCTTCCCTGTAAAGAATTTATTCCTCATATATAATCTAAATCTACCCTCCTTCAGTTAAAGGCCATTCCCCCTTGTTCTGTCACTACAGACCCCTGTGAAAAGTCCCTCTCCAGCTCCCTTGTAGTCTCTTTAGGTATTGGAAGGTGATCTAAGGTTCCTCCAAAGCCTTGTCCTCTCTAGGCTGAGCAGCCCCAATTCTCTCAGCCCGTCTTCTTACGAGAGGTGCTCCAGCCCTGTGATCAGCTGTCTCTCCTCTGGACTCGCTCCAACAGGTCCATGTCTGTCTTGTGTTGGAGGTTCCAGAGCTGATGCAGCCCTGAAGGTGGGGTCTCACCAGAGCAGAGCAGAGGGGCAGAATCCCCTCCCTCACCTGCTGCCCACACTGCTCTGGATGCAGCCCAGGACACATGACTATAGCCCAGGGCTTCTGGGCTGCAACCATGTGTTGCCAGGTCATGTTGAGTTTTTGTGCACAAACACTCTCTAGTCTTTCTCCCCTGGGCTAGTCTTGATCCATTCTACAATTACTTATAATTACTAAAAGAGGAGAGTGTTCCAGAAACTACTTATAATTTAAATTTTAATTATTTATAGTTTCCCTTTTAGGATTATTATACGCAACTTCCAGAGGAGCTAAGCTAAAAAAGGTGAGAGGTAGTTAAAAAATGAATTTTAAATATACATTTTAAGCATGTGGCTAGGGTATAGTTCAGGTATTTTGTAAAAAAATACATGGTCAGAGCTATGGAATATTACAAAAATAGCTGGCAACATAATGAATCTGTCATAATTTATGCTTGAATTCAGATTATGTGGATTTAATTATTTGCATTTTAAGTAAATAAAATGTAGACAGTTATGAAAATATGTTTATGATTTAAATCTGAAAATATCTGAGTGTATTTTTCATATTATTTTTACATTTATCCTCATCACCAAGTTCTCATAGTGCTTAGTTTTCTCATGTTGAATTTATTACTTCTCTGACTTGCACTAGAAAACTAAGTAATTTAATACTCATGTTTAGAAGATGAAAAAAATTTTTTTCATTCTTTGGGGATATTTCAGGCTGAATAAAAAGACTATTCCACTTTTAAATTTCTTATTAAGTCATGGGTAAAATACACTGATTATAAAGTTTCTAAATTCCTGTTCTCCTGATTTCCTACAGATATCATGGGATTTATAGAAAAGACTTCTGGCATAAACTCAGAGATTTAGACACTAAGTTTAAAATCAAGAAAACAAATCTATTTGGGAGCCCACATATCGGAATTAAATTAAAAATTATTTATTGTAGTTTCTTTGATCATTTTGAAGAGTTGCACTTGACATGCTGCATCTAAATAGTGGATATATTTAGTGTCTTCAGGTGGGTGTCCTCTAAACCGAGCCTGTTCAGTCCCCTTTCATAAGGCAACCAGGGCAAGGTGCACACGTACTTTTCAGATTACATGTGTATGGATCATATGGTGGCATAGAGCTGAGACATGGTCAGTGAACTCATCTGGACCTGGCTTAGAAGCTGTAACCCATACCTAGGTCAGAGTAGTCATTCTCTGTAGGAATGGCACTGAAGAGGCTGCTGCCTTCAGCCTGCTCCTGTTGCTGGTTTGTGCTCTGTTTACCTTCTTTACTGGCTGAGTCTTTTCATTCAGAGTAGGCTCGATTAAATGGATTAGACAGTTTTCATCACAGTTTTACTAGAATTGCCTTTTTTGTAGTGCAGGACTATCCACTGCAATCAGTGCAGGGTTGGAATGTGTTGTGCTGAATTTTTGTGTCATGCTGAATGGATGTATACACATTTTTAATAGAACCTTGAGCCCTGTCAGTAAAAAAGAAGTTGAACTGATTCTATCTATCCTGGCAAATCAGAAATTATATTAGTGATCATTAAGAGCAAATAATTTCCTCAATAAAAACTTTAATAAACAGGAACATGTGTAGTTTAAAAAACCAATAGAGAAGACAATATATGAAAAGTATTGCATGTACAGTTAGCTCACGATCATTATGCTAAGTAATTAAATCATTAATTCATTAAATTGATTTATTGTATTAATTTTTCTTATATTTAGTTTAATTAATAGGGCTTATATAAGCATAGATATTTTTACATCTTAGGCATTTTTATAATAGTTACAATAAAGAAACAGCTATTTTATAATTTTATAGCACTATATCTGTGTTGTTTAAAACATCAAAAAAAATAGCTATTTTATTTTATATTAAAGATGTCCTTAGTGTTACTATATTAGATAAGCTGCCCAAACATATAAGTCAGAGTAGTAGATACTTTAAAAATAGGAGAAAAACATGTGAAATGTACAAATCAGGATACAGTAGTATTTTATTTTATCTTTATTTATGTTTCGAAGGGACAGAAACAAAAATGACTTTTATGTTTCTTTTTTTACAAAAGCATCTAATTAAATATGCTACTGTCTTTCAGTTTCACCCCAGATGAGAGAGATTGCTAAAGGGCAATGAACTGTCTTCTTGTCTGAAATCTCTCACTCAATTTATCTGTCAGGTCAAACCTGTTTTGACAGTGAAATCTTTATTTTTGTATTTTAAAGGGGACTCAAAGCTTGTGAAAGGTGCCAGACTGACAGTACAGAAAGGTGAAGCTGTCTGTTTATTCATGGAAGACATACTGTTTATCAAGTAACATCAGCACTTAAGATCTTACTAGAAAGTGCACACAAGCTTTAGCATTGAAGTACAGTTGCTTCGTAATTGATTTTGCAGGTCATAATTTAAAAAACCACAGCAAAGTCTAGAAGTAGTTACTTACTACAATTAAAAACAGCACCAGGTTTATCAGCTTTTATAGCTTAGTTCCCTACTTTAGTCTTTTGTGTGTATGAAGCTGTTTTCATCCTGTTTACGTTTGACTACCTGCTGTGTAAGGTCAAATGAGATTATGTGCTGCCATTTTATATCTGTCATAGTTTGCCACTGGATCTTTTTGAGATAATCTTTACCACAGTAACCTATTGTGAGATAACTACAAAGCTGGACAGCGGTATATTACACTTGGTGGTAAAGTAGGAAAAGATGGAACATAAAAAGAGAGAAAGAATAAGAAAGAAGGAAAGTATATCAATGTTATAATTCAGTAAAGCATGGGATAAGCAGATGCAGAATATAGAAATGGAAATAGAGCTGAAGAATTCAGAAATGGAAACAAAGACACTAGACAAAAAGAAATAGAAACACGTAAAATAATGAATAAAGAATATTAAGTACGACTATGAGGGCACAATAAATATTTATGTAAAAATGTGCTCATTTTTGGAGTATATTTGCTCATTGCTTATTGTTTATTATTGTATATATATACACAATTACAATGCTCATTTTTCTTTATCACAGCCATGAGGCTATATCAATATTTTTCTTTGCTTGGAGAACCAACATGCATACGATCAATCTTTCAGAAAAACTATCTTGCATTGCTAGAATGTTATATCTTTATTTTTAATGATTTTTTTCTTGGAATGTATAAATGTATTAAGTAGTTTCCAAGTATATATTTTATTGATTAAATTAATAAAATTCTTGTATTTTCTTTAAATATTGCAGCATTCTTCTCAAACAAAGCCTTCTAGTTAATTTTTATTTCTTTGCCTCTTATCCTTTTTTACTCAAAGCGTTTGATGAACATTTGTGTGTAAACCCTTTTTATCAAATTCAACACATTTGCATTTGACTTTGAAAAGTAAAACTTCTGTATTTTCATAGATAAGGGTTTATTACTCTATTTGAAGGCAAATTAAGCATTTGGACAGTGGATGAAAGACTACTGCTTATTGTCCTCTGTTAGTCAAAATGCAGCTGTAATGACTGCCTGTTAAAGGATATGTACTGAATGTGGCCCAGCATATTTGGCCTATGTGTCAGGAGCAGAGCAAGAAAGAGCTACTGATTTGTTGAAAGATTAAAAAATTCAGAAAATGTGTTGTCTGTGTTTTCATTGGTGAAGATGCTTTTTAAAACTAATTAAATTTTTAAAAAGACTTAAAATGACGTTACAATGCTTTGTTTCTTTAAAATAAGTATTTTCTGAATAGTCTTTTAAGATAAATGTTAGTCTTTAGTGGGATAAAGTTATAGAGGTTTTAGTATTGTAATTGTGATACTTTTGTTCCTTATGCTTGTTCTAATTCATTTTCATACACCAACAGTAATTTTGATTTGGCTAAATTATTTATAAGAGCTGAATGTCTTTGTGAATATAAAATTAGCATAATTCATTATTTTACTACTTTAAGCCAGATCCTCCAGCTCTTATTTAAGTAAAAAACCTTGCTGAAGTGTATACCTATGCCTGAAGCAGAATTTCACTTGAATAAGGCTTTCAGATCAGATATTTTGTTGAATAATACATATGTAAATAATATTTTGTAGATATTTTGATTCATAAATTAAAGAATTAGTATTTAATTCTTTGTATATTACCACTGAATATAATTTAAAAGTGTGATAAAAACCCTCAGATTAATTTAATGATAAAAGTTAGAATGAAACTAGACTGAGTTTTAATGACTAGTATACAAATTCTGCAAGGAAGAGCTAAATTGTTTTTTATGTATGTAGGTTCCACCTGAGAATGTGCAAGTAGAAATTACAGCACGTACCAGCAGTACTGTGACTGATGTTAGACTTCCTTGTTTTGTAAATGTGTTTGCCTATTTTAAATGCAAGCTGGATTTTTCATGCAGAATGTGAAGCATTTTGCATTTGATTCTGAACATCAAACTGTTTAATGTAGTTTTTGATTAAGGGGTGGAATGGTGAGGGTTTTTGCTTAGTTCTGATGTGGCTGAAATTTCAATGAAACATTTACTTAGGATATTGGTATGATTAAATGATGATGGGAATCCTGTAGGATTCAGTAATCAAATTTTTGTCGTTATTACAGGAGCAACTCTTGAAATGCCAACATCATTAAATCAGTTTCAACTGAAAATTCAAATCCGTTTGACTTAACTAGTGTATACAAGCAACACTCCTTTTTCCTTTTCCCATCAAAAATGAAAATGCAATACAATCACAGAGATTTTCTTGTGTACACTTATGGAAGCAATTGAAATAACTCTGTTTATATATGTCTTTTTATCAGAATATATTAATTTGCATTCTACCTTAAATAATAATTTGTCTTTTACAAGATTGACTTAGAATTGATTCATTCCTTAACAGTGTTGGAAGAGAAAAGGCGCCTTTAGAGGTCATGAGATGAATTCTCTGGCAGAAAATTTGGCTTCACCAAAAATAGTGTGTGCTTTATAATTGACTTTAGTAAGTTTAATAAAATTGTTCCACATTTATGTTTCATGAGATAAAGATTAATCTGAAAAGCATAGCTGCTAGATCAGAATTTCTCTGTCATTAATCATTTGTCTGTGTGTTATTTACGCTTAAAAGTATGCCTACACTGATTCGATCTATGTACACTTAAGTCAATGAATTGAGAAAAAGATGCAGGTCTAATTTTAAAGACATCACTGTCATTGTTTTGACTATGTGAACACAAATATACCCACAGCAAATGAATGTTGAGACTGAAACCTGGGAAGGGCTATGCCACTCAATGCGGAGGTAATTTACTAGTTTACTCAATGATTCGAAAAAATTAGTCAGGATTCACAAAGAAGATTTCTGATCATAATTATAGCATGTACTTTTAAAGCACAGTGTTATTCAGTCACATGTGTAATCTCAGCATGTAATCTCACTTAAAGTTCCTGTAGCATGCATGTGGAAAATAGGGAATCTGAAACTTCTGGTAGTCTGAACCCAGACAATGAGACACCCCTTTGAGTTTCCTCAGGACTCTGCCCTGATGGCGACTTGATAGAGAGAGGCAGCCTTGATCCAATTGTCCAGAAGTGAAATTTTAATAATGCAAAAATAACAAACAAGAAGGCATACACTATATTTTGACCAAACTGGAATAAAGCAGTAACAAGGGGCAAATAGCACAAGGCCAGGGTCAGACAGGGATATTTATATATTCTGGTGCAGGGAGGAGTTAAGGTGGGGTCTGAGGGAAGGGTCCAATAGGGGAGAATGGTTAGGAATATTGATTAAGCTTTTTCAAAGTTGTATATGTATTTTGTTTACTTGTTTATATTGGTATGTGCCTTTCAAAAAACTCCCCCCATCCCCAAATCCATGTGGTATCACCCTGGAGGGAGCACCTTGTCAATCATCCTGATGGACCTGAGGGAAATGCTCTCCCATTTGACCAGGTGCTCATCACCCACCTTTTTCCATTGTTGTGTTAAGCACCCCTGTTCTGAACCACCCCCTTCCTTTCCCCCCATTGGCCCGAAGTTCCCTCCTGCCCAGGCTGTGCCCTGGATACTTAAGAAGAGAACTAGGGACCAAAACTTGCTCTGCCACATGGATTTCCATGGAATAAAACCTCTGCACCCATGCCTAGGGCCTGCTCTTCATTCCAAGCCTTAGACCATGCAATAGCCTGAGATTGAAAACCCATGAACTTTCCTTTTATGCTGGTAACTACTGCTGGCCGGTAAGCAGCCCAGAAACCAGCACAGAATATTAAAATTTCTGCACCAAAAATCAACCTATGGTAACACAAAGGACTAGGAACTTTCTAGTAACAATTTGCATGCTTGGGAATTGAGGGAACATGGAAGTAAGCCTCTTGCTTAGAAAGGGGTTTTTCCCAAGGCATTAGTCCAGGATTTTCCTCTTCCCTGGGGAAACCACTCTCTACAGGAATCTCAGACTGTGATCCACAAAAGCCTGAATTCCCGGTGTGTGTCATCTGAACTGATAAGGGCAAGATGGGGGTTACACGTCCCAGCCTTTAGTATGAATGGATTTAAACTCAGAATTTAAACATTATCTTAAGGCACTGAGTTGTGGGAGCTGGTCATGAGTCTCTTCCATTTGCTTTTAACTGAAATGATGTTCTCATTGTATGATTAAGTAAATGCACACTATAGCAGGAAATACAACATAATGGTCCCTCAAACTGGGAACTGACTCCTGGACACCAAGACAGTTTTCTATTTGGTGTCTCTTTCGCTGTAGACCACCACACCTACCACTATTGCTACAAGCTGAACTCACTGGGATTGCATTTTCTGTCAGGAGAAAAGGCAGAAAAGGCAAAGCCACTTATGCTATCTCCTTGTATTTAGAAGATAGATTCCAGCAAAACTTGAGTCTTGATTTCAAACTTGAATCCAAAGATAGAATTTGGCACTCTGTATTTGTGTGGTGTAAGCGTGCATATTCATGCACAAATGCAGATATAACCACACATATTTATAGCAAAAATTTCAGATATGATTCAGCATATCCAGACACACACATTACTGGAACTTCAGTTGATATATTTCTGTAACTCTTAGAAAAAGTGGTAGGAATGGCATAGAAATAATTAAAACCCTTTAAAAAATGTATGAGTTACTTGAAAGAATTTGCAATTGCAGCAGTTGCATATGTGAAAGTAAATATTATTTATTCATGCATTTTCAATGCATGAAATTCCAAGTGAAATCAATGTTGAAAATGCTGATAATGGGATTTCAATTAAATATTCAATGGATTAAGTGCTATACACTTTTTGGCATAGGTTGAAGGGGATACTCTGTCTGTGAGGGTATTCAGGAATAGTTTTAATTATAAACACAGCTACTATTTTCTGAACAGAAGAACTCTGGGTAGCAGGCTAAAAGAAGTACTGCAAATTTGGGGTAAGTAAATGCATATTTAAATGTAAGCATAAGGTCATCTAGAAAAAAGTAGTACATGACATTTCCAGCATAAGTTAACCTGGACTATTGTTACGAGCATATACTTAGTAAGTAAAGCCTTTGGGATACAATTCTTTCTTACTTTGTAAGTTGTGCATGGGAGTACTGACATATTTGGAATTGTAAAGCTTCCGACCTGTGTATCTGTAGGAAAGCCTGCAAGAAATACATCTCTAATGATTTTGAAAATTGCATATGGTGATAAATACCATGTCACACTCACGAGCAGTAATATGCAGAACAATAGGTAGGTTTAGTGGTAATATTTTATGTGAAAAATTGAGAAAATGTCTGAGAAAATATAAGGTGACTAAAAATCACACTTTTCTAGTGGAGACAGTGAGTTTCAATTGACCATTTTTCTTTTTCAGTGAGGAATTGGGTCATTTCAGATTCAAACCTTTTTATACACCCATGAATTTTTTCCAATAATTTGATTTTTTTTTTCAGTCAGAACTTAAATTACATTAAAAATACTGAAATTAGTACTCAGACAAAAAATATTTTCATAGTTATATCTAGAAATCAGAAGCTAAAATAATGATATGGTAAGCAAGCTGTTATATTTTTAGAATGACTTTGAAAATATGGTATCCTTTAATTCTGTTTTTATCATTACTGTCTGAATTCAGGGATGATTTTTTTCATTTTACCTTGTATGAGGTACATAATATTGGTGGGAAGAGGTCCTTAGTGAGCTTCTGTTGATGACCTCTGAGCAATAATCAAACGTGGGCCATTTTTACGGTTGTACTGTCTCTGCATTACCAATTAACATGAAGATATAGTATATTCTCACTTTTAGCAGGTAATAACCAAACGGGACCTGATAAAATAGGAACTCTATTGATTAAGACTATGGCAGGTCAGCTTTGCTAGTATATGTCAGACCCGTTTCCAACAAGGCTTTCCCTGTGTGTGTGTAAGGTTTCCCTGTGTGTTTTTCCCTGTGTTTTAGTGTAAGGTTGAGGACCACACTAATTCCTTGTGGGAACCCCCACTATCTGTGCCAGGGAGTGCCATCAATGCTTTCATGGTGTTGCTCCTCCAGCAATGTCAGGGTGGTTGAAGCCTCCCACAAGAACCGGGGCCTGTGACTGTGAGGCTGCTCCGAGCTGCCTGTACAAGGCCTCGTCCACTCCATTCTCCTCACCAGGAGCCTGTAGCAAACATCCACAGCAGTGTAACCCTTGCTACTCTGCCCTTTTATCCTAACTCAAAAGCTCTCAATTTGCCCATCATCCAACCCAAGACAGAGCCTGATACATTCCAAGTGTTGTCTCATAGAGGGCAACCCCACCACTGTGTTTTCCCAGTCTGTCTTCCCCAAACAGCTTGCAGCTGTTCATGACAACATTCCAGTCACGTGAGCTGTCCCAAATGTCTCTATAATTGTAATGAGATCAAAGCCCTGTGACTGCACACAGATCTCTAGTTCCTCCTCTTTGTTCCCCATGCTGTGTGCATTCGTGTACACAGACTTTATAGAAACATTTGATTGTGTCAAAATCCCAGTGAGGGTACAAAGGGATGCCCCACAGTCCATTCTTGCTGTTATGCCTCTGGGTACTTGTGCTCGCTGGAGGTCTTCCTTCTTTAAGCCTCATTTTGCTACCTGGGTGGTTGCAGTAGTTCTCTCCTTCCCATACTTCATGTCTGTCAAGCCTGGCTATGTCCCTCTCTCCCTTCAAATCTAGTTAAAACTCTCTCAATGAGTCCTGCTAAGTCCAGGGCTAAGATCTTTTTTCCCTTTGAGACACACGGACCCTGTCGCCATCAGGCTCTTTGTCATATAAACCCATAATCAAACCCCCAAATTCTGCTATTAACACCGGTCTCAAAGCCAGGTATTGTTCTGCATGATTTTCCTATTTCTTGCCCCATCATTCCCTGCAACTGGTAGGACAGAAGAGAACACAGCCTTGTGCTCCAGATCCCAAGATCCTGAGGTCCTTCTTGATTGTCTTCTGCAGCCTCTGGACTTCATCAGTACCCGGTGGGAAAAGTAGCAGTGGCTGATAATGACTGGACCATGCCAGGCTGGGGCATTCTTCTATATTTAGAGCATGAAGGTGCTACACTAAAGAAGCTCATTGCAGTCTGTGATCTTTTAGGAACAGGGTAAATGTTACCAAAGTACCACACACTGCTGACCAGATGCCAGGTTTGATTTTTTAGAACACTGAAACTCAAATTGTATTTATTGTCATCTTTAACTGCAAAGTGAATTGTCATAACCTGCTTATCATCCAGGGGCCAATAGTTAACCTTAGCAGTTTGGCATATAGCACCTGCTCCATTTGCTCAAATGATTTTAACTCTTTGTCATCCGGGTCATACACTCAGGTTCTCAGCATCCTGCTTCATTATTATTGGACATTGTCCTAACTTATCTATTAAAATGCTATTAATTGTTAATGAGAACCAACTGAGATCTGAATATATGGGCCATTATTATGCATGCATTGATAGGATTCCACTTGCTGGACTTCAGTCTTGCCTGGCTTGTGGCCATAATGCTCTTGCACATCAGCCACCTGCATCAAATCAAATGGGGTCATTTTTTGTTTGTGATTCCCTGCTCCACCTTAAAGGTTTTATAGTGGATCTGGCATCATGTGGAAGGGAATTTGAAAGAAATAGGGAATAGCTTTCCCCAAGTTCATTATCACAGGGGTCACATCCTGTATTTCTATCTTATTCTTCAAGGAATATGATTAGTTTTCTAATCTGTACAAAGCTCTGTGGATTGGTAGCTCTCTTAGGGGTCCTTTCTACCTTTTCTTCCCATTAAAAGAATAGTGAAAGATAAAGTTTATTATAGAGTGAACCTGTGGAAGGCTGTACAAAATAAAACAATTATGATTAGTAAGAAAAGACACATAAATGCTCCAAAGAAACACTTTAAGCTCTATCAAGTAAAAAAAATCTAAAATATTTTTGATAAAACGCTGCAGATGTACTATCTAGAAGGCCTATGTTTTTCTCTTACCTCCAGTGAGGTAATTTGCTTCCTGTTAATAACTTGCATCCCTACAAACAGATTTGCATCTTCATTCATTCCATGTACAATACCACTTGGGCAGAACTTGTCTCCTGACCATGTTGCTCAACTATCAGAATACATTTTCAGAAAAACCAAGCAAATGAAGTGCACCTGTTTGGTGTTCTGACTAATGAACAGATTGTAAACTGTATCTGAGAAAGGCATGTTAACAAACCACCACCTGCTAAAACATCACTGTAAGATAAACTACCTTGGATAGTTCAGTTCAATTATAAATCTGATTAATTTCATCCACACAGGTGCACTCAGTCTGAATCAGTACACAAAGAACACAGTTTGCACTTTGGTGAACACTGGCTCTTTTGGTAACTAAATTGTTCTAATTTCTGGTACAGCATCTAAAGTTGGTCAACTTTAAGTAAGCTGAACAATAAAGAAGCATATTTTATGAACACTTCTTCAGCCATGCATTTTTTAAAATAAAATATGTTCATAACTAAAAATTTAATTGAATATAACAAAAAAGCGCCGAATGTATCTATACGTATAAATGAATTTTTAATTAACTTTAATACAAAGATAAAAGTTTAGTAAAACCTTGAATAAATTATTATTTAATTTCTATTACTATTATGGGTTATGGGACTTTAAAAGAGGTAAAAATCATTCCAGCGTAAATGGTACATGTCTTTCATGTCTGTTGAAATGCCTTCTTGGGGGGTTTGCTGCTTAACTGTCTCAGGGGCTTTGGGTGAACACCCTGTAGTTCCTTGAGTTCTCCTCGATGCCCTTTTTGAAGTGTAGATGTAGCTCAAGACTCTGGTTCAGGCTGTTACATATTAATGCAATTAGTCGAAGTTGTAGCACTGTAATTTTAATTATTTTCATGTAAGGAAGTAACACAATGGGTGGTATAAAACTTACAGACTGATTAAATGGTAGGGAGAAGGAGAAGTGTTTTAGGTTCTACTTCTTCAGTTTATAGCTCCCTTCATAGAGAAATATGTAACACCATATGTTCAATTTAAGTTCTGGTATAAAAGTAGTAGATTTTATTCAAATCCATTCAAAACATAAAACAAAGAATACATTGGGGATTTCGTACATAAGTGCTCCTAACCAGCTATTTTTTTGGTACAATAATAGTGCAGACAGGTCAACAGAGCACTTTATTCCTCTATCATTTGCAGATTAATATTTTTAAAAACGTATCAATATTCAGTTGTAAGATAACAGGTAGAAGGCTGATAATTCAAAATTTAAAATTAGGAATTTGAAACAAGTTAGGGTTTTAAAATTAGGAGTTTGAAACAAGTTTGTATGGTCTGTTCTAGGAAGGGCTGGATAGTACATTTCTTGGTCACAATATTTGTATTAGACATACCCCTAACTGTAGCAAGGCTTATACAAGCAGGAGTCTATGATGCTTTTTTTTTCAGATGCAGTTCATACTGATTTCACAAATTAAGTAAGTTAATAGCAATATCGGGTATTTTGCTGATTTAAATTAGTTACACTAGAACTCCTTTCAGTATTAAAAAATAACTAAAAGTCACATTTTCATATGATTTTTCAGACAGGCAAAAATATCTAATTTAGACCCCAGCAAAAAATGTGACTTGTTTTGTATGCCCTTTCAGATTTAATATAGGTTATCTTCCTAATTGTTGATAATTATTTAAGTCAGTCAGATAGGTATTTGGATGCAACAGATATTGAAAAAATAGCTAAGTGATCAGTGAAGCTCATGAAAGGTCTGATTACACTGACATTTCCGTTGACTTTTTTGTATTTTGAAAATTTGAGTTAGCTCTGATGTTATTTAAATACTGTCTAATTTTACAGCCACTTCTGTGGTGCAGAAAAAAACCCCAACTAAAGTAAAATAAATGGCAATATTCCTTTTTTTTTTCATCTTGTTACATGGCTGAAATACACTGCACTTCTACTTTCATTGCCACTTCTTTCTGGATAGTGTAAGTCAGTTTGATACCAAGAATGTACATTTGCTCTGGTGCAATGTAGCTATGAAATGTGCTGGGTGCAAAAGAAATGGTTTTAGTCTTTTCTGAGAGGTTTTGTTGTACAGAGAAATGAACAGAAGCCTGGGATACCAAGACTGATTAATAATTCCAAATCCATATTAAGAAATTGGGCAACGTTTTATAAGACACAGTTAATGAAGTATTAATCTTACTCAGAATATGGACTTTATCTACAGGCACTGTCAATGAGATCACAATCAGACAGTGTTGCTTTTCCCAATGTCAAAGTCTTTTATATGCATTCTATTTTGTTTTTCGAACATAAAAATCACTAATGAAAGGTTTGTTGTCATCCAGAAAACTTATTTTTTGCATGGTGGATCTATTATTTTCATAACAGAAGCCATATTTCTTTTGTGAACACATTAGTAAAAGACACAAGGAGATAAATCTCTCATGGAATTGATTCAATCTGGAAAACTTCCATGTGTCTCCTTCATGTATAGAAGGAGCTGGGCCAAGTAGTTTAGTCTAATTTTCATAAAGCCCAGTTTAGTCAGCAGTGTTACTACTTCTTCACTTCTAAAGGCAGAAATCAGGAAAGAATATGAGAATGGAGCATTAGTTGTTTCATAACTGTATTACATACATTTGCTATATAATGTAGAACAGCTCCAAGTTTCCATTTTAAGATATGAGTTGTGATAGTTACATACAGAATCACTTTTTATTTTGGATAGCTGCAGCAGGTAATATGAATTATCTTTTGTAGTACTAAATGTCACAGAACTTCATGCTTTTTATTTAATAATTTGTGAATCTGCATGCCCTTTACTTTTTGAAGGATTTTGGATGATGTTTTTTACAGGGCTTAAAAGACATTTTGAATCTATAGATTCTGAGGCTATTGTGTTTTTCTCTGCAGGATGTGGATTAATCTTCTTGACATTTCCATTGGGCATGATCCAGTTCTATCATTCTAACCAGTACTAGTGATATTTAAGACCCTTGTTTAACAGTTTAAAACTTGTGCTTGACTTTGTGGTGCTGGAGTTGAAGTAAATATATTTGAAGTGAATTTCTGAATCATAGCCTGATTTATATAGATTTCCAAGTACCACAGCCACATCACATTACATTTATTTGCATATATTCTTTGTAATTCATACTGTAGTGGTGGATGCTGCTAGTTCGTTTCTAATATGTGCAAATTGATAATAAATTTTGATCTTTTACTGGTAAAACTGTTAATGAAGCAGTGCAATGAAGTACAAATATAAGCATTCATATGGAAAATGTTATTAATGGTATTGTATTCTTGTAAATATAATGCAAATTTCTGGTGACAATATCTCTTATTTGGAATGCTTAATTCAATCTCAAATTTATATACACCATGTGTAAATACACAAATCCTATACACAGGTGTTTTGTGCAGGTAGACCTGTAAAAAGAAACCTTCCTTTGTTTTGTTTTAAAACTGTTCTGTAACTTTTAATGATAGATAAGTCTAGACTGATTTTATGCCATATATTTTTACACTGGAAACTATAACTTGTAACATTTAATGATTTTTATAATATTTATACATTTGTTTATAAAGTCAAAAGATTAAAATTTCCCCCATAAGTAAAAATGTTATTTTCTTTGGAGAGATAACTTGCTGATTTTTTTTATTTAGCTAATCCCTTCTGTGTGATTTTCCAATATTGGGATTAACTTTATCTATATTATCTAATCAGTGTGAGATGACCTATACAGTAAAGCAGTATACTGCTTTACTCCTTTACTTGTTCTTGGGAATTACCATTTTTATTACTTTCAGGGCTTTTAAGAGCTTTGCCAAGGAAAACTTAAGTTAATATCTGTTTTTGAGGAAATGGAGACGTGATACATATGTAAACATGTATTTACTACACAGAAGTTCATGGATAGATCTCATGGAAATAGGTTATACACATGAGTAAAATATGTATAAGATACATGCTTGCTGCTGTTGAGAAAAATCTTATCCTTTCTCCAGCATGTACTTTCAGGCTCATTCCATGTTATTCCTCATGAAGTTCTGCTTTATTAAGTCTGCAGAGTACAATGAAAACATTGTGTATCTTTGCAAAAAAGCCATTAAAACTTCTGAGTTGGTACTTCTGTCTTTTTTCTGTAGTTCTCAATAGTATTTTTAGTTACTTGACATGGCTCCTTTGTACGTCTCATTTAATTTTTAAGTATTGGCAACCTGTGATGGGGAGTTCTATTGTCACTGCACCGTCCCTTTGCCATCATCTCCTCCAGAATCTGAACAGGCCATCGGTTAAACAGCACATGGACATTCTTGATTTCTATCATTGTTAGTGACCATTTGCAAGATTTTAATGTAGCCTTGAGTCATGAATTGTTTCTGAGTATAATATTGCCCTTACTTCTGCGTTGTATCTGCCAGTTATGTGGCTTCATTCAGAACAACTGAATCATGGCTGTGATGAACCTCAGGATGCCTGAAGACATCTCAGTTTATATATGTGTTGAAATTAATATTGTTCTGAAAGACAAACTTCTAGGAATCAGACATTGTAGTTTGTAATCTAAATGAACTCCTTAGTGTCCTGTAGATGGCTTTTTGTTTGCTCTCTTTTGCAGGGACTTCGAGTATACTGGTGGACTTTTCTAATTTATAAACCGTTTGCCTTGAGGGAAAAAATTTCTGCCTCTAAGTGACATAATGACTGGAGACACTGAACTTCAGGCCTGACTACTGCAAAGATTTTTGAGTAGCCTTACAGAAACTAATAGATATGTGCATATGCACATGTATTTACAGGGTCAGGCTATAATTTTCCAAAGAATTGTTTGGGACTTTGTTTTCCTGTGAGACTGTCACATGGGATGCAAGAATAGTAATTCAAATTTATAACCGTCTTTTAATTTTTCCATTTTAGAATTTTTGTGTTTCAGATTGAGGCAAAATTTGAAATAAAATACATATTTATACTACAAGGGGCTGTCTTCTACATAATCTACTATTAAACTAGTGCTTTGTAAAGAAACAAGCAATAAATTATCCATCTGTCTTGCACAATTCAAAATGGAAACCCCTAATGTGTGGTTATATGATCTTTATTCTTTACTGGCACATGTATACATGCCTCCTATTAAGCTTTGGTGGATTTGGAAAGAAGGGATTTAATTATTTATTGGCTGCTGAATATCATATTTTTACTTTACATGTTGGTGATGATTAATTCTTTTTGTAATTTTCTGATGAATTATTTCTGTTTCTGCCTAATCAGCAGGCATACTGTGAAATATAATTGCACTTGAAGGAAAATTACAGTCTCATGAGATGAATAAGTTTGATGATTAAATTACATAGAATAAAGAAATAACATTCACATACCCAACCAAGATGACATACTCATCCTTTGTTGTGCTTTGATGACCTTCATAAAAACAGAGTATTTTTAGAAATAATTCTAAAAAATAAATAAGTAGAATAAATAGAAATAATTCTAAAAAATATATGTTTTTTTAGAAAAAAATCAATGTATTTCAAGTCATACTACATGAAATGAAATTTGAAAAATCTTAAATAAAATACAGTCTTACAGTAAATACAAAAATTTCACCTTTTAAATTTAAAAAGATACTGGTCCTGGTCTAGGTTTAACATAATGTAAATCACTGAGGTTGGAAAAAGCTCTTAAAATTGATCCCACAATTTTAGTAAACCCCATATTTAGTAATTTAGTAAACCCCACATTTACTACTAAAGTTGATTACTGGACTTGATCACAAATAGGTTTACAGGCTGCTGTTCATATCAGCAGGAAGCAGACTTGTTTGGAAGGGACCTTAAAGAGTTCCAACTGTGCCCTGATCACAGGCAGGAATGCTATAATATTTACAAAATCCCCACATTTTTAAGACAAGAAAGACTTTGCTTTATAGGTAATAGATTTTTGAGCATAAGTAGAGCAAACAGCTGTCTAGGTATATATTATGAAATAGCATTATTAAAAGGTGTAAAATTAAGTTTTTGCTGGATTATGTGAAGCTCAGTTTGAAAGGTAAACTTCAGCTTTCATGAGAATGACACCTTAAATTGATTTTGCAGGTTTTCCAATGAATCTGAGCTCTTCAGAGTACTAATTCTGAGTTACAGCTTCTATTTGACAACTTGCACTCCAGATTGAGTGCAAAATCACACAAATTGAGCAACAAATCACAAAAAAAAAAGAGAAGAAAATTAGCCTTTGGCATGCATGCCTGACATTTCATGAGAAATTTCTCAAAAAGTGCTTATAGTATAGATTGTCAGCAAGATTGAAGCGCATGGTAGTAATTCCCTCTGGTCCAAGTAGTCATTTTTACTTCAGTGCAGTGATTGCTAGAGTCTTGGTAGAAGAATTTCAGTGAAAAACTTCTCATTCTAAATAAATAAATAATCTATTAGAACAACTCCCTATAATTTTCAAAACAGAATTTCTGTGACTGGTGATTTTTGATGCTGAGTCTCAGAAGAGGTTTTGTATGATATTTCTGAGGAATGCTGCGGGATGTGAAGGAAAAAAAGCCCTCAAAAAATGGACAGAATTAACATGTGGAGTGCAGTGCAGCTTTGCTTAAAAGAATGATTCAGTAGTCATATTTTAAAACAGAATCAAGTGGGGATAGCCAGAGGTTTAGCCAATGTAAGTCACTGAAGGCAGTAGGATGTTGTCAGGAGATGCCACATGGTACACGGAATATACATACCTTGTTGTGAATATATACAGTGCTTGGGTTACTTCTCCAGAATGATATAATTAGAACTTCTGGCACAAAGTATCCAAGAACTGTAAATTGATTTTTCTAAAAGATTTGAATGTTTCAGAAATTCTTTAATTCAAAACACTTTACTGTTTCTCTTTTGGTTTGGTTTGTTTTATGATTGTCTTTTCTAAGTCCCTGGGCCTCCTCTTGCTAATGCTATTAACAAGGATTGTCCTGCTAACTATTTCATGCTTATTGAATGAAAGGAGATTCTGGGGAAAAAAACACAGCTAGACAGTGGTGCTGAGGGAAATGGTATGTAGGGTTTGAAAAATACATTTTATACTGTAATGAATATGCAAAAAAACCTTTGAAAGAACCTTGACCACAGTAAAAAACATGAACTGTTGAAAGCAGAATAAGTCTTAAAAGAAAAGGCATAAGGAGCTTTCTGTGTGTGTGCAGAACATGAATACAGCTGAAGTCATATCTCTTCAATGAAGAAGAGCCATAATTTTGCAGGAGTTGAGTCTGTTTCCATTCATATGTATTAATGTCCACATAAATTAAATTCAAATCTAGTGTGTGTGGGGTTATCAGTATTTGAAAGCTCTCTTTTGGTGTTCATGGGAATGAAATGGAATCTCCCTCAAGCAGAAATTCTAGTGGTGAATGGGCTTGTTTTTTTAATGAGAAGGCTGAAATATTTGCAACAGGGATTCTGATTTTGGTAGGCTACTGGAGAGTGAGCACTCTGGTGACAGCTGGGTTGGGATTCCTCTCATCTAGTACTAAACTTCTCCATTATGGCAGTAGAAATAAAGTAATAATCAATAAAGATAAAATAGTCAATAAAGATATCTGTGAGCACCTATCTCTTCATGTAACTAAATATGAAGACTGCATGGAGCCAGAACAGCAAAGAGTTCATCTAGCAAGGTACTGTGGTTAAGGTACTGTTGCTTGGGAAGATAGTAAGATAAACTCATGACAGTAAGATCAACAACTATTAAAGATATTGTAAGGCTAAGGTATTATATTCTTTTTTGAAGCACATGCTTTCATGATTTAAAAAAAGAAAAAGTGGTCTTCTAATAACTAAAATTTTTCATAAATTTTTATTTTCATAAATTCTAGCAGTTTTTATGGACAAGATTATTCATCATCTTGGGGTTGGCATTTATTTTCCTCAGTTTTTTAAGTTTGCTGATTTCTTTCTACAGATTTTTAATTAAGAATAGCTCTGGTCTGGCCCTGGTTGTTTTGATTGATCAGCTGGCAGGAAGATGAAAGAAGAGTATTTCTAAGAATAGAATTAGGCTGGCTTGTCTACGTGATGTCCTGAATCTTGTTAATCTTGTTAATCACAGGGCATTTTAGATTTTGTCTCATTAGACTTCACAAATTTGTATTTTTATCCACAGTGTGTCTAAGTCTAACTTCAGCATTAACTTTGAAGTGAATAGATGTCAAACTCATTACTTTCTCTGGATTCTTCTTGTAAGATAAGTTTCGTTTAAGAGCAAAAATCTCATCCCTGTCATCACAACTTAATTCAAAGATCAAATTAATAGGTAATTACTTTGCGTTTTGCATTCAGTATCAGAGGAAATTATTCCTTGAGCATGTATTCAAGATAGTGACCTTGACTGTAGTGGACATTCTTTCTTTCCAGAACTACCAATTTTCTGTATTTCAACTACGAGGTCTTTCTTTAGAGGTAAATATTAGCAAAAATCCTGGTTTCATTTCAGGAATATGAGTGCTTCTGAGGGTCCTCACTGCTATGCTTTCTTAATGTTTACAGTTTAAATCTAAATCTTTGTACTGGTTTTAAGGCAATGGTTCTTAATGTAGCCTCATCTTTGCCCATTATATTAATTGCTTTTGAAATGTTGGCAATGTGGTTATTATTGAAGCTAAGAATGGGTTAAAACTGAAGCAGAAGTTTCACTTTGAAAGTCCAGTGCCTTGTAGAGACTAGGAATGAAACAGATGTGTCCAGTTGACTGAAAGCATTAATAGGAAACTATCAGTCCTCAATGGCTGGAGATATTTTGAAACAGAAACTTGACAGAAAAGATTAGAGGTAATTGTCTTCTTTATTCTCACAAAATTCAGTGAGAAAATTTCTTATTTAACAGCTTGCCAATGACACAAAACATATTGGACAGCAGTTTCATATGAACTTGGAGACCTATTAAGAAAAGGTAGGATAGAAAGCTCGAACATTTTTCACATTACACATGATAAATGGATGTATTCCTCAGAGCCTCAATAAGGTCACATTTTAATAAGATTAAATTAGTGAAGGGAGACAATAAGCACATAAGTCACCAATTGCCTAGTTAAAGAGAAGCTATTGATATACAGAGAAAATAGGGAAACCAGAGATACTTTCATTTATTACACTGAATTCAATAAATGGTCAAATGATCTCAAGAATGGTAAAACCAGTAAAGTGTAGCATAAAAGAGGTCTTGTTCAGTGATGTGTATTTTGTTTTAACTCAGTTCAAATATGGCCTACTTTGTGACTGATAACCCTGTCAGTCTGAGATTAGGAACAGATACATCATTGCACAGTTATAACAAGATGTCTTGCTCAGTCATAGGCAAAACAAGCAGTATAGATTAGGGCTGATCAAAATGCTGCTGAAGAAAAAAAAGACAAAACCTCAATAAACATCAAACCACTCAGAGTCTTGAACAATTTTTTTGTTATTCTGGAAAATCATAAATTTGAGAGTAACCAATTTACTGCTAATTTTTAGTTGAACCTCAAAGAAATAAATTTTTGTCTGACCTGCACTCCACTGAATGTATACAGTAGTATCAACCCTTCTGCATCACTTACATTTGTAAGGGTAAATTTAGACTTCTGGGTCATGAGTCCCAAGTATCTTTTGAAGAACATGAGATATTAGCACTGAAATTTTATAGAGAGAATCAGTGCAGAAATATCCAAATACACAGCTTTCTGTCATGGAAAAGGCAGTAATAAGAAAGCACTGCTAAGTATAAGAATGTTTGGCTAAATTACTTTAACAGCTGGTCTATCATTCCTCACTACTTTGCACAAACAAAACCCCCCTTTGTTTAAAGCTCTTTTACATCATTCTCTTAGTAAGAATACAGAAGAGAATTTTCTGTGTTTGATTCTATTGCTTACTACTTTGGCTAGATGTAGATACATCTTCACTGAACTTTTTGGGCACCATTATTACTATGAGTAGTTATATGTTCAAGTTTAGGTTTCACCCCATTTGTTTTTGAAAGATGCATATGATTTCAGGAAAAGAGAACCCTTTATCCTTTATACTAATAGTGCTGGTATTTATAATTTATGTTAATCTACCCTCAAATGTAATGACCTTTTAGGTAATCTACATGACTGTTTGCTTTCCCTTTAAATATGGAAACTTTTGGAAATCAGTCAGTTCTGGAAACTAACAGCTCTTCAGCTTAAAAGAGGAATAAGTTTTTTATTAGACTGCTCTTCACATGTTTCATTTTCTGTGGTGAAATGGATGGAGATTGTTAACCAGGATGCCAAGAGAGAGTCTATGTGGTGAACAGAGTTACAAAAAAGTAATGTCAGATTATACTTGTCTTGTAACTTTTTAATGTTCTTGCCCTGTGAAGTTTACTATCCTATTAAATCTGTAGGTTAGTCTTTGTTAGGAAGCTTTTGTAGGATTTCCTAAA
This sequence comes from Trochalopteron elliotii, assembly GCA_024734555.1. Lineage (NCBI taxonomy): Eukaryota > Metazoa > Chordata > Aves > Passeriformes > Leiothrichidae > Trochalopteron > Trochalopteron elliotii. The sequence continues at coordinate 5,686,948 of JANPWX010000016.1, forward strand.
TAGATCACTGGTAGAAAAAATCATCATATAAAGCAATGCAACTCTGAAATTCATGCTATAATTTAGTTTGTAGGGGCAGGGAATCATGAGACCTATTTCTTATTTCTAAATTCAAATTAATAGACATGCCTTCCTAAATTATGTTTTTCAATTTCAAAAGCAAAATCAATATGCTTAAAATGATATGAAATATATTTTATCCCTTGCATAGTGGCTCAGGCTTTTACTCTTCCCTTTTAAGCATCTTGTCAGTAAATCATGCTGGGCAGATAGAGAGTGATTTACATTAAACAATAATGATGGAAATATATACACCAGGAAAATGCAATTATCTACATAAGAAAACCCCAACCAATTTCTTAACGATTATGGTTGCTAGCCTAATTTTCTATGGAAACAAAGTGTATGGGATTGTACTCTCTCCACATCTGTCCCTTTGCCTCTGCTTCATTACTCAATGGCTAATTTCAAGCAAAAGGGATGTATGGTTCAGAGACGATAAATTCCCACAAGTTTTGGTGGTCAGAGAGAAAACCTCTCTGTGAGACTCTAATACTGACTAAAAGAATGAAGCAGGATCTTGGATTTATTTGACATCATAGAGAAACATGCAAATCCCATACTGGGAAAACTTCAGTTGGACTTTATTCTTTCATATTCATTCTTTTATTATGTATCAATGCATTCATGACACCATTAAATTTTGTCTTTGATATAGATTCTTATAAAATAAGTTCATGCCTTGGATTTTGTATACTTCCACTGAAAAGCCAGTTGATTATGAGGCAGAGCTCATAACCCTGCAGACCAGGGCTTGGGAGGCTTAGTGCTTGCAGGAAATGTTTTTCTCTCATGCAATGCTATGGTATAAAACAGTGCAGCCTCAGTGTGGTAGTTACTTTGTGGGTAGACCTTCAACCTCCAGCGAAGGTCCAGCCTCTTGTTGATACTCATAGTGATTGTCCTCTTTTTGTACTCCCATGAAGGCGATCACAGAGCTGGAACACCCCTTGTATGAGGAAAAGCTGAGAGCAGGGGTTATTCAGCCTGGACGAAAGGAGGCTCTGGGGAGACTTTATAGCACCATTCCAGTACCTAAAGAAGACCTATAAGAAAAAAGGGGACAGAGTTTCTTGCAGGGTCTGTTGTGACAGGACAAGGAGTAATAGTTTAAACTGAAGGCTAGTTGATTTAGATTAGGTGTAAGGAAGAGGTTTTTTACATCAGGGAGGTGAGATGGTAGCACAGGGGGCCCAGAGAGGTGGAAGATGCTCCATCCCTGGACACATTCCAGATGAGGTTGGACAGGGCTCTAAGCCAGCAGATTTGGCTGAAGATGTCCCTGCCAATTGCAGGCACCTCGAACTAGATGGCCTTTAAAGGCTTCTTCCAAACCAAGCTACTCTAGGATTTGATGGTTTGTGCTTTTCCCCTCATTAGGGTATTTCATGCCAAGATATAGGGGCTTCTAGCTCTAATCCTGGGCTTGCTATGCCCTCCACTAGTCTGGCAGGAGCATTAATTAAACCAGAGCTTTTGAGCTGTGCTGAACAAGCTTTGGTGGTTTCAGTAAAAGTCGTCACAAGGCTTTCAGCTGTGAAATTGAAAGGTCTCTGAAGAATACTTGGGCATTAACAACCTTCTACATGCCCTAATTTGTTTAATAATTCAAGGAGCCATCCTAACCTCCTTCCTCTTGTGATATACACTTCTGCTGCATTTATGTATTTGATATTGTTTAAACAACAAAAACGTTTTTTCTACCACCAGAAACACCAAGATCCTGGGCACTGATCATAAAAAAATGTTACATCAAACAAACTGTTGTTATCCTTTGTTAGGTAAAGAAAGAACTCGTTTCAGCTGTATACTCAAAAAACAAACCAAAAGACATTGCCATCATAATTTTAATTGTGATTTTATTTACATTTTGGAACTGCCTGGAAGCCTCCATCAGTGTCAGTGTGCCATTATGCTGTGTGAAAAACAAAGCAAAGGCACAGTCCTTATTCCAGAGAGCTAATCATTTTGTGAAACTACAGAATACCAGGACATTTTTATGTGTGCTTATGTCTGAATTAATATCATCTAACCCCTAAGGTTTCTTTTTCCACTTTATGGGTTGTATCATCCATTGCTATTTTAGCAGGGTGTAGAACATTGACAGGATACATTTGCCATTTTTGAGATAAAGAATTAAATTATTAGAAGCACTTTTGCAATCAATAATTTTATTTTGTCAAAACTTGACAGGCAATGATCCTTTTCTTCATTTTCTCTCTGATGGCTGGATGTGATGACTAAAGCTATTATAATCCATAGGTAAACAGAGAAGAGGAAATTATAAAAATAGTATATTTGTGACTGGAGAGCTTAAAAACAGTAGCCATAAACAAAGTCATTAATTCACTTTACAAGAAATGCATGCATATGTCATTCTGTTAGGGAGGTTACTTTTATTGCTCTCATTGAGGCAATAAATCGTGGCAAAAAACTGTTATGAAAATACAACCCTGCACAGCGGAAGAAGAAAATCATTGCTATGTCTGATGGCTAAAGAGAGAAAAATTTGTTGACATCATCCAGAATTCTTCTTGGGTGCTGAGGAGGAACTGGAAGAAGTGGGAGTTCATCCCATGTGTAAGATATGTCCCAGGGGTTCCCATCTTACCTTGCTCAGCCTTTACTCTTTTTTCATCTCTAGCTCAGCCAGCAGTTCACTCTCGAGCAGCTCCTGTTGAAGATGATGTTGTTCTGGCAGAGTGTCTCAGCTTCTGCCTCTTGTAGGTTTGTTGTCTATTGACAGGAGGTGGAGAGGAAAAAAAGGGATGTAGAAGGGCAGCATATAAAAACCAGAGAACTTTGAAAATACTGCAGGGCACTTTCTTGTACGTGAGATCTGTGGTGTCTCAGTGATCTGCCTTGCACATTCCAGAAGAGGGCAGGGAATAAGTCAATACTACCAGTGCAGAAAGCTGAAGAAAATAAATATTTCAGCTAGGCCCAGTGGAAAACTGAATCACTGCAGTCACGGATCAAGTGATACATGTGCTTCCCTCTGGCCATATCAGTACCAGTAACTTCAACAGTGTGAGGGAATTACTTGAGAAGTTGAGCTGGATCACCTGGCAAGGAGTCACTGATCATGGTTTCAGATGATGCCAACCAGGACCTGTTCCTGCATGTAGTGTGGAAATTGGCACAGATGCAGAACTGTTCCCATCTGACAGTTTGCACTGAAGGAGAAATTCAAAATGTAATTGCTCAGCAATGGTAATTTGTGACCAAGGAATTATCTGGCTTTAGAAGTTGTGAATTCAGTGATGATAACTGGGTCAGACCATGATTGTCCCAGCCCAAGGCATGATCCTAGATGTGTGTAATTTTAAAGTGTAAATTTTAAAGCTGGATTATGTATCCAGCTTTGAAACTAGTTCTTATCTGTTAACCTCAAAACAGAGCAGTTTTATACTTACAGCTCAGGAGGCTCATGACTTCCAGAGACCTCTAGGTGTGCTCTAAATTATTAATCAAACTAAAAGTCTTTGAAAATATTAAGTAAGAGATCCTGATATCTGTGATTCAGACTTTTGGGCTGCCAAATACTTCTGGCCCCATAAGCTCACATTTCTTCTACTGAACTTTTAACCAGGAAAGTTTCTGTTACTGCCAAGCTATCCTGTGGCTGTGATCCTGCTAATGAACAAAGATCATGTCTCTCTTTTTCTCTTCCTTACTAACCAGAGGTGGCCACAGTTTCTTTGTGATTATACAAATGCATGCTAAGGCTTAGTTTTCTATTTTATCTCTGGTATTCACATACAAATATTTTTAAAGCCAGCATATTTTCCTTAAGCAAATCTTAATTCTATAGAGCTAAGCAAAGTAGGACTAGCAACAAGAGAAGAAATATGTGTGAATAAAGAGTTAACAAAAGAAATAGTATTATCTAGTACATCTATGCTGTGTATTCTCTTTCAGTGAGAAGATCTAGCCTCAGGTCTGGTTTCTGCTCTTCTGTTGTGACATTCAAATCCACAGGAATACTTACTAAGTGGCTTGTGTATCTATTTGTGAGCTAACACAATGTCCATCCCAAAGTCACAGCTACTTAGGAGAATCCTGCCCTTAGGCTCCTCCTTGTAAGACATAATGGTAAAGTGGTCACTTACATATGTGTCTTTCAGGTGTGAATTGCTGACAGTTCAGGGTTCAGGCTGGTAATTTCTGACTGATCAATCAAGATCTTGCTTGAATCTGCTGAAGTTGTCTCTCTGAAAACACTGAAAACAAAACAGCTTTTTCCTGCTGGCAAATGGACCATGAAGAGAGAGTTTTTATGCTTCTCTTCCTTGCTATCTGACAAGTGTAGTTGGCTGGAGGCATGATGGAATAAATTCTCAAATAATGAAGAAGATGAGATGTACTCTCTGCTCGGGTGATTATAGTCTGTTATTGGGACGGTTCCTGTTGATGCTGCTCACCCTGACTTGTTAACTGACAGTTAACAAGTGACTCTCCCAAGTGTTTTTCCCCACTTTTTAGTAGAAGTTGCTGTTGTTATTGCTGTGGTTGAGGGCTAAGCAACATGTGCCTCCCAGCACTGCAGCCCCCAGACGCCATCCTTTCATTTGTGCTCTGAACCGGCAGTTACAAGCTTTTGTTAACAATGTATTTAATTTAGCTGTAGAGCTGGGTATTAAGTGAAAGAGTGAAGCTGACTCCTGTGACTGCTTACCGGCAAGCAGTAGATACCAGCCTAAACAGAAAGTCCCTGGGTTCTTCAGTCTCTGGCTGTGAGTGGTTTCAGGCTTGAAATAAAGAGGAGGCTCAGAACATGGGTTGAAGGGGTTTATTCCAGTGCAGTCCACTTGGTAGAGCAAGTTTTGGGCTCTCGTTCTCCCCTTAAGTACCAGGGCACAGCCTGGGCAGGAGGGAACTTCGGGCCAATGGGGATAAGGGAATGGGTGGTCCAGGACAGGGGTGCTTATCACAGCAATGGAAAAGAGGAGTGTTTGAGCACCTGGTCAAATGAGACAGCTTCTCCTCTCAAGTCCATCAAGATGATTGACAAGGTGCTCCCCAGGGTGATGCCACATTGGAATGAGAATGGGGGTGGGAGAGGAGTGGGGGAGGTTTGAAAGGAATGTACCAATACAAAATAAACAAAATACATGTACAATTGTGAAAAACCTTAATCATGCACCACAACAAAAGTGTGAGTTTTGACTTCTAACTTGTTATAAATGGAATCACAAAATCAGATTAATATAAAAACAATTTATTAGAAAAAAACGATCCCAATCACCAACAAAGAGAGAAACCACAATAAGGATGGACAGCGCAGCGCTGGGTGGACAGGGATCTGTAACATAAGGTACAGATTTCCCAAATCCACACGGAGTGAACTGCTGCTTGGGGTCTTATAGGGTTTTTCGTGTCCCGAGGCAAAACAGGTGTGGGGCATAGTCCGATAAAGAGTCCAAATACAATGTTGAATGAATTTCCCGGATTCGTTGAGCCCTGTGAATAGCGATACGGGAAGGCTCTTTTCACCTGCGTATCAAGCTTATCAATTTTTCATTGCATTTGGGGGTGGGTTCCAGAGAGGAGTCTTCTCAGCCCGATGTGTCGCTGATCATTATCTTAGCTGGCCAACTTCTTTGTCCCCTTTGATGGTCCTGGTTCTGCTCTTTGCCTTGGGCTGATGAGAGGTTGTGACTCGAGCAGCCGCCTGACTCAGGAAGGAATTTTTAAACAAACTACACTTTTTATATCTTTATACTAACATTAATAAAACATACATTTCTATATTTTTCTGCACGAATTTTTACCCCAATGATACATTTATTACATAGCTGAAGTTAAACCTGCCGCCATAGGTTGATATTCTCAGTTTGTTCCCTGGCTTCTGCTTGGAGTGAAGCAGTATTCTCTTTCCTGTCCATCAGGAAAGATCCCCAAATGACATTTAGTTCCTACCATCATAGAAAATTATAGGAAGCCTGCATCAGAAAATGTTAAGTTAGAGAGAAGGAAACACAAAGTAAAAACTGTACGAAATTTTTACTCTAAACTGACACTTAAAAATGAAATGTCAATTTGCATCCTGTCTTGATAAAACTTAATCCTTTTCAGATCTCTCATTCAAAGAACTTGGGTGATATTAATTCTAAAACTGTTGATTTTTTGTGTTAATGTAAATAAAACCCTATGAATTCTTTAGATTTTTAAAAAAATTTTTTCTAAATACTTAAAGAATGCTTATTAAATTCTGACATGGAGTAGAATTTTTCTCGTGGCAGAAGGTTCTATTTCTTCACAAGCAGTACTTATACCCAATTCATTTTGTGGTGATCTGAATGAACACTGATGAATTTATCTGGTGTAAATGGAACATTTTTCTCAACGTCAGTATCATATACAATCACAGTCTCGTTTGAAGGCATTATTTTTAGGCATTTTTTAGCAGTAGCACACAGTCAAATTATGAAGGTTATTAGGTACCCCTTGTGCTTAGCCACAATCATTTTGGATAAACATCATATCTCAAACTCCCATAACCATGTCTTCTTACAATTTTTTCAATTAATAGTGTTATAAATGATCAACTAGCCAATCGGATAAAAGAATAAGTTTTTATTATTCCATTTTAAAATCTATCTGGGACAGCCACAGAAAACAACATTCGAATGTTGGGTGAAACAGACAACTGACAGCAGTGCTGCTATCTCGCACTGTTCCATGATTTTCTGGTGGTTGAGTCCGAGTTCTTATACTGTATTTTGTGCCTCCCGGCAGCAGAGGTATTGTGTTTTCAAATTCAAACCCAGTCTTTTCACTTGATGATGAATCCTGAACAGGTTTCCCAGTACTGGGCCATGTCTGAAAGGATTTTCCAGGAATCCTCTTTTGGGATGATGATGTCGTCAAATGCAGGGTCCACCCTCGAAATTGGTATCGATGTGTTGATGGTGGGTTGATGGTCCAGGTGCCCAAGATCTGATTAGCTCAAGGAGCTACATCCTGGCAAGCCACCCTCCCTTCTGGTGTAAATCAAGGTGTTAACTCATACACAAAGCATGTCCCGGTATTTGGAAAACGCCTGCCCCATTCCGGGAACCAGGGTTAGTCTTACATTTACAGCGTTACAAAAATATACATTCTATCATCTACTACATTTACTATAACTTCTAAGTTTAATTGCACAAATTTATAATCATATCTATCACAGTAGTTTTCCTTTTTTATCTCAAATCTCCAAAGATGTGCACTGAGAGGCATTGATAATATGTGAAAAGAAACAATCTATTTTTGCACATCAATATATACAATATTTATGTTATACAGTGATAATATCCCTCCCTCTGTGTGCGAAATAACATTTCTCAGGCATGGTGCTAAGGGTGTAAATCAAAACAGAGTCAGTCTAAAAAGTGTGCTTTTCATCCTCAAATACATAAAATATGCATATTAAATTAAAAAGCTTTGAAATTCATGAATTACTGCAGCCTGGGGTTAGCAATAATTTATATCTTATGAAATTACTTTGGTAGTTATTCATGGAAGTAACTCAACAGTAAAGCATACATACCACTGTACCATCACAATACATCCCAGATTACTTAAAAAGGAAAAACACTTTTTACCTGATGTAAATCAATCCAGATGTCTTGATTCCCCCCCAGTAAAGACCAAACTGAGGTTTTCAGTCAGTGTCTAGGACACATTTGGAAAACAATATCTAATAACAAAAGCTAAATATGTAGGGGAAGCTTGGTGTGCATGATGGGCTCTTTGATTCCTTGCAAATACAAGGATTCAAATCAGTCACTTATTTGCACTGGTTTACCACTGTGTTATTTCCTCCTTTCAGCTTCTGAAGACATGCCACCTGTTTTATCCAGGAAAGAAAATTCAGGCAGGAGAGTGAAAGCGAAGTTGCTATGGAAGATTTTATTTTCCCTCCAAAGATTTACCTACATAAATCATTAAGAAATTTGCACTGTTGACTACAGTTGAAACAGGTTTACACAGAAAAGCTTGGCTGGGACTATGGAGGAGAGGGTAAATATGATTCTGCAGTCACGGTCTGCGATGGTCTGCAGTTGAAGCCATGACAATCAATGCCATAGGGTTACTGTTATGGCACTGGGAAAATCTTGGACTCTGCTGTAGAAGTACTGCACTGAGTATTGTTCACTAACAGAAAGATACATTATACATTAAATCCTGATGAACCTGAAATGTCTGGAAAATGAGAAAACATTTGTGAAAATGTGAAGGAAGTATGCACTTTTCTAGAGTACATTTTAAATTGTTAGTAATTTTCTTATGCTTTTTGGAGAAATCTTTATGTTAATACCTGTGAAATTGTCAGCATTAAGATTTCACTTGTCTTGTAAAAGTAACAACTTAGAGAAGCCTTCTACTATCTAAAATGAGGCTGTAAGAGGTCCCGAGAGGGACTTTTCACAAAGGTATATAGGGATAGGACAAAACGAACTGGCTTTCAAAGAAGAGTAGATTTAGATTAGATATTAGGAAGAAATTCTTTACTGCGAGGGTGGTGAGGCACTGGGACAGGATGTCCAGAGAAGGTGTGAATGCCCCATCCCTGACCAGGCTGGATGGACTCTGAGCAACCTGGTCTAGTGGAAGGTGTCCTGGACAATGGCAGGGGAAGGTGGAACTAGGTGGTTCCTTCCAACCCAATCTATGCTATGATTCTATGAATTTGGAGTCAAAAGACAAACAGTCCTTATCAGGTGACATCACATAATGCTACATTCTTAGGTAACTCAGTAAAATAAGGAGCAGAAATACTATGACTGTGGAGAGATGAAGAGCAAGTTAGACCTTAGGTCATTTAAACAATTCTCTGAAAGTTTGAATTTTAATTTTAAAGATTGCAAATAGACCTTCTATAGCTGGCTTACCATGTTATGCTTCTCATTTGTCTGCCTGATATTAGGAAGGAGTATCTACACCAAAGAGCCTGATTTTTTGTTCATTCTTCAGAAACTACAGTGAAGCTGTTTTACTTCATAACCTGTCATCTTATGGTTTTGACTGGAATTATTGTATTAGCTTCTGGCTTTTAGATGTATGTCAGGACTGTAGTAAGAGTATAGAAAGTAAGGTATAGGACACAACTTTTCAAAATAATTTTATAAGTTTCAATTATTTTATACAATTTATTTTTTATTTGCCTGTATGGAAGGAAATATACTGAACATGATATTTTGTGGTTAGTTTGTAGAAATCCATCTCTCAATCTGCCTGCTTTGCCAGCTGAAGGACCAATTCTTCTGGATGAGTTTCAAGGTGCAGAAAGTCCCACTGAAGGGAGTGTGTCCCTTTGGCTAGTCTGGCTTGATTCCACCTCTCCTGTTCTGTCAATACACTCTCAAGATGTAGAATTATAGAATTTTTTAGGTTCCTTCCATACTCTTCAATAGCTGGGATAAAATACAATGTGTTGATTCATTTCACAAAGCTTTGCCTTTTCGAGAGACAGGAGTCAAACTATTTCTTTGAGCGGGGGTTGGAGCAGAGGGCCTTCCAAACTTGTAACTCAAATAATTGCATAACTTTCTGCTTTGCAAAATGGATTTCAAGAAATAGTGTGTTTTTAACCTGTGACTGTGGTAATTTCTCATGGTCATGTCATCATGCTAACTTCGTCTCAGCTGTTAATCAATGCACATGGCTGATACAGTCCCTTCATAGATTGTGCAACATTGTAGGCTGGAATCATTAATTGAAAGATGGAATTGCTAATGTTACTAAGTAGCTATGAATTGCCACAGTGACAGCATGTGCACAAGAAGACACGACAGGATCATTACTGTACTCCAAGTGTTCAGCAAACATTTTAAATTTTGATATAGAATGATTCAGTGGTCTAGAAAATGAACTAAAATACAAATAATTTTACAAGTTAGACTGCCTTTAAATGTCTTGGAAACTGGTTTGTGAAGTTTCTTATATGACATATGGATAATATGTATTATGGCCTTTATACAATTTTTAAAAACTTACAACACTGTTTTGGAGCAGCTTATCTCAGAGATGATGTCTTGATCTGAATACGGCAATAGGAATTGTGCCTAGCTGAAAATCTTTCGTTTTTAAAAAGAGTGACAGAGAGAAAAAATGGGTTTGTTTTTTGATACATTCTAAGAGTTTTTACATAAAATGACCAAACTTCTTCAAAACTATTCTTAAAAATTGAAGACAGTATTAATTTTGAATTGGTCTTTTAGAATTAACAAATAAAATTTTTCTTACTTTTAAAATTATTTTCTTTGATTTCTTAAAACTTCGTTTAAGAATGAAAATGATTGTTACAGAATTTGCAATGACAATTATTTTTCAAGGATTGATATTATTCCAACATTTTTATGTGAGAATATTTTGTTTAAAAACTTAATATACAAAAGAATTATGTAGCTTAATGAAGGTTAAGGAGGTTTAATTTTTATTTTATTTTTACTGATATCAGTTGTTACAAATGTCTTTTGTTCTGTGAATACAGATGTATTTCATTCATATCTGAATCCATTACTTTGATTTAGTAAAATGCCCCTAAATTTTCTAGACATGTATCTGAGCCTAACCTGAGAAAAATATCCCTGATGCAGGATTGATGTCTGAAAAACACCCAAATACAACAAAAATATCTTTGATGCAGGACATTTCCAAATCTTTTTAGACTCAAGAAAAAGACCTGAGAACCCTTTTCCCATTGTGGAAATCATTTAGCACCTTGCAAAACTGAGATTTTAGTCAGGATTTCCACAGTGTTCAACTTTATATTCCATGCCAGGATATTCTACTAGTAATGCACTTTGAACCTCAGATTAAATAAATAACCAGGGAAGAACAAATCCATGAAGAAATACTCAGAAGAGGATAAGGATCAATTATTCCAATTAGCAAATGAAAGTTGAAGAAGAATTATTTTAAAACTACACAGGGAATATGTAGGATAAATATTATGTAAGATATTGATAGAAATAAAATCTGACAAGCAATTTAATGAGGATGGAGGAGATGGGCAAGGTTAGGAATCTTCTTTTTGGAATGGTTAGTTTAATTATCACTGATAATATGGAGGAAATGAACATAATGATTAACCAAAGGTTTATTGTATTCCAAATTATTCTAGAAATTTTCTTGTGGTTATACCAAGTGTGTATAAACCTCTCTCTCTTGAGATCAAAATGAAGTCAATGATGAGTAATCTTTTCATTTCTCAAGAAGATTTTAGGGGCAGGAAAGTTATGAACCAGAGGTTGTGTGCATTTTTTCACCAAGGCTTAACCTGGATGAACAGCATGAGTCTCTGAAGAGACTGCTAGTCCTCAAAACTAATATAAATAATGTATGAATGGCATTCCGTTTGATCTTTTCCATGCTCTGTGTCTATGCATTATACTTACAGATTTCTCATACTGTCGTAGATCCATACCTGCATTTTGTGTGGCTTTTGATAGATAGGCACTCATATTTTCTTCCACAAAGTGTGCTGAAATGTACTTCCTACCTAGCTTCCATCACAGACTTCTTTGTTGCACTTGCAACTGCCCCTATTTAACCAGGGAACTGACTAATGGTGTCTAAAAATAACCAGATTACTGCTGCCATTAATTTACAATACATACCTTAGAAAGCATCCTGTCAGAAAGCAGAAGACAAACAAAAACTCTAAGCAGAACTTATCTTTATGCATTATTGTTTAATGAGAAAATACTAGTCCTTGCTGGAGTTAAGGCTTAGGTTATGCAATGGAAAGACAGATTGGGCCATTCTGCATTTTACTTGCATAGCCACACAGTTCGAAGAATATGAAGAAAAATGTATGGGACAACATCTCTGAATCAGAGCCTCAAAACTGCATTTTTCATGCAGATAATGTTCAGGATTCTACTGTGTCCTACTGTAGAATTTATTCATATCTCACTGCCATTCATTACATTAGAGTTTGCAAATGCATAATCTGCTACCTTTCCTTTTGCTGAGCAAGGAAACAAGGAAAGGATTAGTTGAAGGAATGTAGGCAAAAGTATTCCAATGATTCCTATCCAAAGCCTCAGTTTTCACTCTTGGCAAAGTTCGTTCCTAACTTCCATAATTATGAAGCAAGTCTTCAAAGTGATAGCTGAGCATGATTATGAAATCACATATTTGGCTTTGTGTATGCATCTAAGGACATATCTAAGGATATGGTAAGTACTATTTTGGATAATGAAGATGGCTCTAAATCAGCCCATACTGTTTGTGAAAACCTAAGGTGAGTAATTTGGCCTTTGAGGAGAGAAGTACTGTCTGAAGAATGGGAAATCTTTTTTTTGTCAGCATGAAGAAAAATCTGGATTTTTTATGAAACTTGTGAGATCTGAGCACATATTGTGCTTGATGTTGCAAGGAATATTTTGGGAATAAGCTCCTGATTTAGTTATTAAAGACAAGTGACTAATCGAAGTGAGTTGTGCAGCTTATTTTCCATGGATATCCACAAATTATGTTTGCTCACATATGCATATATGTCTCCTTGATTTTCAGCCTTCTGATTTTGTTTACATATTTCTACTGGAGTTTCTTATGTATTTAACATAAACAAAGTAGATTTTTTCGCATTCCTCTCTGTGATGGACTGCTGGTTTGACTACTGGGGTCAGAGGGGTGTTCCTCTTGTCCCCCAATCCTTGACCAAATCTCAAAAGCTATATAAATTGAAATTCCCAAAACAAGCTTCTTTCTTTTCCTTGCTCTCAACCTGATGGTGAGTGTTGTTCTTTCGTGTCATGCTTGCAACACATATATATGGCTACAGCAGATAATAGGCAAAAAATCCCTATCATAACAATGTCCTGTGAATTACTTGGCAAATTTCTTCACTGCTCCCATATCCAAACCCAGCTATATTACCAGTACTGATCCATTATGACACTTTACAAAAACAGATTTAGATGTATATAGAGGTGGATAATTTTATTTGGATGATCTCTCAGGAACAGGCCACCTAATGTATTTTTCAGTGGGAGGTCTTGTAAACTGTGTCTTAGTCACTTGCTAATTTTCTTACAATGATATAATAATAAAAATAATAATTATTTAGTACACAGCACATTTCATTTCCAAAGTGCTTTTCCAGTACTAATTAATCCTCACTGTGAGGTTTAATGGTGCATACCAGAGAATTATATCCTGGCTTAATGCCAATTGCCAATCATCTGACAAGATTCTAATTTCAGAAGATCTCCTAAGAGGAAAAAGGTGTAATTTAAATTAGCCTGGACAGCAGTGGCAGTTTTTATGGAGAGAATTCATAGGTCTTTGGAGTGCTGTGAATGTCGAGATGCCTGGTTTGGGGGTGAAATTACAAAATTCCAAAGAGATAACAACTTCAATTTTAAAAACAATTATACTAAGAACAGCTAAAACTACTTTAAAAAAATCTTTAAAATATGTGTTTAGAAGGTTTTTTGATTATTTAGGGATCATTAAAACCCAGATCCATCATTAGCTGAAAATCATAGAATCATAGAATACTAGGTTGGGAGGGACCTCAAGGATCTTCTGGTCCAACCTTTCCTGGTAAAAGCACAGACAAGATGGCCCAGGACCTTGTCCAGGTGAATATTGAGTGTCCTGTGTAGGGGAACCCACCACTTTCCTGAGAAGACTATTCCCATGGATGATTTTTCTCATTGTGAGAAATTTTCTTCTTGTGTTCAAATGGAATCTCCCCAGGATTAACTTGTAACCATCACCCCATATCTTTTCTGTGTGATCCCTTGTGAAAAAGGAAGTCTCTGACTTCTTTGTAGCAACTCTTTTCATACTGGATTATTCACTGTGTGTAACTTGTAGGAGAACATAGCTACAAGGACTAAATTATATGGTCCAAACCACTGTTGTAGCAGGGCAATTTGTTCCACATAATATTTTCTGTCTTGGCAAAACTAGCACAAGTATTTTCTATCCTCCGCTAGCGGCTGCATAGCAGATTGCTTCATTACAATAACCTGGGTCTGTAAAAACACCACCACAAACCATCTTTCCTTCCACTCCCTGATATTTAAAACTGTGAAAGAAATTAAAAATTTTAACTTTTGTCTGACGTCCTACTAAACTAACAGCAGCTGAGGGTGAATAATGAGGATGGTGAGGATGCCATGAATAACTTTCCTGCTTGAGAAAAGAACATGAATGCATACTCTAAATACAAGTTTATAGACTGATGATCTGAGAATTTCTGACTTCTGAGCCTGTGTTGAATGCTCTGTTATTTTCAAGAGATAGAGTGTATTGGGCTTGCTCAGCTATTCCTTGTTGGTGCAGATTGCTGGTATGTTGTCAGTGAAAAGGGGAGATTGACTCAAACCCTTAGTGTTTGATTTGTCTGTCAGTGCCCCAGGAAAGCTGAGACCCTTGTGCCTGACCTGTCTCTTGGTGTCCCTTTGGGCCCCTTTGTACCTTCAGTGAGCAGTCCTGCTGGATCAGAAGGTAGTTTCACTGACTTATTCAGGGTCACATGCCAAAAAGAGAAGCCCCCTCCTGGGTCTTGCACCTTTACCCCCTGCCAGTGAATGATAGCCTCTTTGAAGGACTCACAGTAACAGTTTACAGAATAACATTCTTCATTAATAAAATTGTGACAGGTTAAGGTTTGAGGATTTCCAGTGATAGTATCTGACTGCAAAAATATATTCAAAGCAGTATAGTAATTCAAAGCACTATACAGTCAAGCTCCATTCCCCAATGGAAACTAGCTTGAGATAATCATCCAGCACAGAGAGAACACTTACTAAACTTACTAACACTTACTTCTTACTAAATGATGTTGCTATGATGGAGACAGATTCAGCTGTTCCCAGAAGCTATGTTGGAATCTTCTGGCAACTTCTCCCCATTCTTAATGAATTTTAGTTTCCATTTCTTTAAGTTTTAGGTGGAGCTTGAGTGGCTTTACTCCTACATGTAGTTCAGTGGGGGTGCTTGTACCCTGGGGGCAGATATCTCAATATAGTACCTGAGATAACCTTGGGATGGGGATGTGTGTCAGTCCAAGGAGAGTGATTTTGTCATGGTTTGACAGCAGGACATCTTCCATTATGTCCCGTGGATTTCAGCTCCTCTGTGGCTTATCAGCTGGAAAGTTACCACCGAGTTCCTCTTCTGAAGGGTTTTGACAGAGCCTGGCTGGGACGTCTCCACTCTGCTCCACCCTCCTTTTAGCACTTTAGAATGTATTGTGTGGGGGAGGTTGGATATGCCCACAGTGTTCCACCCAGGGAGCAGCAACTATATTTTTGCCTCTAAGTTCTGTACCATTATCCTTTTGCTCCCAATCATGTTCTGACGCATGTCAAAGCCTTTCATTTTTTGTCACATTCTGACAAAGGAGGATTTTTGATGTACTGTTTGACTCTTGTAGGGAGTATAAGAATGTTGTAAGGAGAGAGCTGACCAGATACCTGCCCCCTAAGTGACTTTTTCCTACACTATTTCATTTTATTCAGCTCATTTCAGTGCAGAAAGAAATCAGACTTTGCAAGTTGTGAGAGTGGTGGTTCTCTAGACAGCCCTAATACTTTATATTGAGAAATACCTGCAGAAATCTTCCTCAAGAGGTTGAAAAAACTTGTTTAATTTCCACTGACATTTTTACAAGTGTTTACATAATGTACAGTAGTTTCATTTGTTTAATGCAGCCAAGAAGCTGGAGAGGCAATTTTTCTAGCGTGATGTAATCAGAACTGCCACTGCTTTTTTCCTTGGGGAAAAAGAAATCCTACCAAATGTATGTACCATATTAGAGACTTCAGAAACATGAATTACTTGGCAGATTGTTAGTCTCTAGCCTGTAAACACATTTAGAGTATTTTTAATGACATATTAGCTACCTGATAGAATGCAATAACTCCAAAGGATTTTACTTCAGTGTGTCGTAGAGATACAGCCAGGGTCCTTAAAATACAACAGAAAATAATATATCCTTTAGCCAAAGGAAAAGCAGCGGTTGCCTCAGAGGTGTTGCAGTTTGTTTTATTCATCCTTGTAAATCAAGATTTGTCTTCTTTAGAGCTGCAACCAGGAATGTGTCATCAGGAAAATTTTCACTGTAATGGTTTAAGACTCATCTTTGGTAGCAGAAGTAGGATTTATTTGAGTAAATGGTGTAATGGTATTCTTCCTTGTGAGAGTCATGAGGATCTGGAACAGATTTCCTGAAGAAATGGATGTCTCATTCCTGGAAGTGTTCAAGGACAAATTGAATGAGGTCCTGGGCAACCTGGTCTAGTGGAAGGTGTCCCTACCCATGGCAGGTGTGTTGGTACTGGATGACTTTAAGCTCCATTCCAACACAAACCATTCTATGACTCTATAATCTGTAACTCAGTTGTCTTCATTAGAGCTAGTTGTCTACATTCCCCTTATAGTCTACTGAAGAAAAGATGTGGTTCTTCTAATCTTATATCTGTGATAGATTAAGATGTGTCAAGTCCTAGAATGTCTTTTTCTCTCTGCTGGTGGTAGCCAGGATTATTATTACAAATAGCTCCAAAACTACACATAAATGTTGAGTTATGGTGAAGTGCATACCAGGTAACCTCATGTCTCATGCATCCTTTCCAGTGCCTGCAGAATGTTACTGGAAGAGTGAGCATGTAAGGCTACATGAATGGGAGGCAGAATGGCTAATTGCCTGGAGATAAAATCTTGCCTTGAAAGAATCAGTGTGACATTAATGTTTGTTAAATTATGCTTTAATTTGAAGTGGATTTTTACCTTCACAGAATGTGCTGAGTTGTAAGGGATCCACAAGAATTATTGAAGTCCAAATCCAGGCTGGTACTGTGACCATTTCCCTGGGGAGCCTGTTCCAGTGCCCAACCACCCTCTGGGTGAAGAACTTTTTTCTAATATCCAACCATCCTCATTCTTATGGAGGATTATCTTGAATGCAAGAATGAAGCAGTGCTGTTGCTTACTGCTTAAAGCTGGAAATTTGCTGATGAGAGTCTTCAATTATAGGTTTAAAAATCAACAGAGGTGGTTTAACTGAAAATTTTCGACTAATTGGGGATGGAATGGAACTCACATTTATCAGGAAACAATTTTAGACTCCTAATTAGACTTTCAAACTTGATGCAGTATCATCTTTAATTATAACCCTCTTTATAATGGCTTGTTATTCATTTATGTACATAGAATTGCTTCCTTATTGCCTGATTGAGAAACTTCAGTTGGTAATTATTCTCAATTATTTGATGTGTGCCTCAAGTTTGAATCAATTGACCAAATATAGATAAATAGTGACATTTAATATTCATGGTCTCAAGCTTCCAAAATACTATCCTATCTGGCCTCCAACTGTTATCCCAGGAAGACATGTGTCATATCTGCTAGATCCGTGTGGATATCTTAAAAATAATAAGCTGTTTCAAATTGCACTAGATGCCTATTTTGGCACTCAAATGGGGTCCTTACAATATACATGGATACTTTCAGATAAATGCATTTACAAATATTTTAATTAGGGGTTATTTTTCCGCCATGGCTTGCATATTGGACTTTTTAATAAAAGAGTCATACAAAATAGAAAGCTTCATGATGTTGTAATAGATACTCTTTCCTGAACATGATCTTTTTAATACTATTTCCTTTTATATTCAAAGTAAACTTTTTTTCCATCATATTTCCTCTCGATATCTACTTCACATTTACGCTGTATTTTCTACACCGTAATAGTCTGATTTTTTTATTAACACCAAGTTATGACAAGTTAATACTGTTTATTTTAAAAATGTTAGTCTGTGATGCCTCCTTTGATACTATCCTTTCAACTGATTGCATTCAACTCTATTTGAAAAGAGGAAAGAAAGAATT
This sequence comes from Trochalopteron elliotii, assembly GCA_024734555.1. Classification (NCBI taxonomy): domain Eukaryota; kingdom Metazoa; phylum Chordata; class Aves; order Passeriformes; family Leiothrichidae; genus Trochalopteron; species Trochalopteron elliotii. The sequence goes on from JANPWX010000016.1 coordinate 5,704,852, forward strand.
AAATTCAGAAATAGTGGAGTGTAATGGTGCTCACTACATTGCAGATAGCAAATGCTGGTTTTAAATACTTTGAGGATTCAGACCATGCTTCCTGAAGTGGGAGCCTGCTTCAATCAGAATCCTCAATTCCTGAGCACTCTGAGTTGTTAAGGTCACCGCACAAAGCACTTGGAAGGACTGCAACTTGCTGATAGTAGGAATGCGATTCTTTGCTAAATTGTCTGAGAGCAGACACCTGAATGCTTTTGATGAAATATGGAAAAGCTACATCTAAGCTTGGAATTGAAATTTAAAAGGATTTTAGAAGATGTTTTCATTTTTTATTTTCCTTCCAGTGCTTTAATGTCTTGGGGTTTAAAATTGGTCTTTTAACCAGGAAAAAAAATACTGTTGTTCAAGGAACAGGGAAAAAAAATTACCTGCAAAAGTTGATAAAAGAACACTAGAAAAATGGAAACATGGCATCAGTCTGTTCTCCTGGTTATGAGAACATGTAAAATAATCTGTTTTAGAAATCACATGATAGCTGTAATGGAGCGGTTGTGCATACATAGTTATAACAAACTATTGACATATTTGTTGATTGTTTGAGAGATTATTTCAGAATTTAGTTATTTATGGTAAGCTTTAACTTCCAGGCTTAAATTTCTACAAGTAGATTTTAAGATATCTGAGAATCACGTATATATCCACCTCTTTGTTTTTTCTCTATTTTTGTGTTTGTCATCTGCTTTTTTTTTAGTGGAAAATCTTGTACCTTGACATAAAATCTGCATCTAAAAAATGAAGGAAACAATGAATGCTTAATTTCACCACATTGATGTTTGCTTAATCTTATCAAAATGCTTCAGAAAGAATAACATGAGCCAAAGATAGTTTGCCAGTTTTGATAAAGTTTTCCCTCTTTAGAGGTAAGGAAACTGATAAAAATGGAATAAAAAAAATTCTCAGGTAGTTCAAAACTGTATTGCTGACTTTTCTTTTATATTTATTAAACATATAAAATGTTTATTGCTTTGATAGTTACAAAACAAATTGGGGTTTTTTTTGTTTCTTCTTTTTTTATATATAACCTAAAGATGCTTTGTAGATACATAATGAAATTAATCCTAATGGTGTTTTTATTTTTCGTTTCAGTCTTCAACAGTAAACACTTTGGGTCAGAAGTTGCCTTGCAATTCTTCAGTCGTACAATACCTGGTGTAATGATCAATAGTAAGATTTGTAGGTACATCCAGTACAAATAAAAAGGAAGAATCTCTTAATGCACTATTGAAATAACTATTACACAGGGAGAATTTCTACCCTACACTATGTTTATATTCACACCAACAAATACTATTATACGAGCCAGCTTTTCTACAAGAAGGGACTGCAAAATACATCCATTGCATTACTTTGTCAGCTGAACCTCCAAAAAGTGTATGGATGTAGAACAAGCTTGAATGACTCTTTCCTTGAATCATGGTAAGAACTGTAACACAGCCAGCCTCGTTCTATCTAGTTCAGATACAGTCCATAGACTGTAAGATTTCATTCACATTTGAAATTATTTAAGTTTGACAAAAAATTGAGAGAGTTTTGTACTCCGTATAAGTTTTTGGGGTTTGTCTTTCAAGCATTTCCTCTCTGAGCACCCAGGTAGTAGATACAAATATTGACATGACAGGTCTCAATCTTCTTTGTTTGATCCATTGTCATCTATTTATTCATGGTTTTAATTTCTAGTGGCTTGAAGTGATGGGCTAGATTGTAAAGGCAACTTTTATATTCTGTATGAATCATGAAATATATAGATAGTACAAAAAGTTTCTGAATTTCATTTCAAACCCTACATGGAATTTTATAGAGTAAATGGTATGAGGTTTTATAATATGGAGTTGCATTGATAAATAATTTCACAGAATTCTGTAGTTGTGCCTACACTGACCATGGAGCTGCATGTGTTCTTCCAATAAAGTAGAAGCACCACTCTCTTGTAGAATTTTACTTTGAGCTTACACACAGCTCAGCTTTAAATACAGCTGCCAAACTGTATTACCTAATTTAGTCTTTATTCTTATTTTCATAAGCCCAGCAGGAGCATTTGGTTAGACCAAATTTGCACAAACTAAACAGGAATTTTAGGAATGTAGGAACTGCTCTACTGTGCCAAACCTGAGATTTGGTGTCCTGTTTCAGCAGTGTGTGGTGCCAGAGGGTTCAGCTGCAAGCACCAGAATTCTCTAGAGTGGCTGATGGGGAAATGTCTTCCCCCAGTCTGAGTAAGGTGCATATGCACTGTTTGAGGTTCTGGCCATCAGAGTAATACTATTTCAGCTGAAACAATCCCTTTACCATTGTTTTGCATTTTGATGTCACCAATTTCCGTTTAATGCTGTATGATGAGAAATGAGCCCCAGAGAAGTGGTTGTTATTATGTGTTCCTCTACATTCTTTAGCCTATATCAGATCCTCTCTAAAAATTTATGTTTGTAGTCTGTGTTGGATGAGTTTCAACTGTGCCAAGCAGGTTTTAGAGTACTGTTACCTGCTGAGAAGGAATTTAACCTTTAGCTTTAGCATGGAGCTGTGAAATAATTTACTGTTTTATAAGACTGATTTCTTGGAATATCCCAACTTCTACAAAAACTTCTGTTAAATTCGGCTGTATCCAGTGGAATTAGATGACCAGAACTGAGAGCATTTTCCCAGATGATGAAGGATAATCACTTTGTATAACAGCATTAAAATATTTAATTTCCTTCTGTTTATGAGAGATTGTAAAAAGCTCCTTCAGTGAGTTCTGCTGTGTGCTAGTGTGATTGCTAAGCATGTGAAACCTTGTAAAAGACTTTTTCTATGTTATATAAAGCACTGTTTTATAGGAATCCAGGCATTTTCTGTGTGGCTTTCCATATTATGATGCAGAATCCACCAGAAGATAAAACTGGATTGCAATCAAATCTGTGTAGTTTCCAGTGTGGGGTAGATTTAAAATGGTGAGGACTGTTCTAAGGCAAGAATGCTTGTAATGTTGTAATTTCATGAGAATTTATATATCATAATTCTATGCCTCAATGATACCATTTCCTGACATAATTTATCTATCATTCCTGAACATTTTGAAAAATCCCTCGTTCCAGCTGTCTCAGTCTGACAGCCTGGCAAGCTTGTCTCTGTCAAAAAATGCAATTCATCAGAGAGGACTTCAGCTTCCATGAGCAAGTCCTGAGACCTCACTGAACAGAGTAGCTGTACAGGGTACCAAAATAACTGAGCAGGCACAAAGCAGTACTTTTTCTAAGAAAAACTAGCAAGAGATGAGGAATACTTACCCTTAGCCCTGAGAGTGGTGTGCTGTAGTGGCCTGTGTAAACAAGCCCTACGAAAAAAAAAGATATTAAAATGGCCGGGCAAGCAGTACTATTTCCAGGTCCTTTGTATGTGCACACACAATTAATTTCCTTTGCCTTCTTCTGCTGGATCCAGGTTTAAATTTCCAGGCTTCCCCGTGTTTTCCCAAAATAGATACCAAATTCACATCCACACTTTTGAGTGTAAATGGAACTTTCTCAGAGGTCTGAATGGAGAACTAAAACAAGGTGTTTCTACAAAGTGCTGGTTTAAAGGTAAATATTTTTGTTTTGTTTTGGTTTTGTCTTTGGCGACCGACGGGGAGCTGTTAAATGATGTCAGCAAGCGGTTTTGGGGATCCCCTCAGGACGCGGTTGTCCCGTCCGGCCGCCCGGGGCCGCTGTTCCCCCGCGGAGATGCTCCGGCAGGCGGGCGCGGTGCCCGGCTCCCGTCAGCAAAGGGCTCCCAGCTCAGGGCAAAAACACGGAACTTGCTCAGCACCTTCAGAAACAGCAACACTGATTCTTCTTCCTCTTCTTCTTCTTTTTTTTTTTTTTTTTTTTTTTTTTTTTTTTTTTTTTTTTTTTCCCTCTTGTTCTTTAAATTTATTTAAAGCTAGGTTTTGGGCTCTGGCAGAGCAGCCCCATCACAATTAAAGTCTGAAACAGGAATACTTTATTTCCTTGAACTGTAAAACATCTCCAAGTGAATGGACATTGCTGCCGTTTTACTTGCTATAATGCAAAGTCAAATTTGATATCCTCTTTACAAATGTTAGTTTACTTTAAACATTGTAAATTTGAAATCTATCCCAAGATGCTCTTAATAGCAAAAAGTGTGAAAGATCTTGATTTTGAAGAATTGTATCAAATTTGAGGTGCCAGTCGAAGGTAAACTTATATTGTTTATCATTGTTCACTGCAGAACTTGTTATAAACTCACTGAAGAAATTTATTCTGACAAGACAAACATCTTAAAAACTTCTCCCAGTTGGTTTTGAACATTCTGTGGTAAACGAGAAAAGCATTATTACAGTGGAAAGTTCAAGATGAGAAAAAGCAGTCCTTCTTGCATGATTTCCCAGAAGGTTAAGTTTGCCTCTTCCCGATGTTCAGTTAATGCCACAAATGTGCATCACCTGGCCAAACAAACATATCAGCCCTAAGAGAGCCACTCCATAGTTCTCAGTGTGTATTTTATGCTGGCATCATAGGATTGTGCAGCTGCCTGCAAAGTCACACTGGTCACTCTACTGCAGAACACAAGAGTGAGGGCAGAGGGCAAAGGCAGGGCAGCTTCACCAGAAGAGAGCAGAGTCCATCTGCATCAGCCCCACAACCTGTGTGTCCTGAACTGAGGACACGGGAGGGTCTGGGTTCAAGGCATGTACTGTAGAAACGTAAGGACTAGGGGAACCAGGGTTAAACTGTTTTGCACATGATTTGTGTGACTTCCTATTAGGGTGTCAGCAGCCACCAGCTACAGTAGGTGCCCTGTCAATAACAATAACATCCTTTGCCCTGTTCAGCCCTGTCCAACAAATGAGCACTAGAAAACACTGTTCAAAAAACAGCATAATGGGGCCTAGAAATACCAACAAGTCATCAGGAACAGCCTAAGGAAACCTGGACAAGATTACCAAATCTAAGAATACCAGTGTGGAGGTGGACAGAGTACAGGTAACAGCTACCTGAGTATAATGAAAGGCAGCTGGAAGTGGGTCTCTGAAGTATGAAGCTTTTACATTAGAGTCAAGGTTTTGTATTAATTATATGTTCCCAGAATGTTCAGCAGAGTGTATTACTGATCAGTTTGTAAATGCTTTAAAATAAATATCTGGAGACGAGAGCCCCAAAAATTAAAAATCAGACAAAAAGTTACAAACAAATGTCAAAACCTCACAGAAGCATTGCAGTCAACATTAATCACAGGAAGAAGAAAATGCTTTAAAACAAAGGATTCTAAATCTCCTGATAAGCTATTAAAATATAACAAAAGCATTTACCCCTTCCATTTTTTTATGGCTGTGGAAGCAATACCTCTCCCTGCCTTTCACTCCATCCTTATTTCCATGTGGGAGATTGCTCTTTTATACATTTTAGAAATATCATTTTACTTTTGTTAGTTTTCTTGCTATTTTAATTTAAGGAACAATAGCTGTATGTATTTTTTTCACTTCAAAAATTGATATTACACTGTTTTTTCCAGTTTTCTTCGGGTAATACTGATCTTCTATCATGAGTGTATTACTTTAAAATTCATAAAGGCAAGTTCATATATGTGTTAGTTCTCTGCTCAATATCAGATTGTCAATTGCATAAACCCAATTATATATATTTTAAACTAACAGGTGTTGAGGAATTTCACACCTTGAATTTTGTAAGCTCATTTAGCTCTGGATTTTTCTAGAAAACTGTTTTCTCTCCAAATACTTCCTCTGCTATACTTGCAAGACCCAGCCTTTCATTTTATCACTATTTAGTGTAAAAAAACCCCACAGAATTACAGAACCGTAGAAAGGCTGAGATAGAAACAGACTTCTGGAGGTCAGTTTATGTAGCTCAGTCAGGGCCAGGGACCCCCAAGGATGGAGAATTCAGAACTTCTCTGGTCAACCTGTGCCAGTGCTAGGCCACCCTCACAGTGACAAAGTGTTCCCTGTTTTTCAGACAGAGGCCCCTCCATTACAGTTTGTGCCCATTGCTGGCCCTGGGCACCACTGGAAAGTGCCTGGCTGTGTCCTCTTTGCATCTTCCCTTTAGGTGTGTGTAAATACACACACACACATTATATATGTAATATATCATTAGTATACTATATACATTACATATATATATGTATATATATGTAATGTATATGTAATATATATACACATATATATGAGGGTTCTGCATGCAGTCATAAACTTGTTGAAAGGTGTTGATTGTGTGTGGGTATGAGACAAATTGCTAGCTAGGTGATTCAAGGATTTATAAAATTACTACTTCTAAGATAACTGGCTTTTTAAGAGACTTGTGTGAGATTTTCATTGGCATATTTTGTGTTAGGCAAAAATACTGTGAATCAAATTTGTTCTCAAGTTACTTGAGCAGAGGAGGAAATTACTAAATCTGGGGTTATTGTGTAGCTTACAAGAAGAAATGCACATCCTGGTCTTTTAGTCTAAGAGTTGCTTTCTGCTCCAAGGTCAGACATACAGTGTCAAATTCAGAAGTGGAACAGATGATGGTGTAAGAGATATACAGATGATTCAAAAGGTGTGTGGATGTGGCACTTGGGAATACAGTTTAGTGATGAATATAGTGCTGTTGGGTTAATGGTTGGACTCAATGATCTTATATGTCTTTTCCAACCTTAATGATTCTATGATTCTTTGTGAGATGGCACAGAAAAGTTTGATGTCTTGCTTTGCTGCTCTGCTTTTCACTCACTGGTCTGTGTGGTATAACCTCTGGTTTAGTCTGGAAACTGCCATCCTGTGCCTTCCCTTAAGGCTGCAAGCATTTTTTTCTGGTGCACATAGGTTTTGTTCATAGCATCATTTTTCTCATCCTTGTGCACTGACTTGCCATCCTTTCTTTCTCTCTGTGCTTTTCCAGTGGTGTAAACATACCAAAAAATGTCCGAGTGGCTGCATGTCTGCAGTCAGAAGGCTCAATGTTCCAATGAACACCAGAGATACACATGTACTCCTTTTATTTTGTAGTATATTCATAATTCATAGTTTCTGTGTGCTGATTACCCTAGAGTATTTGCATGCCTATCTGGTAAGCCAGTATTTGAAAGGAAACCTTATTTGCCTTCAAGTTATCAAAATAAGTATTAAATTTATGTCCCATGCCTCAGGTCCTAGCTGCAGTTTTCTTTAAAAAAAAAGACCTCCAGTCCTTCAGTGCTCTCTTACTTCCTGATACTGTACTGAACTGTTTAGTTACATCTCAATAACATCTTTGGAAAGATTGATTAATAAAGAAATCAAGTTATTTCCTTTTTGGTGAAAAAAACATGTGCCTACATGCCTATAAATCAACTTGTGCTTAAAGGTTGCTTGAAATCTAAGCTGTATTGTATGTCAAATATTTAAGAAGTAGTGGTGCATTTTGCCGGATGTTGCAGCAAGAGTTGCAAGAGAAGGATGATGGCTACATAAGGGGTGCCCTGATATGTGGGCTTTGGGAATCCAGCATGCTCTGTGCTTTCAGGGCCTCTCTTTTTAAGTCAGGCAACCACTGGAAGGGAAGGATGGGGAATAATGTGAGCAAAGCAACTGCTGCTTCATTAGTTCTTGTATTACTCGTGCCGTATAGCAGCCTGCATGATTACGAGTGCAAATCAACCAAACCCGTCGCCAGTGGAATTAGTGATGGAGGCTGGTCAGTAGTTTGTAACATATCAGTTTGTGACCTTCCTGGGGTTAGGGGCACTGGCCTGACTGCTGCTGAAGGAAGAGAAAAGCTTGTGATGCCTTTCAAGTGCTCCTTAACTTGTCAGATGCAAGGGGCTGCTGATTCCTTACTGCTTTCTGCCCAGTTCCGAGACACATGACAGCCACAGTACCTGCCACCCCTTTGTGTGCAGTACTGCTGTCTGAGCTGGGGTGGGTCTTAAGGTCTGTTTTTCTCATATCATCTTAGTGGAAGTAAAAAATGAAAATGTGTACTTTGAGATGGAGCTTAATAATTTCTTAGTCTGTTTGTAATAGGCAAAATTCTGGGAAATCAGTGGATTGTGTTGGGAAATGACATTGGCATTTGGGGCTCCCAATGAGAATTGCTGCATCATATTTAAAGTGATACTGAGTGGAATTCACATCACAAATTGTCACTGACATTAGTACAAACGACATGGTGAGTTATGGGGTTCGCTGTAAAACTTAGCCTTTCTCTGGATTAGTCCCAAGAATAGTTTTTCCCAATCAAGTCTTGAGCAAAATCTGAATTAAAAATTCTGAATCAAAAACTCATGAGTGTATCTGTTTCTCTTCACTACAGTGATTCAAGCTTAGAGATTCAAGCAGTTTCAGAGCATTGTCTTACAAAGTCTAACTCAGGACAGTCAGTACGTTCTAGCACTCGTCCCTTCTTGCGGTGTTTTCTTGGTTTTGTTTTTGTTTTTTTTTTGTAAATAAAAAATGACATTCAAAGGTACCTTATGATATAATTAGAAGGAATTTTTCCATGAAACATGATCTTAATTACTAAAATACCACGTACAGGATCTTGATAGTTCATAAAAGAGCAAAGAAACAGAAGTGTTAGAGCTAATGCAATAATGTGATACCAATGTGCACACTTTCTGTTCCTGTCCACAATGATTTAGTATTTCACTGCTGTAACACAAGTCTCAGCTAGTATTAAAAGTAAGCTTTAAGTACCAATACTTGTCCATTAATTCAAGTCACATTGTCAGCATACACTGTTTTCTGTTATTCAGTCTGTCAAAACTATTCTTGTTAGAAGATCACTGATAGACGAACAGGAAATATAAATCTGGAAGACTGCCAAGAAAAGCAAAACTATCAAGGATAAAGATAATAAAGAGATTTTGCCTTTTTAAAATTGCTTTAATTTTTTTTAATATTAATTTTTATTACTGAATTATTTGGTATAAGTGCAAGGTGTTGAAAAAATCAATTTTTTGTCCTCAGGAAAAAGGATACTTCTGTCTTATAACCAACATGATGGTCCTGACTTGTCTGACCTATGTTTACTCAAGCATATGAGGGAATTATTAGTTACTAATAAAAAGCATCAAAGGTGGGACTCAACTTTAAATTCATTACAATGTGATTCTATAGAGGGGTCCAAACTCTTGTATCCTTGCTTTTCAATTTTAATGTTTTCAAGTTTAGTTTCTGTTTTAGTTGTACCTTTTTTTTAAGCATTGGAGCTGATACTCTAAGAAACAATGGTGTTCCTCCTTGGTGTTGATTGAATCACCATGATAAACATCTGAAGGTACAAATATGCGAAAGCCAGTGTTTATACAGAGGATGCCTAGAGGGCAAAATGCTCAGGCCAGTTTTGGGCATGAGGCTTAAACCTCACTGCAATAGTACGGTGCACTGTCATGGCTGGGTATCCTTAAATGTGGGCTGTTGAATCCAGGATCTGTTCTTCATTACTTTGTCTTGTTGAAGCACAGGCTCAGGAAGGTCTTTACTGCAATGGCTGTGCTACAGTGTTGGTGAAAACTACTCTCAGAGAAAAAGAAGTTGTTGGTAAAACATCTGGAAAAATAGCTCCCTGTCGGGTAGTATAACAGGCTAGCTGGAGTCAACTGAAAAAGGCACCCTGTGCTGCAGCTCCTTCTGTCAGCTGAGGAGTGGCACAGCAAAACAGAGGAGAGCATTAAGGAGACATTTCCTAAAATAAACGTAGAGAAAGTGAGTGATGTCATCTTCTATATAAGCATTGTATAGTTTAAGTGAAGCTGAATCACTGATGTTTTCTCCTGGAGAAGAAAAGAACAACCTGGCCACAGATAAGACCTTTGACTGCAATCACAATAAATACTTGTGCTTTCTGCCCCTGAGGCTACAACAACTGCATCTGGTGTCTGAGGATGACACTGTGAGAGCACTGATGCTGTTGCCCTCCATGCAATGTTCAATCTAATGGCCACTCACATAGGGGAACATTACAAGTGCCTGAACGCCTCCACATTTAAAAAATGGGCAGAAAACATTTGTTTTATGTTTGCTGTTAAGTTTAATGATTTGTGAAATCAACAGACACAAAAATCTCCCCCTTTTGCCAGGTATCAAGTTGAAATTATTTCTTTTTATATCCATTGCTTGCCCTTTTATCTGCTCCATTTGAGACTTTTCAGAAATGCACTTGGGTGTAATACCCTAAAACTCTTAAAGGAAATTGCTTTATCCAGTGCTTGAGGTGGGGCTGGAGAGCTGTTTTTGATCTACAAATACTATAAAGTGACAAAATGAAGACTTAGCAGGGAATGCAATGAAGCTTTACAGAGCTCATGTTGGCAGCTGTTCAGTTTTAGGTTAATGCATATTAGAGGGGCTGCATTGGTCAGCTGAGTCCTTTTTTAAATGTAAATACAGACCAGCAAAGCTCAGATCTGGTCAAACTGGCCCATAGTTTTCCTCAGTGTTTTGGAGTATTGAGAGCTTTGGTGTTGATTTATTGTAAAGTAAGCATAATAACAGAAACTCATTGCATGAGTATTCTGACCTAGCCTTAAGTTGACATGCAAAAGGGGTTTTCCTTTGCATGCTTTGTTATGGTAATGTTTACTATATAATAACACATATTTACTATATAATTGCATGTATTTTCATACATAGCTTTCAGGCAGTTAAGGACTGAAATCCTCTTTCGGCAATGGATCAGTGAAGCAAGATTAAATATTTTGTCTAAGTTAGTAAGTCAGTCAGTGGCAGAAACAGAGAAAAATGTAATTCCTACTGTTAGGCTGGGACATACAGAGGGTCCTGTGGACCACTTTGTGAGCTTTTTTAATATGTGAATGGCTCAAAGTGATGTTTTGTCAGTGGAGTTACTCAGGTAGTCTTATGTGTATATCCAGAGACAAATTTTGTGTCCAGGTAGTATAGAAATGACTCATTAGAATCTGTTTTTACAGTACATACAAATCAACTGGGCTTCCTTGCCTGCATCTCTTCTGAAGCTCCTGGTATTATGGCAGTATTTCCTATACAAAGTTAACTGAATATAATGGTTAGAATCCTCTTCCTTCCACTAAATTAAGTTCCTCATTAAAGCACAGGCTGAATAAATTTCTGTCTTCTCAAAAAGCATTACACAGAATTAAACATCTGCATAAGTGAATGAAAAATCAGCTAAATGATTCCTGAGAGATGTGCCACACATTCTTAGTAAATTTTAAGCTTTCTATTAAAAAAAAAAAAAAAAAAAAAGAAAAAAAGGGAAAAAATGGGAAAAAAAGGCAAAAAAGCAGTGTTCTTTTTTCTTTGCTTTTGAGTATTTTTTCGTGTATTACTTCTTAACAAAAGAGAAAAGTCTCATGGATTTCAAACCATTTGCAATGTATTTCAACAGAAGGGCACAGATTTACTGCTATGCCCTACTGTTCTGAAACTCCATTGCTAAATGCATCCTGGTAAATACAATGAACAACATTTTGGCCCTCAGGGTAACTACCTGGCACAACTTGTATCCTGATACCTAAACTTTCTTCCCTCACAAAGCAGGATGTTTGTTTGAAGCTCTCTTTGGGCTATTTTGTGTTCAAATCTATGCCTAGGTGTTGTCTGGGAGCATGAAAGCTGATTAAATGCTCCTATAAGTGGGAACCAGCTGCAGATGAGCTTGTGCTCCAGCCCTGTTTAGTGGGCTGTTACAGCTCTAGCACATGTGTACTCAAACACAACAGGTGTTAGGTTCACACTTTTTCAGCCTGCCAGAAGATTTGTTGAACTACGTTGACTTGGAGGAGTTGGGAATATCATACTGGCCTTTCACTTGAAGAGAGTTACTATCTCTTAGCAGATGCTAAGAATTTCTGAACATCGAGCATTCTGTTATTAGCCCAAGACTATTGTACAAAACGAAGTATCAAACATTAACCAATTACAGAAAACCACCTAAACTCATGAAGAACAAGGAAGTAGAAGGTAAAAAAGAAGGACTCAGACAACACCTAAAGCACTCTATCTTGACTCACATGTATTACTACACACTAAAACCCCAAATTGTCAGTTTCCAGAATTCCGGCACCCCCTCAGTGCCACAGAACAATGGGGACTGCTGTCAGTTCATCACATGTTGTCTGTACCCCATGGGGTCACAAGTTCTGCCAGCAAACTCCTCTACCATGAGCTTTTCCCTCCACAGGGACATAGGTCCTGCCAGGAGTGGGCTTCCCATGGGGTTGTGGCCTCATTTAGGCATCCACCTGCTCTGACATGGGGTCCTATTTGGGCTGCAGGTTGATCTCTGCTCCACCACGGACCTCCATGGGCTGCAGGTTGATCTCTGCTCCACCACGGACCTCCATGGGCTGCAGGGGCACAGCTGCCTTACCATGGGCTGCACTATGGGCTGCAGGGGAATTTCTGCTCTGGTGCCTGAAGCACTGCCTGCTTCTTCTTCTTCTTCCCTGACCTTGGTGTCTGCAGAGTTGATTCCCTCACACGTTGTCACTCTTCTCTCTGCATGGTGCTGCACATTTTTTTTTCCCTTCTTCTTAACTGTATTACCCCAGAGGTGCTACCCGCTGCTGATGGGCTCAGTTTTGTCCAGTGGCAGGTCCACATTGGAACTGGCTGGCATTGGCTCTGTTGGACATGGGGGAGGTTTCTGGGGGTTTCTCACAGAACAATCCTGCTACCAAAGCCTGGACACTAATACACCTATCTTAAATCTGAAATTTTTCTACTGTCTATCCTTCAAATGCTTTAATGCCGTTAACTCTCATGTAGAAATTAATCTAATATTTCACTGTGGTATTACCTGTTAAAATAAAGGCTTCATGAAAAATAATTATCAGAGGTTTTGGCTTCTAGAAATCATAGTCCAAGGTATAGTAACTTATTTTTCTTTGTTCTTTTGCCTGACCTTATAATTTCCATTCATTATTAGCATCATAAATGTAATGTTAACACTACTTAGATCATGTTCATGTTTTATACAAACTTGTTTGTTAATTTAAACACACATATAATTAGTAAATTACTCTTAAAAGTAGCTCAGGTGCAGAACACCATTCAGACATATTTATTTCAGAAAGAATACTGAAATTTCTCCTCACAGTATGTAATTTGACCTTGTCCAAATTAATTTTTGAGAAATTTAAAGTAAATAGAGATCTCTTTCAAAATTTTTCACCATATTTTTATGTTAGTCATATAATTAGTGCAAAGAAATGAAAAAGTATCTTTCAAGTGGTGAAAAATGTTTTTTTCAGTGATGAAAAAGACAAACCCCTTTTTCAAGCAAAAAAAGGGAATCTTTTATTTTGCAGTAGGATTACAATCCAGGATTAAAGAAAAATAGTACATACATCTCAACTAATAAAGAGCTAGAATAGGTATAGGCCATAACTGGGACAGTAGGTGTTTGAGATCTATCTTTTCAGGAGTTCACAGTCTTTTTTACTGTAACCACGGTAACTGAGAGATGGAAATTGTTACTGGTCCTGAAGTATCAGCCTCAAAAATTCCCCAGACAAAGCCAGGCAGTATATTTATTTGGGCTTAATAACCAAAGCGTTAAGCGATTTCAGCAGATACTTTAGTAGGATGAGCTGACTAGTTGTCATTTCTTACAAGTTTTTTTGATTTAATTAATACTTTGGTATGCAACACATAAATTCAGAGCAGATTAAGGTAGTGAATTGTTTCACAGAATCATAGTAATATTAAGGCTGGAAAAGACTTCTGAGGTCATTGGGTAAAATCATTAGCCTAACATTGCCAGGTCCAGCACTAAGCCATGTCCCTAAGTACCACATCTACTTCAACGAAAATAGGAAGTTACATCCTGTTGCAGCAGGTCCTGCTTATCATCACTAGCAGCTCAGAATTTAATTTCAAACCATATCAGCAAATCCCAAAATTTTGTTGCACATGTCCAGTTCTCCATGATTCTGAATCTTCCTTTTTATGTGGTTAGCAACCACAAAATTCCTGAAAAAAATGTGCTGCCTTTTTCTTCAAATGGTGGAAATAGGTAGACCAGTATTTGGAAACACAGAGCAGAGCATTTCATCATGTTAATAGTCTTGTTGACTTCTGTGGGACTTCCAATGCTACTGAACATTCTTGGAATGTGAAATATTTAGAAGATATAACAAGTGGAACTGTTAATGAGGTTCAATCTCACAGCACTGTTAATGGAGCAGCAGCAGAGTTTGGTAGCATAGTGCCCTGTTGGGAGGGGACACAGGAAGAAAAAAGTGAATAAACCTACCAGGAGAAAAGGTAGGCAAAGTGAGAGAGTGGTGTGAAAGGGAACTGTGCTGGGATCACAGATGGAGACCCTCACACTGGGGTGGAAACCCCTCGAAGGGATGGAGAGTCCTGCACCAGGGCCGAGGAGCAGTAAGAGCCAAGGAGCAGTGGAAGAAAAACAGCAAGAAGCAAAGGGCAAAAGAAATTGGCACTGACCTGGAGCTCCTGTCCCACCCAACACTTCACTGAAGGGTTTACCAAAACACAGGAAGGTGAGACTGGGAAGGTGGGAAGAGAGATATTGGGCTTGAGTCTGAAGAAGGGGGAGGCAAAGTGTTGACTTAATTGTTTGTTTTCTACGTTTTTCAATACCAGCATCAGTAATTAGAACTTAATGTTAAAAATTGTCAGTTACTTAAGTGAAATTCCCTGAATCACGAGTCTTCTGCCTGCAACACACAGTTATGTGTGCTACATCATGCTAAGCATACTAATTACACTTTCTAATGGGATATATGTATTTATTTATATGGAGGAAGCAGAGTGAACTGGGGCAGTTTTATTCTACAAGGGATAGTGCCATATTATAAATGAGTCCACACTGTTAGAAAGGGTGGAAAAAAAATGGCTGGAAGTGGTGGCTCCAAGAGCTGATAACAATTTTTTAAGCTGATAACAGTTTTTTAAGTCCAGAGGGCTGGTGCCAGTTTGCCTGTTGTGTTTGTGCTTGTATTATGTTCAACTTCTAGCCAACATAAACACTTCTTATTTTATGTCATCTGCTGCTGTATTTTATTCTAGCTCTCGCTTGAACCTTAGATCACCATCCTGTGGAAGAACTAACTGTATTGTTGGGCTGCAGCATGGACTACTGTTCCATATGGAATATTAGCTACAAGTGCTACTGTTGCAGTAAGGCTGTTGCAGGAGGTTTTAATCCTCTCTGGACATTACATTGTCCAGCTGACCTCCTTGTGTTTGGTTTCTTGCTCAAGAAACTGTTCTTGGCTGTAGAGCAGTCACAGTCAGAGTCCTATTGTTATTCTGTAACCTCACCTTACCCTGAATACATCCAGACAGTGGGTCACATTGCCCTGCTAAATCCACTGCCTGGGAGAGATGGCTGTGGAGCAGAAAAAAGATTGTTTTCACATTGGTGTGGGAGGGAGACACTAGAATCATGTGCTATGGAAGCCACTTCCAGCAAAGCTGGAGCATAGGAGACATTATTGGTTTTATCATCATGCTCACTGCATGAGACTTGAGTGTGAATGAGTGTGAATCCAGATGATTTTGAGACAAATGAGAGAGTAAAGTATGTGAGAACTAGTGAGTTTACAGGAATGTGACTGTACAGGTCTATCTTCTTGAAAGATAGCATTTTTAATGATAAATGTGATGATATTTGGAAAAACACATCCCAGTAAACCACAAATAATTTTTTCTGTATTTTATTTCCTCCATCCTTCTCTTCTTCCTTTTCCCACTAATTTAAAGGGAAATGGTATGTAAAATAGGGTAAATACTGTTATGTAAGACATTATTAATAAAAATCTTTTTTATAGAACCATTTTTACTCAGAGTTATTATAGGTTCATTTATCACAGACAGAATTGTTGGAATTTGTGTACAGTTACTAAAGTTTTAGAAAATAAGGGAAAATCCCAAGAAGTCTCCATCCTGACTAAAGCAATTTTAGTTGACTGTGGGGGCTGTTTCATGTGAAAGTTGCACCTGTACCATATTCTCAGGATACAGTTTTCTCAATGAAGGAGGAGGGGGAACTCTGTTTGCTGGCAGATTTCCCAGTGTACTTGTGAGGTAGTCTGGGAGGGAGAATGGCAATCTGCTCAGCAGGGACGTAGGAGGTGTTTATAATCAAAAGCAACATTTTCAGACTCCAGTGGCAGAGGAACATATTTAGGGAGGAGAAATTAAAAAGGCAGCTGTTCCATGGATTGCAAATGCCTCAGTTTTGTGGCTGTGCAGTGCATGACCAAAGGTGTTACTGCCTAGGCGAAAATGGGGAAAGAGAGGTGGTCTGTGCAAGTAGCTTTAAGTATTAGAGTTCTGCAGAACTGATCCCTGTGTTTGGGTGTCCTACAGACTTCAGATGGGGATAGACTGACTTCTTAATTTACCTAGGTCTTGTAAGGCAGGCTTTGAAATCCCCTGCTATTGCTCATCCAGTGACTTCCCAAGTAAATTATGTTCAGCCTTCAAAGGAAAGAGATAGATTAGATAGATAGGCAGATAGGCAGATAGGCAGATAGATAGATAGATAGATAGATAGATAGATAGATAGATAGATAGATAGATAGATAGATAGATAGATAGATAGATAGATACCTAATTGCCCAAGAATCTGTCCATTGACCTCTGCAGACAGACACAATGTCTGTGGGAGCTTGAATGGGACTCTCTCTTTTACCTTGCCCAGAGCCTAAGCAGCTGAAGGATGCTTGTGGCTTAATCTAATTATTTAAGAGAGCAGCCACAAATCAACTTTTCTCTGAGCACTCATGCCCTTTAGACAGGTGGCACCAGGAGCCTTATAAAAATTATCCGAGGATGACACAGAATTGCTGCTAAGGCAGAGGGAATGGATGTCAGTGGCAGGGCCCGCAGCCTGTTTCCAAGTGGATCATGTCAGAATGAGACCAAAGACTAGAAAAACAGGCTTGAAAGCTCTACTCAGTATACACTACAGATCTATTTGGTTTCCTGTCTGTACAGTGGAGATGGTGGTCCTTCCCTGGGGCACAGGGAGATGAGGAGAAATGCATTAAATTCAGAGCTGCTCAGATAGAACAGTAATAGGGCTATAAAAGAAGGAGAAATGGCATTCTGGAACCACACCATTATTATTGCATTATGTTGTTCAGGGCAAGGGTTGTCTACAAAAATGCCTAGCATATTTTGAGCAGCACAGATAATAAGTAATAAAAAGAACTAAAACTGAAGGATATGTCAGAGGGGTGTAGAACAGAACAAGGAGATGGTGGAGAATGAATGGAGCCTGCTCACTGTCAGCTTTGATATATTGCAATTCAACTATGGTGCATTTCCCTGGGCTTTCCTTTGCTTTAAAATATAGGTTGTTCTCCAACTGCTTTATACAGAAATTGAAATCCACTCAACAAATGAATACCTCCCTCTCCTCTTCCAAGCTAAGAAGAAAAGCTTCAAACATCTCCATCAGTATAGAGAAAAATGGAAATGGGATTGTTTGACTCACAAGGGTATTATGGAGATAGATTCATTCATTTATTTGAGTGAGAAAATATCACAGAAAAGCACAAATAAATGCACCAAGCATGAGGTTTTCTGCTTGTTACAATTTCTTATACAGTTAATGAAAAGTAACATCTCAAAACTTTAAGAACTCTGAATATAAAAATTTAACATTTCTGTGAAAAATTTTTCCAAAGAACATGGGTATACTAAGTCTGAAGGACAAATTGACATTTACTATCTTAATCGGGTTAGCACACAAGTGGTAAAGCAAACAGCAGCATAAAATTGTAATACTGATCTTTCTGGTCTCCAGTCTCCTATAAAAGTACAGGAAATATGTTGCTGTGTTAATGGTTTTGGAGTGCCAGCAGATTCATGTGGAGACAGAAAGGGAAAACTCTACTAACTGTCATTTTTATTGCAGGGGGAAACAATATCTCCATACAGGAAAAAATCAGGATCCAAATATGTAATTAAGGTTACAGATATAACAGAGAGATTACCTGATTTTAGTAGCCTCAGCAGGATTTGCTATTCAGTACCCACACGAAATTAAATCCAGCTTGCAAGAAAAAATAGTGTTCACACAGAGACACTTACATTTTTCTATTGTTTTTGCTTATGTTTTAACTTATGTGTGTAATACCTGTGCAGCATATACAGAAGGCATATATTTCGGTTTATGTACATATTACTAGAACTTTAGCATGAATTTTAGTGTTCAAGTAAGGACTAAGAGCTCATGTTAAGTATTCCCGAGACATGTTAAAATGTATCCTCTCCTGCTAGGGACAGTGCAGATCAGGGGGTGCTCTAAGTATGAGTTAAGGCCGTACAGGAAACACTTGGGGCAATAAACAAAAGTACCATCCATTTGGTATGGTAGTCATATAATGGATGTCATGGCTAACTCACAGTGAGTGCTCAAGGTGCCTATTTATTTGGATACTGCCTATGCTCTGTTTTCTGCAGAGCAGAAAATTGCTGGAAAAATGCTTAGGTCCGAGCTGGCAAAATACAAAGTTATGTAAACTTATCTCTGATGTAAATTAGATATTTTGATTTACATGGATGTTTTGAGATGGAAACATCTTCTTGTGACAGAGATTGAAGTGTGCCCTTAACAGAACATCATTCCAAAACAAATACTCTTGCTTGGGGATATTTCCTGATCAAATAGCTAAAAAGTACTTAATATTTTTTATGTTGAATACTTTTTCACTGTTAAGATTGAAAGAAAAGCATCAGATCATGGAAATGACAGTATTTTAATGAAAAATATTTTAGTCTGAATGTAGCAGAGGAGTTCGTCATCATTACTATCAATGAAGCAGAAACATCAATGTGCTTTCTTTTGGAAATAAATGTCACATGCAGCATTACCATTTAGAATATATAGTTCTTGAAAGTCCATACTTACCAATTTCCCTAGAAATTTTGCAGTTTTCCAAAAAGCACTCTGGGTATTTAAAAAGTGCCTATTGACATCACATTATCTTCCATCTGGCTACTGCATTTTATTGCAAAAGCCTGAGTTTACATAGTTTCTTCCTTCTGATGATGGCAACTTAAGAAATTAGTTGTTATCCAGAACACTCATCCTATTTTATAACACGTGGGTCTCACTGGTTACTGATTAAGTGCTCCTATGATGGGTGCTAATAGACACATTTGGTTGTTTCAGTTGTGAATGCCAGCGAAGGGAGCAGTTGACTGATGTAACTGAGGGTGATGTGTAGCTATATATCACAGGTCTGCCACAGCAGTGCCTAAGAACTGTTGTCATTGCCCTTTCATATATTTTAAGAGGTGACCAAGGGGTTAGAATAATAAACTCTTACCACCAGAGACAAGATGAAGTAGTTACTCAAAGCCCAAGTCCTTTCTCTCTCTCTCTCTCACTCCCTCCCCTCCCATTTCTCCATTCTCTATGGCCATGTCATATTACTACAAGCATAGCAATTAGCAAACTATCTTCAGAGTGAGAAGAAACAACAGAAGTGAGAGGGGAATGGACAGGTGGTGTGTGAAAGCATGTGTGCTCAAGCCATTCATTATCCTGAGTGCAGTATTAATTTGTAAATGTTAAATAACAGCCCAATCCTGCAGTATTTCCATAGACTGCTGGTACTGTCAAATGCTGATCAGCATTTAAAAGAACTCCCTGACATCAAAGGCTCCAAATGTTGCACATATCTCTTAAGCCCTTAGAGTATCTTTACCTCACTCTTCTGTTTCACAAGTGTCTTAAAATGAAAGTGTTGGTCCTGTATTCCCAGCCTCGGTCTGTTGGCTCTACCACTATCTGACTAAAAGGAATGGAAAGAACTTTCTTGTGCTGGGTTTCATTTTGGCTGTATCAGCTCCTCTAAGCAGCTCTGATTAATTTTAATGAGAGGAAGCATTTGGTAAAGTGTGCCTGTGACCAAGGGGGAAAGCAGCACTGCAGCATTTTTGATCTAGGGGGATTTAAGCTGGACTATATCTGTGAATGTACAGTCCCACAGCTGAAGGTTTTATCCCAGCTGGCAGCTCAGCCTCATGAAGCCACTTGCTCACTTTTTGTCTGCTCCCTGTGGGAAGGGGAGGAGAATCAGAAAGGTAAAAGTGAGACAACTGGGTTGAGATTAAAAAAAAAAAAATAATAGGGAAAGCAAAAGCTGCTCACACAAGCAGGGCAAAAGGAGTTAATTCACCACTTTCCATGGGCAAGCAAGTGTTCAGCCACTCCCTGTAAAGCAGAGTTCCATTACATGCATTGGTGACTCAGAAACAAAGAACACCACAAGCTGGAAAGAGTCCACCCTTCCTTCTTCTCCACCCTGCCTTTATACCCCTAGCATGACAACATATAGAATGGGACATTCCTTTGATCAGCTGGGGTCAGTTGTCCTGGCTGTGTCCATACTAAACAAGGCTGATATTCAAGAGGCAATTTTTGTTTGTATGTTGTTATATCTCTTTAAAAACAACCAAGAAAATAAATTTTCATCTTTCACCTTGTTTTGTGAACAGTGAATTCTGTATTTGAGTGTTTCAAGTCTTGTTTAAAAGCTCAAGTGAGATACTTATGTACTAACTCTAACTCACTGAACCATCTCTAAGAACAGATTTTAACTCCATTTTCAGATTTTCTTTCAAAGGTGCTCAACAGGAAGCATGTAAAACAGAATGACCTGCTAAGTTTTGACAGTTGGCTCAGCTCAGGGGTGAAAACCAGGTCAGAGCAGCCCCAAGAACTCACGATATATGAACTCTCTGTATAAACATAGGACCAGTTAATCCTCCAGCATTATCTTATCTCTTTGGGAGCAGTGTGATTGCTTTCCAGGGCGCAGTCTATGTGGTCCCAAGCATCCGTATAATAGCTAATTGGATGAAAGATGTATTCTTTTCCACCACAGTATTCAGAGCGTGATTGGCTTTGTTGTAAACCAACTACAGGGTAAAATACACAATGCAGTTAACTTTTACATACCCTGCCAGGTTTCATGAACAGTGCTTTACTGCTGATATATTTTTCATAATTCCACAAGCCTCATATCAGGTGAAAGACTGTACAATAGAAAAGTCGCAATAAAGACCAGTGATAGATTTTAGAGCATTACAACGCAGGATTTATGAGCAGGGGATTTATACAGCTTTATCACATTTGAGGTAGTAATTATGTTTGCCAATACATTTCTCAGACTAAAACTATTTTTCATTTTAATTTTCATTTTATAACAAATGTTATCATAAATGGCAAAAAAACCCATAAAGACTTATCAGGATAATCTAATCTAACATAAAATGCAAACCTACCCTATGAGAATATCTCTGATAATCTGACACACAAAGTCACTTTATCATTTGACAACATTGACAGATACAAAAAGTTAGTCTTTCTTTAAATGTCAAGAGCAAAAATGTCTTTGTTATTGTTAGTGTTTTTAGGATTTTCAAGGAAACTATTAACCCAAGATAAATATTTCTTCATCATGTCCTTTTCTTATAAGGATTTGTCTGTCACGAGATGGAAAAAAAAAAAATTGGCCACTGTACATTTCCTGTCTGGATCCCATTTTTATAGCTATTTTGCCAGCATAATCTCAATCATGAAAAGTGTTTAAATTTACATTAAAGGGTAGAGGGAGTGTTACATTTATATGTGTCTGATATTAAAATGTGCAGCCACACAAAGAATGAGGAAGCACTAGACAAGTCAAGTTTGAACTAGCACGAGGCAGATAATTTTTTAAATCTGAAGTACGCACTGGTTACAGAAGTATCTTTGAGTTTTAGACAGACCTTCTGGTCTGACATCGGAGAGTTACTGAGGTTGAAGTATTCAGAAAGGAAGAAGAACATTTTGGGGAGCCTAAGTATAGTGTGCTATTATCTGAGAAGTCTTTAATAAGGGAAAACTATGTTACCTTGTAACTTGTTTGGAAATAGAATTACTTTTTTAAAGAAAGGTATATTATAGAAGATTTGTAAAAGTCGCATCTAAAGTTGTTTTGCTCAGAAAAAAATTTCAAAGCCTATAAATCTCAAGCTTCAAGGCATATGGGCAGTTGGGATTTCACTATTGTGTAGGTGTTGCATTTGCTGGTATGTCACAAGAAGCTTTATTGCCTCAGGAACAACTGCAATTGACAGATGTTGCCAGGTCAAAATTACCAACTTAATTACTTGTGCAACATCTCCTCCACAGAGACCACCCAGCTGGGAGGGAGTGAAATGCACCTCTGTAACTCCAGCAGCTCTGCTCCCAGTGTGGTACGGGTTTCCCATGTCTTGGGGATGGAGATATAGAAATTAGGACTGCATGTGAAGTATCCCCCAGCCTACTTCTTCCATTGATCTTTTTATCCCTTCCTGGCCACCCACTTCAAGCTGTTCAGGATTCTTCTTTGTATTCCTTAGGAAGGAATAATGTCTACCTTTCTATCACTTCAAATACTCTTCAGATATTATATTTCAGATACTGATGGTAGAAATCAACGCACAGCATTCAGTCAGTTTTAACAGCCATATTTTGGCCATGAAAACTTTACCGAAGTTTTATTTTTATGCTGTTCTTTTCCCTTTCTTCTTCTAGTGAAATTAAAGAGTAACAGAAACATACCTGAAAATAAAGCTTTCCAGAGAAGAAATTAAAAAGACTTCAGTACCGATATATTATGATGAAAGCCTTTTAAATAAACATGAAGCAACATTCTGAACTGACAGGTGAAAATTACTTCTTGTTTTGAATTTTCAGAGTGGGAATATTGCCAAAGTAAGTGTTTGGGAAGTTCAAATTTAGCTAGTCAAAACCTTTTGTCAAGATTTTTTTTCTGAAGAAAAGAAAAAAATCTAATCACTACTGCTCATTTTACTTGTAAAATTCTTGCTGGTCTATTTTCCAGCTCCATTAGGAGTTCAGGGCCAGTCTGGGATGCTTGTATGTTACCAACAGCAATGAAGTTGGCCCAGGTACACTGGAATCCAGCTCCCTCTTCCATACCTCTGGGAGTTTAAAATGCTTACAGGAATTAAATCTAACTTTAACAACTAAACAATTTTCAAGTGAGAAATCTCACCTTTTGTGATACACCACTGATAAGTCACTAGAAGGTGTCCCTGGGGATCTATAGGAAGTCTCAGGGGGCAGCCACAGGATTTCTCAGGGGCAGGGTAGAAAGAGGCAGTGGGGAGATCAAAAAACCTTGGGGAGATCAAAAAAATACTTTAGGAGGTTCCTGAGGGCATGATACTTTCCTGTTTGTGTATTTTTGAGAGAAGCTGATACCAGGTTTCACCACAAGGCTGGAATTACTTATTTCATTCACTACCATGTTAGCTCATTGGCTCCATGTTGTATAGCCACACTAAATTCTAAAGTTGATATACGGTTTCTATATTAGAGTTAAATTTACAGTTTTGCTCCAGATTATAAAAAAAGACACATGGAAACTGGAGCCTGATGTTCTAAAATATAGCAAATAAAGATAACCTCAGTTATTCAAGTATATATAATTTTTTCCATACAGTTCTCCACCCTTTTTGATTGTATTGAACACAAATTTTCCTGCTAAAAATGGGCAGTGTCTTAAGTGGTGACTTAAAAATAAGAAGAAAATTCCTAAGCTTTGAGGAATGATTTAATAGTTTTGTCTGCTTTTTTTAAAATCCATGTAGTTGCTAAAAAATTCTTCTATTTCAACAGTATATTTTCCCCGTAACATTTTAGGATATTTATACCTAATGTCATTATACATTGTAATTATGTAATTGCACATCTTAATTGCACATTCTCATTATTTCATCCTGTACGCTACAACAATTAAGTAATTAGGTCTAATAGTATAAATTAGATCTAATTGTATAAATACATGACAATGACATAGAAGTGGCCCTAAAGAATGGAGAAGACTTTAATCAAAAGACAAGGAATCCCTTTTGAGTGCAATCAGGGGAATGTGGAACACTGGACTAATTCTATGCAATGATTACTGAGGACTCCTACACTCCACGGCTCCCATTCCCCATGCCCTTGTTCCACTGGGGAGGAGAAGATAAAGAAAATAATGGGTAAATTTCAGCCCAGGAAGAAGGAAGGGCTGAGGGAAAAGTGTTTTTAAGATTTGGATTTATTTCTCTTTAATTTTCCAAAGCTGAGTCTGTTTTTCCTATGACAGTGAGTGCTGAGCAATCTCTCCCTGACCTTACCTTGACTAATTTTTCCACTGTATTTTCTTTACCTTACTCAGCTGAGGAGGGCAGTGATGGAGCAGATTTGTTGGACACCCGTTGCCCGGCCAGGGTCAACCCACCACATAAGTTTTTTAGCATAGTTGTAGCCACGGAGTCCATCTCATGAGATTGTCCCAGTCTTTTAGCTAAGAACGTGCTTTAAGATCCAGGACTCATGAGTCAGGTCCTGTTTAGTGATGAGAGTGTTCATGGCCATCACATTATACTGCTGTTAATGCAGCCTGGTGCTGAGGCCTCAACACTCTCTTCAGACTCTTGGTTTTTGCCACACAGAGCCTGGCAAAATCAAACAGGTTTTGAAATTTAAAACCTGTCGGACATTTTCCTTTCTTTTATTGACCCTACTTGACAGAGAGTAAAGGTTTTTCTGCTACATCTACATATGAAGTGACAGAAAAAGCCTCAACCTCACAAAAGCCTCTGTTGTCCCATGTAGCAGAGGCTGTACCCTGATTGTGGGCTTGCTCAAGAGAAGGAATGGCATATGGGCAAGCAACAGGTGTTCAAACAATAAGACATCATAGTAGCACCGAGACATGGCAAAGTTTTTGCCAATATTTTCATGTTTCAGTAGACTCAATTGAACTTAACTGATTCTCTCCTAAAATAGGAAGCAACTTTTGCAACAAAAATTATCTGGTTGAAAAACCTCCCACAGTTTGAACTTCAAATATTTGTCCTTTCCTACTCAAATCACTTTATTTTATAAAAGTAGATTTTAAAAAAATATTGATTGGTGCATTGTGACCATACTGAGAATTCCCTTATAAAGGGAATATATTCTCTTCTCTACCTTCAAAACTTCCTTTCATAAGCCAACCAACTTAAGGAGTTGCAATGGCTTTAAAAACCTCAATCTCTATTGGAGAGTCACCAAAATTATCTCTTTAATTTCTCAAGGGAATGTATACTTGTTCTTTGCAGCACAACAGAGATGGCACCCTATCTCATAGAGCTTAAATTTATTTTGCTTTCTTTGTTTTCAACAGAAAAGTTGCATTGGATAGGAAATTAAAGGATCAGCTTTTTCTCCCATAGTAAATGCTTTCATTTTTCATTCTAGGGTTTCCTAGAAAATCACAAATAGCCTAGTATTCAGCTTTTTTTTTAACCTAAACATGTATTTAATTTTTTTTTTTAATAAAATGGAAAAGAAATACATTATTTTTACTGTGTTATAATCATACCTCTTGTAACATTTGTTCCAAGTCTTCCTTTTGTGCACTTGCAAGAATGAAAATGATTAGTTCTTTATTCCCCATTTCTCTGTCTGGTATAAAAAGTATGCCAAATATATCTCTGTTGTAAGTCCTTTGGACACAATGGGGTTGCAAAGGGTTTGAATGTTACTCATTGTGTGCAACCCATAACCTCATTTTCAGCAGGATAGGGGTAGAGGTTCCCTGTGCTTTTATTTAGAGCTACAGCTTTCATTAAATTTCATTACTTCTCCCAGTGGCTGTAAATAGAAGGTGTACCTTAGGAAATTTAATTCCTTTTTCTGTCAGCTTGTGTGATAAAGGTGTGGCTTCTAAATGAAGGTTTATCTTACATGGAGGGAGAGTGAATCAAGGATATATAGGAGAGGATTTCAGTTTTATGCTGAAACTGATCAACGCTACTGAAAGAAAAATTAAAATGGTTATATATTCCACCAGAATTGCTTCATTAAAAAAGGAATTATCTTCTAGAACTAGACTGCAAATGCAGGAAAGCCAAGCATAGGAAAATAAACTAGAGCTGCACAATGCATAAAATTAATTATTGTGATTAAGAATGTTAAATTAGGTCTGGTTTGGGTCCCTGGTTTTCTGATAGGTACAAAAGTAAGGAAATTATTTTTTCTTCTATAAACTCTCCTGATTAAATAAACTCTGGCTAAATCTGTAAACGGCTGTGGTTTTGCTCTTTTGAGCTATTACCATTGCATTGTGCACTGTGAAAAATGTAGTAAATTTTCTATATTGACAGTGGCCTTTTCTTTTGTTTTTTACTATCCTTATTTTCTTTCTTCTATTATTGAATTTCTCATAAGTACTGTGTGAAATTGACCTCTTACCTAGTTGGCATCACTCTTACTTCAGAGGTGTGAAGGTTTCAGTAAAGTTTTTCATTAGTCTCTTGTGAAAAAACCAGACTCATAATATCCTTAGAACTGTGCTATACTCACCTTTGTCACTCATAATCCTTCTGTTTTTCCACTGCACTTTTTTATCATTTTATTTTCTGCTCAGCTACAAATATCTATACTTATGAAGTACTCATCACCATGGTATCCAAGTACACTTCAGTTTATTAAAAGGATTATGTGACATGACTGCTTGCAATAGCAGGGGATTAGACATGATGACGCAGGTTCCTTCTAGTCTCCTGTTTCTATAAATTAATACCATAAAGCATTTCCCTAAAAATAGGTACCACTTGGAAGGTCACCATATAACATTTAAAACACCGCCAGTTTTGTTGCAATCATGAGATGTCCAAGGACTCCACCTTCCCTCTTCCAGGTGAGTTCTTGTTAGCAGCAGGTAGGAAAACTCTGCAGGCTTGTGTTGAATGCCAGCTGTCTTGTCCTGGCTCAGATACCCCCCAGAGTGGGGGAAAATGTGGCAGGCCAAAGTATAATGGGTTTAAATAGAAAAAGTGTAAATTAACATCATGTATTAGGGAGGAATGCCTTATTTAGAGGATACTGAGGCACTGAAACAGGTTGCTCAGAGAAGTTGTAGATGCCCCATCACTGGAAGTGTTCAAGGCCAGGTTGGATATGTCTTTGAGCAACCTGGTCTAGTGAAAGGTGTCCATGTCCTTGACCTTTGAGGTGCAACCCAAGTAACTCTATGGTTCTATGATATAGACTGTGCTGTGTATGACCAGCTTTACCTGTAGTATGTAGTGTAGTATACACATGGCTTAGATGAAGGCCTCTGAAATGGCTCTCAAAAAGGAGGGTTGGTAGGATATACATATCTACGAATTAATCTTTTTGAATTTGTTACATTTTTCAGTGTTGTTTCAAAAGTCAAAGGTTATGTTATTACCAAGTCATTCTGGATTGGTATGGTAAATTTTTTTTGTTTTCTAGAATGGTCATTCACATTCTTGGAGCAGGCAATGAAATATTTTAATTTGTTTGGGATTATGTTTACCAACCAGCCAATGACAGTCGAAATATATTTCCGCTGGTCCAAACAAATTGTTATTGGACCAAACTTAAATTAGTAAATCATTATAACCATTCCAAGAGGAAGAGTCTCTGTGTTTTGTAATACAAGGTTACACTAGCATATATTTCATGCATTTTTTAAAAATATTGATAAATGGAGAGTCAAACAAAAATATACCAAGTAAGTAATTTTAATAAATATTGCTGTTTGCACTCTACTGAAAGTTGTTGCTTCATTTCTAGCCCTGTGAAAATCAGGTGCATAATATGAAGGAGTAGGAACAGATTCTCATGGTGACATTGCAGCTGAATGGCTCTACGCTTGTTGAGTTCATCTCCTTGCACGGTAGATCAGTGCAGGGCCTGTACTGTATGCAGTACAGCAAATGTAAACACCCCTTCATCAGAAACTTCAGCTTTGTTCGTTTGCAAACAGAGCTCTGCTCAAACCAGCAGGAGATACTGAAACCTCAGAAAATTGAAGTACCACCAGTCTCTGGTCCCATTTCTTTAACAGTGTAAAAATTTTTGAAGTGACATGAGATAAAGCCTTGAAGGGCTTATATATATTAGGGATATGATTTCAGTTTGGGTACTATATCCAAGTTAGCTTTGGATCTAGCTGTCTTAGATGTGGCAAGTAACGAAATGGCCTAGGCATGTGTTTGCTAATCAGGCAATTTTTAATCTGCTGAAGTTAGTAGTGGAGCTATTTAACTTGTGTTCCAATAACTTAGTCAAGAACACTGTTCCTAGCCAAGTACTCTTTTGTGGAAGACTGTTACCTCCACAAGCTCTTGCATTGAATGTTAAATACTACGATCAAGATTCAGATCAAGATTGTCCTATCAAGCCAAAAGAACAGGTTTGCTGTTCTTGCTGTCCTGTGCCCACCAGGACCTGTAGGGACAGGGAACATTTTTCTGTAAGATATTTTTGCAAGACTCAGAGAGTTTAAAGACATTTTAAAATGGGAAAAGTCTCACTTCATCTCTTAAAATGGTCTTGCTGTAGACAAAAATCCCCAACAAAACAGCCTTAAATATTTATTGAGCTGTGGGTGTGGACAATAAAGTTTTTGGCTGTTAGTGTGCTAGACCATTGTGAATATAGTATGATCACTAGTTTACTAACAGATGGATAACCTTTTAAAGCCAAGCTGTTATATATTTTTACCATTTTAGTCTGGATGTAAATCAGCTTTTTTACCTTATGTTGTGCTTTTCATTTCTTATGTCAGAGGACAAAATCTCTTTCAAATTGTGCTTCTGAAAACAAGAAACACTTCTGTAATCCATATGCACTTCTTCACCAGACCAATACTTGCCCTGGGTATTCCCCTGCTAGAATAATATCTCTGCCTGACCTCAGGGCCTCATTTCCTGTCCCATCCTTTCCCTATATCAGTGGAATGGTGTTCAGTTGATTGAAGGCCAGGTACAACAGACCTAGAAGATGTCATGGCAGATGCCAGGCCTAGGGATATTTTGTCAGTCTTTTTTGTTTGTTCAAGTATTCTACCATTCATTGGTTTTGCCATCTGTTGTGCTTTGCCTGGTGACTCTTTGTTCTTACTGACTGTGTAGTAGAATCTGCTGCCTACATTTGAATCACAGATCCTGGACCAAAATCAGAGCTTACATCCAACACCATCTCCCATAAATACAAATTTAAAATTACGTAATACACAATGTACTCTAGACATTAATTACAGTATATATATATAAATAAATAGATGTTTTCACTGGTTTGTTATTAAAGAACTGCACCTCTGAATATGATACAATGTACTAGGCAGCATATTCTAAAATTAAGTATATTGTGTGTCTACATGCCACTTCTTTATTGATTCCAAAGGCTAATGTCAAAGACTCATTGTATAACCTTTCTTGAATTATTTCAAACAGAAGAGTATCAGTGGAGGCATAGTAACTGATTAACAATGAGTTAACAGCCCCTTCATTTTCCTTAGCCTAAAAATCAAAATCTAGTTTTTACTCAAAAGGAAGTGATTGATTGAAGAAGGCAAGCAGTATGGCTAAAGAAAGCCACATTGGAATTCTTA
Organism: Trochalopteron elliotii; assembly: GCA_024734555.1. Classification (NCBI taxonomy): domain Eukaryota; kingdom Metazoa; phylum Chordata; class Aves; order Passeriformes; family Leiothrichidae; genus Trochalopteron; species Trochalopteron elliotii. The sequence goes on from JANPWX010000016.1 coordinate 5,734,297, forward strand.
TGAAGGTAAAAGTAAATAAACTAAAACCAGTCTGAAGTAATTAAATTGAGCAAATTGGGTGAGATCTGAGAGGTAAATCTTACATAAAAAAGTGAGGAAAAGCTTTTAATTTTCAGAAGTACAGTACTACTTAGAGAAAAAAGAAGTAAGAAGAGTAAATAGGGACTGACTTGGCAAAATCACAAACTCATTACTGACATCAAAGAATAAAAAGTAGGTGAAAAATACAAACCAAGTCAAATTGTTACGGGTGTGTATAAGGAAATTATAGAAGGATATATATATAGGACAACTAGCAGTGTAAAGGAAATTAAGTGTAAAGGAAATAGTTATTTAACTATTGTCAGGGAAAGAGATTTTGAGGATGATCTGTTCCTTTTCACTGAGGATTGATGATGCTGAAATGTAGCAGTGTTTAATGGTTGCTTTTTCTATTGGTTTTCACAAAAAGAAATTTGAAGCAACATGGTGAAAGGCTCCTTAGTATAATTATTACCACAAATTGTTGAAAGAGCTCAGGCAAAACCATGGTACAGTGCAGGTAGATAACACAGATATTTTCTTATGAACTCCTTCACAAGCTTCAACATGAGCTAATTACAAAAGGAATAATGACTTTTACTGGTTATTGTGTGAAGGATACCTGACACAATAATGAAAATGTGCATCATGTTATCTTTTGAAAACAAAAAAGGGGAGTCAAGGAATCATAGGTCAAGCAGGTTTTTTCTAGAAAAAAACTATGGAACAAATAACAAAACATGCTTTTATAAGTATGAGGAACATAATAAAATGAATAATAATATACAATTTTCAAAAATTAATTGAACCAACCTAGCTTAGTTTCCTTTCGTAGCAGAATAATAGACCTTGTGAGCTGCTACTCCTAAAACTGTCACCTGGGATTGAATAAGGATTTTGTGCAACAAGACAATTAGAATTGTTAGGCAAGTCACACTAAGTCATGGCTGTCACCCTGCCTGACTTCCCAGTCATTAGAAACTCCTGTCCTCTTTACACTGACTCTTTTCATGGTAACTCACTGATGTGGGTTTCTTTCCAAGATTACAGAAAAAAGCAACCCTAAATTTATGTTTTAGCAGGCATTCTGGCCAACCACCAGAAGAGTGAAGTATACAAATTAAATAACTTTTTAAAAGTGTTTAAAGAAAATTACAAGAGAATATAAAATAATTTTGAATCCTTTCCTCCACTGTAAAGGGCAACAGAGACATTCTGACAGGTCTTTAAAAATGCTTGCTATTATATGGAATCTAAGTGTGGAATAATGGGTACAAAGAGGTGTAGATTATTTCTGTTTTACTCACTTGAGTGTGATTTGATTGAGTCACTGGAGGGGAGCAGCAAAGGCCAGCTAAGACACAGGAGGTTTCTCAAGGGGCAACAGAGCCAGCAGGGCAGGCACCCACCAGCTGGGACCCAGGTGCACATGAGCAAGGGAGCAGAGCAGACCCAGAGACCACGTTGGACTGAGAGTGCAGAGCAGCAGGCAGGTTCGTGGAGATCAGAGCACAGCTCTGGGTCAGGCCTGGTGAGGAGAGCCATGGTAAGACACAGACCCATCATCACTGAGGCCATTAAGTCTTATTAGTGCCCTCAAGGCACTTAATTTGGACCTTGCTATTTCTGTATGCAAGCAAAGATGTATAAAGGTTGCTGGCAGAAATTACTGTTGTCTATGTGTACTTTTATATAAAATCTCAAGCCATTTTCTAAACAGTTTCATGATTTCTTTATCTTTCTCACCTTACCTGTTATGTTATTTAAACTTTTCTGCGCTGTGATTAGAGTTATAGCCAACAGTGCCTGGGAAACTTGAAAATATTAAAGAATTGAGAATTAATTGTCATAATTTTCCAAGGCTCAGCAGTTTGTCAGAAGCTGTTATGGATGGTTTACTACTGCTCTCCAGCTATTGCAGTTGTCTCACCAGTGTTTGATATCCTTTAAATTGACTTTGCACAGGCATAAGCCAGAAGTGTTTGCAGCTTCAGCACGGATGAAGCAGGAAGGATTAAGGTCCTCTACTAAATATATGCCTACTGTAACATGCATCTGACATTTGGGATAAGAGCAAGTAATATTTTTGAACCTGCAAAAAGCTGGGACAAACAACTTATCAAACAGCTGGGACACCTGCTCCCAGGCACTAAGATTCTTTGTTTATTTTAATATTTACAGTTTTTCTCTGCCCAAAAATTCTTTGATCAAAGACTCAGAAGATGTGTACACCAAATATCAAAGCAGTACAAACCACAGAAAGGCCTTACTAGATTAAAACTAAAAATTCAGGCCAAAGTTTCTGAACTAAGGTTTCAAATGGACTGTGACGCATATAGAACACAAGAGTAATATTTTGTAAAAAAAGTACAAGAGTAACTTTTGTAAACAAACTCCTCCTTAGTGGCCTCAAGGCCACTAAATGGAGCAGAGAACTTAAAAATGGAGGGAATAAAATAATTATTTAAAGAAGTCTTTGTTGTTCCAAGCTATATTTGTTTTGTCATTTGTAACACGCTTTTATTACTGTGGGAACCTCCATTGCTGGATGACGTCAGAAAAGTACCTTCAAGGCATCATCCTGGTCAGCAAAATAAATGGCAGTTTTGCCTATAAATCCTTGAAAATATTTCCCTTCTTGTTGCCAAAAAATTGCTTTTCTTTCACACGGAAGTTCTTTCATAACCACTGCATAGAATTTAGCCCTTTGTAGTCCTCTTGCAGGCAAATAGAATCAAACAGGTCAGTCTTCAAGTCACTAATTTTCTAGACTAAAACTTGTCATCTCCCAAGAGAGAACATATAACTTAGAAATATTTTAAGAAACTGTTTCTTTTTTTCTTTTTCAGTTAGCAAAATGTATCACAAGTCAGTGTCCTGGCATCTATATTTCACACTTGGATCACCAGTTCCGTCTTACATCAGTATTTAATATTTAAACTATTAGATTTGTCAAATTTCACTGCTAAAAGGACTTAAATGCTGTCATTTGCCATCACAGGCTGTGTAGTCTCTTAAGCAGATTGAGCTCTACTGCTATCAAAGTATATTGGAAAGTGCATGATTTTTAATTATTTCTTTGAGCTGAAGTTTACTATGCTCCATTATGTACATACATTTGGTTTGAAATTAGAGAAACTTCAGTGTCCCTACTGAATCTCATGAGTCTCTACTTATAGATATTTTATACAAGATGTATGTATAAACTAAATAATCTGCAGGAATTTACTTATGAATTTGTTAGAAGCTTTTCAATAAAACATTTTTCAGCATTCTAAAATCTAGAATTGACATTCATAATTACTTTGACCTAACTAACTATATGAATTTGAAGGAAAATTGCTGCTTAATGAGAATGAATGCCAAGTACTATTTATGGGAAAGGTTTATCAAATCGACAAATGCAGGCTGGGAAAAGTGGAAAGGATTCTAGGAAAGGTTGAATCTAAGCTGATAGCTCTGGCAAACATTGTCCCCACAATACTGCTAGGTATAAAGGGAGGTATAGTTGTACACTCCTTCCAAACAAAATTCAGTGGCTTGTAATGTTCCTGGTGTCTGAGAAAACACCTTGAAAATATTAGAGAAGACTTCTTAAATACCCTTTTTTCACAGTCTCTGCAGATATTGGAATGTTTTCGTGGTGTTTCATTGATGTATCTTTGAGCACGGGATATGAAAAACACAAGAAAAACTGAAAGTGGGATTCAGATATTTTTTATGATATTTTTACTTTACTTTTACTTTATTGAGGAAAAATTACAGGAGTTGATACTGCTTTAGGAAAACAAAAAGAGCAATGAACTTCATTGTTCTAATTAATCCTTTTATTGGAATTTGTTAGAATATCAATGTTTCCTTCATTTCACCAGGTTCTCAGGGCAGACAGCTTACTTTCTTTTGGTTTTAGTGACTGAAACCAAGTGAAGGACAACAGCTGACTTTGTCCTTGTGTCACTCTCCAAACCCTTAATCAGATGTTGCTTGGATCATTTTCCCTAAGGTCATAACAAACACAGGCAAGTAACATTGTATGCATGACCACCTTTCAGAGACCCAGTTTTGGTGGTAACTGACTTGCTGTCTATGCTAAATATGTTTCAGTGTTAGAATACTTAAGAAAACAATCCTCTTCTATTAGTTCTTATCTGCTACTCTTGAATAGTATGTAAGACAGGAAAAAAAATATACAAGCAAAGGCAATTCATTGAATAAAACAGTTTATATCCTGGCATAAGCATATTCAGAGATCATAATCTTACAGAGAATTCATGAATTGCACAGACAGGTTCTCTAAATAACCAGCTATCTGTTAATAAGGAATAATTAAGGTCTTTGAACTGTGGACAGATGCATGCAATTAGAAACAAGATCACATTATTTTTAATAATGGAATGCAGATTTACAGCAAGGGAACAGGTGCATAAATGTCATGGACCATTAAAACTTATGAAGCATGTGGAGAAGCAAGTCAATTCATCCCCCAAAGACTGCAATAGGCTTGTTATTTTATAGTAAGGAATATGGCAATAATTTTGGAAAATGTTTTTGCCCCAAGTAAGACTTTTGCTGCTGGATGTGCATGATTTTTTCTCCTTAATAGTACTAATATGTTGTGGTGCATGATTGAGGTTTTCAAAGTTGTATATGTATTTTATTTATTTTGTGTTGGTATGTTCCTTTTAAAGCCCCTTCACCTATTCCCAAACCTACATGGTATCTCCCTGATGGGAGCACCTTGCCAATCACCCTGATTGACTTGAGAGGAGATCATCTCTCATTTGGATAGGTGTTCCAGCACCTGCCTTTTCCAATTGCTGTGTTAAGTGCCCCTGTCCTGGACCACCCATCCACCTTTCCCCATTGACCCGAAGTCTCCTCCTGGCCCAGGCTGTGCCCTTGGGTACAAAAAGGAGAAGGACAGGCCAGACCTTGCTTTTTGCACGTGGAGCTGCACTGAATAAACATCTTCCAAACCCATGGCATAGCCCGCTCTTGATTTCCAGCCTTAACCTCGCTCAGCCAGCAGGATTGAGGAACTCACAGACTGTTTCAGTTGGTCTGGGGTCTACTGCTTAGCCAGTAAGCAGCCCCCATGCGACAAACCAACTACACTAATATTTCAGTTTGCTGGACATTTTTTACTCAGACTGTGTTCTATATTAACTTGTGTTATCTATGCATCTTGAGAATATGAGGTATCAGTTAATATCTAACCAGCAGTCTTACCTTTAAAGATATATCTCTGAACCTAGCCTTAGCTTCCTCTATGGTAACTCACAGACATAATTCTTCCAGCTCTTTTGGATGTTTTTGTGGATGGTTTCCCAGTAGCTCATTTGGTTCGCGGGGTAGGATGGGAAATGTTAACCCCTTGTTTAGCAGTGACTGAGAAGACAGAGGAAAGAATACATCTCCTGTATGCCCTAACCAAGAGCAAAAAGATACAGCTGAAGTTTCCTCATCTGTAATGGCAAATGTCTTCTTGCTGCTCTTGAAATATCCATACAGAAATAAAATGTTACAGTAGAAACACTTGGTAAAGTGCAATTTGAAGATTTTTTTTAAATGTGAAACTAGGAGTCCTAGCCACTAGCACTTTGAGTGCTTCTTCTGAAGAATAGCTTGGCCTGATTCCTTCTTGCTTTTAATTGGCCTAATTCCATAGCCAACAAAGAGCTGAATTGACATTAGCAGCAATGAAGATCAGTTGCAGACTTGCAGCAGTACAATGCATAGTGAGCCTGGAGAGGAAACACCCTGTGTATATATCCTTAACATAATTAGACAATCTGCATTTTTTAAAGTATTGCTGGTTCAGTAAAAGTTCACTTACTTAATAAAAAATATTTCATAGTAACTATCATTATTGTATTTTTTGCCATAAGATAGATATTGATGACTGATATAAGCAGTAGGAATCTGCCCTGGGATATCTGCATCTCCTCTAGAGGCTTATTTTTTAAAGATACACTTGCAGAGAAAGGAAATAGTTGCTTTCAAGAAAAACAGAGCCAATGATGAAGAAAATCAAGCTGAAAGATTAAAAGTTTTTTGGATCTCTAAAAACCCACTTTTGAAATGCAGTCTTGCTTAAGGAGCTTTAAACTAGATTTGAAGTGGTACAGGAATATAGCAGGCTCGACATAATCTATGCAATGGGGACAAGTGAAGGTACCACCCAAGTAGCTAAATGAGAATTAAGAGGAGATACCTCCAACAAGTACAAGCAAAAGGTGTAACCATGAGACAGGACTATTGGGGTCTCCCTTTGCAACCTGACTCAGATATTGACATACTCAAGCACTTGTATCAAGTGCCTGTACACCAATGCACAAAGTATGGGGAACAAGCAGGAGGAGCTAGAGATCTGCGTGCAGTCACAGGGCTTTGATCTCACTGCAGTTACAGAGATGTGGTGGGACAGCTCACGTGACTGGAATGCTGTCATGGAGGGGTACATGATGTTCAGGAGAGAAAGACCAGGGAGGCATGGTGGTAGAATCATCCTCTGTGTGATTCAATGCTTGGAATTTATTGAGCTCTGTTCTGGGGTGGATGATGAGTGAGTTGAGAGCTTAGGGCAAAAGGGCAGACTAGTAAGGGTGATGCTGTTGTGGGTTTTTGCTACAGGCTGCCTCATCAGGAAGAGGGAGTGGATGAGGGTTGATACAGGCAGCTCGGAGCAGCCTCACAGTCACAGGCCCTGGTTCTTGTGGGGGATGTTAACTTTCCTGACTTAGTCTAACCTGGCCAAGGGTGTCCAGGACAAAAAGAAAGGATTCTTAATATACATTAAATACAAAAGGAAAACAAAGGTGCTTTGTTTTCAAAAACAAATTCAGAAACAAAGCCTGTTACTAAATGAAGGGGGGACCCTGGAAACAAAGGACACAGAGAAGGCAGAGTTTCTGAATGCCTTCTTTGCATTGGTCCTCACTAACAAGACCTTCTCAGGATTCCCTGATGCAGCAGACCAGGATAAGGGAATGTTGAAAGTGCATTAAGAAGTGCACTGCCAGCAGATTGAGAGAGTCCTGTTTTGGGCTTCTCAGTAAAAGAGACATGGAGCTCCTGGAGGGGGTCCAGTGGAGGGCTACAAAGATGATTGAGGGACTGGAACATCTCTCTGATAAGAAAAGACTGAGGGAGCTGAGCCTGTTCAGCCTCCAGAAGAGGTGACTGAGAGGGGCCCTCATCAATGTCTGTCAGTATCTGAAGGGATGGTGTCAAGAGGATGGACCAGGCTCTGCTTGGTGGTGCCCAGCAATAGGACAAGAGGCAATGGGCAGAAACTGATGCACAGGAAGTTCCTCCTGACCATGAGGAAGAACTTCTTTACTGTGTGGGGTGACTGAGCACTGGGACAGATTGCCCAGAGACGCTGTGGAGTCTCCATCCCTGGGGATATTCAAGAACCATCTGGACACAATCCTTTGCCATCTGCTCTAGGATGACCGTGAAGGAGCAGGGTGTTTGGACCAGGTGACCCACTGTGGTCCCTTCCAACCTGACCCATTCTGTGATTCTGTGAGCAACACAGTACATGGAATTTCTTTCTGTATTAGTTGACACATGAAATTAACAGTATTTTAGGGATTTTTTTTCCCCAAAATATGTAGCCATAGAGATTGTGTAGGCCTAACATTGAAAAGTGAGCACATAAATATACTCTGTTTCACTCAGAACAAAAATATATTTTTATTCTGACAGAAAATAATGTCAAATTAATGACAAAGTAAAACTAGAATACTTTTAGTCAGAAATGTTCACCCAAAAAGCTTTAACAAGAGGTATTTGTCCTGTCAAATATATTAGCTCCCTTCTTGGCTCTTGATGAAAGTTTCTCCCATGGGATGCTCTGCACTGTGGCTACCATGATTCACTCTTGGGTTATCTTGGCCTTAAGCAATGTTTCTCCCAGAAGGGTGCTTCTAGGAATTGTCCATTCCAAGGATCACTCCCACTACACAGCATGGAAAAGCCTGAGAAGGCTTGGGTCCCTTCCCAGGCCCATGGTCATATTTTCATGAGCTTTGTGCTCTGAAACACCCACAAGCACATTCATTGCCAGTCTGAGATTGGGTAGATTGTACCTACAGTGTGACATTGCAAAAAAAATATTCAGTAGGTGTTGGCACAGACTTAGGTAGAAATTTAAGGTCACTGAATAAGTACCAGGGAGGTGAAGGAACTGGACATTTTATGGAACATTACAATCAGACAATTGGAAATGATTGCACCCTGGCTGAAACTTATTTGATATTTTGATGTTATTTTATAATATTTATTGATTTTTGGGGTTTTTTTTGATGGAAGCAGATAATTTTCATGTTTTTCTGGAAAAAGAATTGTCTTTGTTTAGAAGTATTTATAAGCTATAAGTGTTTAATTGATAATTCAAGAAAATGACATTTTCTGAGGAAATTTTCATGTTATCAGTGATTATGGTTTCATGAATATGTTCCATATTCTGAAGAATGTTTTTTTTCTGACACACTTAAATTTGCTATTCTGTTGTTCCAATTAAATTTAACTGTCAAAAGTCAAGATGATTGGGTGTGGTGCTCATTAATTACATTAACATAGCATTCCAGACCACCCAAAATCATTGTCATATTGATTATTTTAGAGGCGTTTGCAAACTTTAAATCTCTTAATCTAGGCCCTACATAACATGAGCAGAATAGAGCCCAAAAACTGCAATGATGCATTCTTTTGCCTGTGTCAAGAAGATGGACTGCTGTTCTGGACTGCTGATGGTGTTTTATTTTTAATATATATGCTATTTATTTATTTAAAGTGCAGCACCTTCATTCTTTAAATGCTGAGAGTTGTAGATCTAAAGCCCTGCTCTTAAATGTCAGCATTTATTTCCAAAGAAAGAGAACAGTAAAGATTTATTTTTCATAATCATGGCTACCCAGTTATTTGGAAACCTGGGGCTGTGGACTGTGAACGCAAAGGCTGCAGTCTGTCTTAATGACTGGAGAATGGACATCCTCACTACAGTGGTGTGAAATTCCTGGAAGTGCTGCTCTCTCCTCAGCAGCATCACTTCAGACATTGCAGGAGATGTCTGCCTCATCCATATTCAGGCACTGAGAGCACTGTATTGTCCTGTGCTGAAAAATCAATACCGTGCGTGAACACTGTGTGTGCTGAGCCTATTTGATCTCTGTGGTTGTCATGGCTACACTTCAAGGTATTGATTCATCCACAGGGATCTCAGGGTTGGATGGTCCCTGTATTGAGGCAGAAATCTTTTGTCCTGTGAAATCTAAGCACATTCTACAATGAACCCTATTTCACATATGCTTAGACCACCAAAACTGGTTTGCTTATTTTTTTTTTCTTTCTCTTCTACGGGTATTGGTGGAAGGAACAATTTCTCAAATATTTCCTGCAAATTCCAACAGACTCTATGATTAGTGATGTTGCAGACATGATAAAATGCATAGTGAAAATTATATGGATAAAATGAAAGACACTCAAAATACTGATGTTTTTGCTTCATTGAACACAGTGAATCACTCAGACTGGGTGTATTCTCACTGGCTGTTCCTTGGATCATTTTGTTCATGTATTGGATCTATCTCTCTGGTCAATTTAAAGTAAATCAATTGAAAAGATGCTGATTGGAAAGGACTATAATTTGCATTAGAACTCTTTATTAGAAAATCTGCATTTTATATAGTTTCCTACCATTTATTCAGTATTTCATACTGTTTATTCAGTTTACTTTTTTTTGTAGATGTATATGTATGCACATAAGTGTATTTATAAACAGCAGGTCCAAAATTGCTTATGAGATACATATGCCCTAATTTTATCCAATAACTGTGGCACCCTATTTAGAGACCTTTTGGTTTGTATTTACCAAAGTAACTGATCCATCTGTGCTTGCTATTGGCTTTGATTGCCTGGAACAAGTGTAGCAATTTAGGTAATCATGTCTTAGCCAGTTTTACTGGCAGAGAACTGATTAAAGTAATTGGTAAGGTAACACAACAAGATTGTGTCTTGTCTAAGACCAAAACATAAGTATTTGAGGTCCAAACCTCCACCAAGTAATCTAATCTCCCATGGTTTTAGATCAATTATATTTTGTATATTAGCATTTCTGAAATCATATTATTACTGGATAAAAAGACCAACCTAGCAGAAATTACCAAAACATGCAGAAAGAAGGTAGTCAAACAGTATCTTATATCTATAATCAAGTGTTAGATTCTATGAATAGGTGGTGTTGCCTTATGTTACAGAGTAGATCTTTCTGCAAAAACACAAATAATGCAAAAGAATGTTGGTCGGCCAATTCATACAAGAAGTGTGTTCCTAGTGTCTTGCGCATTGAGAACACTGGGCTTCTCTCTTTGGACAAGGTTGCAGATACATGTTTTGAAAATGTTGCCTTGGGTTTGGGTTAAAGGGTGCTCTGGTAAAGGGCGACATGCTGTTTACATTCACACCATAAAATTTATCAAATGTGAAGCCCCTGTCTTGTGCAGAAATGGCTTTCTCAGTAAAATTTGTCTATTCATTCTACCCACTGACTGGATAGAAGTCAACGAAAAATCCTGAGGAATAAAGGCAGAGAAGGTTGCCTCAGATTTCTGCTTCCTCTGGGATGACAGCTGAGCTTCCCTGAGGGATTGTTTTTTTATTTGACTGTGGCATCCAGGTGAATCCCACTCCAAGGTGTGTCTTTCCTTCACTAAGGCTTGTGATGCTGAAATTTATGGAATTATTTTCTTCAGAGTGAGGTACTAAGGCCCCCTTGTAATTTCTGTCTCTATTTCTGGTGTTAATAGCAGTAAACTTACCCAGTTTGTGTCATCTCTGCTAAGAAGCAAGAAAAATGCCTTCATGGGAAACCTACCAGGTTTCCTAAACTTTAGGCAGTTCCAAATAATTTTGTATTGCATTTATGTAAGCCTATATTCCCTCCTGTTTCCTATTACATACGTTAGTTTTCCATCTGTGTTTTCATTCTTTGAAACCATTGATGGTGTATAAATATTGGAGATGGTTCTATACATGGAGGAAGTACTCCTAAAGATTTTCTTTTGATATACCTATTTGATTATTAAGAATTGAGTGCTGAACTTAATTCCTTTGTTGGATCTTAAGAAGGTGTTTCTGGAGAAAAAACTGTTCTGTTTCTGATATCAAGAACAAGTTAACCTCTCTTTCTGTACACAACTGACTTTCTCCTTACCTTCCTAGAGTTTTCTGTACTTTCTAGCATCATTTTCTAATAGGGTGAATACTATTTAATGTCTCCAGTTTTGAGGTCTCTTCTTATCTGGGTTTTTTAAATTTTATTCATTTTCCATGAGACATTTTTAGTAAGAAGACAAAAACTAAATAATTGTTATTGCCAAAGCTGTGCTCCTGAATGAAGACAGACAGGTTCCTGCAGTTAATCTTATCCTGACTTGTGCTCTACTGTTTTATAAATTCCTTTAAATCCAAAGCATAAATTGTTAGGCTTTGTATTGCATTCAGAGCCAGTCCTAAGATGTTTCTTTTCAAAGGGTGTGGTTGGAATGTGGTGTCATGGTGACAAACTTGGAGAATAACACAGATGATGTTGTATGACAAAAGAAGCAGAAAACCTGGGACTGAAGGGAAATGAGGTAGCACTGGTTGCTGTGCCTCTGATAACTTCATCCCAAGCTTTGTAGTGCCGTATCTCTACTGAAAATGGAATGGTGATAGTTAAGATCTACTTAAAATCATGGTGGAGTTATTGTGTTTACTTTTCAAGAACAAAGTTGGACAGGAAAAGCCTTCTCCATCTTGGATAGTTCTTGGTGGTGGTGATTTTCTTTTTTTTAATTTGAAGTATATACTACCAAGAGAAAGCAAAAAATAGTTACATTTCAGAGACTTATAGTGCTCCATCTCTGGTTACTGCAGATAGTCTAGAAAGCTTTTTAGGAGTTCAGAAAAACCTGCAGTTCTTCTTTTTGTAAGAGCCTGGGATAATTCATTCATTTATGAACTGTTTAGGGTCTGAGTTTCAACGGTAATCTGCTTAGTAGATTTTCTTGTAGCTGATGCATTTTTAAACCCTGAGAAAAGAATCTGTTGCAACCAGCTAGTGGCCATTTCTACACAGCTGCTACAGACTGCAACCTTTCTGGAGAATAGTTTAACTGCATGTTCTTTCTTGATTTATGCCTACTTCACAGGAATTAGTAACTCCAAACACTTAGGTGTGCACACATATGCACACTCCCCACAGTTTATGGTGTTTTTAAAAGTCACAAAAGGTATACCATAGCTGTGAGGTAATTCAGTTTTTGTGAGGTTAAGAGAATAATCTACTCCACAGAGAGGAAAATATAGCCTAAATCTTGTTATTGAAGGACTAGATACATCTTTTTTAGCCTTTTGCTTCTCGAGGATAATTTATTATACACTGAAACTCACGGTGCCTGAGGCTATTTAGTTGAAGTCCAACAAAATGTACAATGTCATTGGCAAATGTCATACCTAAGTGTACAACTGTAAAAAGCGAAGACTTCCCATCACCTTTTACCTATGGAATAAAAGGTGTAATTTTTTCATTTATTACCTCCATGCTATATTAGAAAGTGGATTATAAAGGAGTTGTGTTTGAACCAATTCAAAACAGGACAATATAATTTAGTCTGATTTGTGATGACAAAATATGCCATTGCCTCATCAAACACACCAAAACTTGTATTTTGTGACAATCTTGAATTAAAATTCTTGCTAATAACAGCAAGGTCTAAAGAGGAGAGAAATGGCTGTGAGGAACTGCTGCAGCTTAGTTCTTCAGTTTTCTTAACAGCAAAGAGAGATATTAGAGTACAGTTCAAATAATTTACTACTCAAATAGTTCTTTTGCAATAAACATTTGATTATGAGGAACTGTTAGAGAACATCTGTTAAATTGTTTTAAATAACTATGTCATTTAATCGAAATAGCTTCTAGAGCTGTTAAGGTTTCCTTTAGGAAGATTTCAGCATTTGCATCTGCTGAATGATTTATATCCCTGACATTAGCTTAATATTAAGGGGGAAAACACAGTTCAACCTCTGGCAGGCTGGCATGAGATGTGAAACTGTTCCAGGTTGAATTTTCCTTTTTAAATTTTTCATGAAATTCTCTCAGCAGGCCACTCTTCAGCTCTGAAAGAATTTTGAACCTAATAACCATAACTGCTTCAGTCCAGCCATCAGGAAAAAAAAACAAAGGGGAAAAAACCGCTCCACTGGAAAACAAGCATTTCATCAAAACTCTCCTCCTGCTTTTACGGCACCATAATAACACTGAATAGGTTTGGGGCCATCAATTGTAAAATTATCATTTTTCACCAAAGCAACATTATATTAAATGCTTAATTATTCATTGCTAATGCTTGTCATGGTGAAAGATTGGTCCCAGCAATTTTTAAAGCAGTGGGCCTGGGTTTTCTTCCTTGAAGGTTAATGGCTGAGCCCTTGGTTTCATTACCTTGCTAAACGTATCACACCTCATATGTCAAAAAGCTTAGCTTTTTGCTTGCTCCCCTCTCTTTGCCTTAGTGACTAAAAAGCAGCAATACTAAAGATTTGGTAGGGTCTGTTGCATGACTTTGCTGGGGTGTTTGCATTGGGATAAATTGTTCACCCTGGCAATAAGGATGGGTAACAGTAGAAGTGAGGTTGTGGATTTTGTAAGATATAATCCTTCTTTGCTAGGCTGAATCATTCCTGCAGGGGCATTTTTAAAATGGTAGCACTTAGCTTTAAATGGAACAAGATGCACTGAGATTATGAGCAAATTATGCAACTTGCAGAAAGCTATTTACTCATTTGAAATTACATGCATGAAATATTGATGGTGTATTAGTTACATGATGGCAATAAAAGCGGACTGCATTCAGTCTTACTAGGTACAAGGCCACAGGATTACAGACTTAAGCTTTTTCACTGTAAGCATCTGAATGATTAAGGTTTGTATTTATCAGGCCAATTTCAATATAACCTGGAAATACAGGGTGAAGGTTGTTTGGAGTTTTTCAAAACCTTAACAGCATCTAAAATCCCATGTAACAGAGAGGTCATACACTTCACGGACATGGAGAATGGTTGTATTTTTGCTGAGGCTAGAAGAAATTGCTCCTTAATTTTTTTTTCATACTGTTATCCTTATGTACCTTTACAAGTAAGGAGTTTTGAAAACAGGGCTGGGCTCACTGTATTTTGAGCTTTTCTCCACATCTTTCAGAGGAACAAGGTAAGTCCAGGCAACAATATTGATTAGAAGACTTAAAGAGTAGGGAACTTAAACAGTCACTGAAAATTCAAGAGTGACAAAGCAATCCTAACGGCACTATTTCCATTAATATTACCATCACTACAGGAGACTTTGTACTTGATGCTAATTATTGAACTTGATTCCTATAAATAAAGCCATCACTGTATAAATAATGAATTTTGAACCTATCCATATATGTACTAGTGTTCTATAAATATAAACGTAGTAATTTTCAGCAAAGCTATTCAGTGCACTTTAAAGGAGATAAATAATTAATATGAATTCCATTTAGTTATTAAAGAGGCACTGTCAAGATAAAAATCATTGGAGTTTTGAAAAAATTCCCTGATTGCTAGTAGTCAGATTGATGAATGAAACCAAAATAATTTGAAATATCTAGTTTAGGCCTCACCTTTGCTACCTCTATTAATATCCACCCTTTATATACAATGATGGAAAAACTATATTTGGCCAGAGAGCACATGAAGGCCCAGAATTTCCAATTTTTTTTGTGTGCTTTTCACTTAATCTAGAAATGAAAGTAACTGTTTGTTTTCCTAGTTTCTAAGTTTCATTTGTGGTTAGGGGGGAGGATTATTTTTCCTTTGTTTCCCCCATTCTTATCACAAAAAGAATACATTAGAAATTTAAAGTGCTGTAAATGATAGAAATTATACCTTCAATTAAGGACATATATATGTTACAGTTGTGAGATTAGGCACCAGAATATTGGTATCCTCCTTTTCAGGAGTGTCTATTTTGATAACCTCCCAAAAGTGTAGGTCTGTCCAGTAGTTCTCATATTTTGTAGCTAACAGGCAGTTTCACAGAGCTGCAGAGGAAGTGTATGTAACAGAAATGCAGATTTGTTATTTTAAACAAGTGACACTGGGAGCAGAGAAACCATTCAAAAATACATCTCAGGTTTTCCACTCATTTGAAATCAATCTCCTAGTGGCTTTCAGGCAGGTGTATGAAGATCACAGCGATATAATAGAGTGCAATTAGGAAGAGTCACCTTCAACAGGGCAATGCAGACTTTGGAGCTGGGTATTTGTATTAGGAGTTCATTGACAGTTTTTGACTTTGTGCTGGGGCCTTGTTTGTCCAGGAAAAGGGGCAAACCTAATCTCTCCTGCCTGTAGCGGCGCGAATTTTAGGTTCTGAATTTGTCTTTTGTATTTGTATTTGTCTGTATTTAGTATGCCCCTTTCACCCCCCTGCTCCCGATGACCCCTGTGGATTCCTCCCGATGTAACCCCTCCCTCTTCCATTCCCCATTGGGTCAGTGTTTGCCCGCCCAGGGCTGCCCTGGAAAAAGGAGGCACAGGCCCAGCCTCTGGCTCTCTCTCTCCTCACCTCTCTCCATGCTCCTCCGTGTGGAGACAGGGGCTCTGGCAAGGCCCCCTCTGCCACATGGCTGCACTGAATAAACATCCTTATTAACCCAAGAGAGAGCACGTGTCCTTCATCCAAGCCTGACCCACGCAGCAGCTGCTGGGCTGACGGACCCAGCATGAGAGGTTTCTGTGGTCTGGAGGGATTCACTGCTAGCCGTAGCAGCCCCCACCACGAGAGGAAACTGCACCTTCCTATGAGCAGTACCACTGGATCAGATTCTTTGTCCTGAACAATTCTGGCCCAAAGTGTGGCTGCCCCTTAGTAGAAGATCGAAAACCAAGTAGGAGACGCCTGTTGGAGGCTGCAGCTTGACTTGGCTGCTTTACAGCATAGTCAAGATACCACTGTAAGGCTGCCCTTTCTTCAAGTCTCTTCTTACTTAATTCTTCACAAAACCTTTCTATGTTTTTTTTTTTTTTTAATGAACACAATCAGGATATGCTTAATTCAGATGCATTTTGGGCTTGCTGTCATATTTTTTAAAATGTCCTATCCTCATACTAATGTTTGGTTCTACTGTAGCAGAGCATTGACACAGATCATGTAATGAAGGCCTTTTACACTAATAACATTTAGGATTCTAAATGTTATTAGTGCTTTTATTTTATTTCATTTCATTTTTAACTTACTACAAAATATCTGTTTCAGCTAGGCTGTGAAAGTAAAAGTGCTACAAAATGTCCTTCTGAGAAGTTTATATAACAAAACAGAAAACATTTAAGAATCCACATGCAAAATCCACAATTAATAAGAACTATTTGGAAGATAAATTAAGAAAAGGCAGGAGGAGAAAATAATTATTACTGCATATCGCAGAGATAGCTATTGATTTAACAACTATTGATGATAAAATTAATATTTACTCTCTGATCTTAACTGCTTTGCTGTTTGTTCTACAAAGAAATGGTAGAAGGGGCAGAGGAGAACAACTGATGATTAACAGCATTCTTCTGCTGCAGCAGAATTCAGTGTGTTGTTGGCCCAGCCATTGTTTCCCTGTGAAGGTTGCCCAGACTGTCTCCTTTTGCTTATCTTTCTTTGGGAACATTTATACTTGTATATTTGTTATTCACATTGAGACAGCTGGGCAGATTTGAAATACACAGGAAATTTCAGTCACTTGTGCATGTGTGGGTAAAATCCCAAACCTCCTTCCACACAGTATACAAACAGATTTACTTCTAAACACATGGAAATAAGAAATATGGACAAAATATTTAGGATATTTTTTAGAGCTTTTAAATTGAGCATAAACTATGCTCTTTCAGTGTGGCATGTTTTCTCTGTCTGTAAAGGTTAGGTCACATCACAAGAAAGTCAATAATTTGCCAGCAGCATTGCCTAGTGGCCTTTTTAGTTGTTTAGCTCAAACATACTTGAAGTATCAGTGGATCCCAAGGTTATTCTGCATCTCTGGGAGCCCTGTGAAGGGTTTAGGAGTTACCTAAGAATAACTTCAAGATTGTTGGAAATAGGAGGTAGGGACAACATACAAAGACCACTTTTCAGCTTATATTCAGAAATGCTTCTGACACTCCTAATAATAAATGTTGGCTGCTGTACCAGCTGTGAGTTTGCTCCTGCTGTACTCTCTGGGGAAATTTGAGCATGGGCTGAAAGAGCAAGTTCCAGTCCCAGGAGAGGATTGTTCTACTGGCAGAGATGCTCAGCTCAGCTGGAGTAATGTCATGGTGCAGCAATGCTGCTGTCACTGTGCACTGCAGCTGCCTGGTGTGTTCCTGTGCTGCTCTGCTTTATTCAGTGTCAGTGTGCCCTAAAGGAGATAAGGGAAGATCTTTTTGGTCCAGCATGATTTCTCCTCATTCAGGACAGGTGGGCTAGGGTCAAACAGTGCTGTATGACTCTGAAGATTAGGAATTCAGAATATGAAATGAATATTCATCTGCTACATTACCATCCATTCTTGATATAGTATACATGGGAAAATATAACTGCGAGTACCATGATTTTCTGGTGCTATTCCAGGAATAATATTTTTGTTAGTAAATTCCTTTCCTGTCAGCTCTTTAGCTCCTTTCTTTTGCTTTCTTGCTCTCTTGCTTTCTTTCATTGAGCCTACTCTGTCCTTTAAGATAAAACTGTATATCATATTTCATATAATATACATCCTTGCTAAATATAATGCTCTGAATGTTTGATTATTTTACATGTAGAACATAATTAGCCATTTGTTTTCCAAACTATTTTGATTAGAGGTTCTAAATGAATAAGTAAATGGTATCAGCACCACCCTGACAATTATTCTCTCACAGGAACATTGTATCATCTAAACTAGTTGAATATTAGCACTGAAAAAAACACCTCATGCTGTTGTGCTGAACTAATTTCTTTTTAATAGTCTATCCTTAGATAGTCAGCAAAATGCATTGAGTGCTTGGATAGTAAGGGATGGATTACATGGATTCTGTTCCTAATGAACACATCCACCTCCATCTGTTTGCTTTCATTTTGACTGAATGAGTAGGCCAAGATTACAAGAAGAATTGGAGCAATGAAAATAAGTCAGTGTTTTCACAGAGTTTTCTTGCAAGCATGATGGGGAAATTAGTAAGTGTGAAGTGTCTGTCAGTCTGGTGACTTGTTAACAAAGTCCATCCTTCCCAGTGCAGTTCTTCCCTTAAAACCCTACATTGAGACCTCAAAAATGCTGTTTCCTTCAAAGAAGGAAGGCATAGGGAAGATTAAGTGAGTTGTCAACAAACTTTTGGAGGAATTTTTTGAGAGAATATTACTTTCAATTTGTAAAATGGGATTTTTTTTTTTTTTTTCACAGAAGTCCTAATTTTGAGAACATTATTTGGGAATTGACTTTGAGATCATGTTGGTAATTTCCTATCAGAGCAGAATGGATTATATACATTTGACAGTCAAGCTATGAAAACCATGTACCTGAAAGGAACAGCTGTGTTCAGGCTCCTGATTGTGCACAATCTTTCAGCTTCTAAAATTATGGGTAGTGGTGTAGCACATGAAAATATTTGTGCTAGAGATACTCATGCATATCATCCCATCAAGCCAGTGGCATTTGGAAAGAGTGGAAGGTAATATCCAAATGTTTAGGAAATTAATATAAATCCTGGGTAAAGTTCTGCTTCTTTTCTGCACTCTGAGAGAGAAATGAAAGCTGAGCAAATCAAAACCTCTACCTCTGAAATGCTGTTGACTCTGGGAATTTTTTGCTATAGTGTGAAATGTTTCTGCTGGAAAAGACTTACTCATAGTGATCTCAGGCTTATTTAAAAATCCTTCAAGCTAATGGAGACTAAGTGGCCCCTGATTTCTGAGCCTTTGAATTTGAAACCTTAGGGACTGAGAGATATTTGAAGAGAGGTTATACAATGATGCTCTAATATACAAGGCACTTAAAGCTGGAGAGCTTTTATAGTAAAGTTTCCTCTGTTCTCATAAGGGAGCTTGTTTTTGATATTGTTCTGATGCTTATGAAACAACTCAGATGAAATTCTATGAAATACTTAAAAATACATGTTGTCTGCCTTCTTTTTTAAACTGTCTCTTTCAAGGATTGTTGCATCACTGTGGTTGGAAAATAAGACTCTTAGCAAATTGGCAACAATATCTTCCTTATTCCAGCTGTTTTCCAAGAAGTCTGATGATGTAGCTGATAATTAATGATGTAACTTTACCTATTGAGATGTAATGACTTCAGAGAATTACAGGCTGTCTAATGCTAAATCATTTTCTGATGTAAGTTGAAAAGGCAATGCCAAAACTAAAGGTGGTACACTGATCTACACCACACAAGTGACTAGCCAATAGATTCTTATTTCGTTTTGCTTTTTAATATTGAAAATCTTGGGAAAAAAAAAATCTGCTGTATTCATTTCTTTTGGTGGTTCACAGTGTTCTCTCTTATGGTTCCTTACAAGAGGTATGGAAAAATATGTGACACAGAACTGTCAAACATTATAGGAATGAAACGTTCAGGTATTTGTCATTTTGCCCATATTGATCCATCCTTAGCCTGTCTGACACAATCTTCTTCACTATGGGCAAAACAGGGTAGTACAGAAGAGCGAAAGGGCCTGTAAATGGAAATTTCACTTCTTGTATTTCTAATTTTCCATGGATGTGCAGGATAAATTGAAGCAATTCAAAATAATTAAGGCAAGCTAAATCATCACATAGTGTAAGCTGATATCAATTGATGTAAATCAGTTTAACTTTGTGGTATTTATTTCCTTCAGGACTTAACCCAGAATGTATGAAAAAGTAGGATGCATAGATGTATGTTTACATGAAAGCTGTGTTGTTACCCTAGATCTGTATTTTGTACAAATGACAAGGAACAAAAGCCAACCCACTATGGGATGAAAATTGCATTTGATAAAATCATTAATAAATTTTTAAAATTCAAATTAAATGTTTCCTTAGAATTATTTTCCAAATCACAATGCATTAATCATTCTTGGGGGTTTCATTCCTTTTGAAACTAACAATTGTTAATGCCAAATGAAACAAATAATTTATTTATAATGCATATGATAATATAAGAAAATGTTGGTATAATAGAAATGAAAAATATTTAAATGACCTGCCACAAAGGAAGATTTTAATATATATGGTACCTGCACCTGAACACTGAGAGTTTAAAGTGTCTTTCTGTTCTTAAGCTACTTGTGCTAAGCATTATCACTGTTTGATGGATTCTGTTTAACTCAGGTGGGAGAGACATTGACATGCAGACATGTGCTCTGTAGTTTGAGTACCAGACAGAACAAGACACTTTTTGTCTTTTAACATAGTCCAAAGCACCTGCCTTCTTCAATTCTGTGAACTTTCACATGAAGTCTGCACTCTGGGCAGGAGTTGTGGCTGGAGGTCTGATTCTTTCACTCTTGCTGCTTTCCTGTGAAGCATCCCAGATGGCTTCTTTTAGTACTCATGGTGCAAACCTCTTGCACTCAGGTACTGAATTAAGTACCCAGGTACTGAAACACTCTCTGTGCTCCCGGACATCCTCTTATCTGCCATGGGCATTTTTAAGCAATCCCAATAGCCTCCATTTATCTCCTTTGTCCCCACAATATGATCACAGAGCATGGTCAGAGATCTAGACGTGGTTTTTGCTAACCACAGGAGAAGATAGGATTTGCAGTGATTCTGGGCTCAGGACAGATATCAATTGCCTGCAAGGGAAAAGTGGTCATGAGGCACTTCAGTGTTCATGTTGCTTATGGGATCTCATTCCCAGATGCACAGTAGAAGAGCACAACCTTCAATTCAAGCATGGGGAAAATTCAAAGGCAGCAATCCTGACAAAGGAAATAGTTGTGCAACTCATCTGTTTCTTGTTTATATCAGGTGATGGTAATCTTTTGTTGCTACTAAGACAGAATACCAGAAAAATAATTTCCTTTCTGTTCAGACCAGTCACAATAAAGAACTATGTAGGGTATTTCTGTCAAGGCTGTGGTAGGAGAAGATTTCCTATGACAGCTTTGAATCATTTAAATCCTGCAGGTTTATGTAGTAAAGAAGTGGCAGAGAGGTTTTAGCCTGAGGCCCTACAATTTTGAATAAAGGACAGGCATAAAATATAGTCAGAAAAAACATCTTTTGTTAATTCCTAGAAATTTTAACAAAAATCCAGCAATTTTTATTGTTTCTCCTAGAAGCTCAATCATTGGTCAATAAAGCACCCCAGAGATCTTTAGGTTTTGTAAAAATGAGTTTAATGCCTTCTCTCAGTTTTGGAGGAAAGCTCAAAAAATCAAGTGGATGCTGTCAGATTCACAAAAAACACAGATATGTAGTAGATTTTATGCCTTTTAAATGCCAGAAAATTTACATACTGTCTTTCAAGTCCGTGTCATTGTCTTCTTGTAGTCATGAACTGTGAAAGTTCAGGATAACAAATCTGGGCTCATTAGGTGGTGATTATGTTATCAGGCTCCATGCTGAAGTTCTGGCTGGATGCTGCCAACCCTAAAAGTCCTGGCTGTTGGTTTTACCTTTTCATGCCCCACACACTGCTGACCTCATGTCAATCATGCACACTCTCCTGTTGTTTTCCTTGTCTACAGGAAAACATTAGTCACTCACCTGTGCTTCCTCTCCTTTCATTTCCTGCCAGCCCTATACTTAGCAAACAAGCATTCAATAATGTTTTAAAAAGGCCAAGTCCCTCTGGTGACCCCTTTTCCTACAAAGATAAAAATCTCAGGTTGTATTGATGATGCTGATGCAAGCCATGCTTTTGGTCTTGATTAAAAAGCTATTCTTTGTCTCCTCAATTTAAATTCCAAGGCTTAAATTCATCTCAACAAGTGCTGATATCTCGAGTGTAAATATTCAGCTCTGAGCTAGTTTTCACAGTTTTCCTTTAGAGAGAATGTAGAAACAGGCAAGTGTAGACTGTGATTCAAATAATTCTTACTCAGAGACCAAAATAGACTAGAAATCATAGTTTAAATAATCCTGCCATTTTCAAATAATCATATAGAGAGACAAGGATGTCTCTTGTCTTGAAATGAGACTCAGAAATTTGATAAAAGTACCCTATCTTTATTGGGCACTCTTATAGCAACCCAACAGCATGCCAGGAAGAGTGAGGATCTCCACAACAGCACAGGAATTTTTGTTTATGTGGTATTAATCACATGTGAGTTCTATGTGCATCATTACTCCTCTTTGGTGTATTGATGCTTTGGCCAGACTGCTCGCTCTTTCCAGGTTTGTCAGTATCCCATTGTTACCACAATCTTTATTCTAAAATTAGTTTCTTTCTTTCCCTACTCGGCTCCAGCTTTTCTGAATGCTTGTCTTGACTTAAAACCTTGATGGTTCTGCTGTTTTTGTGCAGTGTCAAACTACTCATCATGAAGTGATAAATTCAAATTCACTTGGAGTAAACAGTGTTTTAAGAAGTAAGGCTGTGATATCCTAAGCTTTCCCTGTACCACTCTGTTCAGATAACCATCTAGGAGTTGTCCTGTTACCTCTGGAACTAGTGCTGTGTCCCTCCCAGGAAAGCTTACTTGTCTATATGGCAAGAAAATCCGTAGGGAATTTCAGGGGATGGAGCAGAGTTTAACTGAGAAGAATTTACTGAAGATGGAGGCAGGAGGTATCTGATGACTGGGCAGGCAAGTCTAAGCCCATCCGTCTCCTGTGAGTCACCTGTTTCTTCTCAGATATATTCCATACTGTGCTTTTCACCAATAAACTGTTCTCGTGGCATGGTACAAGGGCAAGGCATGTACACTGCAGGCACAGAAAAAGAACACTTGATAACTATTCAAATAGTTTAGACTAATATAGTCTACACAAGGATCACATATCATCTACTGGACATACGTATTCTATACGAAGCCACTGCAGCCTTCCTGTGGGTGAATACAGCTCTGAGAGACATGCATGTCTTAGCAGAATTTGGGTCTGTACTTTTAATATTTCAACATGTAATTATAAAAGGGTAATCTGGCAATTTATAGTATTAAAATGTATGTTTCAATGCACAGGCTAATGATTATGAAAGATAATAGGCTTTGTATGCTAAACAGCCGGCCTGGATTAAAATGTATGAACAATCTTTAATGCTAAAAGACTTTAGCTCCTATTTTACAGCTTTTAAAATTTATTCTCCACAAAAAAAATCACAATTATTTGTAATTGTTTTTGTATGTGTGATTTATTTGACTTTTCTACCAACATATTTTGCCTTAGGATAGCCTTGGAAATGAACTGAGTCATCTTGGTGATTTTTTCCTGATGAAATACCTCAAAATAAATAATCTTTCTAACAGGTTTATGGCTTGCCATCTGTACTAAATACATGCCTATGAAAAAACACTTCAGGCTAAATGTAAAGGAGGCTTGGGAGGTAGAATCCTTTGTAATCTAAGAGCCTGAGAGCCAGCCTGAGAGCTGTGTAGAATTCATAGTGCTGTTAGGGATACAAATTCCTTGTACTCTGTGTGGGGAGGAGCAGGATGCTTCAGACAGGTGGCAGAGAATTCAGGAGAGAGGGTCTGTCTGATCCTGAGGTTACAGTTCAGGACTGCTGGGCATGTCTGCCCTATGGGATTCAGAATGTGTAAATTACTCACTGAAGTCAAGTATTTAGATGTATAAAGATAGATCAGCCTTTGTTTAAAAATAAGACAGGTTGTGGAAATTAGACATTCTTGAAATGGGGACCAATTTTTTCTAGGTGTCACTCAGACCAAGCTGTTCATGGACCTTTTGTGCAATATAATGTAACATGTTTGAGCATAACAACTCATAACACGTGAAAATAATGCAAAAAACCCAATTGTCTAAAGGGATATGTTCAAAAATCGGAAAATGCAAAGTTCACATTAAAAGAGAGAATTGATTTCAGGGTATGACAAAAATGTAGTGTGATAAAGAAATTATTAGTTATTAAAATAAAAGAGAATGGCTGGAAGCTTTAACAGTGGGGGATACACTTCGTGGCAGGAGATTTTAAAATTAACATTATAAGGTTTTCTATGAGATATGATATTTTAACCCTGATAACACTAATCTGAAACATCTGAACACAAAGCAGTGTACTAGAGAAGTGATGGTGCTTGGACAATCACAAAGAAGATAATTCTGGGGAACCTAGGAGAGAGAAACAAGGATGAAAGCTGAGAGTAAGAAAGAAAGAAAGAATGAAAGAAAAATTGGAAAAGGAACACCTACATGTAGTAATAAAAGGAAAGGGAAGTGTGAACTCAGAAGGCAGAACAAAAACAGCAGGGGAAAGAGCACAGTGAGAGTAAATGTCACTGCCTGCCAGCAAGGTGGAGCTTAAGGTGTTTTCCTGTTTGATATGTTTTCTGAAGGGTCTCTAGGGCTCAGTGGCTACAATGGGAGGACAGTGGCCTCCATGCCCCAAGAAAACCTTTCTGCTTTAAGTCCCTATGTTGTGTTTAAAGATAAGTGAACATAAATGACTTAGAGCACAGCTATATAATGGGTGAATAAATTACTATTTTTTTTTACCAGCAGAGGGGAAAAACCCAAACAAAAGAACATAAATTATATAATAGCACCTGAAGGCTCTGAACATGAAAGGCTACATTGTGCTTGATATTGCACAGACAACAAGAAGTAGCTCTTGTCCAAAGGACATTACTGTCCTGTATATACACTCCATGTGAATTCATTTGGGACTACAAATTAAATTAATCCATAGAAGAGATCTTGGCTGTAAAGCTTAATGGTATGATTCCCATCAGAGTGGTTGTCTGAGTTGTGTGTGCAGCACTGACACTCAGGTCTACAAATGCAAAATTTTAAATCAAAGTTTCATCTTCACAGAATGCAATATAAGTACAGTGAAATGGTAAAGCAATAAAACCAGAAAAGATTAAACTCTATATCTTGCAAGCTGATTTATATACAGTGTGCTAAATAACTGACATAAGAACAAAACGACTAGCATGCATTTTTCATGTGCTAAAGCTATCTGTTTAATAGTCTCTTAGAATATCCAGGACTTGTAGCCAAGCAGAAATGAAATGCTGTATTCATTTTGTTTTTGATACTTGGGAGAGGAGAGAGGAATTTTAAACAATTTCCTGAATATTTTTCCCAGTGATGTCTGGGAAACAGCATCTTTCCTTTGAATTTTATTGCATCTATCTGGGTTGCTTCTGTCAAATTTAGAACTCAAAAGAAAAATGGAGAGACTATTTTTTTTAAAATAAAATTTCCAATAATTTTGGATGGTAAAAGAACTTTGACTATCTGCTATTTTTAGGCCAAATCACTGTGGCCTTAATTCTTTCTTTTAGAGAGTCTTTTGTTGGCACACAACATCAATCATAAGAGTTTATAAAGCATAAGAGTTTATAAGATTTAAGGAAAAAGAAATTACAAGCATCTCATACATTTAAGATCATATTCTGTTCCTTGTAATCATCATAACACTTCGTAAATTTTTCTTAGAACAGTTTGTGGCAGAAAAATCATAAATTATTCCGCATATTAGAACTTTCAGAAATACCTGCTCCCCGCTGTCTAATTTCATCTTCTCCACCTTCCCACAAGACCTACCAGTCTGTCTAATAAGTTTTGCCTCCTAGTCCCAATTAAGATGTCTTTGCCAGGGTACTTTGCCATCCCATTTGAGAAATACCACAATATAAATTGTAGATGTGAATTTATATAGGCTTAAATACTTGCAAATCTAAGGAATTACGATTCTTCTAAGAAGCTTCTAAAGAAACTTCAGTCGTAGAATATTGGCAAAATATTTTCAGAAGCAGAATGTGCCTGAGGCTCACTGCTTCTTGGTTTGCAATCAAAGAAAAGATTCTGCTGTGTACTTCAGATCACTTTTAATGTATCAGGCTCCCAAGCCTACCTTGCTTTTTTATCTTCCAGAATTGTTACAAAGTTGATTGAATAAATTGCATACTTTTGAATCACTGGACCTAAAGGACTTCTTCCTAGGGCATTCAAGACTGAGGAAGTCTCATAAAAAGAAGAGGTTATACTGGATTTGTATAAGACAGCTAATGTACTAGAAAGCTAGGAAATGGCAGATGTGTCCCCTATCACCAAAAGGACAGAAGAAAAGGAGGAGTGGGAAGATTAATAGTTCAACTACAATAACTTCAACTGTCATACACAATCAAAGTTTCTGTAAACAGCCAGAAAGAAATGAAGAAAATTAGGAGCAGTAAATTTTTTCTGAAGCAAATCAATCCTTAAATTTTGTATTAAGATAATAACCCTTCCTTTCACATCAGAGTAGCACTTATTGCACGAAAAGAGCAGGGATCAGATTTCATAAATCAACATCTGTAAGGCTTCTGAAACTAATCAACATGGCTGCTATATGAATTTTAAAAACCAAATAAATTAAAATATTAAATAAAATATTAAAGTAAATCAAAATACTTTTACATATATTCTTAGTTTTGGAATAGATGTGAATGTGTACATATTTGCTCAAGATTCTTCATGACAGAAGAGCACAAATTTACAAATGTACTATTGTGAAAGACACACTTCACCCTCTAAACACATTCAGCAAATTTACATACCAGACTCTTTTACGTTTTAACAGGATTTACAGAACAAAGGTAATCTTCTGCCTCTGAGAGAAACCATTCCTGCCTCCACTTCCTGAAATTGGTCTGGTTCTAAACCAGCATTTCCTCCTGGGCTCAGTTCTCTCTAAACTGTGTTACCAGTATTGTCAGTCAAGAGCTTCCCATTGGTTAATGAAAGGTGAGAAGATGAGGAGCATAGGGCTTAAACAGAAGCAAAAAAGATTAAAATCAGGAATAACATTTTAACAGGAGGGTTAGGTAAGTATTGTAAAATATTGCTTGGAAGGAACTATGAAGTCTTCACGCTTGGAGGTCTTTGAGAAAAGGCTACACAAAAGTCTCACAGATATGAGACAGACAGAGGTGCTTTGGCCTTGGTCATTAAAATATCTGTTAGGGTCTTATTAGATATTATTTCAGATATTTTGATTTCTGAGTGTTTTGTTCTTTTTCTGACAGCTTTTCCAGGTTACGGTATTTGAATGCAGCCAAACATATACATCAATTAGAGGTGACAGTGACAACCTCTAAAAATATTATGTAAACTGAAATCTTCATTTGCAGGCAAACTTCCTGTAATCACCAAGACAATGTAGTTGTCTGCAGCTACATTAAATTAGCAAAATTCTGCCATTCATAAAAGTACAATTCCATCCAAAGGAAGTAGAGATGCATGGTCATAACTGATGGCTGAGATTTGCTTATCTGTTCTTAAAATCTAGTGAATGGCATAGAGGGAAGAAATTTAGTATTAATACAACGCCGCATACCATATAACAAAATTTGTTTATTGAAAACTAAATGCTCTATGTAGTGTGCTTCTGGAAACACATTGTTTTCCTGTCCTAAGTTTTAGACCTTTGAAACTGGAACATAGTATTTTAAATAGTCAGGTAAATTAAAAGCTCTTTGTGTCAAAATTTCAGAGAAAATAATTGTGTGCATTTGCAACCTGGCTGGAATGCCTCCAGCTTTGCACAGAAAAATACAGTTTTCCACACCAGTCTCCTGGAACTGAGGGTCTTAAACCTTTCTAATACAAATTTGTTTGAAAGAGAAATGTTTCTTCTGTAATATAATCGCATACTTTGATTAGAAGAATCAAATAAACATTTAGCTCCAGGGAAACAGTGGTGAATTTGGATAATACCAAATCCTGAGTTTGGACAGGGTTACTTCATATCCCAAAGCAGACACGGGGAAGTTGAAAACCACTGGTGAACGAGTAATGTGGCTGTAAAAGGTCAAATTAAAATGCACATTGAAATCCACAACCCTGTAACAGTCAGCAAAGTAAAGCAGCTTAGGACACTGCTATCTAAAGTCACTTTGAATTTCTCACAAGCATTGATCATATATTTGATACCATTGACATGAAAGTTGCTGCTGCTGTCAATTTATAACCCAGGATTTTTTTTTTAAAAAAGTCTTTATGCTGAGTAATTTGTTTAGCTGTATATTAAAATATTAATCTCTGATCAACTGCTTATCAGCTGACAGCTCAGATAGCATACAATCTACTTTATGTAATGCTGATTATATAGATATTTGTAATAGCTATACAATATTGAAATGCTGACAAAAATAGCTTTCAATTTACCTGACTCTCCTTGTCAGACTGTGAAGGTGAATGCTCTTTTAACCCAAACTAGTTCTGATCAAAACCAGGCTGAGGTCAGCTGTGGGACAGGAGATTGAATGGGTTATCACTAATGTCGATTGAGAGTGATTTGGTTCAGCTGCTGCTGCATTTCAAAGGAGCAGGTGGTGATTGTACAACATCAAAGAGCAGCAAGAAGTTTTAAATTAAGCTATAGCTCTTACAACCTTGCTAATGTGACCATACTCTACGTTTTATAACCAGAAGATGTGTATGTGTAAGAAAGCCATATATTAATGGTATTTTTGTTAAAAGCTCATTGCAGTATGACATGACTTGATGTCACAAAGTGTTTGCCCAAGTAACCAGTAAATATGAGAAAAAATTTAATATTTGACCCCTGATATTGCTGGTGACATGCTTATAATTTAAATGAGCCACAGTGTAGAAACCCTCAGTTATCATTTCACTGTGCAGTAGGTAGACCAACAATCACTCTGAAGTTATGACTTTTCCATATTGTGTATAGAAATAAGATACTTTAGTTTGTATTTAGGCATAAGAACCATATATTGAAAATAATGAGCTCAGAATAATATGAAATAATGAGAAATATATTTTCACTTCATTATATTTAATTTCTTATCTCACTGTATAGACAGTGTAGTTGATGATTTATAGGCTTGAAATTGTATTCAAAGGAAGTTTTGGTATCTCTTGTTTTATAATGCAGGAAAGAATATGTTGAGAGAAAAAATATCTGGAATTGAGCCTCATTTCCAAAAAAACTGTAAGTGAAAACCTTAAAAATATATTAGTCACATTTTAATTGGGCAGAATAGAATTTTCCAAGTATATATAGAAAAAAATTTGAATTCAGTGCCATGTGTTTCAACTACAATGTGCATATTTTCCATTTTGCTTGAATTTCTTTTTCACAAATATTAAGTTGAAGTCAAGATAGATACATGTTTTATTAATAAACACCATGCTTTTGAACTTATGGGCAATAATTTGGATCTCAATCTTCTTTTTCTCCCAATCACCAGTCATTCTACTATTACCAGTTTCTGCTATGATTTACATTAATATCTGAAATAAATTAGGTCTTCAATTTTGATCTCTATTTAACTGTCTTGTTAAAACATCAGTCATGAAATTCAGTCTTTGATGCATCACATGTGAAAAGCTATGGTTAGGCTGTAGTCCTCTCCTTTAGTTTTGAGCATAGCATTTTTGATCCTTCCTTCTACTGCTTCTCCCAGTGTAGTCTTCCTGAAACTGATGGCATCTTCTAAATGAAATAAATCTCATTTCCCCTAGTTAAGATTCTCCTTATCTAAGTCAAGCTGTAAGGACTTACTTTACTCTTCAAATGAAGCACATGAAAGTAAAAGTACACTACTATCCAAATAACATTCTGGTGCTCAACTCATTGCTTCTTTCTTTCTGCAGATTTGACAATTGGTGGCAGTACATTCAGTCTGCCAGATGCTGTCAGTTTTGAAACCATCTATTAAAATAGAAAAATAAAGAAGTCTTTTCTCTATAGCTTTCTAGTAGGTAAAGCAGAGCCCTTCCCACAGCACTGAGGCTCACTTCCATGAGCCTGAGTGGAGTCAAGAAGGAAGATCTTCTTCATGCATCTTTGTTTTGCTTATTGCTTGATAGCAAGAGAAGGATTTGCAGTCTCAATTGCTTTCTCTGAAACACATAATTTGTCTCCAGAATTAGAACTATCCTGCTGTTTTGCTTTTTTTTTTCTTCTCAGAAGTGAACCCTCCAATTATGGACAGCGGAAGTCTTAGACCTCCTGCAGTTTCTGTTTAGTATGTTGAGATTAGGTTGCCCCAGAGTGATATAAACCACATAACTCTCATCTCACTATCCTTGATTACTAACAGTCTATGTATTGTGAAAAAAAGCCAAACAAAACCCAATACAACTACAGCTTCCAAACTTTTGAGTTAATAATGAATACCCATTTCTCAATTCCCTCAACACAGTTTCTTATGCTTTTCGATATGGTTTATTATTCTCTAAGATATTTCTTCAGATTATTTCTCATGATAAAAATTCATATTTAACTAAACCTTTTTTAATTTCTTATGTTGTTTCTATAGCTTTTAAAATCAAGAGAATTGGGTTCCTCTTTAATCTCCTTTGAAGCTATTGAACTTCCATAAATATAATTTAAAGGTTCACCAGTTTCCTAGAAAACATCTGATAATGTTTATTGATGCATATTATGTGGTCTTGCAGCTTTGTCTACTTTAGGTACACCTAATACTTATACAGCCTAATACTTTTCTTATACACCTAATACTTTTTATGTATACTTCTGTTCTAATGACCCAAAGGATACTGATCCCTGATTGGTTCACAACCAACTCCTCCTTCTGTAAAGACATGGACTAAACAGTTGTCCAAAAATACTGCGAAACTCAGCACTGTTACAAACTCTACACTGCTTCTTAGTGGCACAAAACTTTTGTTGCTAGTCCTTTGAATACAAATTACTGTAAATTAGTTAAAATGAAGACTCATAACCTGGAATCATCCACCCCTCAAACCCCATTTTTGTATCTGTTTATCTTGTACTATTTGGTCGTTCTGAAAGTTGCCAGTCCTGTTCTGAAGGTTGCAGGGGACTCAAAGCAAATTTGAAAAGACAGCTGACTGTGTCTGAGCTACAGATCATGACCATCTTAGTCTGACCTCTCACTTTTCATTAGCATTTCCTTCCATTGTGGAAATATCTTTGCATAGTATTTTTTCAAGCTTTTCCATCTAGGGAGCAACAACTGTATTTTGCTGTAAAATTTCCATACTGTTATAACATCTGTTATAATGTGAATGTAACTTGTCCGTTTCCACTAATTTTACCCCCAGCCATTTTTCCTCAATTGGGTTTCATACCAAGGCAATTTGGTTTGAGTTTAGGAATCTATATGAAGTTATTGCCTTGCTGAAGCATAAACTCTTGTACAGTGTGGAATATTCTGAAATAATGTTCTTGAGCTACTATGACTTTGGGTGACTGTATAAGGCTTGACCAGACCTAAGGCAGCCGTGCTGTTTCCAGAAGCTGTAACTTAGAAATCTTCTAACAGGGCTAAACTAAAGGTATTTAAATCTATGCAGGTATCTGCATTTTAGGAGCACAGTGGCTTATACTGTTGGTACAGTAGTAACAACAGTAATGGAAAAGATTAAATGCTTTTTTTAAAATATCCAGAGAACCAAACTCATTACTGAGAGACTTTTCTAACAATGTATTTTCCTGTTAAATTCATACAAATTACAGCATGGAAATGGACAATTACATTTATGTTGCCAGAAAAACACACACATTAGTTTGTTTTAAAATTGAATTTTCATACCACAGAAGAATAATTTTTATCTGCTCAGAAAGTGATAGGAGCACCATGGTTATCTGTTTTCTTCAATATGAGTCTTTGGAAATGGTAAATTAGCTGATAAAGTATGCTGTAACTTAGCAACCTTAATTTTTAAAACTGTGGTTTAGGTTCTGTTTATTAATATCATATCATAGGAGACAGACACTGAACTATTAAGCCTAAATGCCTGTGAATTATTTCTGAAGGTAATGTTATGCTAACAGATATGATGAGCGTTGCCTTCTGTTGTTTCCTTATAGTCCCACTTTTCTTTTTGTTCCATGCAGTGATATGATCCTGCTTTGCAGCATGTTGTTTCTATGCTCTGGTATCTTAATGTGTTTACCATTATATACTAGGGTTTTTGATAAGTAATTCTTCCTGATCACGTTCCCTGATGAGTTTCATAGTAGTCTTGATTCTAAATTGTATTTATTTTCCCTTGTTTTAAAGACATTTTAAGTTTAATGCATTTTAGGTTTTGTTTTAACTCTTTTTTTACTGATTTTGTTTAAACTGGTGCTTTTAATTTATAGATTTTGTAAGTGACCTCTTGTTTCTCATTTGACATTGTCAAGGATCAGACCTTGCTGCTGTCTAGGAGCCAAGAATTTAAACCGGCAGCTCACTTTTCTCAAAAATTATTTGGCTACAGTGAAACTACTGACAAAGTTCCTCCTAATGACCATTCCTTGTGCATTTTTAAAAAAATGCCATGTTCAGAGGCCTGATTCTGTAACTGACCTTGGCCACAATAACAACAATAACAACATCTGCTGCAATTATAAAAGACAAATACTAAAGCAACTTAGAAGTAAAAACTGTTAAAATATTTTCATCAAATCTGCAAATAACTATTGAGAGTTGCATCAACAGCAGTCTAACTTGCATAATGCAAAAAGAAATAGGGAAAGCTTTGCACCTTGAAATGTTCAAGATATAATAGTGTTTAATTCAAACTGTGCCACCCAGGAAAAAGATGTATTGAAATGTGCATTTTTGATCCAATTTCTTATTCATGATGTAATGCTGTTCTCTTTCTTCACAGTAAAAACTAAGTTAGCATGATTGTGAAAAATATATGCAATGTGTCTGCTGTAACTCACACAGCACTAACACCTGTGGATATTTTTGCTGTTGAGTTGGGGAGAGAGCCCACAGAGAGGCAAATTAAAGTTCCCCTGGTCAACATGAAGGTTTTTACTGATTTATAAATTTCCTGATTAATTACAGATTGCAATGTTGGAATGGCTATTATGCTTTGGTAAAATTTGTTTTTAGTGTTAAATGCTCAAGTTAGTGTTACATTCTCATGATTCTCATGATCTTTTAAAAATAAAGTTTTCAGTGTACAGCTGATTGCACTGTCAGTGTGGGCTCTTTAAGGTGCTTCTGGGGAAAAATGGATTGGCAGATTCTTGCTCCTTGGAGTCTACAGGTTAAATATCAGAAAAAGATTTAACTACTATTATAATAAGTCAACATGCATCCTCTTTTAAAATATTTAATTGGTGGTCACTCTAACAACATATTCAGTCTAAAAGACAGCTATTCCTTTTAGAGGTGTATCACATGTATGTTGGAGGAGAAGAGACTGGTCTGTGATAGCTCTTTGCCTACCTTATGTCCTTTTGCCTGAGGACAACTTCCTCCTACCATTCCACAACTTCTGAAAAAGCAGCTGTGCTGCAGCTTCCATTCACAGCATAACAAAAGCCAGAGACCCTATCTTCTTCATACCTGGGACATTCAGCATTTGGTGTCCTTGTCAAAGGGTTATATGTAAAAGTCTTAAGTATTCCTCTAAGAGATTTTTCTGTGACTATAAAGGGATATTAAGAAAATTGTACATTTAAAAAAATTGTTTATTTTAGATTATGACTTTTCCAGCTTCCTGTAGCATATGTAGGGTGCTCATTCTTCTTATACATTCTCAAATTTTAGAGACCTAAACAGTTCAGCATCAGGGAAACTCATTGTTTATACAATAATTATGGTAAATATTCCCCAAAGCAGTTAATTTAAACAGGTATTTTGAGTTATTCTCTTACCTTTGTTTATGATTTTAGAAAAAAAATATTATCATATAAGGTTACTAATTCTACAAAATACGGATGATGAGCTAATGAAGAATACAATCAAAATTTGGAAAATCATATTACTTAGAAAGAAAATCATACGTAATAAGAAACCCATAAAGATGACCTTTGGTTCCTGGGTGAGTCATTAATGGAGAAAGTGCAAAATCCAACCAGCAAGATATTGGCAGCAAATAGATTCATTAATTCTAATGACAATTTACATAATATATTGAAAAGGTAGTGCTTTATCACGGACATCTGGGAAAATGTGATCTGTATGTGTTTCAAATGACCTGATTCCACCTCAGAAAAAATTGTGAGGAATAGAAGCTTGTAAGAAAAGAACAGTTTTCTGTAGTTTATTAGTTATTGTACCTGTTTGTTAATACTTTCACAGGACTTGTTTTTAATTTGTGTCAACATGAAGATAGTGAATGGAGTTAGTGATATTCAGGGTTGAAAACAACCTCTTGTGTTAACCCCAGTGAGATAGAGGTGAAGCTCTTGAATAGAAGGCTGCACAGGAGTAAGAGATTACCCCAAGATTCGTGGTACAGAATTGTTGATATCACTCATGTCTTCAAAATAGGAAATCAATAAGTGTGTTTTATGTGGATATAGGTTGGTGAATAAACTATACACTTGACACCTGCTGCAGACACGTACATGTCTATCTTGGTATGCAAGACGCTAAACAGCAATGAAAAAGACAGGTATGTATGAAACGAATCAATAAAATGGTCTCAGATTCCACTCAGTATGTTCCTTTGCACTTTGACTCTGACTTTCCTTTCATATTTTTGCTTACAGGGATTGCATATTAAAGTAAGTACAATTATTTGATGTTTTTCCTTCACACAAGTTAAATAAAATATTTTTCTTCAGATAATCTTCAGGACAGTACTCCAATACAAAAAAGCAGAATGCATATTTTTACATTTGTTTTATTTTTGGTGTGGGTTTTTATTAAAAAAAAAAGCCTACTACACCTCTAAGTCTCTTGTGATGGTTGGATTGTTAACGTAATCAACTCCTTCTGAAATGAGCAGTAGACTAATGACTCGAGATGTGTTCAGTAACCCACAAATAATTCTTGTACCCAGCCATTACTTAAAAAGAAGAGGGCAACTTTTTCTGTGGGTGAACCAGCAGTAATTAAAAGATGACAAATTCATGTAAATAACAGTGTAAAGGTTAATCCTTGAACAGATCTAAAGTCAGTAACAGACTTTTTGGAAAGAGGGAATATGCTTTTATATCTGTACCCAGGTCATTTGTACATAAAACCAGGAAAATGGCTGTGAAATAGTCTCTTTGGGGTCTATTCTCTTCCATCTCTGGTTGAAAATTGTTATACACTGTTAAACAGGTACATTGAATGTTAGCTACACTGCAGATTGGTGAGCACACTCAGATTGTTAAGTTGCCAACAACCTGATGAAGGACCTGATGTTAGGACCTGATGAAGTGTCGGATGTGATTGAGAGCATCCAGTGCTATGGGAATGTGACAGTCCTGCCTTTGAGTCTCACCTGATTTATCTTTCTCAGGCCAGAGGATTGGTCAGCTGTTAATACTTTGCTGCCATGTGTAGTCTTCCTCAGTCCCTGCAGTGAAGAGAGCTGATGGGGGTTTTCTGAGCTTCTCATTAGTACACATGGGAGGTGCTTTGCCAGCCAACCTGAAATCTCCCAAAGCACATCCAGATGAATCCTAGGCAGGTGAGGCACCCTTCTGTCATTCAAGCCACCTCTTTTTTCCAAGTGTCCCCAGGAGTTTGATCCAGTAACAGTTAGCAGAATTTATCTGTCAATGTTAGCTGTCCAACAAGTACTGACAAGTTCTAAATCAATTCAGAACCTGTGGTGGAGATCATTGCCAAGTAATCATAGCACTCAGGCTGGTAAAGGGAAACTTTATTTCTCTTATCTCTGAAGAGATTTGAATCCTGTAGTCCTGTTTCCACTCAGAAAGGCCTAATTACTACTTCTGGGAAGAATGCTCCAATTCCCCTAGCAGGTAAAAACTAGGCTTGGCTCCTGCCTGGTTCAGTATAAATTTTCTGAAATACTTTAGGAGACAGAACTCATGTTTTCTCTACCTCATGCTATGCAGACATCGCCTACACATATTCTTTCTTGTGCCCTCTTTTATTCCTAGTTGCAATTTGATGTCATTTCAATATGAGACATGAGGAACATTCTTAAAAAGGATAGAACCTGAAGTTCAGGATACTTTCCTTGAATGTGTGATTATGGGAGTAGGAGGATAAGCTCTAAACGGTTTGAAGCTGAGGTAGACTTTTATTTGTCACCTTAGGGAAATGCTTTTACCTTCAAGTGCTCACACAAAGTGTAATTTTTCACCCCCATAAGGAAGTTTGACCATGACACAGTGAAGTATTGATCCCCAGTTTTCAGGTTTCAGGAGAGGTGGGTTAAGAGAGCTCAAGAGACAGACAGGTGCAGTGTTTTTTGGTTTTTTTTTGCACTGAGACTAAGGATGCCAGTTTACGTGGTTTAGATCTGGAAGACATCCAGTAAGTCTGTAAAATCAGAGTATTCTGTCATCCCTGTGCTATGATTTCAGGATTATTTCTGAGAAAAAGTTTGCAGTTTGCTTTGACAGCTATTCGGTTTTGCATCAGCTGCTAAGAACTGTCCAGGCTTCTGCCAGGGGTTCTAAATTCATTGGGGTCAGCTGAATGTCCAGCCACTATCTTGGGGAATGCCTGGAGTAGCATTTCTACCACAGTAAGCAGGAACTAGATAGCCCTGATGAGTGAGCCAGAGCTGGAGGACTGGGACAATTTGTACCTGGTGAAAGAACAAGCAGGAGCAGCAAAATGGTAGGAGAGGAAAAGGAAGAAGGAATTTATGACTTGCTTCCCAAAACACTAGTTTTAGCTTAACATGCTGATAGGATGTGCTAGATAGCATGGCAATCCTGACGTATTGAAAGAGGATTGCAGTTTGGGGAATTAAAAAATCCTGTTTGGTGCTAGCAAGAAAAAAACTTTGGTCAGAAAAACATTGTTGTTAGTAGCTGGAAGAGAGGAGTACCAGGATGGGGCTGGTCTGCATATAAACTAAAATAGATGATACCCTCATGGACTTGTAAACAGCCATCTACAAAATATTTGTCCATTTTCTATGTTAATCTAATTTTCTGATGAAAGGAGAATACCTTAAATTAGTCGGCTTAGTATCCTCACAAATCTTTGTCTGAAAGCATCCCCCTGTAGCAGCAGGGACTGTTTGTACCTGGCCAGTTCACAGAGGTGCTCCAGAGAGCAGCAGAGAGCAACACACAGCTGGCTTTAATTTCACCACTTTAATGGTGATGCAGATGCAGCTGGGCAGGTCTTAAACTCCATCTCATCTCTGCGGAGTGTTGTAAGACGTATTGGAATCTTCACACTGAAAGTACTTAGCTGCAGGGACAGAGTTTCCTTTTTGAATTTTAACTGTATCTTCATTTCTTGCTGTTATGAATATGTCTGCATGGGAAAGGCAAATAACCTAACACACCAGAGGGTATTAGTTCTGGCCCTCAGTTAGATGTTAATTTTCAGTAGAAAATCTTTTTTCTCTTAAGGTGTTCTTTTTGTACCTTTTTGTTTGTTTGGTTGGTTTTTCTTTTTTTTCTTTATTTTTGTTTGTATTTTTTTAAATTCATAAATTTGGCAAAAAGCTACATGCTGAAATAAATTTACAGGATGTGTACATCTAGCAGTTCTAACAGTGTACCTAATGGTAACTGATCTATTTATGCTCTTATTTATTTCTTGTGTGGGCAGGTGTCCAGCTCAATATTGGTGGGAGTGTGAGTGTGCATGAGCAGAATTCAAGGTAAACAGGCAACTGATGTCATTACAGAAGAAGCAGATTCCCAGTTAGAATTTTGTGGATTTTTTAAAAAAACATTTTTAAAAAAACCTTAATTTTGAATGACCTTTGCTGATCATTCATTCTGAATGTTTTGCTTTGGCACTCAAAAGATAGCAAAATCAGACAGCAAACTACAGGAATAAATATTGTTTTCCTAATCAACCCGTCTGGTCAGGACCCAGCATTTCAGTTTGGAAAGAAATTCTGACATCCTAAAAATTAATCACATTATGAATCAAAGGGAAGCAGGAATCTCAACTCTCCTCTCAGCTTGCTGATCTTATAGCATGTTCTTTGACAATGTTACTTCTTGAATTTGTTAAAAGATATTTCAAACATATTATTTTGATTCTTTTTGACACTTACAGAAATGACTATACAGTATATATTAAGGTTAATATAAAGATTGAAATGAACCACATAGCCTCAAAAAGGAATGACAGTAATATTTTATTTCAAAGTTTTTATTTGAAAATTTTGTCTAGTCAGTGAATTCTCCCAAAAAGTAAAATGTAATTAAAGCTTCATGAGCTGATGTATTTGGAGGAAATTGTACTATTGAGGGATTTTTACTCCGAAGCAGTTACCTATCTGGATACCCTTTGTTTATTTAGATTCAATTTTTTTAAGGTATAAAAAAATCAAGGAATTTCAAAAAATCGTTATGTAAAGTATATAAAGAATGAATAAAATCTCATCTGAGAGATAAGCATCCACAACTGGAACACAAACACGTTATTATTAAACAGGCTGCTTGTACCAGGGGACTGAAATGGACAAAAATTTGCTGCAAAATTTGCATAGAGCATATGATTTTTACACTCTCGAAGTGAAAAAATATCCCCTATCTATGGGTCATGTGGAAGCGAGTGTAAGCAACTCTGAACTGCAATATTATTTCCTCCACACTCCAGACTGCAGTGGTTAACAGCAAGGACAAGGGATGGGAAGAAGCATATGAACCCTCTTCTCTCTGTGCTGTTCAGCAAAGTGAATTGTCTTCATAGGAGAGGTGCTCCTCCTGTGGCCGCCTCTGGACTTGCACTGACAGGTCCGTGTCCTTCTTATGTTGGGGACCTGGACCTGGATGTAGTACTTCAGCTTGCATCTCATGAGGGCAAAGGAGACGAGGAAATTCACCTCCCTTGATCTGCTGACCACAGTTTTTTTTGATGAAGTCCAAAATGAAGTTGGCTTTCTGATTTGAAGGTGCACACTGCTGAGCTTCTCTTCCAGAGAACTCAAGGGCATGTAGCCCCAAATACAAGGCTGTAGTTGGCCTGATTTAGTGTTAGGACGAGTCCCATTTCCAGCAAAAATATAATTTTGGTGATTGTGAAATTTTCTTTGAGTAGATGTTGTATAATTCATATGGGAAAAGTGATAAATACGCCGTCCACCTCCCTTAACCTTCTTCCAGTTGAGGTATTCCCTTCCACAGCAGCAAAATTATGGGGAATCTTCAATTTTCATTTGATCAGGCCTTAAAATTTTGGTGATTTTTGTTTATTAATTAAAAAAAATAGGTTTCTGTATCTTTGAACCTTAGACTATGGGCTATATGAATGATGACAACTTCTTAGGGACCTAGCTTAAGCAAACAGAAAGAGAAGTACAAAGAATGCCTTACAGAGGAGACACTTTTAGCTGGTGATATTTTGCTGGATTCCCCTTTCTGGGATCAAGGACAGAAAGAAAGTAAGTTTCTCTGACTAGTCAAATATACATCTAGGAATCAGTTGTGGTGTTAATAGCTAGGATTACGGAGCCAGTTCAGACTGCCTCATCCAAGGTCATGGTCTTGAGCAACTCATACTGGACCAGAAGCCATGCACCATTTGCTCCAGTGTTTTTACTTTAAGCTAACAGTTTATAAATAACTGTCTTCTAATTGTTGGGGAAGCCTGATAGCACATGATCCAAAGCACACAGAGACAGGTGTGAGTTTTCTCTTCAGCTCCTAACAGGTTTTGGATTTGGTACATCAGATGTGTAGAGAGTCACTTGATTTCGCTCTCAGTAGAGCATATTTTTACTCAAGAGTTCTGAAGCTTTTTTTTTCAGTATCTGTTAATAAAATGTGGATGCCTGATTTCCCCAATCTGTTTCTGTAATGGGTTGAGTTCAAATCAGAGTTTGAAGATTTCCCTGGTCATTTTGAAATACTGCTGGGAAATCTGTCAACTTATCCTATTGCTTTCTTGATGATTATTGAAGTTTGGACAAATTATGATTTCAGTTTATGACTGAATTACATGACTTGAAATAGCTCTTTCATGTTTTAATCAGAATCAGCATGCATAGTCTCTAGGCCATTATCACAAAAATATGGAGCATTTTCTTGACCAACTGGGATTTTTGCTTTTCTTTGGAGAAGACTACATTTAGTACAAAATTGTTTGCTTTTTTTATATCTTATTCCAGATATAATTAAAATTCTGCATTATCTTCATTATTACTGCTATCTACTAGACAAAGTAATGGACTATAAATTTGACATATGAGTATATTTCTGTTAAGAAGAAACACACAAACAAATTATTTCATTCATTTCGTTAATGCAATAATTTGCATTTAGTGGTATCTTAAATACTTCATATCTTTGTCTGCAATATTTGAAACATTTATTGAGCAGCCCCATAGTAAAAGTTTACCTTTTGCAAGATTGATTTTTAAATTCATTTTGTAATTAAGTTAATTGTGTGTGGCATCTGAATGCTTAATCTAATTACATAATTAGACATCTGCATTATTAACTGATCTGCAGTGACATAATAAATACATCCTTTGAATTCCCTTGTCTTTACAAATGTCTTTGTACATTTGATCTACAAGTTATTTAGTGTACAGTTGATACAAGAACATTTATTTCAGCTGCTTTATTATCCTAAATTTATGAAGTTGAGATAAAAATGAATTATTTGACATATGGTTGTTTAAGCAAATGTAAGATAGCTACAGATGATTTGTAGCACATTTCTTAAATATCACTGAAATGTAATGAATTGCTTTTTGTATGAAAGCTTCTCATGTGAAAATTTCTTCCAAAATTAAATTATTATAGACTAGAAAAAAATACAATATTGATAGGGAAGTTGAAAAATACAGCTGAAAATGCATTTCATTAACATTTAAGTGTCAGTAGATATTAGTCAGCTATTTCTCAGATCAAAGTAACAATGGTAACACATGATGACAGAGAAAGACTGAAAATTTTGGACTCAGTGTGGAGAAACACTGAAATTAGATCCAGTAGATGAATTATAGCAGAGATTTTTTTAGTAGTTTTGTAATAGTACTTTATAAAATTGGAGATGTCTGAATGGTGAACAAAAATTGCCACCTCTTGCTTTTTTTTTCACAAACATCCTGTGTATTTAGGTGTGCAAACCAGATTAATTTGAAACAAAAATCAGAGATGAAGTTTGGTTTCTAGGCCCACATAAATTTCTAATTGTTTCATTATTTAACACACTAATAAGGAATGAATTTCTCTTTATGCAATGATGTATACTTATTTGTTCATAAATTAGTGCTTAAAAATGATGCTATTAGAGGACGCAGGACCTTTAGAAATCTGGAATTAAGGCACTATATAACTATATTGGACATTATCTTCTTGGAAGGGGAGTACAAAATGCTCAAATTGAAGATCACAGAATCATAGAATCAACTAGGTTGAAAAAGACCTTTGAGATCACCAAATCCAACCTATGACCCACCTTGTCAACTGACCTGACCGACTAGGACACGGCACTGACATCAAGTCTTTTCTTTAACACCTCCAGGGACGGTGGCTCCACCACCCCTCTGGGCAGCCCATTCTGATGCCCAATCACTCTTTCTGTGAATAAATTCCTAATGTCAAACCAAAACCTCCCCTGGTGCATCTTAAGACTGTGTCCTCTTGTCCTGTCACTGTTTGCCTGGGAGAAGAAGTCAACCCCACCTGGCTACAGCATGCTTTATGTAGTTTTAGAGTGTGATAAAGTCACCCCTGAGTTTCCCTTTTCTCCAGGCTAAACGACCCCAGCTCTCTCAGCCGCTCCTCACAGGACTTGGATTCCAGACCCTTCAGGAGCCTTGTTACCTTTTCTGAATATGCTCTAGCAGTTCAACATCTTTACTAAATTCGAGGCCCAGAACTGGACACAGCACTCAAGATATGGCCTCACCAGTGCCGAGTACAGGAGAAGAATGACATCCCTGCTCCTGATGGCCACCATTCCTGATACAGGCCAGGATGCCACTGGCCTTCTTGGCCACCTGTGCACACTTTTTTTGGGT
Organism: Trochalopteron elliotii; assembly: GCA_024734555.1. NCBI lineage: Eukaryota > Metazoa > Chordata > Aves > Passeriformes > Leiothrichidae > Trochalopteron > Trochalopteron elliotii. The sequence continues at coordinate 5,776,310 of JANPWX010000016.1, forward strand.
CCTTTCTTCACTAGCAAAGCTGTTTTGCCTATGGAAACATTTTGACCATCATGTTTCTCCTATATGGACAGTGGCATTGGAACATCAATGTCCCTTACATGGGAATTGTGTGACACAGAGATGTATATCACAAGTCTTTGACTAAAGTCAAATTAAACATACTTTACAAAATTTCTATGCCTCCTTTTGTCCTTTTTTTAAAGACAGATTAATTTAATATCATAACATTCCTATAAGTGAATTATATTGTTATTGTTATATAATTTATTAGTGGATAAGACACAGTCATCCAGCTGGTCTTCAAGTGATCCATCTAGATTAATTTGCTGGTTTTTTATGTTAACTTGAATAAATTACATTAAGTTCCTGCACCCTAGATTTTTTTTTTCTTTTTCCCCCACAATTTTTTGTACTCTACTTGTTAATATTATGATAGTTTTAGAACAGAGGTTATCTATTTCTGCATTTCTGTCCTTTACGTGGAAGAATCTTATTTGACCTTCCAGGCACTGAAAATGAAATGAAAATTGCAGAAAATTTACAGAAGAATAAGGGGACCACAGAAAGACTATTATGTATATATATTTAATTTCTCAGAAAATTCATGGCAGTAACAAAGCAGAAATGGAGATTTCCTAGTACTTTTGCACATCTTTTTAATGGTTGTGCTAACATGTCCTCTGAGGAAAAAGTGAACTCACAGCAGCTATGTACTCAGGATGCTGGCTAAGGGGTTATCAGTGTAAAGGTGTCAGAAAACTAAATTAAATAGAACAAAAGGACAGTCTTTCGGAAAGAAAAATAATTTCCTCTAATAAAATGTTTCACATGTGATGTATACAAGTCCAATAAAAGTCAAACAGTGAAACCATTTTCCATGTTTATTTTTACCTTCATTAACTTGGATATTCTTCCTCTAAAATGCATATCTCCTGTTCCAGGCAGTTTCTGATTCCGCTCCAGAAAACCATGATTTTGAAATAGTAGCCATTTTCATGCATCTCCCTCCCTCCCATTCAGTCAGAGCAGATGCGTCGTTGCATACCAACCACATGCTGGAAATCTGGCAAAGCTACAGCATAGATCTTAAGTCAGCCTACACAGAGACAAGAATCTCTGCCTATGCCCGTGAATACTCTGGGTTTTTTGCTTCTTGGGCCCAGTGGTGCCTTCTGAATGCAGATCAGCTGTGCAAAAAAAGCTTCAAGCTACAAAATAAGCCTCAAAGTTGGCTCACCTCCAATACCATCTGTTCTTTTAGACCTTAAACATCTATTCAGATGCACTAACGTGTGAAAATCCATTGTTCTTATTTTTCTAGTAGTTGAAGACAATGAAAAATAAAAGGGGAGAAGAACCACCTGCAGCACAGAAACTCCTAATATTATTTTTTATTGAAATGGGTATGGGGACAGAATACCACTTCTCCTGTTGGCTGTACATATTGTATTTCCTCATGTGGAGACTGATACTATATGATGTATAGTGACTCAAAGTGGAGTTTTGCATGTAAAAGATGTTATTCTGAAGTAATAAAATAGTTACATGGCATAAAGGCAGGCAGTTGATTTTTGGCCACATTTTATCTTGCATATCTATGCATTTTATCTTGTCATCATTATGAAAAATTAATTTTTATGCTTCTTCATTTGGCAGATTCTGACGTCTCTCTTATGTTCACAGACAAAATCTTAGATGGTGCAGAGTACTACTGCCATTACTAGTATAGTACTTATATTTCTTAATGAAAATAGTTCATCTGTAAGAGAATACAGATAGAAGATCCATACCTCTATGTAATAGTGTATATATGTAAGAGATAAAAATCCCTTTGGAATGCAAAAAAAGTGTCCTATTTCCTTTAGAGAGCTTCAAATAAGTCACTATGTTTTATACAAAGACTCAGTCACATGTATTGTGAGTAGTCAAACACTGTGCCTTTTTTCATTGTTTTTATAATATGCATTAAACCCACACATAAGAATTCAGCAGCTAAACTCCCCATGTTTGGTGGAAGTCTTGGCACTGTGGCTACCATAGGCTCTGCTAGCGACTGTATCTACACTTTCTGTTCATTTAATTGCATGTTGCTTTACAAACACCTACAGCACGTCAAGTCAAGTGTGAAAGAAGATATAATAACTACATATGTTTTAATTCTACAAGTTGTCATTAGGTGGAATGCTACAGCTTGTGCCATGCAGGCAAGCAGAAAAGATGATGAAAACAGTCCCTTAAGACTGACTTTAAGAGACCTTAAAATCTTTGAGTCTAGGATCTGTAAGTGTTACCTGTTTTTGAAACTGCTTAAAATTACTGACCTTGCTGCAGATTCTGGGATGAAATTTTTCAATACTGGAGCCTTCCTATTTTTTAAGTACCACTCTGTAATAAATCCTTCCTTGCTGCCTGTTATTCTACTCTTCCACAATTATTTCAGAGGTATTCCTGCCAGTCACTTGTCTATCCTATGTCCATTTCTCTGAGAGTACGAGACTGCTGAACTGTACATGTATCACTGTCAGAAAAGATGCCAGTGATTTGTCTGTTGTGATTTTCAGCTGCTGGCTCCAACTTGGGCACTCTATAATGAGGAAAATACAAATACTTCTCAATATTTTCCCAGTTTTCTCTTCCCTTTCTTTCTTCTTCTTTTTTTTTTTTTTTTTTTTTTTTTTTATTATATAACTTCCCACTCCTTCAGGTTGCTGAATTGATGGCCACAATGTGTGCTTGTAGTACATTTGGAAACACCAAACTCTTTAATGGTACTGAATCCTTCCTGTATTGGACTGAGACAGCAGAAACATTTTTAAATTAGCAGTTTCTTAGTCTGGCAGTGCAAATACTCTGAGATCATAGAGATGCTGCCGGCATTTATATGCTGCTCTTCTGATGGGACTGTCAGCTTTCTTGGCTCTTTGAAACAAATCTTTCCTTTTGGCTGTCCATATTTTGCTTGGAATGACATCAAGTTAAATGGGTTTTACCAGGTTGAGAACTTCTTCCTCCCCTGCTTCACAACTGTTCCCTGGGCATTTGCAGTATGGTATTCTGCCATGTTGAAGTAGAATATGGACTTAAAAGGTTTCTCAGAGTGTACACACATGTAGGAGGAAATCTTTGTTATATAGGTTACCATAATTAACCAACTATTTTTAAGAGATTGGATACGTAATTAGTGACAATTATCACAAGGTCTTTTCTATCCATTTTGCAATCCTTTTCTTTCTCTTTGCAAAAACTTCTTTTTGACAGAACAAGCAATTAGTATTACTTCAGCTTCATGAATTCTACTTAACCTGGGAAGTAAAATATTATCTTCTTTTTATTGACAGACGATAAGCCTGAAATAGTAAACTTTGATGGAGATTTAATAAGTCAGGCCTTAGCTTAGAAGCATTGCCCTGTGGCCACAAAAAACTTTTCATATTTTAACACTTAGATCTATGATTGTTGCTTGCAAATTCTATTTATTTATGAAAGAGCTCAATTTATTTGTTTGTACTTAGTATCCATTAGACAGGGGTGATATCCTTCAAACAGTGAACATTTCTCAACTAAGCCAAAGGCTTTTCTTGAGCAAGAAGACTTTTGTAGCAAATAGTATAGCCCACAAAGGAAACCAAGAACATCTGGAAGATTGGCAATGTATGTCTTTCATTTATGATACATGTGTATTAAGTGGTTTAAATGGAAAAAGAAAAGAAAATTCTGAAGGCTACATTTATGCACCTTGCATCTAGGGTTTTTAACATTTCTGTGATTGGTTATTTCCTAACAGAATGTATTAGATGCATTTCCATCTAAAGCAAGGATTTCACTGAAACAACATAGTAGTACTGGAGCAACATTTACCAATGTTTGCTGTTATAATTTTACAACTTCTGCTTTATTTTAGCTAAATTTAACATTTAATCTTTGTGGTCCTTCAGATTTCAATAGGAGTTAGTTACACTGGACTCACAATGCCTTGAGGAAACTTCTGCCATAGCATAGGATTTATGTCCTGATATCACCTGTGCACCTTCCTTAGGGCAGTTGTTTTTTATAGGCACTGGACACAGATCCTGCCCATCTGGGTTGAATGTTTTGGTGGATATTCTTGTCTCTCCCTCTTGATTGTATGCAGGACCTCAGAAACCTGACCCTGAACAGAATAATTTCTTAGTAGGGTTTCTGCTTCTAGATGAGATGAATCCCACTCTGAGTGTGCAATCCCCGTTTTTGCCAACAGCCCCAGATCTGTGTGTGTCCGTGTGGGGTCTCACCAGGGCAGAGCAGAGGGACAAAATCCCCTCACACATCCTGCTGGCCCATTCTACTTTTGATGCAGCCCAGGGCATGTTTGGCTTTCTGTGCTTCAATGACACATGGTTGGGCTGTGTCCAGCCTCTCACCCACCAGCACCCCCAAATCCTTCTGGGCAGGGCTGCTTTGAATCTGTTCATCCTCCAGCCTTGGACTGATACTAGGGGTTTCCCCAACCCAGATGCAGCACCTTGTACCTGGTCTTGTTAAACGTCATGAGATTGCCATGGGCCACTTCTCCAGCTTGTCCAGGTCCCTCTGGATGGCATCCTGTCCTACAGGAGTGTCAATCACAGCACTCAGCCTGGTGTCATGCAAATTTGCTGAGGGCACATTTGATCCCTTTGTTAATGTCATTGATGAGGGTATTGAACAACACCAGTTCCAATACAGATTCCTGAGGGATACCTCTTGTCAATGATGTCCGTCAGAACACTGATTCACTGACCACTATCCTCTTGATGTCCAATCAATTCCTCATCCACCAAACCATCCACCCATCAAATCCAGCTCTCTCTAGCTGAGAGAGAAGGATGTTTGGGGATCTGTCAAAGGCCTTATAGAAGTCTAGGTATTTGACATCTGTAGTGCTTTCTTTGTCCACTGCTGCAGCTGATCCATCATATTCATCATGCACAGAGTTGGCCAACAGTGCACACTGAAAAAGGTAGGTGAGCCAGGCTAAAGAAAATACCTTGTTGAAACTTAATAAGATGTGTGAGTACCCAGCAAAAAATAAAGAGAATATGGGTCAGTCATTGTGCTGGGTAGCTTGGTGTAGATGCTGCAGTGTCTGATAATGTGACATTGTTGGCAATGTGTGGCATTTGGAGGATGCAGAGTGCATCTGTGGAATGGGGATGAGGGAGTTAAACTACAAGAGTGGAAAACTTTGAAAATTTTATTCCTGATCACTGGCTCATTGTCATACGTGTGTTATTGATTTGAATAAACTGGTTTTGCTCATCAGAATGACATAAAAATAGTATAGGCCCAAAGAAGAAAAATGATACAGTAATGTGGCTAGGGATGCATATAATTTAACTGATAGTCTGGAATGCTGATATTTACACAAGGAAGAAAGTTATACTTTCTAATATGTTTGTTATTGAACTGAATGCTAGTTTTCCTGGTGTCTCTGCAACTTGTCAGAAATAAGTATGGTTCCAGACATATTGCAACAGAGAAGTGCTCTCAGTTTTAGAAATGGAGGTTGATGGAGGTTTGTTACTCTGAGGAGGTCTGCACCTGAGTTAGACTCTTTTATGTATTCAGTTCCTTTCTCTCCCCATTTTTTGGTCTGTAGCACATCAGGAAAATACTTTATCTATTAATAAATTAGTTTGAATTTTCAAGTTGATAAATACTTAGATTCCTGTTCAGAGAAGAACTGTAGATGGGAAATGCAATTGCATCCTTACAGCTTCTATATGTAACAATACAAATTGTTTCTAGAACGCTTTTGAGATGGGAAACTGTGAAAAGGATCTTCAGGTAAAAGGCACAAAACTCTCAGGCTGTGAAGTGACTCTACTTACAGGTAAAAAAGCCCACTTGTAAGGATTAGAGGCAAATGGTATAAATGTAGTTTTTACATCAATCACTTAAAAACTGTACATTTGTAACATTTTTTATAAACACAACATTTAAAATAACCATTAGCTTGAGATTTTTCAAATTTGTTTTTTCCTTCTAGTTCTTTTTACTTTTACTGGAAAACATACATGGCTTCGAAAATTGAGGTATTAAATATTGAAACCATCAATACATTTCACAACTTCTTGGAATTTTTAGGCTTTACAGTAAAGGCTAAATTGAAAGAACACAGTGCTCACCAGTTCTTACATAAAAGCATCCCTGTGTCTGTGTCTCACACCAGTGTGACATGAGATGGATGAGACGACCTGACATTCATCCTGGGGGAATACATCAGCTGGCAGAGACCTTCACCCACATATAGGTCAGTTCTCTTTCGAACAGACATGAGATAATTGCAAGAGGTGTGAGAGCCTACATAGCTGGGTCAGAGGGTGAATCTGCACTCCTACCAATGCAGCTCTCACCCAGTGTAATATTTACATATGTGGGAAAACAATTTAACCTGATGGTTTCACAGATGAACAAAAGGGAAGGATTTGGCCTGGTGTCTTTGCCCCTCAACTGCCTATGAGCCTAATTGAATTTTAGCATAATTAAACTCACCACTTACTGACAGATTGCATTTCACACTGCCTCCCACTGTGTGGAAGGGGAAAGGAGTTTGCCTCAGGTGCTATTGCCTTTTCCCAAGGGCCTGAATAAATGGAAACGGGAGGGGGAGCTGTGGGAACACGAAAAGGAAAAGGAAATATTACTTTGCTTTCAATAAAAGAGGAAGAGGAAAAAATTCCATTTGTTTTAACCCTACTTCTGCTCACCTGAAAGACAACATTGTTTGACCTGACAGAACAGGGACTAAGAAGGCATAGAGTGGCCAAATATAAATATGCTGGGCAGTGAATGAGATACTATTGACACATGAGCAACTTGAGCATAAATAGCAGACAGGAATAAACACAGTCTGGAAATATGAAGGTTTCTAGCTCATTAGGAACATTTTCTACCTCCTAGTAGGAGGAAGTAAAATTTTAAGCACTGCTAAGGTAGAAATTGGAAGCTTACTAAAAACTTTGGTGACTGAATAGCAGGCAATTGGACTCAGAATTCCAAAGTTGTCCTGGGCTTTTGTGAGTTTGAGGAAAAGTAAATCTAGCTTGGTGTTGTTACCAGTCCTCCAGGATACCTCAGTTTCTATAAGAAAGAGCAGATTCACAAAAAGAACCTGAAAAATCCCCAAGGTATTAACACAGTACTTAGGGAGGGTTGAGTCCTGCTTTAAACCTGTGTTGTGGCAAGGGAGAAGGTGGGGACCTGTGCCTTGCACATGTGCTGTTATAGCTCTGTATGCCGGCCTCTGAGAAGGGAAGAGGGCAACATTGCTGTAGTAAATGCCTGAAACACCCTTGTTGTCAGCTTGTAAAGGAGGATGCACAGCTGTGAATCCTCAGAGGAGGTACGTGCTTCTTTCTGGCACAGTTAGCTACCTAAATGTGCTAGGAGAGCAGTCTAAGAACTTGCCCAAGTGTTCTTAGCTGTCCCTACTGTGCAGCTTAGATGGCTCCCTTGGTTTTGCTCTGCATGCAATACACCCATGTTTAAAGATTTAACTTTGATTTCCAAAGGTCTCCATGGAAACAACTTCAGCTACCTAAGCTAGCACACCTTTCTCAAATGTGATCATCATCAACACCTGCTACCCAGAATATGTAGATTGTGCTGAATTCCAGCATTGAATTTTGTCAGAGCAGCAAAAACTTCAGTACTACAAAGAAATTCTGCTCCAGTCATACAGTAGAGAAAAAAAGCCAAGCAATTTCTCACCTGGTGAGGAACAGAAGGAAATATGCGTTTCTTCTAAAATTGCTATGATATTAATATCCTAATGTTCTAGCAGTGATATTAAACATTCCCCCCAATAGAATACATGGAAAGTCATCAGTATAGTGTTCCTTACATTCACTTAACAGTATGAAAGAGTTCAATAAATAGAATATGAACTACAGACTTATGAATTGTTCTATTTTCATGATATGTTTCTTTCCTTATGGTCCTTCATCAGATCTTCAGTCACAGTTATGTTGCTGCCATTTAGCAAACACTTCCCCTTTTAATAACTGGTCATATATCTTGTTAATCAAATTCGGTGAGAGCTGTGGTGAAATGACATAGTAAATGTATTAAGCAATATAAAACTGCACATACAGTTTAAACTATAGTTCTGATATTAAAAATAGCCCAGTAATCAGTGTTGAGAACGTTTTTAATGATGTTAGCATTGTTACAATGATAAGAAACTATCTTTATGTCAAACTTAAATTCCTTTTTCCTTTTTATTTAGACCTGTCTTGCAATGCAAACCATGTATTTTATTCTATAAAGTTCAGACACAAAGACACACCCATGAAAGATGGGATTTTACAGAATAATAGTGGAATAGTTGAAACTGTTATTTCTACTGCATCATACAATTTGATCTGCTTTTGTTAAATTCACACCATAGCTAAATGATTTCCTCCTTCTGAGAAAAACATTTCAAAATAGTCTTATTCTAGTTGCCCTATGTCATTTGTCAGTAATTGTGTGGCTTCCCAAAGTAAGATTTTCAGCTAAAATCCCTGTTGTCTCTAATAAATTGGATAATTTTATTCATTATTTGTGGTTGGAATGAATAATTTTAAAGCTTAAATGGGACCTTTAAAGCAGCCACACAGTTAACCTGGTTTTTACCTAGAGACAAAAAGAGTAATAACTGAAAACCTAAACAAAACCTACATCTGCCACTTTCTCAACTAAGGCTGTAAGTCTGCATTTTAAACTTGACAATGGGATTCAAAACCAGCTACCTCTTGCACACAAACTCAAAACTGTCTTTTCTTTAGTGGTCAGTGATTGTGTTGACAAAGCCAAACTCATGCTGTCCTGCACTTACCCACTTTGCCCTGGACTGTGAGTGAATGCCAGAGCAAGAAGTGCTACATAAAACCAGCACATAGATGGAGTGGGAGCAATGAAATGGAAGACACAGATGCATGTGTAGTACTTCCACGGCAGGGGAAATCCAGGCTTCAGGCTGAAGACATGCTCATAATTAAGTTTGTTTTAACTTTCTGGGCTCTTCTCAACAGTTATTGTTGCCAGTGTACCCTGATGACTGAGGCTGGTAATGGTGTTAATGGGACAAAGCACTGCTTTTGTTACACATTTGAATAAGAGAGACACAGACTCTTGCATGGTAATACCTGTAATGATACATGTTCACCCTTTCAGGTGGTTTTCCTACAGTATGACCTTCTTAAGAAAAGCAACTTCTTATTTTTAGTTTTAAATCATAGAACAGAAGTAGTGGCAGTTTTGCCAGACAGCAGGGCTTCCCTGTTTGCAGGAAGTTTGTGAAAGGATTGGAACCTGCCTTCTCTCTGGGCTGAGCGGGATACTTAAACATTACTAAAACTGAGTTTGGAAGAGAGAGAATGAGGTGGCTATCCCACAGCTACTGCACCAGTTCCGTGACAAGATAGAGGATGGTGCTGGAGAGGCCCTCATGTGATTACACATTTGTATAGTTTAAACAGAATCTTCTGAAATAGACTGAGGGAAGTTTCCTCTTCAAGAAAACAAAGTATTTAGGAATTGTGCAGGATAGCTGTTGAGAGGTGGATCATGCTGTTTAAATGTCTTCATCTAATGATGGAGGAATTCTGTTAGAAGAAAACCATCAAGGATTAGGGGATGCTGAACTCCTAAGATACTAGCTGCTATTTCTAAGGACAAATATAGGTATCTAAATAAGAAATAACTAAAAAAACCATTCTCCCAGAAAAGAGGAAACTTATCCTGGATTAAAGTACTACTGTGAGCTTTTGTTACAGCCCATTTTTCTAATTTAAAGCCTAGGCCTTATGAATTTATTGTAATGTGGGTCATACTTAATCCTAATGCTAAACTCTGGCTATAAGAGGTAATTGATCAATGAATCAACTTGTATCTACTATAATTTTTAAATTAACAGTGACAGGACCCAGCTGAAGATGAGATAAACCCCTTGTGTATAAAACAGGTATAATGAAAGTCTTCAAAAGAGTTCAAAGTCTTTTTTTAGTAGTACTTTAGAAAATGCCTACTAGAAAAAGTACCAGAATTATTCCTTGATACTGAGTGCTCTGATAATGCATCAGATTCCATGGAAGTGATTTCTGACTGTAATTCTTTAAGAATTGTTTATCAAGTTTCTTGTCACATGTGTTTCCTTGTGACCAAAGTTTCCATGAGATAAACTTATAAATGAGCCCATCCAGCAAGACTAAAAGATTTTTCAAGACTCTAATAGGCCACAAATTGGATTGCTGAACAATCCTCTAATCTGTTGTCTCTGTTCTTCTTTCTCTATAACTAAGACTAGGGGAAAAAAAAGCTATGTGCTGCTGTCAGTTGTAATTATTCCCAACTCAGATAAAATGTCCTGACCTGTGAGAGGTAGGTCAAATGTCAGAGAAGGCTTATGGGAAACACTAGAAGGGTGAAGGATTCTAAATAAGCTTTGCAAGTATTTACCCCTTTTGTAGAAAATAGCTGTGAATTTCTAAACCAGAAAAATTATAGAAACTGTCATGACATGTCTACAGTGACCCTGTCTATACTAATCTCTTGTCAGGCATATTGATGAGTTAAGTGGCTTAATAATTATTTTGCCATCAGAGATGACACGCATTGATGCTTCTTCAGCAGACACCTTTTTTATATATTTTATGTCTGGATTAGAACAGCTGAAGTCACAATGTTTAATGTTGTCTGTGTATATGCATTCATGATAAAACTAGAACCAACATGTTTTAATTTGGATGAATTTGTTAATCATTCAAGTCTACTAAGTAATTCATTGTACAGGCAACAAATTAATAGAATCCCAAGTTTAAAAAAAAATAATATCATTTTAAAGTACAAAAAAATAGTACTTCTCAGAAGTAACTACATTGTTGCTATGTTTGTAGGTTTGGATGGTGTGATGGAACCTATAATGTTTATTTTTTGTTAGCTGGAGTAATCTGTAATTTATTTTTTGTTAAATGTTTAAGTTCAAGTCACTCACTGGAGAAATGACTTGAACTAGCCACTTGCTTATGAAAGGAGATGATTGGACAAAATGGTTACTACCAACTGAGAACTAAAGCATCAGACCCACAGTTTTGTGTATATAGCCTGAAATTTTTTGCCCATGCTGGACTAGTCACTCATGCATGATACAACCATTTTTTCCACTATTAACCTCCCCCACATTTAGTATATAGATACAGCTGAAGCAGTGTGCCTAGCTTGAAGTGAAGCAGGTTAAATGTGGAGAAAAGAGAGCATGATCAACACTTACAAATGCTCCAGACTGAAGTAATTATCTTTTAAATATCATTAAATAGTATGCAAAGTCAGGGATATATGTCAAGTAGTGCGAACCAGGATATTCAGTCCAATCTGTAGCACCCTTTATCTTGTGCATTAATATTATTATTTTGCTTATTTATAAAACATTAAATGCAAACTGAACGTCTTTAAGGTGAATTAGTTGCTGGTTTGGAAGCACAGAAGAATCTTGAGGTACAGAATTAACTGCTACTCTCCCAGTTCTTATACTGCTTCTGTAGCTGATACAAAATATCCTTTCCTTGGGCATTCTAATGAAGAGGACACTTTGGCTGAATTGCCCTCCTCTTTCTCTTGTACTGAAAGGTTGCCCCCATGGTGTCCATCCAGTCTGAGGAAGTGGCTGTATCATCCGGAATCATTAAAGGATATTGAGTTGTTACTTGATCAATTCACCTTAGTCTGACTCCACCGAAGTTTTATCAAAATATATGATATATTGGGGTTCTGAGGAGAGCAGAATATATTGCAAATAAACAATTGCTGATTACTTCTCCCAGAATATTAAAATATAAACCAGTCATATCAAGTGTTTCAATTTTGTTACTGCTTCAACTCCATTTTAAGTGACCTTACCATTCTTCTTGTAATGGATAATAAATGGAATCACTAATTCTTTTAGAAAGGTATGTAAAAAAGAATTTTCAATTTTAAATGAACAACATCTATATAGACATTATTTATGTAAATGGTAATGCATCCCACAGTATTTTTCTCCTAGCACCAACCACCAGGACACCCATGTGTCAGGTCCTTCCCCATTCTTGTTTCTTCAATGACCTTTTATCTTTAATAAATAGCATGTCAGTTTTAGCTGACATGTTTCAGCTGACATGTTTTAGATTAAAACAGCATATTAATGCCTAAAATGCAAAAGTCAGGTATAGACTTTTAAACTCTGTAAAGATATCTTGGGAAACACTTAATTTGCAGGCCATGGTTAGATGTCTGTTCAGACGAGAAAAACATGATAATGAGTTTCAGTGGAGTTAGAGGGATTATTGTATTTCAGTTTTGCTTTCTTTTAAAGATTATACTAGTTCTAGGGGATGAATAGGCCAGCTCTGGCTCCATCTCAGTTATATAGGATATTTCCAGATATGGGAGGTTTCATCAGGAATATTAGTCAGGTCAGTGGGACAGCTTTCCCAAGTGATTTAATGGAATTTGAACAATTCTGTTTTTTTCTTAAAAAAAGCCAAAACAACCAAATAGGTTTCAATATAGAAATATTATTTTGGTAGTTATCCACCCATTTACAGTCTTGAATATTAACATTAGTCCAAATGGTTGATTGTTTGCTGAGTTGATTTTTTGCTGCTATAGCTATTGCAAGAAGTTTGTGACCAATAAACTGAAGCTTTCATTTTAGACATCAGTCCTTTATTCATACATATCCAAATTTTCAGCCTTCTTGTACTTTTACTCACAGTTCTTTTTTCCTTCAATGCATGGTAGAAATAGAGTGAAGTCACTTCCCCCAACTTTGACACACCATAAAACTACAAAGCAGGCAATATTGCATATCACAAGAAAGTGTTTAATTTTGATGCCTTTTTAGCGATTCTCTAAGTACTGCATGGTCACCAAGAAGGGCAGGGTCTGCCTTCTGCTGCTGTGTCAAACCAGTAATTCTCTAATCTCTGCCCTTGATTAAAGCACCAGTGTATAAACTAGGACTACATATGAGAAATAACTCTTTCAATAGGAGATGGCTTGCCATATTAGAGTGGATAATAGATAATGGATTTTTTGCATACTGTCAACTTGGCAACATTTATGCAGGAGTTTTAAGCTACAATACAATTAAATAAACTACTGTCCTTGGATGCCTTTCAATTTTCCAAACTGGGCTATTCACACTTGAAGCAACCAGTTGGGGAAAGAAATAAATACAGTTTTAGGACTGTTGCTTCTGGTATATAAGGGAAAGAAGTACAATTGGAATTTGATGATAAAAAATGTGGGGGTTTAATACAGAGCTTTGTTTTGTTCTTTGCTTAACATGCAGAAGTCAGAGTATAAGGAACTTGTACGAAACTGTAAATTTCTGTTATGTCTTCTGCATCTTCACCAGCAGTTAAGTAGGTTTCTCTGAATATCTGTATTATATTAATTTCAAATAATGATATGAAAATGTGTAATTTCTAGTTTGCATGTGCCCTCATTATTATTTATATGGTATGAATCAGTAAACATAAAGTTTCCTGAAAAGAGTCCATACAGAGATGTCATCTCTTCTGCCGCTGTCCATATCTCAGTGCTTGCTTGTCACTCTAAAAAACATAATCTGTACATCCTTGAAAATAAAGTTTGATGTTACATGAGGTAAAAAGAATATATATATATAAGAATATATATATAAGAATATATATATCTTATCTATAAAGAGAAATACAACTGCTTTGTCACTGTATAATTATGAAATAGTAAAATAAACTCAGCAAAATTAATTCACAAGGAAAAAAGTAATTGAAGTGCTATTTCTAATGGCTACCTTGAAAAGAGATTGATGATCATAAATTTGTGAAACATTTAAATGATGAGCATAACAAATTTTGTTTGTGTCATGTAAATATCGATTTTTGAAATATTTTTCCTGCTGGTTTGAATCCAAACCCACTAAAAATAGAGAATCTTGAGATTAAAGTCTTATGGTAGTGTCAGTTATTATTTCCACTATAAAACTTTTTTATTGTGTAGAACACTCAAATGTCTTTTCACAGAGGAAAGAAAAAGACCCAAACCCAAAAGACATTGCAGAATGTTTAGAGGTTTAAATATCTGCCATGGATTTTTGGAGTTATTTGAAAAAAAACAAAGGAATTATTACTTCTTTGTAATTTGTGAAATCACTTGTAGTCTTGACTGCTGTACTTAGCTATTTCTGATCTGTCATTTTTCTCAGTGGCAAGTAAAAATTCTAATGACCTGAAAGCTTTCCAGAGGTACAACACAAGCCTGTAATTGATACATAAAAGTTTCCATTCACTATTAAATAAGGGCCCAGACCTTTTTGTTGCAATTCAGCATTTCTTGTCCTATTTAATGAATAGCATATTTTCTGAATTAAAATAAATATTACAAATTATAAATTAAAAAAAATAATATAATGCAAATATATATATCTATCTAAAATACTATGTAGTAAGTACATTAAATAATACATGATTTTGCAAAAAAATATTCTAACTTATCTTGTAACCAATTTAAAATTCTGTATGTGGTTAGGAGATTTGACACGATAAATATGTATTAGGCTGGAGCAAAATATGTAGTCATGGTCTAGCTAGTCAATGATAGCATTCTGTTTCAGTCTAAGTTCTGATAGAGTCAGGGGAGATGATAATTTAGCTGTAACATCACATTAAAAAAGAAGTGGTATAGTGAGACTTTCTTCAAATCAATATGTCAAAAATGTTCTCACTTTTTAAAGAGGACTTGCTCCTAGGGTGATCTTATGATTGCAATTCTCGTTCCATATCTGCATCATTTCTTCATCCTATTCTCCCTCTTCATGGTTAAAATTTCCCACAAGGCCACAAATTGAATTATACCTTAGCTGATGATTATCTGTTGGCTAGCAGGATGTTTAGAGATGAACTAGTCAGAGCACACAGTAATAGCTGGCACCAGTAAAGGCCACTATGCAGTTAAAGTGTAGAATGTGTTTTTGCCAACCACATGATGGCCAGGCTAAGTTAAAGAACAGAGGAGGCCAAAAATCCCCTTAAACCCTCTCCTCCCCTCCCCCTCCAAGAAATGAGAATAAAATTTCACTGCTCAGTTCCCATGTACCCTTCAAAATGCATCCCAGAGCATTCCATAGTTTGTCATAGGGTCATTACTTGAATGACAATATAATCTCTTTGTTTTTAGAATCTGTCATCCCCTGGCTGAAGGGTTGGACTCTGAGGGTGAGTACTGATAAGGATGTGGAAGCTGGTGGGAAATTCCATGCAGAATGAGGGGATCTGTTTTAAGCTTGAAGCAGCTGCATAGTCTCACTTACACCTGTCTGCCAAATACGGGATTTGGTGAGCCGCCTCACCACAAAGGCTTCCTTACTCACATTCTCATCTAGATGGATAATTCTGATGGAAGACCCAAGTTCTCCTGTACTCCATACCAAAACCTGAACAGAGAATGGCCTGACTTCAGTATACTATATTCTGTATACTTTGTGACTATACAGAATGAATTGATTAAATTAAGGGAAAAAATGAAAAAAACATGATAAACTTCCCAAAACAACCCTGCCCAATTTTTCTGTCAGACTTCCTGGAAGTCTTTGATTTCTTTTTCTATTATTAAGAAAAAAACCACATCAGAACTCTGATGATAGCCATCATTTATTGAATTGTTATTAAATATTTAATTGATTATTTTCTGCCTTTTAGTGGCTGCAATTCTGATTCTTGTACTTAAGATTATATTACCGGCTTTCACAAAGGTCTCCTTATTTTAAATATTTGTGTTTTTAAGCTTTCTGTTTAGATTTGCTATTTAGATTCATCCTGAAGGACGAAACCAAAGGAAAGGGAAGGGAGGAAATTGATTCCTTTGCAGGCTTTAAGAAATATTAAGAAAAAAATTAATGAATGATTTTTTCCCAATTTTTTATATTTTAGCTGTAATACTGAAATTACCCATCATTGTAAGATAATGTTGGAATGAGAAAAACCACTGTGTGATATGCTTTTGTGTACCCCCACTGAGGTTTTGTGATTTGACATATGTATACACATAAACCAAAAATTTTAAACTTTATATTATTTTGATTGCTATACTATGTAATTTGTGTGCTTTAATTAAATCAGCTACAAGCTGAATTCCTTAGTCTCCTGACTTATTTTGATATTGCACAAGTCAATTAAAGTTTCTAGCTGTTTATTTCAAGAAAATACAAAGAATAGTGAAGGGATTTTCTCTTTTGGGTAATACTCTTTTGCAAAGGTTGGCAATTCTTAAAGGACCAGGGTCGAGGGTTTCTCGTTTTTTGTATATTCTAATATCTCTTTCTACTTTAAAATCTAAATGGATAAAGCTTCAGCTTGAGCCTAAAAATGAAGGTAAAATACATCCATTACAGTAAGAAGAGCAAACTACCATTTCTCAGAGAGAGAGAGTTTCATAGAACTATTATGGTTAATTATATTAATAAAGGTTGTGACTAGAAATCCCTGAGAATAAGACTCTTGTATATTAGTTTGTGTAAGCAGAGTGCCCAGTAGGGCCTACAACCAGGCAGGACAGATTTTTGATGAAAGAAATTGTCAGAAGCTTCTTTTTACCATATACTGTCAACTAATTGCTTCCTCTGATTAACTGCTGCAGATTTTTAAACCTATACTTTCCTAGTCCCAGTAGGTCTGGGAAAATGCTTTTCAGCAAGTTATTTATTTACAAGAAGTTCAGGTTGAGATTGACCAAAAATATACTTTCAGGCCCAATTTAGCATACAGTATATTTTAGCCTTCCTGAAATGACACATACACACACACACACATGTATATACACACACATATCTATATACATATATGGATATATCCACCCACACGTTTTCAAAAAGTGCGTAAGAAAAGGCTTATTTCTTTTAGAACATGAAGGACATAATCTTTCCATGATTTATTTTTTTTTCCTCCAAAACCCCAATGGATAAAATGCTTAAAGTGGCTAGAGTTTGGATAGAAATTCTTTTGAAATAGCTTTTCCATCTCAAATAAATGAGAGTGTATTTGAGTCAGTGTATTTCAGTCTGTCCTACTGATGGTCTTCTACTTCCTATAAAGAACTTGAAATAATAATAAGTAGGATTAGGAATCAAATTCTAATTTTTTCTTTTGGTTGTCCTTAACCTCCAACCTCCAGAGTCATGCCCAGGCTCTTGTTCAGTGAATAAATTTAGTTATGTAGAGTAGCATTTAATGTACTGTTGTACTCTGGAGTGGATCCTGGAAAAAAAAGTGAGTGGTCAAGTGAATGGAAGTTTTGGTATAAAGGGCAAAAAAAAAATCAAAATGAAACCGTTAGTTGAGCCTGGTTCTCATTTTTAGTATCTTTTGGAGTGTTTCACTCTGCAGTATTAACAAAGTTGTTCCAGTTCACATATTTTGATGTAATCAATACTTAAATCATTGCTTTAGTTAGATAAAATGCCCATCTTCATTGCAAGAAAAGTTTAGGGCATGGTAAAACTCTGTGTAACATAAACACTCATGTTGCTTTAGTATGAGGTGGATGAAACTAATATTCTGCAGAGATTTTTTCATAGGCTTAATTTTTGATTGTGTTTTACTAATTGCCTGTTATTCTCAAATCCTCCTAACAGCCGCTCAGTCACTTTTGTCAGTCTTGCATTTGAATGCAACACCTAGCATTAGGTTAGGGAAATTTTAAGAGGAAAGAAAAACCTGAAAAAACCTGAAAAAAATGTGGAAGATCAGCCAGAGTTAGTATGATCTATGTAAGCTGAGAAAGAGTGCAATAACAGGAATAACACAGGTGGTAATTGGCATACAAGTCTGTTCTCTTCACAAAGGTCCACTGGATAGGTCCTTCCCTTTCATTCATCCTGGACTAGTGATGGGCAGCATGATGTTTCTACAACAATTAGGCAATTTAACCTGACCTGTGCTATGCAGAACAAAACTTCCAAATGCAGGGAGTTTTGTGTGTTTTGATTGGTATTTGAAAGGAGAGGGAGAGGAAGGAGATTAAAAACAAGGAATGAGAAGAAAGGGAGAGGAAGAAGAGTATTGATTTGCCATCCTTTTTCTTTGTACAGCTGCACAGCATGCTGATAAAATGGGCTTTACACTGGTAAATATTCCTACAAAAAGTGTGATAGTTTGTACTCATACATATGCTTTTCTACTGGTGTAAAAGTATCTTTCCAATGGGAAACAGAAGGAACAGCAGAGGAGAGAGCAAGCAGACAACAGTCCATTAAAGAGATAGAAGTAAAGGAGTCAGGAAGGGAACGAAAGGGAAGTGACTTTGACAACAGTTTGTAAGAGTTGGGAAGCTCTATTGTGTGTTCTGTCATCAAAAATTTGGGAGTGGAGATTACCTAGAGTAGAAAGGAAAAACAAAGACCTGTTAGAAGCAGGTCAGACAATTGTGCCTCAGACCTAAGGGACAGTGAGTGTTTGGAATCCTGGTAACAGCTAGAGTTGATATTGCAGAGATGATAAGGTATGAAGATCTGTATCTTTTAAGTGCACAGCCTTGGGGAAAATTGTTTCTGGTTCCTTGTAGAAGACCCTCTTTTTTAAAAAAGAGGCAGGAAGAACTTGTCATCTGTGCTTCTCTCCCTTGTCCTAGAAGGATCCCTTAACACCCGTCAGCTCCTATTCTTGTAAACCTGTTCTGCACTTCGTTTACAGTTTCTGTCCTGATGTTAAATTTCGGAATAGTCCTGCTCCCTGGCTGGTCAGTCCTTTCTACAATCATTTTCTACAAGTGCCTTTATTCAGTGTTCATGATACTTGCACTATCACGGTTACTTTTCTTTTTGTCTCTGATCCCTCCTCGGCCCCATTCACTACTTTGCTTTCTTCCACTACAGCCAGTCCTGGTTATGTCTCCCATACCCTGGCCCCATTTTGAAGTTTACTGGTAGTTGTTTTTATCATTGTTGCTTTTCCTTTACCTCTCTGCTTTTCAGACTTTTTCTTCCTTAGCCAGCTTTATTTTTCTAATCCTCTCCATGCAACTTCATGGCTTACTGGTTCTTTTCCATATTTCAGTCAGAAAAAGTCTTGCTCACACTCATGTTCTAAGATCTCCTTATGAATAAGGAGGTTATTTTTGTATGACTTAAAAGGGAAGGAACTGTCTGTGGCATTGAAGACTACAATGGGTTCCCATTTGTTTGTACCTGTAAGTATTATTAGAACATAAACTAAACTTTGATTTTGGTTATAATAACAACAATTACAGGGTAGCTAAAGGCATAAATAACAGTCACCTTCTTCTGGGCATTAAATTAATCACAAAAGGAACACTGTGGAGTGTCCTGGAGTGCAAAAGGCTTTCCTGGAGACCATTGTACAATTGCACGATCTCATCCAGTTAATACTTTCTGGACAGTGCAGAATGCCTGTAAAGTGCATGAAAATAGCAATATTTTTTTCCACTTAATTTGAATTTAGGGTCTCTTGGATTTAAATTGTCCTTACAAGGAGAAGATATGCATTAATACATACGTAATTACTTTGAATAAAATATCTTCTAGGCTTTCTACTTGTAATAGAATAGAAATCTTGACTTTATAGTAGAAAAATAGCATTCTTAATGACGTTAATAGTTTCTTGATAATACTAATTATATTCAATCACAGATAACTCTCAATTACTTTTTTATTAACATGCAAAATAATCTATTCTAACAGTTTATTAATATATTTTATAAATGTGTTGATAGCAAACTCTATCATACAGATATTGAATATACTATTACATTTGTGCTTCATTTCATTTGTAAGTCAGATGACCTTAATGGAATGACCAAGTTCTTTATAAATAGTGACTGAATTCTCTGGAGAATCATGATGTAGTTAATTCACTAATTATAACAGCAGATACTCTATTTATAATATTTGAAGACAAAAATAGTTATTATCCTTTCATTTTCCCATAAAGGTTGTGGATGCCCCATCCCTGAAAATGCTCAAGGCCAAGCTGGATGGGCCCCTGAGCAACCTGATCTAATAGTTACTAGTCAGTAGCAGCCCTACCCATGGAGCGGGATTGGAACTAGATGATCTTTAAGGTCCTTTCCAAGCAAAACTTTCTGTGATTGTACAATTCCATAATAAGGGCTAAGGTATGTTTAAAATACATCTATTATTAAATAATGGTTTATTGTTAAGGTAATATTTGGTCCAGTTTTTTTTTGTTGTTGTTTTATCTCATCATGCTTTATCACCAGTAGGACACGAAGTTAAATAGATATTACTGCCTCATGCTATCTCTGCCTTCTAGCCAATGTCCTATTTAAAGATTGCAAAAATAGTACTTAATTACAGTTTTTCTGTATTTTTGTTTTTTGATAAAGACAAAGCCAGAAAACTGGGTAGTTATTGAAAATTGAAGACAAACACACCAGAGAACTGGTATCTGTTGAAACACAAAATACTCAGTGCAAATGAGTTTCAAGTTATTTTCTTGTCATTTGGACCATTTTGTTTGTTGTTGGTTTGGATATTTATCATGAAAAGTACTAATACCTTGGCATCTGCTAGTTCTACAGCTGTTCCTAGCTTTAGTTTTCCTCTTTCACAGGAGAGGAATGATGCTGAATGCTGTCAGGATGTTGCAGACTAGATATGCCACGGGGTAGATGCAGCTACGGAGGTCATTCAGAATCTCCTAGAAGCTTTCACACTGCATTATTGTCTTTTTCCACATTTGGGGAAAAAGAAACAAATTAACAAGTTGGAACTCTGGATAGAAAGAAAAGATTTCCTGCACTAAGCTCAGCAGCTATGCAGTAGCCTAGAGATCCTAAATCAAATGATTTTTTTCTTAGGAACTAAGCTTAAAAACTAAAGAGAAGTGAGTTTTCTAAGCAAGAACTATACCTCCATCATTCAGATGTTTATTTTGGGTTTTATAGGTTTTTGTTGCTGATTTGTACAAAGTAAGTTAGATGTTTTGTCAAGTCTGTACTGTCCTTATAAATCCTGAACTTCAGCAGTATTTTTGCATGTACTCCTATACATGTACTCAAATCCATGTCAGGAAGTATCAGGTTTCTTTCCATTAAAAAAAAATAAAATTGATATTTAAATAATTTTGATCTTTCTAATTCCATAAGGTAAAGAAAGGTGTCTACCATATGCAATGTGAATTACAACTAACTACTAATGTACATAATTAAAGCTATAGCTTTGTCCACTTCAAGTTGATAGCTATTATCTTGGGGGAACCCAATTTAATTTTATAAAGGAAATGCAAGAATTCGAGTTTCACTGGTTTACTTTTAAGCAATATTAATTATAGTTCATGTTTAAAATCTTTGACAGAGGAGCATTGAATTATCCCAGCACAGAAACACTGGCTCTCTTTACAAGGTAAAACTTGTTTCCCCTACAGAGAACTGTAACAAAATGTAAATTAGTGTTACTTGGGCAATTCAAGTCTCAGCTCCCGAGTAATGTAAGGATCACAGGAGTGAAGTTTTGTCTTCCTTCATGCGCAAATACAAGATGCTTTTTTGAACAGTGAAATAATAATTGTTAAGCTATGTTCTCTGATCCTTTTCTTCATAAAGTCTTGTAAATAAGCACATATTTTTTTAAGAAAAGTTTAAGCAGCTTTTTAAAACCTGATGCCAAAAACAAATCTTGCTTTTTTAGAGATAATCCCCAGTGGAATGACTTGCAGCTGAATAATGTTTTGTCTTTTTATTGACAAGTCTTAGCTTCTTTATGTCTTTGTGTTTGTTCACATCAACCTTGTTATTTTTTTACTTTACAAGAAACCAAACAGCCTGCAAATCTTTTCTGCAGACAAGTCAATACATTTTTATACTTTCTGGTGTTTTATTTTCAAGGAAGTTCACATGGAGAGGTTGGGCATGAAGCCAGATGTCCTGGAGATAATTCCTAGAGCTTCAGCAAACTGTGCACTTACTATCAACTGCTTTGAACAAATACCTCCAAATGGCAAGCTCACTGATGCTTGTCTGTTGACCTGAATCTAAAAGTGAGAAGGCTCATGATCTGTTGTTGCTTTTGACCACTGATCCATGCTCTGCTTGGAGTAGGGAAGAAAGTCTGAGGAAGGTGAGACTGGGGGAAGATCTTGGTATTTTGAAAGTCTGAATGTAGATTATATTTAACAGGGATGAGCAATTTGAGTGATACAGTGATATGCTGTAATGAAATTTTTTAAAAGGAAACAGTGGTTAATTTCAAATACTGAAATAATTTAGCTTCCCATTTAAAAAAATTCTGTATCAGTATGAATCACCTTAAAATCCCTCTGCATTGGCGAGGTGAACAAAAACCTTATTCTGAAAATACTCCCACATAAATCTCTGCAGCCATATTATGAACAAGCCAGAGATTTCAGCCAGAAGGGGCAACTGCAGAAACAGCCAAAGCAAGAATTGCTGTGCTGAAAGGACTAGGAATAAAATTGCCCCTGTGTGTCTGAAGCCATCTTCATCCATATCTCTGCACAAAATCACCCTCATAAGGGTACTCATAAGATGTTTCCTTCTATCAATATCACAAGACAGAAAAAGGACATTGGGAACGTATTGAAAGCAGCTACGTATAAGATTGTGAGCTGTTGCAAGAATGTTCTAGTTTTTATGCTTTCATGGATGATTAAAGCTAGATCTTACCTCTTTAGCTCACTTGTGATAATGTCATAAGATGGGGTGTCAGAAACTCTACAAAAGTTAAGAAATATCACAACCACTCATTTCCCATCATTCACCAGCAAAGTTACACCATCAAAATGTTGTGCTCTGTTTATAATAGTTGAATCTTTTCATTAATTATTTCCCAGATGTTTAAAAACTGATTTGATTCAGAAACTTTTAAGCCACAGTTCTGTACTGCAGGATGAATTTTCTCATACCCTTACCTAAAAAACTTGTTCTTTCCTGTTTTTTGGCCTCTACACTACAGGTTTCTTAAAATTAATTTTGCTAAGTATGTAATTGCAACCATCTTCTTGGGTGTTTTTCTAATCTCCATGGTGTTTTAACTAATGAATTAAAATACAAGCCATTTTTAAGGTCAAGGTCAATTACTTAGAAATCAATGCAGCAGTTGAGTTTGATACAAATACTCAGTGCTACCAGAGGAAGTTCCTATGGACTGGGACAGCTAAGTGTTATTTTGGGCTTGAAGAAGGATTTGGACAGCTTCAGGCTTCTTAGACTTACCTTGATACTTGGGAAGGTGGTGGAACTAATAATATTGAAAACTTTCCAAACCATGAAGGACAAGATTATGGCTGGAAATAGTCAGCAGGGGTTTAGGAAGGAGAAGTCATGACTGGCCTGATAACCTTCCATGACAAAATCACCGGTTCACTGGAAACAGAAGGAACAAGGGATGTAATTTAACTTTTCTTCAACAAGGTTTTGTACACTGTCCTCTATAACACCCTCACAGACAAACTGATGAAGTATAGACCCTGCAAGAGGAGAGCAAAGCAGGCTGAAAACTGCCTGAACTGCTGGCTTAAAGGATTATGAATGGTGATAAACAGACCAGCTGGAGGCTGGTCATTAGAGGTAGAGCCCATGATACTGGGCCATTGTTGTTTGAAATCAGGAAACAAGCGAACCGCACACGGTTTGGAGTGTTTCAGTGGGAACTCCAAATTGGGGAATACAGTTCCTAAACCATGACAATATTCAAAATAAAATTTTATTTCTAAGACATCCTTTAAAACGAAATTAAATAGATTTCAGTGTGAAAATTCTTGACAAAAACTTACTATTTTTCAAATAACAGAAACATTACTTTTGATTTATTAATCGCTCTCTTTTTGTATGTATAAGAACATTGAGGTATGCTAAACCTTTGGATTTTCTGCTTTTTCATCACTCTCTGGAAATGCGATGATAAAGTAGTTATATCAAAACAGGAATTATTTCATTCTAACGTGATTAAAGGGAAGTGCAGAACACTAAGGCATTAGTACCCAAAGTGTCATGATACATGAATAGCACAGAGAAAGTGGTGGCATGACTTCAGAAGTAGTGTCAGGAATTGGATTCAGTTACTCACTTCCTTCAAAGAAGTCCAGTGCCAGGGAAATAGTCAGCTGTGATCCCTGCAGACCCCTGTGTAATGGGAGACTCATGCTGCAGCCCTTGCAGCCCTGGACTTTAACTTGAAGGTCTGTTAAGATACTTGTTGGTGTTGCCACAAGCCTGTCTTGCACAGGTGGTACCAGAAACTCAAATGTCTCCTTGATTGCATAGGCAGCTACTGCTTAGGTTGCTGCTAGAGCTATGCAAATGCCCAAAATCATGTTTAAGTGACTGTGGAACATATTTGTCACCTGAACAGTGCTTTTACTTTCATCTTGAATTAAGCAACGTTTTTTGCTGGTTGAAGAGACCAATGGACACACATGCAAACCTCTCCTTATTGGCAGAAACAAAATTCCATTGCAACACTGAAAGAAATATAGACTATAGTTATGGAGTATGTTTATGGTATATATAATGCTGAACTAATTATGCATCCATTTGCTTTTATTGCATGTAATGATACACTGTGCACTATGAATTTAGAAAGCTACACAACTTGGATCCATCTGTGTTCCTTAGAACACTGTGAGTGGTTTAGTTCCTGGACTTACCTAACAATCCTACTGGGCAATGAAATTATGCAACAGAGCAACACTAAGGAAAAGGTAAGAGGCTCCCAGTCTTGGTACTCTTGTGTGCATAGACACTTTTGAGCCTACAGGATACCACATGAACATCCATGATTTTCCCAAAAGATCTCTGGAGATCTACCTTTGTAGATCTTACCCGTCTTCAAAGTTTATTTATATGATCCTTGTCCAATTGTATGCTCACCTGTAAGGAGGATTCTGTGCTCAACTCATAACCCAGACATGGTAACACCAGAAATTCTGGAGACAATAATCAACAGAAGATTATAAAAGATATGTTAGATGCAAGAATCATTATTCACAGGAAGTATACTAAAATATCTGAGATATTGTATGTACTCTTCTCAAACAAATCTGTCAGGCTAGATATTACTGCTCAACTTCATTCTTCCACTGTGATATGTAAAAACCCCAACAGGGTTTTTGATGCAAACCTAAAATACTCTGAAAATAGTCATTGTAGAACATGGCCCAGTGTGGCTAGTTCAAAACCAAAAAATTTATGTATTCTTTTTGCTATTACCCTGTCAGTGGGTTTTAAATAGGGTCAGATTTTCAATGTGATTTTGAAGGCATAATTTTGACTTGAAACAAGAAAGAATCCCACAGAAGATGTTGGCTGTTCTGTCCTTCAAGGTAGCTCAGGTCTGCTCTTTCCTCAGCACTCATTTGACTGTAACACCTTAAACTTTCTAGGCTGCTTTCTACTTAGCAAATTATGTCCAAAACATCACCTCAGAATTGCTGTGCAGCTCCCTGCATCCCTGATTACCGTTTTCTACAGCAGGTATTTCCACCTACCTTATATCTGTGGCCCTTTTTTGGAGATGGAATTTCAAAAAAGACAAAGTGGAGTTTGTTGTTCTTGAGACAAGACAAAGACATGTCAATCACCATCAGGTTTTCTAAGCTCCAGTCTCTCAGGT
This sequence comes from Trochalopteron elliotii, assembly GCA_024734555.1. Classification (NCBI taxonomy): domain Eukaryota; kingdom Metazoa; phylum Chordata; class Aves; order Passeriformes; family Leiothrichidae; genus Trochalopteron; species Trochalopteron elliotii. The sequence goes on from JANPWX010000016.1 coordinate 5,801,937, forward strand.
GTAGAAGACAATATCTTTTTTCTGCCAGATAAAGATTTTACTAACTACTGTATGCTAGGATCCTTTTTTCTCCAGGGGCTTGAAATAAGCTTGGAATGGCAGACATTTCTGTAGCTTGGTGGGACAAACATTGGTATGTTGTAGGGACACAGAATAAATGATAATGTAATTGAAATCAGGAACATCAGTCCCAGAGAGGATGTGTCTGATGCTGTCAGCAGAGGAAGAGGGAAAAGTTACTCCCTAAGATGCAGGTGAAGAAAAGGCAGGACTAGGAAACCTTAAATGAAGACAACTAGTGTTTCATAATCCCTGTCTCTGGAAAAATAGCCCTTGTCACTTGGGCAGTTGGTCTAAATCTTGGTAATTCCCAGGTTCCCTCATCTGAGCCTCAATCTAGCTAGCAATAAACTGAGCAATATCAGACATATCCTGTGACGTGGTGTGTACCTCTGGGCAATTCCAGTGGTCTCAGGAATTCAGGACTATCAATTCCAGTTCTCTTTGCTATGCTGTTGTGATTGCCAGAGCACTGTGACCCCTCCCTGTAGTAGTTGGAAAATGCTGCAATTGCTAAATTGGTATCCCAGGAGGGCTGCAACTCTTCCAGCAGGACCCTGCTGCTCCGAAGCAGTGAGGAAGCTACTGAAAATGGCACCTGGGTGTACATCTGTACTTTGGCATATAGCATGGGTTATATAGCACAGAAGCAGATCTCTTCATGTGAAACCAGTCCTAACTCTGTCCCCAAACTGTTTTGGCCAAGTACCTAGGAGACTCTTCTGTCCTGACCCCCTGAGGTTCAGCCTCCTGCATAGTAAATTTTTTGATATCCCTATCTCATTTTTCTTTGGGAATGAACTTTGTATTGATTGTGGCAAACAGCCAAAGCTCTCTGAGGTGATGGACACTTGGTGAGAATGAAAAATAGTGCTGAGAATTGTGTGGATATTAGTGAGAAGAAATACAGTCGAAAAAATGGATGGGAAGCTTGTCGCAATTTACGACACGAAAGAATGACACGCACCCGTCAGGCTGAAGTGAGGAAAGAAGGGGAAGTTTATTATGATCTGGGGTTTAAAGAGGATTTGGAATTTGGTCAAGGATTGGTAGATGAGAGGAACACCTCTCTGACTCCAGTGGTCAATTCAGAAGTCCATCACAGAGAGGTATGCATAAACAACCTACTTGTTTATGTTACATGTGTGAGAAACTCCAGTTCAAGAATGTAAACAATCAGAAGGCTTTTGAATCAGGGCAACAGGAGCTAGCATTTTTTTTCCTTAGATAAAACCACTCCTGTAACTGTTCAGCCTCTATAAGTAGGTGACTGCTTTCACATGTATCAGAGCGTAGAGCTGTGACACCGATGGGTCTGATCTTTACAACTGATGGGAGAGGGCAAAGAGGACTGAGCAGGCAGAGGATCCATTGGGATGTGGAAGCAGGTTGCAGTCAAGGTGATGGGAAAGTAGGCTTGTGGCAGCAGGCAGAGTCCCTGGTGCAACTGGTTGGTGTTGCCCTGGACTCACATGTGATACGTAGAATTGGTTGTTGTGTTCTGGTTTTGGGTTACTGCTGTTAATGGCAGCGAGACCCTTTCTGGGAGTGCAAGCTGTCCTTGTAAGCTAAAGGGTGGGTGGGAGGTGGATGCTGTATGTGTGGATAATTGGCCTGAGTGACTACTGCACCAGCATGGTAGCTCATCACTGTGTCTGTCAGTGAAAGCCTGGCTCTTCCAAAGGAGGAGTCACACTGGGAATTCCTCTGTGGTGTGAACATATGGGGAATGAAACCTTGTGTTATTGCTAAGGCTGCTTCAGAAGGAAGAGCCCTGACTTTTTGTTGCTTTCGTAGTAATTTCATCCAAAAACATTGCAATGGTTTAGGAGGTCAGTAGTATGTGGATCTAAATAGGAAATGGATGTTTGAATTAGGGATGAAATCAGGCCTAAAACTGAAATCTGGTACAAAACTTGCTACCTACTCTTTTTGGTATCTTAATGGTAAGAGTCTTTGGATGTAATTTTCAACTTGTCAGACTGGAGCCAAAAAGAAGTGATTTAACTAGTTTTGGGTCTGATTAGAAGATGGCATAATTCCAGGTTGTTGTGACCCATGTCTGTCCTGTGACAGAGGTGACATCTGGAAAGGATCTCCACAGATACAGACTAATGGGAAAAGTCCTTACCATGCCATTAACATCACAGAATGCTTCTTCCCATCTTCAAATGTTGTCATACTTGAACAATACCACTGATAAAGCAGTGTGAATTTGATATTTTTTAACAGAAAAAGTTAAATGAAGTAAATGACACCACAGTAAATTGTGGCACTGACTACTGAAGCTGTACTTGATTTTTATCTTATATAATTTATGATTAAATGTGCAAGAAAAAAGATGTTTTACAAACACTTTAAATCCCACTGTGAATTCATTAGTCAAATGAGAAAGCAGTTGTAATTTTTAATAAGAATTTTTATATACCATCGTAGGCCTGGAGCTGTAAACTTTAAATCCTTAATTTAAGTAACTTATGGCTGCTGTAGCCAGTAGGCTGGCATCTAATCTCAGATAAATACTAAGGTAAACAAATTTGCCTCCCAGCATTTATGAAGTAAATGAAAGAAAAAGTGAACTGTATGTTGCAAAAGAAACAGGTTTTACTGCTTTACAACTATTTCTTCCATTTATTTTCTTACTAGGATTAAATGGTTTAACCAGAAAGTTAAATTATCACATGTATGAAGGTCTTTTCATATGCAGATAAAACAAGGATAAAGATGTGTGAAAGTCATTATTTTCTTATATGTGCTGTATGTATGATGAATACGCCAAGGTTCTACAGCCTTTATTTATTTTAAAGTAAGAGCAGGTAATCAGAACAGTTTCTTCTGGCCTTATGGTGATCAAGGGTATTCATGCATGTATGTTTAGTGGACAGAAATTAAGATAGATTAGATAGTATTTATTTACTTCTTCATTCAGTCATATTTAGAACAGCTTTAAAATGAACACTCTTTCAAACCCAGAACAATTGGAAGTTAACACATTTCCCTTGCTGTGTTGCTGTGACTGAATGAATTTGTCTTTCCTCACACAGATTTGGTATCAAATCTGATTTGGTATCAGATTTGGTATCTTCCTTATGATCTATTTTGCAAAGTTATATTTCTTTACATCTTGACATTTTAATGTAAGTTGTTAAAGTCTTACAATGACAGAAATGTCACTTTTTTTACTTTCTGTATATATTTTTCTTTTAGTAATATTTTCTTACATAATTTTATGATATAAAAGCTCGTATATTTGTGACAGTTAAAATGAATACATTTTCCTTCCAAAATGTCAGTGATGCTCTAGAGATGGCGATGATCAGATTAATTTAAAACAAAAGTGAATACTTGTGATTTTTTAGTTGTTTGATGAGAGAACAGGTGCATGCATTTTAAGCAATTAAATGTCTTGCATTTCACTTGATTGACACTAGATGGCCTGCCAAATATTTTTTTGAGTGGCTGTTTTATACTATGATATATGGAGTAGTATAGCATAAACTTCAGACCCAGAGTCTTGCCTGCTGACCTGCATTTTCCTCCTTACTAACTGTGTTTGGGTACATAACTCTTCTAATACAATTTTCAGAATACCTCAGAACTACACAGCACTTTTGGTTGCCTTCTATAGTAGTCATTTGTTGTAGATGTCAGAGTGTCTTCCTTTCAATTTTGAGAGAGGGAAAATAAGCAAATACTAATGATTAACCTGTGGTGGCTTGAGAGGGAGGATTTTCAGTAAAATTAATCTGTTGAAAAGCAAATTTTGATATTGTGAATTATATTAAGCAAAAATGTAAACAAAGTGAGCTTTTGCCAACATTTTTCTGAGCATGATGTATATATTGCCAAAATAACATTTGAGAACTAAAGGCATGTGAAAATTAATCTTCCACTTCCAGCCACAATTGTTATAACTGTTAACCATTTCTGTGATGAAAACCCCCGATTTTTCCAATTTAGCTCAATCCAAAGTATATCCCCCCTCCCTTCTAGCTGGACAAACTCAATTTCAGTACTAAAACTGGTAAGTGAATAAAAATCACACTGAAACTACCTGATCAATAAAGTGAAGGTACTCTTAAATTGGAACAAGCAAGGTTCATCAAACCTAAAGGAATAAATTTGCCAACAGCATTATCAAGTTTTCAGTGCAACAAGTAATATGTTTTACTTGTAAATTTGAATCTCTATGTCTACAATTTACCAAATGAGGCTTACAGTTTACTGAGACTCATTTCTCACTGTGATTGTCATGTCAGCATGCTTGTAGGACATCTTATGCCTGTTTCCCACTTGTAGACTCTAATTCTCTAATAATTTTTCTTATGGAGAACTTCTGCTCAGTGCAGTATGCTTCTTATTGAGGATGTGGGCCAATTGCCACTGATGAAAATGGAAAGATTACCACTGACTTGAGCTGAAATTGGATCAAGCCCATGGGAAGCTAATCAGCACAGGAAATATGCACATGCTTATCCCATTACTGTGCATTTGTGTCTAAGTAAACAGAGTACCACCAAAATTGCAAATTAGGCTGCCCCCAAAAGTTTTCCTGCTTCTCATATATTGCCAAAATACATTGACAGCACATAAAAGTAAATCAGGGGTGACATCATACATGTGCAGTAAGTGTATGAAGCTCCACGCTTAATTTGGCCCCATGCTGTTTGCCCTTTCATGTGAACTAACATGACTGATGACCTCATGCGTAGCAATTTGTGCCAGGCTACCATGTCTGGGTTCTATCTGAAATAAGGAGTTTAAACATTGAAGTTGTGCAAGAATAGCAAGAAAATGACTCAGACAGTGAGGCAATTGCAGTTATTCATGTGTTACTTCTGATCTTACTATTCCTTCTTTTCATAAAATTTATGAAACATAAAGTGGTGGTTGATTAAATTCCAATCTTAGATGGAGTGTAGATAGGAGTGGGAGATGATGCAATATTCTGTCAGCCTTCTGACTTCTGGGAGTTTCCAGTGGCAGCTACCAAATTCAAAGTGGAGGTCTGATGAATTTCCAATTGACTGCGATGCTGAAGAGACATGGTCATGTGAGGAACCAGCTGTATTGTTTTTATTACCAATTCATAGCTCTATAGTTTGCTAAAGACTGGATTGTACTGGTTGAGGTAAGCATAAAACTGTAGGAAGACCACATACTCATTTACTTAAAAAGGTATCTTGAAGTCAAAATCTTTTGTAATCTGTTGGGATTTATTCAATTGAAAAAGGTAATAATTTTATATGACCTACATCTGGACTGGAAAAGTAAATGAAACCAGGCATGAATTTGATAAACTGGCACATGATTGACCCTATGATCTATCTATTTGTGTGCTGTTCTGGCTCAGGATGGGCCACCCTTTGTGGCTGAGGAGAGAAAGGAGAATTACCTCAGAGCTCAAGCCCCACTGTGCTTTTTGCCTACAGGCCAAACAGTGGGCCTGAGAAAATTTTATTTAGTAACAGAATGCATGAGGGGCCCAGAAAAGATCCAAATTCTCTCACTCATTTAGTTAGCACCTAGCATGAATTCTTATGTGATACTTTCCGAAACTGTAACTTAAGTCAACTGTTTCTGTCAACATATTTTCAACAGCGTGCACTTGACAATTAAGTAAAAGCTATCTAAAGACATGTGGTTATTGTCTCATAGTCTTGAAGAAAATTGAAGATGGTTGTAAGATAATCTAAATGAAGATGATCCTGGAAGTAGCTTCCATCTCACAACAGAGCAGTGAAGTATGGCAAAGAGTATGTCAATGTATTTATACAGTAGAATTATTATTTTAAAAAAATATTATAGTGAGCATTAAAGTGCTTTCTTGATGTTACAAATACATATAATGTGGCATAAAGTGGCAGCTACTCCCAAGAATGAGCCCCAGTCAGAGCTTAAGACTAATCAAGTTAATTTTTAAGCCCTTCTCTTTTTCCCAGCTTTAATTGATAGATGAATTCTGGCAGCACTGGCAGCAAATAACAGCATACTGTATTGGTTTTGCTCAGCTTGGTTTTTGGCATCAGGGGGGTCACCTCTGTGGCTCGCATGAGCAGCTCCTGGAAGCTTCCACCATGTCCAGCAGAGCCAATCCTCCATGGCCCTGAGGATAGATGTGCCACTGGCCAAGGCTGGGCCAATGAGAAAGACTGGTAGTGCCTCTGTGATGACATATTTAAGAAGAAATTCAAAACAAAGCCACATAGTGTTTCTTCTAGTCAGAGAAGAGGAGGAGGTGAGAACACATGAGGGAAACAGCATGGCAACACCCAGGCCAGCCAAGGCCAGTGGAGAAGGAGGGGCAGGAGGTGCTCCAGGTGCTGGAGCCGAGATTCCTCTGCCGGCCGTGGTGAGACCATGTTGAGGGAGCTGAGCCCCTGCAGCCCATGGGGATCCACAGGGAATGCAGAGATCCACCCACAGCCCATGGGGGAGGTGCCCATGCCTGAGCAGGTGGATGGCTGGAGGAGTCTGTGACCCTGAGGGAGACCCATGGAGAGAGGACCCTGTTTCCAGGCTGGAGCAGCCTGTCCTTGGAGGACTGCACTCCGTGGAAGAGAGGCCCACACCACAGCAGTTTTGAGAGGACTGTGTGCCTGTGGGAGCGACTCACGTTGCAGCAAGGTGGGGTTTTGCTGCTGCTCATGAAATCAGGAGCCACACTGGAGAAATTCAAGGAGAACTGTCTCCTGATGGAGGGACCCCACGGTGCAGCAAGGGAAGGAATCCTGTCCCCAAGCAGCAGAAGAAAATCTTGGTGATGAACTGACCAAACCCCCCTGCCCTGTCTCCCTGTGCTGTCAGTGGGAAGGACAGAAGTGGTGAGGGATAAAAGGTGTTTTAAGGGCTTATTTTACTTCTCATTATTCTCCTCTGATTCTGTTAGTAATAAATTCACTTTGCAACTTTAAGTTGAGCCTGTTTTGCCCATGAAATATTTTCTCTTGGTCCTTATCTCACTTATGAACCCTTTGTTAATTTTTTTTTCTTTTCCACTGCCCACTTGTGGCAGGGAAGGGTCAGTGAGCAATTGTTCTGGGTGCCTGGCTTTGGGCCAGTGTCAAACCATGACACATAAACTTTGCTATACCATATTTCAGTGCCAGGAGGAAAAGGCTAAGGCCCTCTTCATTACACTTATCCTTTTAGAACAAGCTCTTAGTTCAAACATGGGTCTTTTTTTTAGAAGAGCTTTGATTTTGTAGGATGCCACTCTATGGACAATGATATGTTGTAAACAAAGATTGAGTAAAATATCAAACATTATAAGTGATGCTAGAAATAGGACACAGATAAATAAAGATCATGTTTCAAATCCTGCACTTAAGAGAACAGGGATTGTGTGGAGATTTTATTGGGACCACATGACTTCTCAGCTACCATCTCTGACTCTTCTGAATCACTGTCACTGCTAGTCTATCTATTATTATTTATTTTATTTAAAGTGCAAGTCATTCGGAACAGAAATTTGTTTATATTTTAATAGTGTGCAATGTAAATGCTTTGTCTATGACTAAGAAATGAAACAAACAGCTATTAAAATAATAATGCATCATCTACATCCTTGTTTTACTCAAATACAAAACCAGTGGTGAATTCTTATAATGGTTATTCAGTATTTGTGTGATATTTCTGATTGTCATAGATATGAGCAGTAATATTTTATAAATTCTGTATTTCTCAGCAGCATAACCAGAAGATTGTGAAATACTGGTCAAAGGATGTCTTATGCAAAAAGGGCTTTTCTTGCTTCACAACTAGCTTTAATCACAAGTATGACCTCATCTTTGAATGAACCATCTTTCTCGGTTCAAGGCTGGCAGAAGTATATATGGAACACATAAAAGGTGGAGTTTTATTCAAAAGGTGAAAAGTGCAAAACACCCTGCTTATGCCCTACAATAATTTATGGGCATATTCTTTAGTTCTCAAAGACACCTTAGTCTTCTTGGGAAACAACTCTCTTGTCCTTTTCCTTTCTCCTTCTCCACTCCTCTTTCAAAGAAACATCACTTTTCCATAGAGTGAATGAATTTCCTGAAGAACATTCCTTCTCATTTTCCTCGTCCTTCTTGATTGAACTGGGAAGTCCAGATTAGGGTCCCAAGTCCTGGCCCTAACTCATAATTTTATTTTATTTGTCTTCCCAAAAATGTCATTTGAGTCTTGTGTTAGAGCTTGAAGTCATCAACACAGTGTTTGCATTAAACACCAGTGGAGAGAGAATTGATTTTCTTGTGGGCTCTGAAAATTCTGCATCATGAACCATGTTCCTACACTCAGAAATCAGAATAAAATACATAAACTGTGAAAAGGAAGGAGGGAGACAAACCAGACATTTTTGTGAGAGTTGCCAGTCAGCACATCATCAGCTGAACAATAAAGTTTGACTACCATAGGACATCTGTAAGAATAATATGCTGCAGAAACCATTCTGATGACAGATACTACGTTTCAGGGCAATTGTAGACTGTATGTGAAGACAAAACAGCCTCCTTTCAGTGGCTAATGATCGCTAATAATCTGTGTATGGATTATCAAGCTAAAATTACGGTTCTTACTGGCTTCTATAGCTCTAAACACAGAATATATACAAATTATTTGAGGCTATTGCACTCTTTAGACTTGAGAGATAGTTGTGCTATGTGAACTTCCATGTCTTTTTAATAATAATTTAATGTCGTGACAAAAATTTTGTATATTAACATTTTAAATCTCAAATTCAAACTTATTTTAAAATTCTTTTTTTAAGACGTCCATTGAGATATTTACTTTTTAGCTCCATGCTTTACAGTGACTAAAATTTTCACATCATAGCAAAAACAACAACGACACATTAAACTCCACTTGGTTGTTTCTAAACACATCTCTTTCAGTGCAGGTTTTGTTGTGTTGTCTCCCCTGTGAGCCAAAGCAAGTGTACCACTCACTCCTGGGGTATTGCCTGTGTGCTATTCTGCAAGCAGATACCAGCTTGTTCTGCCCATGGTTTGCACCACCAGCAGAGAAATGGGTTTTGTGCAGTGACAGAGCTGATGTTAAGCCTGAGAATAAACTGAGCCTCAGGCCTGCATGAGAGCAGCTACACGGCTCGAGGCATGGACAGTGGGAGACTGTATCTGCTCAGTACATGCATACAGTGACATCTTGTTTGCCTGCAAAATGTGTGTAGCTTTGCTTTTGCTGCCTGCCCCATCTGTTATCCCTCTGGGCCTGGGTACCTAGTGCACTAGTGCAAGTTCCTTTCTTCTAGAAGACCACAATACTGCCTGATTACAGTAATTCCTAGCTAAAATGTTCAAAATAAAATATTAGTCATTCATCCAAGATGTTCTGTAACAGGGAGCAAAAGGATAAAACAAAACCAGAAAAATTCATGATGGGTTTACTTTTTTGAAAGTCTCTTTTTTCTCTCTCTCTCTTTTTCTTTTTTTTTTTTTTTTAACTACCCTGGAAAATGCTGTTAATTTGAGTCAGTGCCACCAGCTGCATTCTTGGCCAGGGCAATCCTTGTGCAGTCCATAAAGGACTGCAGCCCATGGGAAGGACTCATGGAGGAGTTCATGGAAGACTGTCTGCCTTGGGAGAGATGCCCTCATCTGGAGCAGAGGAAGGACTCATCTCCCTGAGAAGGAAGCAGTGGCGGAAACAGCCTGTGAGGAACTGACTAACCCCAATTTGCCGTCTCCCTCCATCACTGGGGGAGGAGGTAGAGAATTGGGAATAGTTAAGGCCAGGAAGAACGAACCACTGAGGGCAAGGTGGTCTTAAGATTTGTTTTTCTTCTCAATATCCTGTTCTTATTTGAATGGTAATAAATTAAATCAATTTCTTCAAGCTGGGTCTGATTTACCGTGATGGTAAGTACTTTTACTGTAATGGGTGAGTGACCACTCCCTGTCCTTACCTCAATTTATGAACCTTTATTATATTTTCTCCTCCCTGCACCATTGGGGAGGGGAGTGATAGTGGCTCTGGTGGATACCTGGCCTACAGCCAGGGTCAACTCACAAAAGAAAGACAGCTTTTCTTTTATAATTTGCATGTCTTTGTCAAAGACTCATCTCCACTTACTGCTGAAGCTGTATGTAAACAGCTTTCTTGTAGATAACTTCTTTACAGGTTTTAGGTTTTGTTGCTATTATTTGTTCATTACACTTTTGTTACTGGCCTCAGAGATGAGAATTGCCCACTTTGTTGGCCAGTGAAGCGGCAGCATTCACTTGTCCTGCACTGTTAACAACCTCTTCCTTTGAATTTTGCAGTTCAAAAGTGAGCAATGGGGAAATTATTAAATTCCAGAGCTGAAGAACAGCTGCAGAGGACAGAGGCTGAAACTGTAATGCTTGAATAAATATTTCCTGGATCTTGGTATTGAATACTCCTGTTTACTCCACCAGCCACAGCATAACTTGATGTGGTGCCAGAGAACTCCAGCAAGCCCCTTCCCAAACCATGCTGAGAGTGGTCTCCCTCAGACCAGGGTCGGTCCAGGTGGAGGTAGAGCAGGGCTGCTTTGGGCAACAGCAATGCTGCTCTCCATGACACCTTGATGATAAAGTGCCGAGGACTGAAGCACCAGAGAGGGATCTCTTGTATGATTCCCAAGGAAGTTTATTCCAAGAGAGGGGCAGGGACGAAAAGACCAAGAACAAGGCTGTGCATTCACTTATAAACAGGGGTAGTACTGAGAAAGGGTGCAGACATTCAACCAATAGGATAAAACTGGAGGAGAATCATAAGGAGGGACTTACAGAACAATGATCAATGAGAAAACACAACGGGAAGGTACAACTTGAATAAACCAATGGTGCATCGAGGAACACAGAAATTTCTAGAACTTAGGGCGGGGATGGACAAGGATTGATATCCTAGTAGGCAGGTCTAGGGAGTGACAAACAACTGGAGGAGGGGGGGGTGGACTTGGGTCACTTCCAAGCAGAGTCTTAGCAATAGTGTAGTGTCTTCTCCAGCCCTAGCACTAAACACTACCATGGGAAAGTCTCTGTAGATGGAATAAAACCTGTGGTGAAGGGTATAATAAACAATTGAAAAGAATTAATATATTACCACTGATAGAGTGTAGCTTTAAAAAAGAAGATATTTTTGTATATGAGGAAAGTGATTAATTTCTAATTACAACTTCTGAATATATTTGAAAAGAATCGAACTTCAGTGTATTTTTTAAATAACTAAAAGGGCAGTCACAAAGGGAAGAAAATCGACAGATGGAACCTAAGTCCTAACATCAAAATGATCACTAAGCCTGTTACTAGTTTCACTGCATCCATTTGAGTGTTTAAGATGTTGATTCAGGTATTAAACACATTAAATAGTTTTTACATCCCCTTAGCATAAGTAAAGTGCCATTAATAGTTCTATGTCATTTCATGTAAATGTACACACACATATCTTTGGTCTTACATCCTCATCAGTATTTCTTGCAGATATGTCGCTTATATTTGATTAATTTATATTAAAATGTAGCAAATTCTTACTTAGTCTGTTTCTGAGTTCTCCATTACTTGTGTCTATATCTTATTTTTCTTTTAGCTTTAGAGATCAGCCATTTCTGTGCAGTTCAGATGTTACCCTGAACCGTTCCCTCTGTGTCTCAAAGATATTATATCTGACATTCACTCAATCTTATTTATTATCTTTTAGCAAAAAATGAATTAGAAACAATGAAACAAAGTTTTTCATTGTCAACACCCTCTTGGTATGGCAGAACACAGTAGTCCATGCTAAAATGATTTAGAGTCTCATGTTAGCACAAATCTTCCTCTACAACTAAGGAAAAGATACTGGTTTAAAATGTCATAGAAAATTCTGTGTCCACAATGTTAAAATCTCTGTAGCTCCAAAGCAGGTTTCTTGCATCCAGTCCACCTTTTGAGAATGGTCCCTGGCTGAGGATGTCCCTGGCCCTCACTATCAAAGTATGTTCAAGAGCCATTTGACTGTGCACATATCAACACAGGCCAAAATTCTGGTGGAAGCAGTTTAACAGCAAAGAAAATTAGTAGCTAGGATAGTTCTCCGATACTGTTTAATTTCTCAGTACAGATGCAACCAGAAGCTACTATTCCTTTCCACATGGTCATGCAACGACAGCAAACAGGCTGTCAGTACTTTTATCATGTTAAAATGTGGTAAAAATTCTGACAGATAATCTTTTGTTTCCTCATGCAACAGATAAGATGTGGCATTGCACATGCACACAGGTGGTCATATGGGCTGAAATGAATCCATCAATGGGGTTCTTTAACCATCACGTTTCTCTACTCTGGAGAACACAATACTCTGTCATTCTTCTTGATAGACATTGCCAATATATACTGTAATTTTTAATGCCTTGTTATAAACTGTATCTATTTTCTGCTATGTGAAAGACCTGTATTTCATAAAGATCTGATTTCTCATTTCCTGCATGCTTTCTGATGCTTTATTTCAAGAATATTTAATTTTTTATAATGTTCTTTCTGAAATACCTGTACTTTACTGTATCCTTTTGTTTCTGAAACACTCAGCTGAGATTGTATTTTTTTGTTTTATTTTTGTAATCGATACCGGCAATCTCTGATCTTTCAGCCTTTTGTAGATTTAATAAGTGTGATATTGTATATTTAATTAAAGTGTCACTTTACCATAAGTATATTTAGAAAGGTTCAGGGAGAAATGCTCCTATGCTACCTAGACTGGAATTTCTTCTATCTTCATTTTCTTGAAAAATATTCTTTAATACAAACTGCAAAAGTTTTAGGTAGGTACATCTTTTGGAGAGTGCTGATCACCATAGCTCTCCTTGCCGGCTCTCCAAAGGTGTGACAGAACTCACCAGCCCTGGCACTAACATCATGCTAATATGATTAGAGAATCTATATCATTTTAGCATGGTGTTATAGCTGGAACTGCTGTACTCTGCCATACCAAGAGTGTTCTAAATTAATGACATTAGGAGACAGAAAATTCATGGCGTCTCTTGAGGTTTTGCTCTGTTCCTTAACCAGCTTCCTTGCTAAAAGATGCATCTTGTTTCTAATTTAAATTTATCTGCTTTGACTTTCAGTCACTACCATTTTTTACGTTGCTCAAGTATTTCAATTTCTGAAATTCTTCCTGTATTTCAATGCTGTAATCAGATCTTCTTTCAGTGTTCTTTTTTGTTTGTTTGCTTGTTTTTATAATTATGCACAAGTAACAATTAATGTTAACAATGCAGAATAATAAAAACTAATTTCATAATTCCATTTTTATAAGATATATTCTTAAAATAATTTTGAAGCCATTTGAGAAAGATTTCTAAATCTTTATACATAAGAACTGGAAAGATTTAGAGATATAGTCAGACAAAAAATGACTAATTTTATTACCTATATTCTTGTTTATACACAGATAAACAGGATCTCTTTTAGAGGAAACACTTATTTTGGAGATGAGTACAGTACTCAACATCAATAGTCAAGACCAGATTATCAGAAGACAAATCCCTTCTCTTTTACATACCTGATTTAGAGTCGTACTTCTGTGTCTAGGGCTAGATGGCCTTTAGACTAGAGCACTGAAGAAATTTGCATGTAAAATTACCTATTTGATGTCAAGAATATCTATTATAGTATCTGTAGAATTGGAAATAGTCTGAATGAAAAAAAAAAAAAAGTGTGCCTATGTGTTTACATTTAAGAAAACAAAAAAAGAATACTGACTTCCTAGCTATAGACTTGGCAATATAACCTTAATAACACAGAATATTTTAGAACAGTTAAAGAAGTGAAGAAGAGCTTGAGATGAGGAAGTAAATAAAAAATGAGGTAAGATACAACATGGGCTTAACAAATAAAGAATGAGTGAGTCTAATATGATACTTTCCTAAGAGAAGATAACTGATTTTCCAGACAAGTGAACTGCAGCAGGTCTCATCTATGTGGAATACAATGCAGCCTTTGAATGTAGTGCCTCATAAGAGTTCAACATGAGTGCCTCACATTAGTTCAACAGCAGTTCAATGTGTGTACATATCTGGATAAAACCCACTATGTTGAATGAAGCTGAAAGGGAAACTGTTGGGTTGTGTAATAGATGTGATTATAAATTCATGCAATTAAAACATAGAAGGAAGTTATAGTAGATGATAGAATGTATATTTTCTATAACCCTGTGAGTATAAAAAGTAACCTTGATTCCCCGAATGGGAGGGGCGTTCACCAAATACCAGGACATGCTTTGTATACAAACTAACATCTCGATTTACACCAGAAAGGAGGGTGGCTTGCCAGGATGTAGCTCCTTGAGCCACCATCAACCCACCATCAACACATCGATACCCATTTCAAGGGTGGACGCTGAATTTGACGACATCATCATCCCAAAAGAAGATTCCCGGAAAATCCTTTCAGACTCAGCCCAGCACTGGGGAATCTGTTCAGGGTTCATCATCAAGTGAAAGACTGGGCTTGAATTTGAAAAAACACAATACCTCTGCTGCCGGGAGGCACAAAATAAGGTATAAGAACCCGGACTCAACCACCGGCAAAGGGTGGAACAGTGCGAGATAGCAACCTTGCTGTCAGTCGGCTGTTTCACCCAGCATTCGAATGTTGTTCCCTGTGGCTGTCCCAGATAGATTTAAAATGAAAAAATGAAATTTATTCTTTATATCCGATTGGCTAGTTGATCATTTATAACAAGTTGGAAGGAAGTCATTATACAGAAATTTCTCAAAGATCCATCTTCAGACAATTTTCTTTGATAGTGTCATAAATAAAGTGGACAGCAGTAGAGACATGCTAGAAAAATTACTAAGATCACAAAATAACTTTAAAAAAAGCAGGAAGGGAATATCATTTGGTAGGAAAACTGAATGCCCACAAGAACTGAATGCACTAGTTTTATCAGGGTAGGGTATTAATAGACAGAATGTAATCGTGAGTTAGGGACTGAAAGTTGTTAAGGTAACGGTTCTTTTTCTATACCAGATAGAATAAAAAATATGGACATAAGTGGACATGAAAAGAGCAAATTTTACATGAGTAGATTTTGAGCAAAGTGTTTGTAGTAGAGTAGTAGAGAGGTACTTGTCTCGTAAGGCCTGAGTCCTGGTGTTCAGGACTGAGAAAGATATATTTACAAAATTAGGAACAGGTGGAAAGAAAGATTGTCAAATGCCAGGAAGCTTCTCCTTGAGGAGAGGCTGGAAAGGAGGCTTACTTGCTTAGTCTTGCAAAATGGAGATTGAAAAAAGTGTGATTAATCAACAATGGGCAGAAAAGAGGTATTTGAGTTAAATTAGTGTTGGCACAAGGACATAAATTAATTTAAATGTGAAATTAAGACAAACCTGGGGTTCTTGTGAACAGTGAATGCTGTGAAAATTTGGAACAGTGTTCTAGAAGAAAGAAGGAAAAATCTTGATTTGTTTCTGTGGAACTGTGACAATTTATAAAAAAGACTGTGTTGTAGGTTGTCTTCATTAACAGAGGACTAGAGGTGATGATCCAGGGGTTATCTTGAGCATGGTGTTGTGCTCATCACCTTCCATTCTGATGCTTAATTTTTGACCTCATTTGCAGAAGAACATAACATCCATCAATCTTTGCAGCCTGTGCTCTGGGGAAGTACTGCAACTCTGATAATGACCAGTAAAATTGGGCTCAAAGTTGGTAATCCAGGCTCACACAGGAGGCATGCTGCAGAACTAGGCTTTAAATTTAAATTCTCAAAGTCCTAGATGCATGTCTTAAGCATACAAATATCCTTTTGCTTACATCTTTGATGATTCAACCTTAGTTTATCTGTCATAGATCATCTTTTCTGGCAATAATCTAAGTGGAAGATCAGGAGAGTTTGTGTTTTGTCTGCACTAAAGCTGTAATAAAATCCACAGTACAGATACTACACAAAATTCATATCTGGTTAAATCAAACAAGGAATTAATTCACGACTTAACCATGGGCAGACCAGTGTTCATCCATCTGGAGGAAAGTAGGATTCCATTACATGTAACAGTGACCTGGGAGGACAAACACCATCGCTCTGAACGTCTTCCTCTTCTTTTCCCAGTTTTATATGCTGAGCATGATGCGGTATGGTATGGAATGTCCCTTGGGTCAGCTGGAGTCTGTTGTCCCAACTGCATCCCCTTGTGCATCCCCAGTCTTGTTGCTGTTCAAGCAGTACAAGAATTAGAAAAGGCCTTGATGCTGTGCAAGTGCTGCTCAGCAATAACAAAATCATCTTTGAATTACTGACACTGCTTTTCAGCACTAGTCCAAAACACAGTCTCATACCAGCCACTGTGAAGTAAATTAACTCTACCCCAACAAAAACTAGCACAGCTTATGAATATCTATTACTGTTTTATAACATATTAGCTTCAAAATACCTTTAAGAAGGGTGAGTTCATTACTTTCAAACTCCTTATCTCCTTGGGGCTTGGGAAATTCAGATAAATACCTTGCATATTATTATTAGCTGTAGTACTCAGTAGGATTTTTTGACATATACAAAAATTGTCTTTTTCTTTGGTTGAAAAGTAGATATTTCTACTTCAAATATTTCTAGAAGGAGCGGCATTGCTTCAGCAAGCACGTTTGAGGGAAAACTCTGCTTTTTTTGTGGAAATCTCTTCTGGAGAAATGTTTTTCAAATTTATGCTGTGCAAATTTGTTCTGGTGTAAAGCAGGGAAATGAAAACTCAAGGTATTTCTGAAAACCTTTTACAGTAGTGCACTGAGTACCTAGTATGCTTTCAGAGCGATATTTGACAATTGAGATAAGGTGATAAGTGATGACAGAATAAATGTACTCATAAAGAGCATAAGGAGCATCAATTCTATCCTTTTAAATGTTTTACAAATTTTGTGTGCAAGTAGGCAGTCCAAAATATTAACTGTGGGAGTGCATTTTTCAACTTTTAAGTTTAATTCATAAGTTAATGTTCTTTGTAAAATTATTTGTTCTATGTAACCTTCTTTTCTGTTATCCACGTTTGATTTATCCCTGTTTTTCCCCAGCAACAGTTCTGTAATTGGTTCTGTATTCTCCCTAAGTTTCCCCCCCAAAGACAGTTAACTGTCCATCACTTCATAGACAGCCACCTGTTGCTGTCTATCATTTTTGGGGTCGCTCCCCACTTCTGGAAGATTCTGAGAGAGGCATCAAGTGATTGGACAGAATTCTGATTGTCACCTTCTAATGTTCATTGTATGGTTGTTTTATATGTTTGTTTATGATATGAGCCACCTCCCTGTAAAACCCCATTGGTTCTCTTTCTGTTCAACACCCCCAGTTATAAGGTCTCACCCGAGAGTTAACCGGGGTCTTCGGCACGCTGACTCTCCAGGTGAGGACCCCACGCCGGGGTTCCAATAAACTCGTGTGACCCAGCTTCGCCGGAGTCCCCCCTTTTTATCATCTTCCTGCCAATCGCCACGCAGAAACAGCTCGAGCGAAAAAGAACTTACGGAAAGGAAAAAACTCTGTCGCCGTGCCGAAGCTAGCCGGCTTGAAAAACAGGCACGGCCACAATTAACCTGCAAGAATTCTCATTAATTTAGGAGACCTTACTATAAGCTGAGATGTTTTAAAAAATATATTGGATTTTTATAGGCAAGTGATGAAAGAGGCTGGCTCTCAAAAAGTACTACTGTAAAATTAAATTATTTTTCTTACAGGATGGAAGGCAACAATATTTAAGATCAAAGGTGCTTGAAAGATGAAAGCAAAAAAAAGGCTACAGATTATTGATTTGAATTTAGAAAGAAATTAAATGCCTACTCTTCATATCAAGTTTGATTTGGAAATTTTAAACTATTATAAAATGCTATTAAAGTATTTTAGTTTATTCTTGAGGTAATTTTGAATGACTGCTTCTCAGTGAAAGAAATAACTTTTCAGAGCTGCCATTTTCTTTTTTGGCGCATACCACTTGGCGCATAAATATCAATAATTTGCTTTGGGTAAAAAGCCTGCCACAAAACCAAGCTGCCATTCAATATTAAAAAAAAAAAATTACTTTTCTGTGTTTGACTTTTCTAGACTGCAAAGATGCAGAATTATCCCAAAAAAACCCCCCTCTAAATTGCATCTTGTTACCAAATTCATATGGTTATAAGTATGTAAGGTAGGGTAAGCTGCTAAAGCCATTTAGACTTGATAGACTCCTGCACAAGGTTCACAGGACTACGGCCCATTTTTAGTATGGCAGCTGAAGGTCAAGAAGGATACCACAGAGATTAAAAATTTTGAATATAACTGATGCCAAACATTTGCATGTGAGAAGACCACATTTCTAAAGTTTAGTTTTCAATCTCACATTTTTAAATTATCATTACATTTACAAAACAATATGTTATTTGGGCTGCTCAGGTCTATTAATTTCATATAAATACAGAGATTTAATTTTTGCTTGACAAAGCAAAAAAGCCCTTCAAGCTGCACACATTGCCACATGTAGAAAACTGAATGTTTTTGAGATTTGAAGGAAAAGAACAAAACAACTGAAAAAATATATATTTTTCCACAACTATTTTTACTCTGAGACATAGTGAACAAATTTCATTGATAGCTTTAAACAACAAAAAAATTTGACCAGATCTATGATTTGCATTAATTCATATCCAGTTGTATGCATTTAAGACTGGCATTCTGAGCCCTGTAAAATGCTGGCTTCTTTCAAAGCACATTGATATTGAAGAGAAGCACAGGTGTCTACTAATGCACTGCCTACTAAAATTTGAATAATTTATGCTTTCAAATGACTATGGTACTTTTTAATGTTATACATATTGCCCACAGAGAAACTATTTATATCTCAGAACACTGTACTGTTAGTTGAAGTGCAATTTTCTTGCAAATCTGGCAGAGTTTATTTACTCAGAGACATCTCGAATGCTTAAATTACAGTGAAATTTCTGTTTGACAGACTCTGTAAACCTCAAAGGATTAAACTTCAAGTCCCCATATAATGGAATAAGAACTTAACGACTATCCTAGATTATTAAGTCTCTGAGTCCCACAAAATCGGTTTACTCATGATGAACAAGGCAGAAGTTGAGCTGATGTATGCATATGAGTTAGGTATGTACTGCTTTCAAACCTAAATTCCTGGGACTGCCTCCATTAGGTGCCATTTTGAGCTCTCCCTTAAGCAACTGAGACAAGAAATTGTAAGATTTATGCCCTCATTTCTAGTGAAAGTATATCACAAAGAAACTCCAACAAACCCAAACCTTTTCCCAGAAGGCTGTCCTCCAAACCCTCATATTGTAGTCTGAAATGTCACTTCCTAGCATTAAAAAAATAAAAGCAGTAAAAAAAAGATTTTTATCTGTTGGAAGGGAAAACAAGGCTAGGACTTGTTTTCTGGCCAGGAGTCTGATGGGCACAGCTTAGCTTGTTTCTAAGATCAGAATCTTTCAGATAAGGAGTGGTCAAATTACAGTGTGTCTTAAATAAAAAGCCCATAATTACAAACTTCTCTTGAATATGTATAGTCAGTCACTTCAGTGAACAGGTTGCAGGAGTCATGCTGCAGTGCAACTTTGATATATTTGTAACAGGCATGTAAACATAGAAAGTACTATCTTACAGCATGATGTTTTGTGGTTGGTTCAACCCAGCCTGTTCTCCTAAGAGCATTTAGGCAGCATCTAAATACTTACCAAAATAATACCTCTTTGAAATTAATCCTTTAAGTTTAGGGATAAGCCATGAAATTTTGCTTGAATATAATTTATATTTGTACATGTAGGCTTGCATAGGAAAAATTATATTTGTCATATGCCTTATTATACCTAAATATAATTTTAGGCATAGTTTATGCCTAAAATTTAATTTAGCACCAAGTCACACAAAATAAAAACCAAAACCAAATCCACCTAAACATACATTATTTGTAGTCTTAAGGCATCTTATTTCCAAGTGTATTATTTGAAAATCAAGACAGGTACACATTTCATACAACTGTGTTTTCAGGAAAAATATAAAGGGACAAGACAGAAAGAAAGCTTTAGTGTGACTCCATCCAGTAACTGAGCAATCAATGACAAAAGTCAAAGGTTGTTTTGTTTGCCTTTAAAGTCAATGGAGGAACAAAACTACTATAAAAGTATTCTGAGTTGAGAAGTCAAATATTTATTAACACTGAAGGAAAGACTGAGCTGATTACAGGACTTGCAATAGGATTTAAGGCTCCTCTTTCAAATAAAATTTGATCAATATAACCCATCTGAGCGGTCCTCAGTTTATTAGATTCGTCTGCTTAGGAGGTCTTTGCAGAGTTTTATTTGTCTTATTGGTTTCTCTTGCAATGCTAAGTGCAGAATCTTCTAGAAGTATATTATTTAAAGATTGATTCCTATTCTTTTTTTCATGTCAAATAGTGATCCCTAGTTAAATAAATAGATGGTTTTAAGGGTTTTTTATAATAGACTTCCATAGAATAGTTCTGGACTTCTAAAATTATTATTAGTCTTGGCAATCTCTATTTATGATAATGAAATTAATGTATACTTGCTGATACAACACTAAGAGAGTGGAAATTTTAAACTGTGTTTATAGCTTTCTCTTATGTCTTTTTCCCATAGATTCATGTGGACTTTTAGGATTATAATAAGCATAATTCCATTAACACTGTAACTACACTTTCTAATAAAGTATTGCAATTATGTAAATATATGTGGTATAATTATGTGATTAGACCAACAGTAATTAAGTATACCCATTGCCAATTATAAGTTAAAATTACATTAATACAAATGTCACTCAATGCAAAGAACAAAAAAAAATTTAGAGATGTGGAAATGTAAAATATGGAAATGCATGTCAAAGGTTATTGCAAGACATTCACTCACATAAATGAACATTGCTCTGCTTTAACCTTATCAACTTCTTTCTTCTGTTTCCTAACCATTCTCATACTTACAACCTTCTGTTGAAATCTTTTTTCACCTGTTCAAAAATATTGACATTGAATGGTACAGGGTGAGGCAATATAGTCATGTGTCTCCCAAAAATTCTGTTAAAATTTCTTCCTTAAAGAAAACTAAATGTGATTTAAAAATGCAGTGTTGGTAATGAATAAGCTAGAAGTGCTCTCAAGGCTAAAGCTAGTTTCTGAGGATCATGAGAGTCAGATCTTGCTGGCTAGAACTGAGCATAGCAAATTACAGTGGTTGTCTTATTGCCATCAACATTGAGCATGGATTAAACACATTTTTTCACCTGTTCACAAAGTTGATTTGCTTCTTATTGAGAAATATCTGCAATACCAAATATTTTCCAAGCAGAATACATAGGAGTTTGACTATTTCCCAAGACATACTTGTTTTAAGTGCCATGAACTTACGAACTCTGATTGTAAAGGACTACATATGCCTTGCCAGCTTGTCTCCTGAAAGCATGAGAGGACTCTTGATTTATATAGATACTCACTTTATTTAACTAAATGAGATAGTGTTATTTATTTTTGATCTATAAGCACGCAAAAATCTTTGAAGCAATATATCTTGCTTTTCAAGGAGTCATGACATGTAGACAGAGGTAGCTTAAGCGGTTCATACAGATTTAGAAGCTGTAATTTATCAAGTGAAATGTACATAGAGAAATTTGCTTGGTGCAGCCAATGCAGTGAACTGAATGTTATCCTCTCCTGTTCAGGATCCTTTTTAACTAAGGGCATATACAGCTGCACATTTACAATATTTGGGAGCATCAGCAATTTTTGTGTCTGTAATTTGTCACTTTTAGGTGAAAAGAGAAACTAGCATATCCCCACAGTATTTTCCTATTTAAGACACTGCAGTAGGAAGGCAGAGGGAAGAAGTTAATTTTCTTCATAAACCTGATCCTACTTTGCAGAGCTGTAATGCCAGGTTGTGGATGAAGAAATACTAGCCACATATAAAAGTCTTTTTCGCAGTTTATTAAACCTGATAATAAAACATTATTTTTATTTTCTGTAAGCAATCAATTGGACCAAATGCAATCCATTATGTTTTGTTCTGCATAGCCTTTGTATGACACATCTGATTGTAGGAGATTATTTCAATGTGGAAATCATGCATATATCATCCTATTTATTATTTTATATCTTTGTTCATGCTGGGTGTGATAACAATTCAGAAGTCTGCAGAGCAGAGTAAGTATAAATTTGGTAGACAATGACTCTTCTGGCAATGGAGATATTCTACAGCTTTGAGATAAGAATATGCCCTGGTGATTGTGGTGCAGCAAGAAGCAAAAACATGGTGTTGAAAGAAGTATTGTGTTGGCTAAGGTTTGCATAACCAGGTTTTTCAGTGGATTAAATCCTGTTTAAAGCTATTAAGCTAAATGTGATGGTGTGAAGAAGCCCATTTTTGGTTACACAAGGAAACATGGAGTTCAGAGGTATGGGAAGGATAGAAATGAAATGAACATGGTTCAGATAGACACTGAAATGTTAGGCTGAAAAAGACCAAAATAGGTCTTTGAGGGAAAAGATATTTTAAAATGTAGTAATAGTCAGAGTGAAGTAATAATAAATAAATTCTTTAAATATCTCTTGAAAATTTTGTGAGGATTTTACAAATAGTGGAATATTTACATATTTTATTAATTTTCAGGAAAAAAAACCCCTTGTAGAATAACCAAAAATAGTCTGCCACGTAAAATGAATCTATTGATTATAAGAATATTTCAAGCAGAAATTATTAAAAAAATTCTAGCTAATTTATGTAATTTTATATTTGTCACCGTATAAGAGTGTTATGTCTGTTTATATGTAAGGAGTGTCTAAATATATTTTATGGATTCATATGAAGTAGAATTTTGATATATGAAATCTACAGCTTCTATTAGAAGAAGGCATCATTTTATTTGTGTGGTGCTTGAGGGGTCAGAAACAAGAGGCTACATTTCTTGTATCTTTTAACTAGGCTGCTTACCACCCGACATTATTGTTTGATAAATTACCTATATCCATCATTATCAAGCTCTGTCTTAAATTTGGAGGTCAGTGGCCCTTTGCATCATGATTCACAAGACCTGACATCCCCTCACTGCTTGCGGAAATTTCCCTTTTCTTATGTTGCTACTCAATCTGTGCTTCCAGTTCTGCTTGCAGTTCTGCCTTACAATATTGTTTTTACTGATCGATCTCCATCTCTCCTTGAAATGTCCCTGAAATATTTCAACTTGCTCTCCTTGATGTTCTGGGAGCAGTAATGGTTCTTTCTGCACCGCTGCAATGTATGCTCATTCGTCTTCTCTGCTGCTCTGATGTCTTCAATGTATATTAGCCACACAGAATCTCAAAGGACTCTGATAACTTCACATTTGCTGCCTTGAGGATCCAGCTTTCACAGTTATACCTAGCCATAGATCAAATTGTCAGTGATTACACAAGCTTGACCTTTATGAACAGGTCTCCAACCTGCCCTTTTCTCTCAGAATACCTTCTAATTTAACATCTGCTGAATATGGCACAGCCAATCTTAGTCCTGTGACACCATGTTCAGATGTTGCTATATTTATGTATGATGAAGACTAGGTACTTCCTATACTTTCCCCTTCCCTTATACTTTGTTTTAATCTAAATCATCCAATGCCTTTTTTTCTTATCCTTTATTTCTCTCTCTGTGGTTCAGTGAAAGTCACGCCCACATTTTCCATAATTTCTGTGGCTATATCCTATAGAATTATTGCAAATTCAAATTTAATTTAAAATAGATGACAATTTTGAACCTAAATTGAAAACTCTTCACTGAATTTTTTTTCCCAGTATACTTCTGAAGCCTCTAGTTTGAGAGATCAGAAAATTGAACTCATGATGTGATTCTTTCTCATTTGGGAGTTCCCAAGTTTTTAGCAAATTACTTATATTTGCTTTCAGAAACAGATTTTATTTCCAGAAAAATGAATGAAATTTAAAAAAAAAATCAATACAGTCTATTGGTTAATGGATCATACTTTTTCAGGAGACTGATAAAAAAGTGGACTCCACAGTCATGAGTGCAGGAACTTTTATTTATGTAATATGTCTATCCACAACTTGGAGAAGCTGATGGAGTGCTTGCTCCTCCAGTTGGCATCAGATAGCAGAGGTGCAGCTGATGTACTTCCTGCCTTTCAGAGAGTTGTGAAGAGGCTGGAGCAAAGGGCTGACAGGAACCTCATACAGTTCAAAAAGGACAAAAGCCAGGCTGTGCATGTTGGAAGGAAGACCCCTGACAATGGTGCAGGTGGGAGCCTGTCTGCACAGGTGTAGCGCTGTTGAAGAAGTCCTGGGTCTGCTGGTGGGCAGTGAACTGGGCTTGAGACAGCAGTAAGACCTGGTAACAGGCAAGCTAAAAGTTTCCTGGATTCTGTTGGCAGGAGCATAGCCAGGAGACCAGAACCAAGTATTACTTCCCTCTGTGATAAATGTAGTAAATAAATTCGTGCAATAAAATATTGGGACTGTGATAGATGTAGTGAATAAACTTGTGTATTAAATGTATTGTACTTTATAACCTTGAAACTGCCTTGTAAGTTCTGGTTCCCGTAAGTTGCAAAAGCGTCTCCAAATATCGAGACTTATTTTGCACCTGTGAGACAGCAGGGTGAAACCAGAATTTGCAACAGAAAGAAGAAGGCCGAGCAGGAGATGGCTCATCTATCAGGACAGACTCTGTGCACCTGGATGATCAGCATCTGATGCCAATCTCGATGGAGGACCCCGGAGATGGAGCCAAATCACCATTCCAATGCCCGGTTCCAGGAACCCCCTTTCAGAAGATACATGTTGCCGGAAAATCCGTTCAAAATTCATCCACGAAAGAAAGAAACACATGAATATGTAGACTGGACAGGGGCACACAATGGACTTGCTGCCGGGCAGGAAAAACTGTATAAAAACTGGACACAAAAACTCAGCATTTGTGGACAGGAAGGGAAAGCACCTTTGATGCTGTACTCTTGTTCACCCAGCATTCGATCAATGTTGTATGCTTTGATTGTGGCTGACTCAGATTGATTTGGAAATGGAAAAAATAAAATCTTTGATATCAGATTGGCTGATAATCATTTATAACACCTCTGTTCAGCACTTGTTAAACCATATCTGGGAAACTACATGCAATATTGGACTCCCACTTCAATAAACTCCTTGATAAACTGCAGTGGGTTCAGTGAAGGGCCACCAAGATGGTCAAGGGGAACTGGAGCCCTTGCCCTCTGGGAAGAGGTTGAGGAATCTTGGCTCCTGCAGCTGGGAGCAGTGGGGGCTCTGGGGAAGACCAGCAGCAGCCTCAGTGTCTGTGGGGAGATGACTGAACAGACAGAGGCTGTTCACACTGCTGCATGTGGCACGATGCAGGAGGCATCAGGCCTAAGATGAAACAAGAGAGGTTCAGGCTGAAGATAAGGAGAAACTTTCACTATGAGAACAGCCAAACACTGGGCAGGCTGCCCAAAGAAGTTGTTCAGTTTCCATCCTTGGAGATTTTCCAAGACATACTTGGATAAAGCTCAGAACAGCCAAGTCTGATTGCAAAGCTGACTTTGCTTTCAGCATGAGACATCTCTCTGGGCTAGAGACATTCTTAGATCCCTTCCAAAGAGAATTATTCTGCAATTCAGCGATGTGTGTAATTTCAACTCACTGTCATAGATTCACTTTCTGGTACTGCAGAGGAGTAGGAAAATGAAACAATTGAAAAGACTTACTAAAACTATGTGAACAGAGCTCTGATGCACCCATGAGCTGTCTGGCAATGTTAACACCGTGCATCAGCACATCCAGCTGCAATTTGTAGATCACTTCTTAAGGTGTGTAAGGTATTGCTTGCTGTGATCTTTCTCTCTTTATTTTTGGTATCTGTCTCCTAAGAGATACTGTTCCTCTGAGACTGCTTTTTGTATTATTAGACATTTTTGATAACCTTTTTCTTTATCTGAAATTAAAGATTTAAAGCTCACAGTCACACATTCATGGAACACAATTTAGAATTATTTGAAAATAATCAGCTTGGAGGTTTTTTGGACTGTTTTTATGCTTTCTAAGGAGTATTTTCAGATTTTTATTAACTATTGTGCAAATTAATTCATTAATTATTATGTAAGTATGCTTTATAAGCATATAATATTTTTTCTAGTGCTTGTATAAGCTTATATCCCTTATTCTTGAAACTTGCTGTCTCATGCAATATTCTCTTCCACTCTTTTCCTGTGTTTGCACTGCACATCCTGACTGCTTGAGGAAGATATTTGCAGCTGCTTTATATGCTTAGGCTAAAGAAGCCAAGCTCTTCTAGTCCATCTGGTATGACAGACATTATATTCTGTGCTTTTCTCAGAAGCCCTTTTTTTATTACTTTTATTTGTACAAAGGTTTCAATATTTGTGATCAAATGTGTACAACAACATTTGCTAGAGTACTTTTTATCCATTCATTGGAGAGTAACACTATTACATTCTTGGTATGACAAGAGATGAATCAGTTGATGCAACGTAGCAAAAAGTGTCTTTTTGCATGGGTGTTTTCAATGATTAATTCATGCACTCATGTCTGCTATTCCTTCTGTCTTCGCACCTGACTTAATTCCCTAATTTACACAAAAGTTTTATCTGTGTTCCCTAATGCACAACGGTGCATTTCTCACGTTTTTATTATATTAGTTCTCAACATCAGACTTATCTCTGGATGATACTTGTCTTCTCTACTTACATTGTAGGTTATCAATGCATTTCATAAGTACATTTTCCTTTTTCTGCAAAGAAAAATAATAATAAAATAAATCATGCTAAGTCCTAAAAATAGTTCTTTAACCAACAGCTGTTTCATTTCAGTTCTTATATTAAATAGTTTTCCTGTATCCTGCTCTTCACTCTACATTTCATTCACAGAAGTTCCTTTAACCTCTTAATTCAATTTCTGTTCCTGGCACTTTTATATTTAATTGATGTTTTTCAGGTCCCATATGGTGTTTTATGAAAATCCAAACATATGAGAACTACCTTTTGAAATCTAAATTTGTACAATGATCAGTAATATTCTCAGAGAAAGATATACACCTGCTCAACATTATCTTCTGGCAATGAATATAACCTCACATGCAAAATACACGCCCTGTTTAAGATGGATTTTAATGCAGGAAAGTTTTTTCCAGACATCACAAGCTAAATTAATTTATTAAAGTCTTTGCAAATTCTTATTAAAATGAATAATAAAGGATCTGCAGGATAAAAAAGATCTGCAGAAAACCAGATCTATCACAGCAGAAATTAAGGAGTTAAGAGATGCCACTTTCCTTCTGAGAGCAACTATGTAATACTTACTGTTTGCACTCAGTGTCTGCTTAACACTTAACTCATCATTCATCTCCCTGACTCACTTTTTTTCAGCTATTTACTTTGATATGGCCATAACGGAGCCCTTTATGGTACTGACGTGCACTCATCCATACATACCAAATTAACAGAGGGTCTTTCTTCTTGCTAGTTAAGCTCAAGTAGCCCACTTAGAATCTTGGAATGAGTGTCCTTCCTGACCTTCAGGCCAGATTATTTCTAGAAAATGATTTAACCAGACTGGACACTAGACTAAGATGGCAGAATCTTGTTTACTGTCCAGCTGATAGAATAAGCCTACGATAATTAGGAAAAAAAAAAGTAGTACTAATTGGTGGCTCATAGCCCATTGGTCCAGTAATAATGTATTACATGTTGAAGCCTTTTCTTCTTTACTCAAAGGGAAATTTAGCCCAAATTTCTCTAACACCTTCAAAATAAAGTGCTTCAAACAACATAAATAAATTTATGAACAAAATGTTTTATTGAAAATATTCAATTGTTTCTGTATGCTTTATTTCTTCATTAATTTTGAGGGTAAAGAAAGAAACAGAAAGGAAAATTTTAATAGAAGTATTCTGACTGTTCAAATTAAGAGAATATAAACAAAATAAATCTTAATATTTTAAATTCTAAGTACTTTTCCTCAAGTATGTGTTTGACACTGTTTAAAATACTATCTATGAAATCTAACAATACTTAACATGTCATTTAAACCCACATATCTACTTTTTTTTTCAAAAATATATTAGAAGTAAGAACAACAGGATATATTTCACTGAACTGCAGATATTCTATACCGACTCAATTAATGAACTGAAGGATTTAATGTGCTTTTTCGTATGTAACTGATGGTATATTTTGGAAGTTAACCAAAGAAATCATATTCTCTTTACCCTAAGTATTTTTAGAAAGATTAATTAAAACCCATTCAGTCAGTTGAAAAGGATGTTGGGTATAGTCTAAATTGTGTGGTACTATATAACACCACAGAACAGATAACAGTGTTGATGTTAATGTTTGCACATTGTACTTTTCTGAATCAACACCAGTTCATACATATTGGGAACTGCATTTGTCTTACAGTCTGTAATATGATAATGATATGAAAGACTGAATTAACAAACATAAACAAGATGAGGGATAACACAGATCTGTGTCTCTATAATTTCATCCACAGTCAGCAATTATTATACCACAGGTTGACGTTCACTATCAAAGCAAAAATATGTGAAGTTTTCCATTTGACAATCTATAGTGAATCAAAGAGGACATTTTCACAAAAACTGTTGTCAATTTTTAAATTTGTGATTGTACATTTGCTGCATGCACTCAAACAATGTCAGTGAAAAATTATCTCCCAAAATCTACTGAGTTTCCTACTCTATTTGCAGAAAGTAGTGGTAGTAATCCTCCTCACACTTTAGACACCCAGTATGGATGCCTGTCTATATGGGACAATGTGGTGGTTTACATTTTGGGTTTTCCAATAATTCTGTATGTTTTTGTTATTTGTTTATAATGGTTTGTACCTACACCCCCATCCCCAAACCCCTGTGGTCCTTCCCTGGTAATGGACCTTGTCAATCACCTTGTAAAAATTAGGAAGATTCTGGTGAAGATGCTAGGTGATTCGGCAGAGCCCTCAGGTTCCCACCTTTCTTCATTGTATCCCTGTTCTGGGTCACACCTCCCCCTCCTGGACTGGTTCTAGGTTCTCCCCTGCCCAGAGGACAGAGGGCCAGAGCTGGCTCTTGCTCGTGGGCAGCTTGCCAGGACAGAATAAAGCCTAGTGAGAACCACGTGAAGGGTTCACTCTTTCTTCCATGCCGCTGACCACGCTTCAGCCTGAGGTTCAGACCCACCAAGCCTTCCTTATATGCCTGTGAAAGAGCAAGCGAGCCAGTAAAGGAGCTCAGGACACTGCCATAGGACCAGTCTCTCTTCACTGATGACAGATGAAGCCAAATGGATTTCTTAGTCTAATATTCTCAAGTTAGATGAGCTGAAATCACATTTCATGGCTGAGTCTGTCATTTTACTGTTCTCTGGGAACTGAACTATGATCCTCCAAGGCAACATAAATGATTTTAGGCTTAACAAAATGAAAATGAGATTTTAGTTTGTGTTTGAGCATGGAAGTGGATGTGTAACACAGTATAGACATCAGGTTGCATAAGGAAAATTTAAAGTTAATAATATGAAGATATGTGAAACTGAAAAGACTACATAAATAAAGTGGATGAATCAATTAAAGAGTAAACCTAACAGTATTGAGTGGTTTCTTAATAGTCATGGGCCTAAACCCTACCAAGATCCACAACATTGTCTTTCTACTAGCTATATATACAAGAGGTTAATTTAAGGATTACCTAAGCTGGGAACTGGACTCTGCTCAAACAAAATTGCACATAAAGCTGTTGCTGCCCTTCTGAAACAAATGTAGGGAGGAACTTGATCTAATTGTTTCTTTTGCCCACAGAGTTTCTGCCTAGTTAATACAATCAGTCCCAGTAACAGGAGATGTAGTGCCTTCTGCATTTATCCCTGCTTGGACACACACAGGGTGAAAATTCTGGTTCCTGCCACATGCTGTGTGACTCCCCAGAGAAGAAGCAGTGAACAGAGCTTGCTCTAGGCAGTGTTTAACAGTAGTACAGAAGCTACAATATCAAGTTTTATTGAGCTAGGCTATTCTGCTTACAAAATAGCTTTGCCTTTGCCCCAAGGAAAGGTCACCTCTGTATAAACCACACTCTGCTATTACTGCTTGAGACAATACATGCAGACAATTTATTCCAGAATTTCACCATCCTCATTTGCAGAATTTTTCTTACACCAGGGCTCATCTTGCAATTCACATGTTCATTTAAGTATACACAAAGGAGACATCTTCCTTAGAGCAGCTGTAATACTTGGTGAAAATCTAGTCCATAGAGGCAGTGGAGTACAGGGGCTTAGTCAGCTGAGCATGTGTAAGTATCAAGTTTTGGCTAAAATGAAGAGCTTTTTAAGTTCCACTGCATGTGATGGTAGTATAGTTACCCAGCTGAGGTGTAGATGTCTGCTTTTCATCCCTAAAATATAAGCATGTGGAGCAGAAGCTGATTCTTACCCCTTCATATCTTATATAAGTCTGCATTTCTAAAAATTTCTGAACCACGTATTCTATCCAAAGTAACCACAGGCAATAATTTCTTTCCAATATTTCTCAGTTTACTTTAAGCAAGTTGCAATTTTTAGTTTGCTTTGGTTTTTTTCTAACCTAAATAACCTTAGATTGCTTAGCATCTCCACGTATTTTCTAGAATTCTGATTCTTCCTATTGCTCTCTTTTGGAGAGTATCCAACATCTTTCCACCTTTCTTGAAGTGTATTGACTAAACCAGATAAAGTACTTCATCTGAGGCTTGACTGTGGAAAGAGTTTTAAGTGGATGTCAGTCCTCTTTATTCAACCTAGTATGACAAATTAAATGCTTTGACATTAGTTCCATGATTACTTTATTACCCATGAAGCAAAATTACTTCATTTGAAGTATCTTACTTGCTGACATGCATTTCAATATATTGCACAATCTCATTTAATTACTTTCCTTTGAGAGTGGATTCAAGTTGTAAGTCCTTGAGTGTGGCCAGAAATTTGAGCTAGATCTCCAAAGGTATTGAACGATTGGACAGGATAAGAGCAAACTTGTTTTCTGGCCATGTTGAAATAGAAAGGGTAGGCTCTTGCTCCTACAATTTGAGCTGCATACCTTGACCAGAAAGAAAACTTGCTATTCGGTTAAGTAAGATACTTAATCTGAAGAGACCTGTGAAAGTGAAAACACGCTCCCAACACATCCTATCAGCTACCCTAACATCATTCCTAACGTTTCCTGTCATCTTAGGCACCTCCCTGTACAGTCTGGGTGATGTGAACTTCACTGTTACTTTAAAAAAAAGAACTCGACTGAGAAATATCAGTACACCTGAATTTAAATTGTGTATTTGAGTGTCGTATCTCTTACTGAATCAAATATTTGCCTTTAATATTATACATATTTTAGGTATTTTAGTAGTCAAGGGAAAATTCAATTAAGAAAAGGTTGGCCTGCCATTATGCTGGCAGTGTTCTGCTGATAATTAAGACTGCTACCAGATCTGTTTTCAGCAGCTGACATGCCATGTCTTGGATGTAAAGACCACGCTCTTCTCTGGGTGTCTTTAGTCAAATCCTTCAGGCTGTAGCACTGACTTCTATCTAAGTGGAAATATCCACTTGGCATCTGTTTTGGTTCTATTTGGTGGCTGATGATGCCTTTGCATATATAGAAATGTGAAAGGAATAAAAAGAGGCAAAAACAGAGGCTATATGCAAAGTTAACATTAGAATCAGAAATACACAGTAAACATTATTGAGGCTGAATGCATTGCTCTGTGTTGACATCAGTTTTCTTATGTCAAGTATAGTAAGTGGCTTTCTCTTAGATGACTTTGTATCTCCTGTGAAATATACAAACATAAGGTTTACTTTGAAAAGTGAAAATCTTTATTATAGAGGAAGTTCCATAAAACCTTTGAAAGTGTTTCATGGTTATAATGGAATAGAAAATGTATTTAGTGTAACCAATGACAAGCAATTTAGCAATTAAAATATAGCTTCAACAAATGGAATGATACATTGCTAACAAGATTAAAAAGCCTGAGCCATTTTTCATATGTAGAAACATGTGAAAAATAATTTCTAATCTACAAAATGCATAAAGCTGTATTTATAGAAAAATGAGGAATGATCGTTGTGTATTTGCAAATATGTATCTAATCTCTTAAAGAACAGACTCTGCAGTCTTCCTGTAAAAAAACCCCACTCTTCTGATCCTGAATATGAAAAAGTTTCCTTCATATTCATTATTGAAAGAATATATGCATACATATAATTGTCCATGTATACATAAAAGTTATAAAGAGAATTATTTACACCCATTTTCAATACTGTGGTCAACATGCATTTGATTTCTGTGTTTTGTGGTTTCACTCTTTGTGGTTTAAAACCCATATTCATTAGCATGCAAATAATCAGGACAAAGCTGCTGTTCTTCTCGAGACTTGGCTAAGGGGCAGAAATTTTAAGTGTTAAAGAGATTTTACTGAACTCTTTTCAAGAAAATTATGGCAGAAGGGGTGGATCATGAAAGTGGATAGTGCTGACCCACAGTACAAATGTCAAGAGAGCTCACAGTTCCATCCATGTTGTTTCTGTGGAAATTGCAGAAGTTGCCAGGAATAAATGAAGTGACATCTAAAAGGAAGAAAATAAGGAAGGTGAGTGGAATTTCTAAAGGTCCATCTGTACTATTATTTGCAATATTCAAGCCACTGTACAACCACCATGCTATTATTTTCTCTATCTCATTAGGGGTTCAGAGTAACCTGGTCTAATGGAAGGTTCCCTGCCCATGGCAGGTGGCTTGGAGCTACACAATCTTTAAGGCCTCTTTGTACTGTAACCATTCCATTATTTTATGATTCTACAGTTTTAGCACCATGCCTAGAGATCTTCCCCATGGAGGAAAGTATAGTAAGAAAAATTAATAACATGTGTTGGTGATAGCTTGTCAACAAAAAAACTAGTTTCCTGTTGAATATTTCTGCTGCATGCACATTAGCATTAAATGCTGCTTAAATAGGAAATGAAAAACATTCCCTTCTGTTTCAATAGGTTAGAGTATTGAAGTTAGCTTGTTCTTAGGATATATTTCTTGTTGGAGGGCTTTGGTGAATAGTCCCTTTCTGTGATCTGCTTTAATTATTTCAAACCATTAAAGGCTGTGCTTGCTCATTTCAAGTTTCTCAAAGGGAAAAAAAATCAATGCCTGCCTTGAAATGCATTTAAATTTAGCATTTTTTGCTGAAATTCATAAATCCGATATGAATCAGCATAAAGGTTGTTAATTACAAAGGTTGATAGTTGATCTTAGTTGATGGTATCCCTGTCTTCACATAGTCATCTGTCACTTCTAGGAAAGGAAAAGGATCTGAAAACAGAGCTGAGTGCTAAAGGACTCAAGACTGTCATATAAATAAGGACAAGCAGTTTTAAAAATATTTATTTACGACCTTCCTGATTCTAGGAACTAGTAGTGGAACTCCCAGTTTAATATCATGGGTTTACAAAAAATAAATAGCTGTTTCTCTACAACACTTCCATCATTTAGATTTTTTCCTATAACGATAACCTCTTCTATTTGCAGGTATCTCTGGATATAACTGGACTTCACAGCACACCAGATTCTCACTTGCATCCTGATTCCTGGTTCTCCAGATGTGAAACTGGGCTTCACCATAATTTCTTTCCAATGTTTAATTTCTATGGAAATCAGTGCACAGAGAAATGAAGAGTGTGTGACTGGGGCTGTGTATTTTAGATTTTTTCCTGTTACAGTTTGGGAAGAAGCCAACCTGCACACTGGGATTCAGGGGCAAATTCTATTCATTTTGGTAGTTTAAGTGCAACTCTTCCCACATGTGCAGGTCCTGTAACTCTTTTCTCTTTTCATTTCATGATTAAAACCCACCCTCATCAGTATTAGATTAGTTTTTAAACTCTCCCACCCTCACCTGGAAATGTTTTATTGTTTGTACAAGGCAAAAGTTTTTCAGCCCTTTTGACTGAAGACCTTGTCTTAGTTATTAAGCAGCACCTGTTTTATCAACATTACAGTAGTTCCAGCATAAATTTACTTTCTTTGCTATCACTGGGCAACATTTCGCATATTTATTGATTCACGAGCAAAATGAAACTAAACATGCTTAAAAAAAGATCATAAAACCAACCAGGAACCAAGATTTCTAATAATGAAATGGAGTGCCTTCAATGAATTAGAAAATTAAAAGGATCTTATGTTCCAACACCCACCAGAAGAATATTATGGCTCTAATCCAACAAATATTTGTGCACATATCTAACTTTTCTCATGTGAATAAGATTAATAACATATCTAATTAGGATTTGCAATTCAGGAATCTCTGGGAAAGAATCTTAAGAGACAAGGCAGACAAAGATGACAGTAATGTTTTCTGGGACATCACAATCTTTGTCTCCTTTATATTTATATTCACCTAGCCAGATACACAGTGAAGATAATATTTTGCTTAAAAATCTGCTGAAAGACTGTCATGGATCAACAATACAACTCCTTTCTTCTTTACAATTTCCGTTTTTAGATCTCAGTTTTCTGTTTTTGTCATATAGAGGACGTATTCTAAGATCTGTGCATAATACTTGCATAATTTAATTATATGTTCATTTTTCACTACATTTGATAAATCCCCCAAAATGAAATTTTGTATTCCTAAAGTATTTCAGAGGAAAGCATACTAGAAATTATGGTGTTACAGTTCAAAGATCATATTTATGTTTTTTAAGCCTTAATTCAAACTAAACCCTAATACCTCCCTTGGAATATGTACTTCTGCAAATAGAAAGTATTAGGCAAGAATTACCAGATAAAATTCGATCTTTATGCTATAAAAAAGAGTCAGGCTGCATAACTGAATGATCCATTAACTTTTAGGAATTTACATTTATATTTTTTTATTCACAAATATCTATGTTTTTGTTCTAGTTGGTCAAGGCTGATAAGTGACTTGTGTTCCTATCTTGATAAGGCATCTCAGTACATCTTGAAAGGAAGATTTTTTACTGTTTCTGTGAAGAGTACCATAGAGTGAACAGAATGGTCTATTTTCAGCTATCTTTATGTCATTCAAGTAGTTGAAAATTATGATTTGTTTCCAAGGTCTCAGCTAATGCTGTTTCAAAGGCATTTCAGCTCAGAGATCACAGCTGAAATTTCCTCTTAAAGGATTCTGGTAATGAAGCTTATCCGTAATAAATAATTGCAGTAATGGAGTTATACAAATCAATTACAAATTGTGTATATCACCACTTAAAATATATAGGGATTTCTTTTCATCACGGATATAGATTTTTTTCATGTAAAAATCAAGAGTCCTTTCTAGGAAAATTTAGCATACTTTGCATGAAATATAGGGCCATGAATAGTCAGAATACAATCTCCAGAAAAAGCCCAGCATCAAAAAAACAAAGTAGTGTTTCTAAAATCAGACCTTTAAGATGGCAATCCAACATTCCAGGCAGCTAACAGAAACCAGGGACTGTGCCAGCTGCACATTTGAGTACCACTATGTATGTGCAAGTTTTGCTTGCTTTGTGTGATTATCTTCATCATCTTTAGACTCTTCCTGACACATCATTTGGTGAAACGCTAACCAAACTTTCCTCAAGGTATAGTTTAACTGGTTGGTTCTAGGGATCAATTGCTGGCAAAGCCTCATGGAGCACAAATGGCTGCCACTAAAGTCTTCACTTTTGTGGTTGACAGACCTCTTGGGAGTATAACCTGATATGATATTGGAGGAACTTGCCTAGCAAGCATTTTTACAAATGTGAAAACTTGTGTTTGTGTAGAGGAAACTGTCTGTGTTTAGAAAAGATAATAGGTATGCGCTGAAAAGAGGGACGGGGTAACATCAGAACAGAAAAGGTGCATCAGTTCTGGAAGCTGATCTTCATCCCAGCTTAGAAAGGGAGCCATTACATTATGTTTTTTCTTAAAAATTCCCTGTTTTCTGCATTTGATCCTTAGCTTGGGTGAAATTATTTATTCCTGTTGAATAAAGTGGAGCTATGTCAAACTAATCCAGCTGAGACTCTAGCTGCCCTGTGCTTGTCTGTGTAAGAAAAGGAGTGTGACATGGGCTTCACCCACAGGGTTTAAACGTCTGGCTGCATTTGTTGGGTTCCTGTAACATATATTAAAATAGCCTTAAAATAAAATAACCTCTCTCTCTTAATGAATTATGCTGCACTCTTGTTTGGGATCTTTCAAAGTTTGGTTTTGAATAAAAAATCATACTCAAAAATAATTTTGAAATATAATTTGAAAATCTTGATATTTATTATAGTAGTTTGTGTCCATGTAAGCTTAACCATCTATGAAGACAAAAAAGGGACAATAATTTTGTATAATATTCTTGGGTTTATGTGCTATTAGTGATACATCCTATTTATTGCCAGGTCAGCTAATAGAAGACTGAAGACGCAATGTATCTAATTTAAAGAAATGTCTAGTATGAAATACAATGCTGTGTTACTGAGCATTATGTTCAAATGACTGATTAAGGTGCAGCTTGATAATTTGCCAGTGACACTTTAATTTCTGTATCAGTGTACTTTTGAATAATTTTTAGCCAGTCTAATGCATTTATTCTGTGTTTAATAGGATCATTACTGTTTTTCAGCAGATATCATTTTAAATTATGGATAGTCACAGGAGGACCAAATCACCACACATCCTCTGTCTTTCTTATGTGAGAATTTCAGTAGAAATATTCATTGTGATGATCGGATATTTATAACAACAAATGACAGCACTGGTTACCAGAAATTTGACAACAATGAAAAATCTTCTTTAATTCTTATAGTTTGAATTATGATATTGTTTTGCAATGTAAATAATTTGATTTTCACTTGCATTAAAATGTGAGATCATTTAGAAAAGCATACAGAAATGTCCTAGTATCATGCTTTATTCATTTATCACCTAAAGAACAACATTTTTTGTATTATTTTTAGTAATGACATGCCAGCAGTTAATTCAAATATGTGGTGGCTAATGTAATCCTAGATAATTTATTTAAAACTAATGTGTACCTATAGGCCTTTATTTTAGGAAAGATACTAAAATAAACAAAAGAAAGCTTCAATTCAGGAGATGCTCTAATGTAGATTTTCTGAAAGGAATTCGTTATTCTTCCTCTGTTTGCTATAAGACATAATATTAAATTAGTTAGGAATTCATAAGAATTCTGCATTATATTCAATTCTCATGAGAAAAAAAAAAGAAATTTATGTCATGAATCTGTTAGCGGCTTATACCTTATTATTTGATTCAATGTAAAATAATAGTTTTCCTTGAAAGATACATGTACATACATACACACACACAAATATATAATTTGTATATACATGCAGAATTGTGCAACATAAATTTCACATGACAAGAGTCTGTTAGGAAAAATGGTTGGAATTAAAAATTCAAGAAAGAGGTATAAGATACCTTTATTTGATATCCTGTGGAGAAAAAAAAGAAATCATAAACTTTAAGCAACTGCAATCAGTCTTTTAATTAGATGTAAAATCTAAAGTTGGGCAACTACTGTGTTACCTCACCAGTGATTTGCAAAACGATTGTCCATTAGTTGTTTGAGTACAACATACTCAAAATTGTAACATTTCACTATTTTAAATTGTTTCCTAATAACTGAGAAGAAAACTCAAGAAAATGCCTGCTGGTCTCACCAAGATACCTTGGTCACACTTTTTTCTGAACAAAATGCTAATATTTCTTTGCAGAATGTCTTTCTGGTTCTATTTCCTAAATGTTATGTAACATACTAACATATGTCCTTAAAACACCAAATTACACTTTTTTTTCCATTTCATCGAGTGTATTTTTTTTTTTGCCATCACTTCATAAAAGGAATTTATTTTCAAACAGAACTGCGGAACTATGGAATCAATCAAAAAGTTTTGTCCCATTTGCTATGAAACAATGTTTTTTTGTAAATTTAAATAATTTTAATAATGATTTGGTTATATACATTGCTGGGTGTTAAAGACCAAATTCTAGGTTCCTAACACAAGAATGATGTGTATTTGTTGGAGTGAGTGCAGAGGTGGCAACAAAGATTCTCAGAGAAGCATATTCTTCTCCTATTAATGCAGGCTGAGATAGGATTGATCATCCTGGAGAAGAGAAGGCTCAAGTGACACTTCTAAATACCTAAAGGGGCTACAAGAGAGTTGGAGAGGGATTATTTACCAGGGTGTGTAAAGACAAGGCAGAATGGCTTAAAGCTCAAAGAGGGTGTTCTTAGATTAGATGTCAGGAAGGAATTCCTCGCTATGGAGTTGGTGGGACACTGGAACAGGTTGTCCAGAGAAGCTGTGGATGCCCCATCCCTAGAAGTGTTTGAGGCCAGGTTGGGTGAGACCTTGGGCAGCCTGGTCTAGTGAAGCAGGGGGTTTGGAACTAGATGATCTTTCAGGTCCTTTCCAGCCTAAAACATTCTATGATTCCATGAAATTCATTTTGTTTATTGTGAAACCAGAGTAGATATACAGATTTCAGAAAAGTTTATTCATATTTATGAAAGTATAAATGAAAATATTTTTCCCAGACTTCTGAAAGCCTTGGGAGACTGACTAGAAACTTAATGATGGTAGGATTTGCTCAACTCTGTGAAAAAAAATATTTTGCAATTCAGATACTTGTAAAGGAAGAGGAAGGAGGTATAATAGATGAAAATAAATTTGATGGTTTCTGTGGTAGGAGAAGGTACCAAATAAGATAGCTAGTGCATTCTGTTGATAAAAAAAGAACAGCTCTGCAGAAATGTCATATTGAGATCAATGTGACCATTTTAATATCAGAATTTTTGTGTACTTGGCACATTACAAATAATTGCATATGGTAATCTTTGCTTCTGTGTGTACCTCAGTGCTGTAGTAGTGCCATCTAATGTTCTAATTAATCTGCAATATCTCCCAAGTCAGGCTTTCACCAGCAACAAAAAAAAAAGCTTCCAGGAATGATGAGGTTGGCCTTACTCCAGCTGATACTGTGGCTGCTACTCAAATAATCTCTTGTCTTTTATGGCAACATAATCAAGTTAAGAAAATCTGGACAAGATATTTGGAGTCAATCGAGTACTTTATTTTACTTTAAAATGCTGAACAGGTGCAAGTGGGATACATTCAAAATGGTCATTAGGCAAAACTTGCTTTGAGAGAGGTGGAGCCAACATCTGTGCTTATTTTCACAGATACAAAAGAGCAGGTCTCCCAAGGAAATGTGAGCAGGATCCAAATGGATGAAGCAGCAGGACTAAATAAAGCATTCTGATTTAAGACTTTTTCTGCTCATACTAATTAGCATTTGAAAAAAACCATGATCAATCTTTTTTTTTCTCTAGGGGTAGAGAAGGAGGAGTCTGATTTAATTAAGAAGGACATTAACTCCAAGCACCTACCTAATCAAATATTGACTATATTCAGAAGAAGCAAATTATAATAGTTTTGTAATGATTTAAATGTTTCCCTCTATAGCTGCGTGGATCTTTTTCACAGTACTTTTTATTTTTACTAAAACCCCTGGTCTTAGTTTACCCTTCAGATATTCTGTGTTTTAATGACTGGCTGATAGGACTCTCTTGCAATAGATATCTTTATTACATCATTTTATATTTTATATCGTAGAAAATTAAAGGATTTTGTGTAATTGAAGTAGAAGCGGGTGCTCAAATCATCGTGTGACAGTTTACATAGCCAGTCAAATACCTAGAAGAAAGCTGGTTTGTATTTTTGACTCTCTTGTTAACTCTAAGAATGAAATTTCATTTAATTTTCTTTTTTATTTCAATTATACTTTCTTCCTCATTTGGCCTCAAATGACTTTCCTCATTTTGCAGTTTGCAGGGTACCCTGTCATGAGTTTATCTGTCATTATTTTTAAAATTATTTATTTATTATGGTGCTGTTTTTGGTGTACTGCTAACATCTGCCCTAATGCTCCTGTCCTGGCACTGCTATGAATGGTGTAGTGATGTATGGTTAGATGGGAACACAGAGGAGAGCCAAGCATAGATGGAATTACATTAATACTGGAAAATCTGGAAAGGACTGTGTCTGGGCCTACATATCTTAGTGTGTTGTATGGAGTATAAAAGCACAGGCAATTATTTCTATCTGATATGGTAGTGTTGCATGTTGTATTTCCATCTTGCAGAAATAGTAATCCAAAAGGTGTTTTGCTGTCTTTAGTAGGCCAGCACAGGACAGACGTTTATTTGGAACTTCCCAATCGTAAAATCCATCCTTTCAGCATTGAGGAGACTATGTGCAATACAGTCCAAGACTGTCAGCACTTCAAGTCACTCTGAAATTTGATCGTAGTCTTGAACATTGGCTCCCTTGTCAAATTGCTCCTTCATGCTGCCAAGATTTTACTTGAATTGTACTTGTAAGTTTTGTTCTAGGTTTAACATAGTATTCTAGTTTTGAGAGCATTTTTTGGATTGGTTCTTTAACATTGACATAGGTAAAAATTCCATTTCCAAGTGTCTTCATATTTGTAAATGAGGACAATCTTAGTATTATTAAATTTCCTTTTTGTGCAACTTTTACACCTTAGAACCTTTATA
Organism: Trochalopteron elliotii; assembly: GCA_024734555.1. NCBI lineage: Eukaryota > Metazoa > Chordata > Aves > Passeriformes > Leiothrichidae > Trochalopteron > Trochalopteron elliotii. Next base: position 5,842,580 of record JANPWX010000016.1, read on the forward strand.
AACATTTATACCACTTCCTTTTCAGGTTAAGTATACCCTCATTCTTCTTTATAGTTTTGGTAAAAGAGGTAGAATATACAGTTAACACTTGTCTCTGGGAAAGATACATATTGTCACTGTTACAAATATTAGAGGAATTCCAGCAGAATTTTTCCTATTACAATTCTTCAGTGCACAAATATATTTTTGCAAGTAGCCAAAATAGCCAAGATATGACATTTGGGATGGGCTACAGAATTAATCTACTTGCATTTTGATAAGGAAAAATATGCTGGAGGCTGAAATTTCAGCACTGCCATTCACTATTTTTGTTTTTTAAACTCTAGATATATTAAATAAAACACTTTCCATTGTGGTAGGCAAATGAAGTAAAAGATCTTAACATTGAAACAGGCAAAGCATGTCAGGTAAGGAAATAAAATTTTATTCACCTCACATTATTAGAGAGGAACTGAGGGAAAAAGTTACAGGGAGATTTTTGTGTCACATTATACCTCCTCATGCTTTTTGAAGCTGTAATTGACTTATATGTCAAGAGCAATCATTTCCTGTTCAAGATATATGTGACCTTTGTGCATCTTTGCAGGCAGAGCACAACAAAGGCAAGAATAAAAACACATGCTTTATTTTAATTTTTTTTTTCCATTTTAATTATTATCACAAGTTTTCTGAAGAATGGTACAGCTTGGTAATCACTTCTGAAATTAAAGCATCATCTTCTCTGTAGTTTATTTCTTTATTTTTACAGGGGTTCCAGATTTTCAATGGAACAAAACTGTGGCAAAACCAGATTTGGAGCATGCTGGTGTATCTGAATGCTCTGAATTTTTAGAGGGATCTGCAGATGTTTAAAAACAGTGAAAATCATACATAAACACAACCTGGAATAATTTTCCTCTCTTTTTTCTCAGTACTTTGGGCACGGAACTGAGTTCTGGTTTTGGAAGGATAGAAGGAGATTTTATTTTACTGGTTAAAAACCAATACTGTGATCTACTCAAATATAAATCTGTGTTCTTCATTCTATGGCTTCTCCCCAAATCAACTCTTTCTAAATCCTTTCCTTACTGGAGGGTCATCTTCTCACTTTTTGTGAGATGGAAGAGTTGGTTAATCCCAGATGTTTTAGAGGGATAAGTCCCCACACTCATCTAAATTGTTGGAGAAATGGACTGACAAAAACCTCATGCACTTCAAGAGGAAGTGCAAAGTCCTATAACTGGGAAACAATCCTGGGCACCATCACATGCTGAGAACCACCCAGCTGGAAAGCAGCTTGGCAATCAGTGACCTGGTGAGTCAGGCTGCTTCCACTGGTGCCCGGTGACAGGACCAGTGGCAATGGGCACAGACCTAAGACACAGGAGCTGCTTTCTGAACTTCAGGAAACACTTTGTTACTGTGGGGGTCACCCAGCACTGGCAGAGGCTGCCCAGGAAGGTTGTGGAGTCTCCATCCTTGGAGATAAAAAAACAAGTCTTGACATGGTGCCAGGCAGCTTTATGTGGTCCTACTTGATATGGGGGGCTTGGACCAGGTGACCTCCAGAGGTCCCTGCCAACTTTATCCATGCTGTGATCATGCAAAAATGACTTTGACTCCAGTCTTGCAGAAAATAAAGGGGCTTGCTTGTTTGTTTTTTTAACATATGTCAGTGCAAGCTTAGGACATAAGTACAAGATCTATTTTAAATAATCACATTTGAAAATGTTAGTATTAGGACCAGTTTCTTGAAAACTGTTTCAATGCTGTATTCCTATGAAGAATACACAAGCTCCAGCAAAAATATGGCTATTAGTCAATTTAATTTCTATTTTCTTTCACTCAACCCAATATTTTTTACAAATAGACAATGTATTTTCTGATTCATTTAGTGCCTTTAAATCTATTAATTTCCTCTTATGAGAGTATGATTTATTTTTCCTGAATAATAATTACTTATAAGTAGAGTTTTTTTCACTGAAACTGCAAAAACACCAGCCTAAATGGTCTTTTGAGGGTGTATTTATGTGCTGCAGACTAAACTGGATGTTTAAGAAGCCAGTGTGCCACTACTCAGTCAAATGTAATTATCTCTCTTCAAAGCTAGTTTCACCCTCTCAGTCATATATGTATTTGTTTTCTCTGCTCATGTGATTGATTGCCCAGAAGAATGAACCTCTTTATCCACAGGCCACCTATGCAGCTTGTCTCTTTCTGACTTTTGTGTCTCCCTATCTAAACCCTGACCCAGTTAGATAACAACCAGCTGAAGTCCTCTCTTTAGACTTGCATATATTCATCATTGAAATGTACCAGTTCGTGTTCAGTATAAGAGGAGATTGTATATCTTCTATGTGATAGTGAGAATGCAACTTGATATGAAGGAATGCAAACATGCTCTCACAGTTAATTTTTTTCTGTACTTTGGCAACAGCAGAAGGACTATCATTGCCAGTCTGGTCTTTTCAAACCTTAATTTAATAACTTGTTAATAAGAGTGTGCAGGATCTAACTGTTGCTATTTCTCTTTATTTCCTCATAAGCTTCTGAATTATATGTATCAGCATTAAAAATCATTGAAAGTTTTATTTTCTAGAAAGAGTGATTTAAGTGTGTGAAGTTATATTTGTGTGTACTGGGGAATGTTTCTACAGTTATATATGTGTGTGTTTGTGCATAAATATAAAGATGTACATATATCTGTGCATTATCAGAAGGGAGAGCAATATTGATATTTCTGAATTTTTCCTATTGAAGACAGTTTTTTTATAAAGTGTTTATACAGATTCTGAAATTACAGAGAGACTTCAGAGCTACATAATTCTGCAAAAGGTAGTCTGTTTGGGAGGACTGAAGCACAGCTATAAAAGGATGCACAGTCAGTAATACAAAGGACCTTAGGAATGTTGATGTTAAGTATCATCACATATAACATTGAACCATCTAAATAGCTCCACATCTAAGTTGTTCTGAGCCTACAATGCAAATTATTTGTCTAAATTCTTTACATATCCAGACTGTACGGTAAGCTATGGATGTCCAAAGGTAATTCAGCCAGCACTTGAAAAAGGTGGCAATGGCAAAGATATGCTTGAGCAGCCCACAGATGGTGCCAGAAAGTGACTGGAACCCTTCTCTCTTCAGACTTGCACTAGGATTTACACCCTGGAAAACCCTCTTGTAATGACATGCCTATAACATCCTGACAAATGAAGTAGTCATCTTGAATGCAAAACTCCAGGTTCTAGTCCTCCTTCACAGCCAGAGATCCAGATCTCTAGTTTGTACTCTTGGGCAATGGATCTGCAGCTTTAACTTTTCCTACTAAGACTCTGTATATGAACAGAAAATGATTCAAGAAACAGGAGTCAGAGCAAGAAAAAGCAAGATCAGCAGCAATTTTAGAATTTTCCACTGTCAAACTCAAAAACAATCAACCCAGTGCTCACACTATGGACCTGACTTACCCCTGCTGGACTCCATTGTTGCACAAATATGATCCCATAATCCTACCTGAGTTTTGAAAAACTTCTCTATTCTGCAGTGGATAAGGCTGCAATTTAAAATTATTTTAGTCTTAGTGGAACATGAGTTATGACAGCCATTTCTGTCTTTTTCATATGAGGACTATGAATGACCTAATCTAGATAGACACCTTTTTCTGTTAAATACAGACTGATAGACATCAACTGGATGAGATCTTAATGGAATACAGCACAAAGGAACTCTCCTGTTGCTTTTTTCACTCAATTTCACAACTGTAAAAACAAAAGACAAAGTTAATGGAGCTGTGCAGAGTGGAAAGTGAACACATCACTGATTAGATGTAGTTAATAGCATTTAAATAATATAATGAATATGTGCTCCTCATGAACCAATTAGGACACTCTGATGTTTCCAAGGCTCAGTAGGCATGGATGTTATTATTACAGTATCTTTATATGATTTTACAGAAGTTTCTCTCTTGATCTTGTTTTTACAACAATCCAATATCTGTATTTTTCCATAACAAATGTGAATTCCAAGTCATTAAAACCAGGCCAATTACTAGAGTAAGGGAACACTAGCTTGTATAAATCAATTGTAGGAACAAAAATCCACAACTAATGTACTCACAAAGGTAAAGGCACTTTCATGGAACTAAGTGTGTAAAAAACCATGTAAGACTTGAGTGAACATCAGCCTCAAGTAATGAACTGGGGGTGGTTTGAAATTCATTTGGAGTGCATTTGTATACAACTTATCCCAACAAATAAGATTTATGAACCCAGCCTTCAACATAGTGCCTGAGAATACTTTTGAGAAGAATAGTTTATTATATTGTTCCTACACACTAAATACATATTTAAATGCTAGGAACATAGTTAAAATAGCTATACAAGGCAATGTAATTTTATTTACATTTAAACCTTTTAAATCTACAGTTTAGATGGCTTTGCATTAGACTGGGTGTGATAAAATTTATTTCCTCATACTATAGGTGGATAAAGAAATTCTAGCAGTATAATTAAAGAATGGCAACAACTATGTTGCTATCAGATTCTGATGGCTGTCAGGAGAGAGAGGAAAATACAAAGAGTGGAAATTAATTCACACACTAATGAATTTTTTAATTAGTATTTAAAACCCCAAACTTCAGCAGTATATTTCCCTGTAGGGAACACTATAGAATCATCCAGGTAATTAGACCAAGTGAAGATAATAAAACAAACTTATGGATATAATATGATAAAAGATGTTTGAAGGTCAACAGCAGCAATCAAAGCAAGGACAGAAGTTCAGCAGATGAAGATAAGGTCTCAGTACCACTATGCTTTTTCCCTTCCATTTACTAAAAATTCTGCAAATGTTCTTAATTCAAGTTATATAATAGAAAATCTAAATATGTGGTGGTTGGCATTTCAAATCAAACTCATCTGGGCTTTTGCAATTATTTACAATTTTCTTCTTATTATCATTGGTCAACAAAGAAAATTCTTCAAATACTCTGAACCACACATTCCTTTGTTTCCCAATCATGATGTTTGTGCTGGGTTGCTGCCACTAAGTGTACACTGCCCACCCAGCATATGCCATCATATGGCTGTGCTGGAAGTGAGGAAAGTCAGAAAAAGTGAAATAGCCTCAGGATGTCTTTGCCTGTGTATCCCACTGATGACAGTTTTGGTAGTGCATTTTCTTGTATCTTGATGCTCTAAATGCATTTCTTACTACAGTCAAGATGGACGGAAAGAGGCAGAGAAAAATGGAATAATCCTTGTTTCTACCCAGGGCCCTCCTGCTCCCTGGCCAAAGGAGTAGGCCACTTTCAGTCTTTGAAGTGCAAATAGTAACTTATTGCCTCCCTGGAGCAAAACAAAAGCAAGGAAGCAGTGAGCCTCAGATTTTGTGCCATCCTTAGCTCTCCAGGCATGTATTAAACTAAAACAAATTAGTCAGAATTAAGATTTTCTGACACTAAATTAACCTTTACTTTGAGAGCCTAAAGTTTTTAGGCCTAAGGCTAAAATCTCCCTGGTTGCTTTGAATTTGGCCATGTTAGATTTTATCCTGGTTTGCAACTATGATAATGAGTTTATATAAAGGAGTTTTAGGAGGCTAAACTCCAGGGGGCTACAGTGATAAAATACGATGTGTTTACTGTAGCACTGTTTCAGTAGCACTGAAGCTACTCCTCAGTACACGTGTAGACTAAGAAAGGATGAGACAGAAAGAAAAGCTAACCAATAAAGGTTTATGGCTATGTAAAGCAAAGCCATTCTGTTGAATTGCAGCCCTCAAATTCACCCAGGCCCCTGGCCCCAGTCTGACAGGTCACTGCCTGTGAATCAACCCCTAAAGACAGTGAGTTTTAGGATGACAGGCCTTTGTCTTCAAACAGAAATATGTTATTTTACTGTGATCTCATCTGTGGTATCTACAGCTTGTCCTGGTTTCAGAAGCAGACTGAGCAGAAAACTCCCCCACAAGCTAAAATGAAATGCACACTATTTTGGCTACCCCATCTGGGGTTTTGACAAGATTTAAAGCAAATGCTCCTCTCAAACTACTTGGACTGTGTCTTTTCCCCAGAGAAACAGTTCTAGAGCTGTCTTGTGAATTTTCTTGGCACCCAGTATTATTCTTGTCACATATTCATTATGCCTTACATCAGTGCATTGTTTTAGCCCAAGAATATCTGTAGTTGCCATCTGTCTAGAAAATATGGATTGATGGCAGGATAGTGACCTCAACTCCCAAGTCAATCACCAACAATTTAAGAAGAAAGTAATTATATCCTTGATTTCCAAATTTTGTTTATAATAATAAATGGTCTTCTAATAAATTTATGCAGAAGTATGTTTAGAGTACTTGGAATGTTATTACAAATAGAAGAATTTATTTTTCACATTTTATGAATTAATATGTTTGAACAAATGACTTTCAGTTTTATTTCTTTCACTAAATTTTATGTGTACATTTCAAGTAGCTGTTACTTATTTACCTGAATACATACTTCATTCCTAAATATGACGTGTCTTAACTACCAAAGAGAAATCTCTTTTTGCAAGAAAAAGAAACCCCCTGACCTTCAATATTTCAGAAAACTAAGCTTAAATAGAGAACTGTAAACAGTTTCTTACTTTTTCTAGTTTGACAACTATCAAAATCTAAAACTAGTTTAAATAAAAGGGAATTCTGGTGCACTCAGTGTCATTTTTACTTGAATGTATTTTTGTCCAGGCTTCAAAAGCCAGATCTAATGCTCACAATGAAAGGAAAATGATCAATGCTTTCAAGTGTTTGTGATTAGCACTGGTGTCTAATCAGTCTATCAGTTCATTATGAGCTATTCTTTATGTACTTGTCTGCAGCCAGGTCACATGCAAAGAAAGCAAGTACATATTAATATGAAAATATAATTTATTTGCTCCACTGTGTCAGTCTCCACTGTTTCCTCTTGACAGCGTTGCAGTTCTCTTGCAGATTATTCTCTGTTAATGTGAAACACATCCTGCCAAGGAAGAGAGGGAAGGTTGCTTCTGAGGTGCTACTGTGATTTGGCACAAGCTGCTATAAAACTCAGGAATTCTCAGCACATGCCTCTCAGCCTGGAATAGATTTTTTAAAGATTTCTGCAAGAAACACAGAGCTTGGTTCTATTTTTATTCAGGATTTGGGAGAGTGTTAATTTGCCTTATAGCAAATTTGAAAGGACAACCTAGCTCAAATACTTAATTTGTGTTTGAAGCAAGTTATATCTGGAAAGAGAAACCAGTGAAATACTTAAATCCTGTAATGCATCAGTAATGAATATTGACTTCATGACATGAAAAGAACAAACAAAAAGAGAAAACAAAATGAGTTGTGAAGACTGCTGTTTAACAAGCTAGTTTCTAAAAGCTGATGCATAGAGGTGCCTTGAAATACCATGTGAGGTATCAGTCTGTGGTTTAGTCTTTGAGGCCAAGAGGTATCTCTGGCTACCTGCCCAAGGGAAATAGCAGTTCTGTACCTTGTCTTCTGTGGTCCCTGTGTGCCATCAAAATATACAGATGTGGAATACACGAGTAACAAAATCTGCAAACCCATCAAAAATACTGTGGTTTTTGCTGGACTCAAAGCTAGCAGCTTCTCAGTGGCCGAGGCTGTCCCAACAGATCACAGCCATGGGACAGGAGGGACTTCCACCCTGGGTGATCCATGGTCCAGCTCTGCTGTGGAGGAGTGTGTGGTTCCTGGGATGCAAAACAACCTCACTGTCTTTCCCATCTCTCTTTGACTTTTTGTACTAGATGTCACCAGCTGGGGACTGAGCAATCAGTTGCCTCTGTCACAAGGGATAATGGGGCAGGAGGGTGGCATGGTGCCATCCAGCCGTGACAGAAGGCATATATTTGGGATGTGAAAAGAGTGGGCTGACAGTAAAAGCATCTTGCTGCTTATGTGTCACTTAGCAGATCTCTGTAGGGAGCAAAAGTAGCAGTTTTTTCAATGCACCTTATATGGGAATAAATGCAAAAAGGCAGTGGCTGAAGCTTGAGGTGGATGTCTGTCCATAATTATAGACCATAACAGATCACACTGTATATCTATTATAATTCTCCTCCATTGATACTTAATAAAGGCATTAAAAAGGTGAAGTTAATCCTATAATTACACCATACCTTTTTATATTTGCAGTGCGTATTTCCTGCTAAAAAGTTCCAAGTGTACTATTTTGACCAAGGCCAATACACTTTACAAATAAACATTCCTATTTTTTGGAGACGGTTGCTGTCTTCATCCCTGTGGAAGGTGTTTCTTCTGTCCTTGAAGTCACTCACTGGTGGAAAGTAGCTTAAAGTGTAGTGTCATTAACCTATTACAGGCTGGGAAATTACAGGCAAAATTTAGACATATAAAATTAAATTACTCATATTACACTGTTTCAGGGTTAACTTTATGCTTAATTACATAAGAGTCACATAATCACCACAAGATTCTGCATTTCAAAAGATTTCTTTACATAATCACAAAATATTTTATGTATTTTGTTACTGCTTAAAAGGTGTTTTGATGTCAGGTATCAATATGTCTGCCTTACAGATTGGCTTAAACTGTACAACTGTGAAAGCACTCCTTTACCAACTCACTTTAGCACTTCACTTAACAAACTGCATTGGCTAAGTATTATTTAAGATTTTAATAGTAATAGTGGCTCTTTTAGGAAATGCTATTAAGAATGAAAGATATCTTAAATCATGTTAACTGTCACTGAATAATAGTAACCCATCATTGAATAATAGCAGCAATAAATACAGCAAAATTATTTTAAAGGCATAAGGTAACCTTCATTTTATCTTTTGCAATAGTCACAATATTCATGAATTAAATAAGATTTGTATTCCTACTGTTCCCATAATTTTACATTAGACAATGGCTCAGTGTATTTTTGTGAATGGGTTGTCAGTGACCCACTGGCAAAAAAATCAAAGTCAAAGCACTATTAGTGCAACTAACTTATTGGAATTATTATACTAAAATAGTGCTATTCCATAATGTTTTGATGTGTTCAATCAGTTACATAGTATACTGTGCATTCTTACTTACCACAGGAACTTAGATAATGTTGAACTATTTGGGGATAATAATAAATCAAAGAAAGCAGACTATGAAAAAAGCCCTCTCTTTAAAAATGTGTATTTGCTTCCCTTCAGATATGACTCTTTCATTTTATCCCTACTTTTTTACATTTCTGTGTAGAACACTTTTTTATTATTGGACATAACATGGACATAACATGGTTTTATTAGATAGTTTATTGCCAATTAATCAGTTCAAGTGGTAGAGAAGTTGCATATTTCTGCCAAGATACCTATTTCTATATTCAGTCTGTACTTTATAGTTCCCTTAAATTGTTAGTGTCTTTTTAAAAATCACTAGTTACTGGATAATGAGAAAATATAAAGCCAATTATATGATTTGATGAAGATAGAATTAGTTCGGGAGGGATTTTAAATTAATTTAAAACACTTGTTTAGAAAAGTAATAACATTTTACCTTTCCCTGAAGGACTCTGTACCTCAGATTACTGTCTTATACATAAATAGAAATATTCCATGAAAGCCCACTGTATGTTCCCTGTCACATGATGGAATTAGTGGTGGGATATACAGTTGCAGCCAGCAGATGTCAGCCAATTATGTCTTTCTCAGAACTGGTGTGTTTCTGCCAAGTGCTGGAATCCATCCGGCTGCAGTAGTCATCTAAAAGACACTGCAGTCCTAGTCTGATCAGTCTATGAAAACTAGTCAATGAAAACCTTCCAAAATTTTAGTAAAGTATAATCCTTTTTTTATTTCTTACCATACCCATGTTCAAAATTGAGGGGAAACTCTCTGCCAGACAAATGATGTGTGTTCTCCACATTTTATGACTTGCTGCAAAATCTGTAGAAAGACCCATTCAGATTTAGAGGAAATATCAGCCAAGGGGGATGCCCTTTGCCAAAATACAAGATAATATTGGAAGAGGGATGGAATCTTTATCACTTGAATATAATCCTTTCACCATTTGTCACCACAACTGAAGGCAAGTAACCAGAGCTGCCTGGTGCCTTTGAAATCTGGTCTTGACTTCAGCTTTGTTGCCTTACTTACCAGCCTCTCCTCTCATGCTGCTATTGAGTTAAAACATATGTAGCAAACCAACCAACAGATCCAACAAAGCGGAAAAACCTTGGGCAATCTTATTTGTTGCCCGCTACCGGGTTTAGCAGCAGCTCCTTTGGGAGGAGCTAGTACAGCCCCCTCCTTTGGGGGGTCCTTTCAGAGGCAAGGCCACCCAAAGATGGTGCAAATGGTCCAGAGGATGCTGCAGCTTTAAACAGCACAGATTTGTAACAACCTGAACACACCCTGACTGTGCCCATTCCTGCCTGACAAAAACCTGATTGGTATTCAGGATTGCAGCACTAGAAGGAATAGCAGGTGTCCTGCAAGGGACTAGACAAAAGTTTAGCTTAGACAAAACCACAGTGTCCCTATTTCAGGTACCATTACAATGCAGCAGCAGTCACAAAAGTCATCCCAACACCTGCATTGAATCAGCAACTGAAAACCCAAGACCCCATAATTATAACCTGTCAGAGGAAGTGAACAGAGATCAGTGATCTTGCTGGTGTTTAAGTCCCTGCATTAATGTAACTACAGTAAGTATGGGAAGGATTTTGAAGAAAAATTATCCGCCTTGTTGTTCACTCTGGAATAAGGCTGACAACTGGAGTTCATGGCCGATTGCGAGGCAAGGGATAAGGTAAATTTAAGTGAAAATCCTTTGAAATTTTCATATTCTTAATTCTGGAAAAAGTGTATTGGGTGACTTATTCATGAAGCTGTACTATTTTGATACATTTTGAAAAAAGTCCTTTCCAAACATTGACCACAAGTTTGTGCCTTTTAAAGAAATTGCTCCTGCCCTTATCTATTTTCAACCTGCAGATATTCTAGGAGGAGTTTGGGAAGCCATATCTTGTTTTCTGCAATTGCCATTTTGCATATGTTGGCCAGGATTTTGCAGCTCTGGGGAATGTTTTAGGTTTTATAGAGAGATAGAGATTGTCCTAGGTCATTTGTCAAACTGTGATGCGTAATCAGTTGTATTTGCGTGACTCTTGGCTTCTAGAAATGCAAACCCCATCTACTGGTAGAGGCAGCAATGACAGTTGTAGAGAAAGATACTGTATAAAGGAGTTAAGCACAATCCCCCAGCCCTTCTTCAGGCAGTGGGAATGCCCTCTGCTTTTCCCAGCCCGGAGTAAGAGGCATGTGTTTTATTTAATGTTTGCAGTCTTCCTTAAGCATCGGTTCAGAGTCTGTGGCAAGAATTGCAGAGAAAAATGAGTAAGAAAAGACACATATTTACCGTTTTATGAGGAGCTCTTCTCAAATCATTGGTCCACTAAACCTGGGGAGGTGATTTCAGCTTACTGGGGCAGGTTCAGCTGCCGGAAGTTCACAGTGGTGCCCCTCTCAGTAAGGCCCAAGAAGTAGCATGATATTCTAAAGTAAGCTCCACTAATTTTTCACTATGTGAAGTTAGTTTATTGGGACAGTGATTAGGAGGCAAGGACTTTCATAATGTGTACTCTTTGTGTCTTCACAAAGATTTTCACTGCCTCCTTCCTAACTTAGTATTTTGTTTACTGCACCGGGGGAAATGGCAGTAGAATTAAGTGTAGAAGTGTTCATGTAGATAGAAAGCTGAAATGAATTCTACTAAGTTTAACAAACAAAGTTTTTAAAAATGTTTTCCAATGTAGAAAATGGAAAACAAGTTTCATTATAAGATAGAAACAAGGAAGGACAAGAGCACAGAAAGATTTACTCAAACTCTGGCCATATCTTGCATGTCACTTACCAGCTTCGCATTTTAACCTGTTCCCTGAAGAATAACTATTTGTTATTTTCCTTTCTTAAGAGTAGATTGCCCACTGAATATTGTCCACTATTTTAACATGGATATTTTATTTTTCCAAGTATAGCTGCTTCAGATTAGTGTTTTTATCTGCTGTAGTGGCCCTGTGAGATCAGGGCAGTGTGAAATGGTGAGTCCCTAGCAGGCAGACTGGTTTGACACACTCAGCTGGTCCACTCAGTTTGCTGTGACACTGGCGGGGGGGGCAACACACTGTCCTCTGTCAGGTGCCTTCCTGCTTTCTGGGGGTGGCAGACAGCTCAGTGTCCATGAGTTACCTCAATTTTCACATGCAGGCTTCTCATTGCACATTAACACCAGGTCACTATCATAGCAAATAACCCTGGTATTCAGTGTTTGATAAGCCAAATATTTGAACCAGGTGACATTTGAGCATTTTTACAAAGTAACATTTTGAATAAGCCAGCTCTCACTGTTTCTGGGTTGCTAGCAATTGATTTCTTGTCATGCAAATGGAATGTTATCTACTGTGGCCAAAAATCAGATTTTGGAGATGTCCTGAAAATTGTTTTAGACTTATACAGATTTTGCACATATGTTGGAAGATAAATACTATTTTTCTCTATAAATAGGTGAAAATACTTACACTTGGCTGTAGTAAATATATGTGCTTTGCTTGAGTGTGTTGTTTTACAGCTTGTGCTTTGAAAAGCTGGAATATAAGTTTCCTTGGTATGAATTTCATTTTGCTAGTGTACTTTGAGATTATGCCTTCAGTTTGACTCAGAGTAGATTGAGACCCAACTTTTTAATCTGCAGCCTTTTCTACTTCTGCTCATCTCTGTCTTCTTTCAGTTTCAAGTGTTCTTCTGTTTGCTCTGCTTTTAATTGAGTTTTGTCCACTACCACTGTTTAGTTATTTGGCTTTTTTGGATCACCTTTTATAATTCTAAAACTGTAAGAACTTTTTCACACAGCTGCCAACCATTTGCTTTGCATCTGTGTTTTCTTGGACAGTGTTACTTATAGGCATTTGTAAAGTGTGCTGTAAGTACCTATACCTACCAGAAGTGAGCAATCTAATTACACAGCTGTGTCACTTTAAAGATATGATTATGTGTGTGAGACGGGTCAGATTTACTGCCACTTCATGAATTATCGTATATTGGATGACTTACTGTGCCCCTTGTCCTACATGGCTGCCGAGTAATGTTATGCTAAATATATCCAGCTCTAACAGTTGGAACATTTTGAAATTTGAGGATTTAAACTTGTTTTAGTTAAACAGGTATAACAATGTTATTGTCGATATATTAGAGAGAAACTGATATAATTATTCCCAGGTGGGAAGCAAGAGAAACTATGCTCATATAACCTTATAAAATTCCTTCTTTCCATTGTTTGTACCAAATTGACTGTTTTAATTCAAGTGTTGAACTTGATGATTAAAATAGATCTAAGTTCTCAAAAAAAAAACAAAAAACAACCCTCTGCCTCTTCCTTGGCAGGGATAGGGACTCTGTGACTGTTTCTGTAACACCTAGTCCACCTCCTCTTTCAGGCATCTATCCCCTGCAGGTTTCATTCCCTTTGCCCACTGCACTTTAATTACTGTGAGCAAAGTGCTGATATCACATCAACCTGTAACCCTAGAAGTACTCCCTCAGTTGTTCTCTGTTTTCTTTCCTTTCAGTTAACGTGAACAAAGTAAGCCATCTAATTAAAAACTCCTATTCTCCAAAAAATTCAATATGTCCTTCTAGCACAAAAGAAAGGACAGCAAAAATACATTGGTCACATCTCTCTCCCCAGTCCAGCACAGAGATTCAGTCCTCCGTGGTACAGGATTACTTAATTTCAAAGCTTTAAAACGTGTTTAACCTAATGCATGTGAATACACTAAAGAAAACAGAAATTTCAAATGCTCTAGGCAGTCGGCAGCATTGAAATTCAAGGTGGTCCCTTAAAAAAACATACCAATGATAGTAATTTTGTAGGAGAGGACAGCTGGTGCTGCAGATTAAGACAGACAAGAAGTCTGAAATATCAGGAGTAGGTGAAATAAAATAGTTCTGCTACTGACCTGACTAATGGGGAGACAAAGCACAGTATTTGGGAGTTGGTTATTTCAGTGCTCAATACTAATGTGTCTATGTTCTCTGAGACAATATTTCAAGAGTACACTTTTTTAGTACAAAAAAGTGTTTTCAAAAGAGCATTTCACAAGGCTGTTACAAATTATGAGAAGGATAAAAAGAAATATCAGTTTTCTTGCTGTTCTCATCTGAAATGTAGATTAAAAAAATCTTTTTAAGAAAGCTTACAATAAAATATTTCTTAAAACATCATTAATTTCAGTAGATTAATTAGCATCTAGACTTTTATAATATCTCAATTATATAACATTAATAAAATACCTATCCGGTATTAAGAAAAGAAAGTTAGATTTGGCAAATCGTCTGCAGATATTCCTGTGAGACCCTGATTTTGTTACCATATAGCTGTGATTTGACTGCTGGCCTGGGTGCAAAATGTTTTGTTGTGGGGTTGCTGCCAGCTTCTCACAGCAAGAAACAGGGTTCCTGCTTCACTCAGTTCCCTCTGCTGGATTTCACACACTTGGAGCTTGCAATGCAGGTGTCAGCTCACTCTGCCACCAGCCATCTAACTTCTCCTATGTCACTGTGTCGTGGTTTGACACTGGCCAAAGGCCAGACTCACTCGCCCTCCCCTGCCACAGCTGGGCAGAGGAGAGAAAAATAAAATGAAGGGTTCATGAGTTGAGATAAGGACCAGGAGAATAACATTCCAAGGGCTTAACAGACTCAACTTAGAGATACAAACTAAATCTATTACTAACAAAATCAGAGGAGGATAATGAGATGTAAAATAAGCCCTTAAAAATACCTTTTTTCCCCCATTCCCTCAGTCCTTCCCACCTACAGTGTGGGAGACAGGGCCTGGGGGTTTTGGTCAGTTCATCACTGAGATTTTCTTACATTGCTCAGGGAGAGGAGTCCTTCACCTGCTGCACCATGGGGTCCCTCCAATGGGAGACAGTTCTCCTTGAATTTCTCCAGTGTGGCTTCTGATCTCACAAGCAGCAGTCCTGCCAAAACTGCTATAATGTGAATTCTGCCCTTGGGCACACAGTCCCAAAGCTGCTGTCGTGTGGGTCTCTCTTCCCATGGGGTACAGTCCTCTAAGGACAGGCTGCTACAGCCTGGAAGCAAGTACCTTTGACAAATCCTCAAGCTCTTCCCAGTACTTCTGGTGCTGTTTTCTGTTTAATGGAAATTAAAGGTATGTCCAAGTGTATTAATCCCATTTGTATCCTGAGAACTCACATTTAATGCATTTTTATATGAGGTAAATAAGGCATCTCAGTCAGTGTCATATGTTCTGCATTGTAATAGCTAAATTCAATACAATTAATTAGTGTACTGACTAAAAACATCTTCTTTGTAAATGGTTTGAGGGTAGACAATGTCTCATCTTAAAAATGGATCTTCATCTTAATGAAAGCTTTCAGAGTCAAAATGTCAAGGTGACCTTATGGAACACCGTGAGTTAAATCTTTTAGTCAACACTGCACACTGAATATACTGATTTTTTGTTTTCTTTTATTTTTTCCCCAAGAAGATTGTAGTGGAGGAGTGATTCACTCATACTAGTTTTCACTTGGTTTTGGGTATTAAAGTAATATTCCATTGGTACTGTATTTTTTCTAGGTAACATTTGTATTTGTTAGAACATGTTTGAAAAGTCCTAACATCTTCACTTTCTCTCAGAAAACAAAATCCTATTACTTTACCTGCCAGACTGAAAATGAGTATTTGATGGATAATATGGACCTGTCTCACTTTTATTAGTAAAATGTCACTATTTTATTGTCATAATTGTCACAAATTTGTTACCATAATTGTCACTATTTCACATTTAAATAAACAACACTGTTTACCAATAATTATGGAATAGCTCAGAAAATATGGACAAACAGAATCATGACAGAAGCATGTCCACTTTGCACTCATATGCCACTCTGCTATTTTTTCTGGAGACACAAGCAATCTTAATTAATCTCTTGTAGATTGCCTTTAAGAGGAAATTATAGTGAAACCGTATAGCAAACAAAATCTTGTTTATTTACATAAATATTGTATCCTGTCGTCCTGAATAGGATCAAACTGGAAATGTTTTTTCTTCTCAATTTTTTAATGCGTTTTGGATCTTGAGCTCTCTGCTGAAAGTTCTTTCCAGGAATGTGCCATTGTAGTTTAGGAAAGGTTGAGCTTTCCCAAAATTTTCCCATGACTTATCACAGTGAAACTCTCCCTGGTGCGCTTAAACTTGCCATACTTTTATTTTTTTAAATTTTGATACTGTTTTAACTTCAGCACAAAAACAGTGTAAAGAAGAATCAACATTTTAATTTTAGAAGACTGTTGCTTTAGATTGAGAACAAGAGAAAACAAAACTAATATGCAACATTTGTGTTTTCTCTTACATTCACTTACATTGACGTGGCTGCCTTTCCTTGCAGAGTATTTAGAGATCTAATTAGCAATGATCGAGAAAATGCTCAGAGTTTGCGTAATGGAATTGAACAGAATTAAGGACATGGAAATCCATCATATAATTCAAATTCTCCCAGTCCTTTAAAATGACCTTCATTTGTTGCAGTTCTTTCTAACACATGTACATCAAGTGAAATAAAAAATATACATAAAAAATTTTCCCTTAAGTTCAGTAAATATGGAGTATTGGAGGATTAGTGTATAAAGAAATCTACTGTACAGAAGAATGCAAGAATGCTGTCAATGGCTCATTGTCCTTTCCTACAGACATAACTGAGAGGAAAAAGGAATTTTTAACATCTTTTGAAAGAGTAAGAGGTATGAAGCAATTTGGCACCATATCTCTTTGGCAAAACAGCACCCAGTTTCAGACAAGGGGGTCAATTGTTCGTCTGTGAGTGAGGGAAGAACACTGAACCATGTCTTAGGTTCAGTGGATGGAGTCAGGGGTGAATGGCTGTACCTCAAGAATGCAGCCAACTGTGAGAAAAGAAACAGGTTATTTGTCTTCTGCTTTAGTGAAGCACCACAAAAATTTTTGTGCTTGTCTGCTGTTTCTTATGATCTCTTTTATGTATTGTCATGGATCCAAACTATTTCATGTTTTAAAATAGACCCAAATGATCTCCTTTAGCAGGAGTTGTACATCTTCACACTTCTCATGCTATCATCTGAAAGTCTCAATTTAAGTTTCAATTTAAGTTCATATCTGTCAAAAAATTTATAGAACAGGTGATTTTCCTCTGAATGAAATCCAACAGACTCCCTTTTCACACACAAGATTTTATTTTCACCAGGAGAACTAGATTGAATTAGAGCAAACCTATGAGAGATGAAGTTGGTTAACATGGTTTTGATAGTCATATAGGGAAAAATAATTTAAAAAGTCAATGAAAACTTACCAAGAAAATCAGAAATACAGCTAAATCTGTGTGTATTTATAAGACAACCATGTATATCAGTAACTTTTTTTGATTTATCACTTTGTCATTACAGGGACCCAATGTAATTTAAATTCATGACAGGAAACCACACATGGGAAAAAACTATAAGGATACTTAAAATAGATTGCATAAAGAAGGAAAATTATATCAGTGAATCCTCACCTACATCTCCTATGTTGCATCTTCTCCTCTCTTTTCTTCATGATTACTAGCTAAGGGCTGTTTTAAAGAAAAACAACATGGAAAATTAGTTATGTTTTGATATCAGAGTTGCTTAAAAATACTGAAAATTAACCTTAGTTTCACAATAATTTTCAAAGGTCATTTAGTAGCCTTGTACAAAACAGGCCATATCTTCATATGCATGTTCTGTGACCTATCATATTAAATATACCACTTAAGCTGCCTAGCATACCCAGATATTTTTGCTGGAAAGAGACATATCATTATAATTACCTACAAATAGTTGAATTTTTAATGTTTGATCTTGATTTTAAACTCTTTAGCTCCATTCTCCTTTGTGTGATCTCATTTAATACATGGAAGACCTTTGAATGAAACGTGTCTGTTCAGGAAATATGAAACTCAATTCTTCTAATGTCATTAATAATCATGTCCCTGATTCCAACTTACTCTCAAACAAATGCTTTATGCTTTACACAAATGTTCCTTCTGAACCAAGGGGTCTATTCAATACAACTGAACATTTCAATGTACTGTGTTTTGTTCTGAACTGGAGACCAGACTGATTAAACTTTAGTTCTGTATTGTTTCTGTTCCCAGTGAGACGAACGTATTACCAAACCCACTCTCCTGGAGAACTTTGAAATTTTAAAGGCCAAAGGTATATTTACTCATGCTTGCTGCACAAGACAGTTTTAATTTGATTTCAAAAGGCTTAGATAGAGACAAAATTAAACATTAGGCTATTATTAGGTATTATGTTTACATTTACCCGTATAATAGTACATTCAACTTTAATGTGTGATAATGCATTCCCTACTAATTACCTTTCTGCTTACTTTTATGACCCTCGTCAGAATTTTATCTGAACATCTTGTAATCATTAATGGGCTTTTTCTTTACTAAGCACCTGAAAGATAGGGACTAAAAGAATAAGAATGGAGATAGAGAAGACCATGACTTATAAAGGTAAACAACTTCTGTCACACAGAAGTGAGCTGCAATTTGAAAGTATATATCTAGAGTACAAGCCTATAGTCTAGTCACTAATTTACACTTTGCTTATTGATTATTTAATTTGATCAAAGAAGTTATTGAATGACAAGATTTATTGTTTTGTTTAGTGATTAGTTTCATTACTGATTTTGGTGCCTGTACATTTTTCTCTCTTAAAAGCAGATGACTTATTTTACTAGGATTTTCAGTTGAAACATTAAGATAGTGTTTGCCAGTATCTGCTTTGCATTCCTCAAATATCATTACTGCAATTTTCCCTAGTATCAATTTAGCCCTACATGACATTTTCAAAATAACTTCTTGCAGTTTAATAAATGTATTTTTAGTAATTCCCTTAAAAGTATGGTATGATAAGTGAACAGGTTTTCTTCCGTATATATGTTACATTTCCCAAAATACAGTCTTTTTTTCAACTTTATTGTATTTTACTCATCCTAGAAGACTGGCTATAGATGAAGAAATATTAAATATTCATATGTTTCAACACCTTTCAGGAAAACAAGGTCACTAAAGAGCAGATCTCAACAGCCCTACCAAGTTTTGTCTTTCATAAAACTTGAATAACAATTAATTAAGGAAGCCATTGAAGTCTAAAACACTCTCACTGGCTGCAAAAGACTTCTTAAGACCATAGTGAAAATTAATGAAAATACTAACACATGTTCTCCCTGAAGGTGTGGTTATTTTTCTCTTTTGGAGGAGCCTAGCATGCAATCACTATTTCAGTGCTGAATTCTGAAGGAAATAAGTTTTAAATAAACAAATATGAGAGAGAATGGGAGAAAAAAGGTATAAATTTTCAGACATATATTTTGGACTGTGTGGGAAATTCACACCTCTACTCACTTTCTGGAAGATCCAACTGTGTCCTCCAAGCCTGATGAAGATTCTTTGTGTTTTCTTTCCATTTCAGTTGAAAGCTCTCATGAAGTTTCCCACTCATACTTTACCAAGGACTTAGGAGGTACTGGACATCTGGGAAAGCAATCTAAGAAACTGGCAACTTCAATCATAATATGGCAAGAATTTCTATCAACCACTGGCATTGGGGAGGATATATGTATTTCTAAATTTTAAAGCGGACAAAATTCTTCCGACTCTATTACAGTATTTTGAGCATGATATTCATCTTTAATGGAATGATAAATTTTTCACTCATTTGGCTAAGATTCATGCCTGTTGGTTGGAATCATCTCTTAAATTTTTTTTGGAGCCATGTTCTTTCACATAATGGCCCCTTTTGTGTTATGTGCAGAAGATCGGTTTGAGGTCAGTTTTTGTCTTGCAGAGTTAAGCTGAATGCAAGTTGTTTTGAACCTTTTACATTTTATATATCTCTTTTCAAATTCTAACATAAGCTATCAGGTTGCATAAAATTCAATAGATGAATTTTATTTTTTTGAATGGGTTTCTTTCAAACTATAAACATGATGTTCAAACTTTAGATGCAGTTTAAATGAAGGAATTATAGATTTAAACAAAACAAATGCCACAGAATTGGTAACTTTTGCAAGCTGTATTGTCAATGCAAATCTATAAATGAAAATCAGATAATATCTTTACTTTTGTATTTTTATGTAATAATTACATTTGATTTGTGATGTGCACAAACTGCTTGCACAACTGCTATGCTACATTGGGTGTCTTCTCACCTCACCTACACTATACCTGTGTCAGGTAGCTCACCCAAATTCAATTGCATTATCAGGTAAAAAATAAAGAAGAAGGTAACAGTCAAAAGAATAACAAAGTCAATAACAGTCAAAAGAAAGACTCTTCAAACAACAAAGCTGTGATTTTAATCTTCCAGGAAATAAATTGTTTAATTTTTCTGGCACTGCATTGCACTGTAGCTCATCTTGAGTAGCTTGTCTTGCTAAATCTAGGTGTCTTCCCTTGTCAATTAATCCAAACTCAGTTAAGAAAAAAAACTATTGAAAAGGTTTTAGTAAATTGGATCACTACGAGTAATAAGTTATGTTTACGTACCAATATCGACTGAGAGTTATTTTGTCTCAGTCCGAGAGGATGTCTTTCTGACTGAAGAAATACACTTACTCTAGGAGTTTAAACCAGGTTTTTAATTTTATAGAAACATAAGGGGGGGGTGGGGAAGAAGAAGAAGAAGAAGAAGAAGGAGAAGGAGAAGGAGAAGAAGAAACAACATATTACAAGCATAGGCTTGTATAAGCCTAGTATGGCTGGTGAAGATAAAACCAAGTTCACGAACATATTTTATTTGCTACTATAAGATTATCAAAACTTGTGTTGGTCTGTAATAACATGCAGGTAGATAAGGGTGAATTTTTATGCTTTTTTTTTTTTTTCAAATAAAATACCACACTCATAGAATATGTTGAGTTGGAAGGCTCTCACAAGAATCATCAAAGTCCAACTCCTTGCCCTGCACAGGGCAGCCTTAAAATCACATGTGCCTGAAAGCATTGTCCAAACTCTTGAGCTCTGTCAAGCTGGTGCTGTGATCACTTCCCTGGAGATCCTGTTCCAGTGCCCAAACACCCTCTGATTGAAGAAACTTTCCCTGATATCCAACCTAAACCTCCCCTGACACAGCTTCAGGCCTCCAGTTCTGTGTAGGTCACTTCTCAGTAGTACAAACATTGGGAATAAATCAAACAATATCTCAATGTGGGAAATTCTTTCGAACAAACAGACTAGAGCAGTCCAAGGTATGTTATACAAACAGTGGTGACACTAGAGAGCCCATAGTTCATGAGATAAAGTTAGGATAAAATAGTACAGGAAAATCTCAGTGTCCTCAGCTCTTCCCCAGTTTAATCTTCGCAGCTGCTTCAGAGGGAAGACAGGAATATAAATATCACTTAGTGTAGTTTAAGAATTGTTCTACAAGTCAGCATTACTGATCATATGAAGTATCTTTGCTGTTTCTAGTCAAAGTAGTTGTGTTGGACACTTCCTTGCCCGTGTGGCATACAGAGGCACAATTCCTCAAGCAGACAAATCTTTATTCTCCTGCTCAGTCTTCATAGCCAGGCATACAATTGTTTTAGTGAAGTTATCATTACTCCATGTTTTTCTGGTTTAGTCCATTTAGAAAGATATTTTAAATATAGTTCTGGGAGGAAGATTGTGCCATTTTCTTTATGACCAAAAATTTATCTTCAATTTTTTCCTTGTTGGAGGTTCTCACGTTAGATACAGTTATTGCCTTGCATCCAAATGACATACAGGTCACAGAAAATTCAGTATAATTAGATAAATATAATGCATTTTATTAACATTTTCTTAGAATTTTATTAGGAAATTTGAAGCTGGAAAAAATAAATTAAATAAGGTTCTTTCCAAGATGAAATGTCAAAAATCTCTTGACATTTCACTAACCCAAACAAAACATTACATTCTGCAAGGAATCCATAGGTGAACAGTGATGTTCTGTATAATTATAACCTTCCTTTTTGTTAAGGTGATCATTATAATGAAACTATAATTAAATTTTTCGATTTTAGACCAAACCATTATGATGAAAATATTCTTTATCCTTGAAACAATAGATTATTCTTGGAGAGGGTGTCAGATATTTTCAAAATAAATTGAAACAATATACTTGAAAAAATAGGAAGATTTAAAGAAGACAATTTCATAACTTTCGTGCTTCACAGCAAAGTACATCATTTTATTCTCCTTTTGTCTTTTGTGGATTATAAATCTTTATTATTCTTATGCAACTGCAAAATGTTAATATCTGCATTTTAGTCAATGGGTTCAAAGGGATGCTATCTACTGCTTTGCCTAAAATCATGTGATAAGAGGATGACAAATATTTTAAACACAATGCATAAAACAATAAATATATATATACATACAAGTCATTAGGTTAAATTAGAGCATTAGAAAGGTTACTCCAAATTAGGCTGATTAGTAAAGGATTCAAAAGAACTCTTGTGCCAGCTCTGGGACTGTAAAAGGTTTCTTACCCTGTCAGTATCTTTTTAAGATCAGGGCCCAGAATATTTTTATGGAGCAAAGCAACCTCTAAGTAGCCAAAAATCTGCCCTGGAGACTTAAAATTGTAGAAATATATGCATTCTCTTCTGTTTACCAGGATTTAGTTATAAAACAGATGGATTTGATTTACTTTTATCCAGTTTTATTGAAAATATTCTTGACTTTTTTTGGCAGATTTGTTTAGGGAGCTAAATATGATCTATTTGGGAAAACAAAATACATTTGTAACTCCTCTGTATGATTTTCTTATTTTATGCCCATATAATGCAACTTGATTGCTTCCTTGCTTTGTTTCTCTCTCCCCATCTCTACTATCTCACTGCACCTTTAGTGGAAAACCATGTTGACTAAATCCTGTTAATCTGGTACTGGAATAAAAGTGCGGTCAAAACTCAAGAGACTAATTCTGAACTATTGAATTTGATAGAAGTCTTGTAAGGATTTTTGAGAAGTTCATGTATCCCTCATATTTCCATCAATATTGTGAAATTTATGAGACTATACTTACAAGACAGCCTTATTTCACATATTTCTTTATTTATGTATTTATTTAATTATTCTTCTGGTTTGGGATATTAAAAAAAGTCAAATTAGCAGATGTTGCAGGAAGAAAACTTAACTTTCTTGTGCTATTATGTTCCATTTTTTTTTCATACATTTTTTTCACTTTTAAGCTTTCTGTGATGTTAAGAAGTTTAAAAAAAACCACGTAAAGACCATTCTGCACTGTTTTGCTACATTATTGATTCATACATGAGTAAACTATTCAAAACCAAGTTTATTTGCCTTTCCCATCACTGGTTAGAGAGCTCAAGGTTTTAGTAAATCTCTGATTGTAAGTAAAGCTTAACTGAGTGCTAACTCTGCCTTCACGTTCCCTACTCACCACCAGTTAAATATTAGAGACTTAGAAAACATATTTATAGGGAAGATAGGAACTAGGCAAAGGTAATTGCATAATAGTTCCTTCAGAGTCACAGTATTTCTCATTTAACATAGGGTGATCTTGCTGCTACATCTTGTATAGAAAATTTTGAAATTACAGAGATTTTCATAAACAAGGGAAGAAAGATCCCACAACTTAGGACAGTGTTCCTTCTTTTTAAGTATTTAGCTCCAAAACCCTAGTGGAACATCAGATAAATGCAACCCAAATATTTTACTGAGATTGTTTCATAAACAAGTTAGTTATTCCTTTCCATCTTTAGTTTTCAAACCTTTACTGGGAGAAAAGATGTTGAAGATTAGGCACTAAAGTTCCTTGAGATCTTGTTGCATGTTGTTGGATTGTGAAAAACATATGAAGGACTGGGTAATGTAGTGACATGAGAATAGAAATTCAGATTTTGTTCTCCTCTGATTTCAAGTCCTTCTGCAAGCTTTACTTTTAAAGTATGGGCAAGAGCTAAAAGTTCCTGAGAAAACAAACAGCGTGATTGCCACTGGTGAGTCACTATCACACAGTTCTCTCTCTTCTTCTGCCAGGGCAATTCATTCCTTTGCACACAGATTAGGGGTGGGGAGGTGGGGCAAAAAACCAAATGACATGATATTTTCTAATGCTAGGCAGTTATGTAATTTATGCACAGACAAATGGATTACAAAGTTATTGGGACAGACAAGGTATCAAACATTAGTACGTTGGTTCTGTTTCTGAATCCTTGAAAAAATACTATATTATCCATTGTTCTTACAGATGGCCAGTTTGCAAGATATCTTTTAAAATATTTTCCTTTTCCTTGAAATGTAGCTTCAATTAATTCCTTGAGCTAACTTCTCAATAAAAGAGAGTGTTTTAAATGTAGGCAAACAAATTTAAAAATTTTTATTAAGCACATTCAAAAAGGTAATTTGCCCTGAGGTATGAAGTAATAACAAGACAACCATCACAGTTAGTTGCTCATTATAGGGAAATGAAATAATTTCTAGATACTAAAGAAGCTGTTCCTCGCATTGGAACATACACATCCATGCATGTTCATGTCTATCAAAAATAGTGTTAATATTATTATACCTGACATAACATGCATTCTGGAGTGCTATTGATTTCCTCTGTCTGACCCTCAAAGACAGGTGAAGAAATTTATAGCCATGGTAAGACTGACTCAAATGAAAGATCTGCAAGCAGTTAGCTTTGTTTGTGTACACCAAGTTAGAATATGTCTTTAATATTCTGGGCACAAGTTTCTACTTGAATAAAACGAAACCTTGAGAAACAGTATGTAAATCACTCATGAATAGAACTTCTATTTTCTTTTAACTTGTAGCTATTTACTGTAAATAAGGAAGGATAATCTCTCATGTAATGTGATCATTGCCTAATTGTAATACAAAATGGGTATCTTTCAGCATATTGGGGATAATATTGTTGAAATTCTGTAAAGAAAAGCTGAGCTAAACTAAAATATCCCTCAGAGAAAATTTCTGGAAATGAAACATGGCTTAAGTGGGTATTTAGTTCTTAACAATATGAATGATCTGGAAGAAAAAAATATTACTGATGGTTTTTTTTTCTTGGTGCTGAAAAATTCACTAGTTAATGATAAATATTAATGACAGGCAAATTACACAGTTTGGATTAATAAATCAGATCAGCATTTATATTTTTAGTGATAAATACTTGGTACAATGCTTCTCACAAAGAAAAAATTGACTTAAACTTTGTTTGGGAAAAGTTCTTTAATATGCAATGGTGCTGAATGTCTGAGTATGAATAGCATTAAAGTTGCCCCACATAAGCTGTGTGATGCAACTTAAAAGACAGTCTTGAAATCAGTTCTTTGGAAAGTCTTGGGAGATAGAAAGGGATATCAGGTAGGATTTAAGAGACAATATCACTGCTTTACACTACATAATATTGAAAAAATTGAGTTGGATCCTAAAGGAGCCACAAGAATAATTCAGAGTCTAATAAAGTAACTCAGGTCTTAAGGTCATAGACATCCTATTTGGCAAAACAAACATTAAAGCTAATATCAAATCCTTAGATGAAATTTGAACAGCCCATCAGGCTCTTGTGCAGAAATATAATTACCCCAAGAGATGGGTTGAATTCACAATTTTAAAAAGTAATCATAACTAAATATATCTATGGAAGATGCAATATAATTCTAATAGAAATTACAGGTTTAATTCAGAGATTTTCAGGGATTCCTCATAGTCCTGTTTGTACAGGAAGTCAAGCCAGCCAAACATATGGGTGCCTTGGATTTTAAAGAAGATGCATAAGGGCCAGAAGTACCAGTTAACTTCAGCAAGTGATCCCTAGAAAAATATTGTAGCTAAAAATTATTCTAAGGGGTATGTAGTTTCTTGCTTCCAAGTCAAAAAGAACAAGTATTCAGTGTATGCCCATTTGGTACAGGCAGCAACTTTGGCTTTGCTCCCTAAGGATTTTGGAATATCTCTTGGATAAAGATATTAGAGCTATAACTGTCTGGAAGAAACCATGTAACTCTTGCCCACTGAGGG
The DNA here is from genome assembly GCA_024734555.1 of Trochalopteron elliotii. Classification (NCBI taxonomy): domain Eukaryota; kingdom Metazoa; phylum Chordata; class Aves; order Passeriformes; family Leiothrichidae; genus Trochalopteron; species Trochalopteron elliotii. The sequence goes on from JANPWX010000016.1 coordinate 5,868,639, forward strand.
TCAGCACAGAATTGAGAAACTTCCTTTTATTTTGTAGAAATTTCATTTATAAATACACAGTTAACTTTGAAATTCTCAGTCTGAGATTGCATTTATTCCTTTAATTATATGGTAAATTAAGGGAGAGAATAATCTAAAAATAGTTTTGGGTTCACCCCAGCAGGTAAATCTATTTCCTGTTTTAGTTCAGTATCTGCCTCTGGTTTTAGAATAGAATAGGAAAGCAAAACTGAGTTTGTAGGAAAAACTCTGCAGAATATATTCAATTATGCAGAGATATGAAATGGTAGAGGGTTGTGGTTATAAAGCTGAGCTCTTGTGGGTACCTGAGTTGCAGCTACAGTTCCATAGTAGGTGTTGAGGACTGTTTGCTTTTACACTGAAGGGGTTCATGATTGCTCCAAAATCCTGAACGACTTTTTTTCCTGCACATGCTAGGAAAATGAGATACAAGAAGCCCTCTTCATGATTTAAATTAATCAAGGGTCACTAGCTCATCCTCAGGACAGATGCCACATTGTGGCTCATACCCAGAAAATAAAATTATTTTTGCTCAAAGGAAAAAACGTAAATATCTTAAGTCATATTGGTTGCTGGGAATAGTTACTGCATTGTGTTGTCTTGCCAGACCCTTTCCAGGAAGAAAGGACGAAGAGTCAGGCAGTGTGCTAACATTAAAGAGTATGGATGACTGTGACAATGACTTAAGGATGTGTCCTGTTTCTATCTCACACAGAAACAGTCTGACTGTAGAGACCTGGCCCCAGCCTTCTCACAGAGTGTGCTAGAAAAATATGTCTGTGACATATCTACGTGGCCTTGTATTGACTGTTCTGTGACTTCCCAACAACAGTTCTTTGCACAGATATTTCTGTTCCCAGTTCAGACGCTCTGGTCTAGGCATGTAGTGAAGGGAGTCTGGGGACCACATCTGTGAGAAGCACAATGTGACTTCCAGCCTGGGTGGCTCCTGAGATCTGTCACTTGATCAGGATCTTGCTTTGACTTGTTGATCTCAGGGAACAAGCTAGTGTTACAGAAGGTAGAGAAGTACTGAGTATATGAAAGTATCCACAGCTTTTTGAGAATGAGGAAATAATTTGCAGGGCATTGTCCTACAAGGCAGTACTGAGAAGGAAGAAAATGGGACTGCAAACTGAACATGAACCAATTGAAATAGACTAGAGGCAAGATTAACCACCTGGCAAAGCTAGATTAACTTTAAGCTCACCCAAACTTAAAATAACCCCTCAATTGTTTTTTTAGCAACTATGAATATGTCAGGCTGATATTCTGCCTGCTCAGCACTCTATGGCATGTGGCTAAGAGACTTTTTATGCCCTGAAATCATTACCCAGGAAGTGCAACCCAAGTAATCACAATGCATGAGTGTCATAAGAAAATTAGCACATACTAATCATGTCATCATTCTTCATTTCAGCTCTCAGTGGTTAGAAGCTTGTTTACCCTGTCATGTACTGGGTACGGTTTTTGAAATCTGCAATAGTTTTTATACTCATTAAGTGAAGCTATGTGGAATTTACTTTCATTTCACTGTAAAACCCATCAGAAATATTTTTGTTTGCTCGTTTTTGTCTCTGATAGGGTGAGCTGCATTTAAACAGAAAATTGGTTTGGTAGCTTCTTGGAATGTTGGTTTGTGGTCTGTTGTGACTGTATGGTCATTTTCTTTATATTAACAACATACTGAAATATTAATGCAAAAACTTTGGAGGATGCTTCAGGGATTTTTTAATTATTTTTCTTGTTAAGAGTAATGAAATTTGGTACTTATATTGCATTAAATGTTTCCAACTTTTTTTTTTCTATGTATTTATATATGTGTAATGTAATATATAAGAATACACATTATGGCTTTTTGGAATCTAAAAGTTATGTGCAAATTAAGCACAACTTTAAGGCATCAGGCATGCAGACCGGGAGGACTATGTATCCAATCTTGAAAGAGTGCAGCCCACCCAGGTATGAAACCTGGGTATATGAACACAAGTTATTGGGAATGTGCAAGAGAGAGGCTTTGATAAGGAGGAGAGACTCAGATTATTAATCTGCTAGGTGTAATAGCAGATGCACAATGTTTCACTTATCTCCATGGTACAGCCTACCTAAATCTGGCAAAGAAAGGTGTAGGCAAATGTTAATTTTGCCTACAAAATGTTAATTTTGCCACTCCAAGGCTGAGGGTTAGGCCAGGATTTAGCCACTACCATCATGAAAAGAGAAGACCAAAGAGAGTAGGAGAACCAGAAGAAGTACCACTTCTGTTTGCTGCTCCTGCTGTCAGAGGTGGGGACAAGGGAGAGCCATACTGCTGCCTTAGTTCAGTGCAGCACTTTCCATTCTCAGCATTCCCTGCAACTACAACATCCTCGTGGTGTTTCCAGTAACAGAATCTCCCTGGGCTTCCCAGGCTATACCAAATGGAAAGTAGGCAGTAAAACCGAATCCATTTTGCTACAGTTATAGCTCTTTTAACAAGGATAATTGTCTCTTTTGTTTAGGGAGTCAGGCAATACCAAATCTCTTCCTTTCTTGCAGTAGCAATAACCTAATCACATGCTGATTTCTCAGATACTGGGGAATCGTAAAAGCAAACTACTAAGAGCAAGAAATATTGGAATGCTTTGGTTTCTGTTTGGAGCTTCATTTTCTTCCCTTCCTATTGTCTGCAGAAACGTTAAAGTACAAGGTGCAGGTTCTAACAAGCTACACCACAAGTAGTTTTATTGAAACACCTCTTGGATGGTTAGGGAAAACCAGAGACAATAGCTCTCCCTTTCCTCCCCCTCGCCTAGCAGCCTATTTGGTGGCTGACGGAGCACCTGTGGTTCCAGAGTTTCTGGAAGCCACTTCCTTTTATCTTTATTGTCTTACCAAAGGGAAAACAGAGGGAAGAAAAAGAGCGAAAAAAGCATTAACACAAAATAAAGGCAAGTTTTCCCTCTGGGCTCAATGTATAAAAAAATATACCTATAATCTGTTAATAAGAATTTTGCTAATATTTCTTGTCTTTTATGTGTCATCCTTGAAAATACAGCAGAATATGCAGCTAGAGATGTGGTTCCAGTCAGTGTTGTACATCTTCTGTGAGGACATAAAAGTCAGGACATTTGCTTATCAGCAGTGACATCACTAATTACTGCATCTTTTGTTGCCCCAGTTCCATCAGCAGAAGCCAAGATTTTGTCTACGTTAACAAAACATTCATTATTTTATATTTGATAAACTTTGTTTGCTGAATTTGAGTCTCTTTGAAGTTCAATGATTTTCATAACGGCAATTCTTTTCTTTCAAGACAGAAATAACTGATACATAGCAATTAGGTATTTTTTAAAAGAATATATGGAAAATAAGCCTTATTAATGATTAACATTTTCTAATAGACTAACTAATTTTACTGGGGGAAAACTTGTTTTTGGACACAGAAGTCTTGCTGACATTTTAGTGTTACCAAAAGCCTACCTATATTTCTACATGCTTGTTCATATTTATATGTGTATTGTTTTTTCTTACAAAATATAATATGTTGCCCTTCTGACCTTAGCTCTACATAAATATATGTCAGTATTCTTGATCTAGAAATGTGAATAGGATATTGAACTTATCAAAGAATTGACATCACGAAACATAACATGTTCATATGAAAACCACAAGCATTTGTATCTAGAGATATTTACACAATTTTTCCCTGCAGGTATACCATGATTAGGTAATGTAAGCCACTGATTCTTAGATTTTTTTTAGATTTTTACCTTCCACTTTTTCTTTTTTGCTGAACTTCTTGTCCCATAAGGAAGTGTTAAGACTACTAGAACACTTTAAATCTGTGCTTCTTACTGGTGCATGTTTGGATGTCTTTTGTGTGCAGTTAAGCTGAATTTCCTGGTTTTAAAAAGCTTTACATAGCAATTGCAACACTGTTGGAATTTTGCTCTTAAAGCTAAGAATATAGAATCATCATTTTAGTTCCAATTGTTTAATTATGTCCTTAGATGTAAAAAACACTATAAAATGACTGAAAAAGAGCCCCTGAGACAAAGTCATCATGCTATATTTCTGATAAACCTAAAGTAATGACTTTGAAAAAGTTAAATTCCTAGCTCTCAGGAAACTTATTCCACGCCACAAATTGAATATTGAGAATGGAAGATAAGATCATATTTTTCCCAAAACCAAAAAAGACTGAATTTCCAATGGAATGCAAAAGAAATTCACTTTTACCTAAGGAAACATGAACAGACACCAAACAGCCGTATACTGAGTTTTACATTTCTTGCCCATTCTCTTTAACTCTCTGCCCAGTGTTCTGCTTTAATCGATCTACATTTCCACTGCTTTTGTCAAAGGACCAGTAAACTGCACCTTCAGCAATCAGTAATCTATTTGGGCTAAGAAAGTTTGTGATTGTTTTAAAATATTGCATAGACTAAGTATTTCCCGTTAAGTGAAAGGCAATTTTCCCTTTCTGTATAAATCTATGACTATTGACCACCTCATAAAGGCTTCTACCATATTAAATACAGCCATGACAGTGCACCGAGTAATCCATTATTTTGTAACACCAATATAGGCTCTGGGGATGAATTTATTGAACTTTAAAACAGAATGTAATCAACAATCCATTTCATCTGGCTGCATAACACCCTTCTACCAATCACCCAACAAAGCTGTCCTGTTTCACTTATCCTGTCCCATTCAATGAACTGTAAGTACATCTTTGCCTAATGATAAGGGCACTGGGGGCCATATATAATTCAGAGGCTTCTTGAAATGCATCAGCCAACTGTCCTGATATGTTAATCCACTCACTGGAGGCTTTCATTTGGTGTCTAATGTAAATCCATGTTTGTAAGCTTCAGTGTCATTATCATTATTGTAAAAGAAGACAAAAATGAAGCAGCAGCAGCACTGGTATTAATGACACCTGAGAACTGGTCTTGCATACTACGAAAGCTAGTTTGTATAGTTCCCAAGTGCAAAACAAATAAATGAACTTTTGCATAGCATTTCAAAACCACAGAGGAATACTCTGCTAAGATTTTCTTTAACCTAGCTGTCTACCTTTAAGAAATATCTGTCTAGTTACTAGAAATTCAGAGTATCTTAAGAAAACAGCTCTCTCACAGTGGGTAGTATTCAGTCATTTCATATGGTAGAGCAACAGAGAGCAGAATATATTTGCAGAAAATTTAATTTAATCATAAGCTACTATCCAGTCTGCCAAATGAAATATTCTTCAATGCCTTTTGCACATACAAATAGGAAAGAATGAAAAATGTTTCTTGCAAGAAATTTAGGTCAATCAATTTTTTACAGACTTTTTTTAAGCTAGCCAAAAGCTTAGTCACTAATGAAACTAGTAAACAGACTATCATGTTTCTAAAATAAATTGAAAATCTCAAATGCTATTTAATTTAAATCTATCTGTTCATATTCAGTGATCAGTACAGAATTTTACAAAGTGTTGTATGATGTAAAATGGTAGATTGATTAAAAGCAGAGCAAAAAATAGCTAGAAATATTGCTTCTGTCTCTACCCCAGACGCAAATTCTGTGATTTACTTAGTCTACCCATCTAGATGCTACCCATCTATCAGAACTTTCTTTGGCATCCTGCAGGAGAGGTTTGCTGATCAGAACAGTTGCAAACTAGAGAGCTTAGATATATTATCCTTGTAAAAGGAGAAATAGGCATAAAGGTTCTTTAAACTCTGTGCCAGTCCAGCCTAGTTTTAGTTGTTGGTAGGTACTGCTTTTCTTACAACCCTCACAAAGTCAGTTTTCTCAATGGACCTTAAAATTTCATAGGCTGGCAGGAGAACCCTTTCCCAAGATCATATGCTTCCATGGATAAGATGCATTACACTCCTTGGCATTCTCTGTGCCATATGCAAAGCCATGGGACAGGTGGTGCAAATCTCCAACAAAATTCAGGCTAATTCAGCTGAAGATTTTCGGGGTGATGATATTATTGATATAGGGCAAAGAAAACACCTTTTTTTTCATTTTTATACTGAGTGATTTTTAAAAATCTCCATAAAGAATATTAATCCCTGATTGCAACCAGGACTAAATTTGTGCTTGCAGAGTATTTTGGGATATATGTAACATAATGGTAAATTTGTTCTGCCTTGAAAAAGTCTGTTTATATGTAGTTGCTTTTTGGAACCTACTTCAGTGCCGAACAAGACTCATTAAAACTCGTTATAAGTTAAAATAAGCAGGTAGAATGATTCATAAGGCCATAAGATATAAATTTAAATTTGAAATTAAATGATTGATTATTCAGTGGCCAAATGAAAATTGGTTTCAAAGAAAACTTAAAATTGTTCTACCTCAAATTGTATCTTAAAAGTCTCCAGAGTTTCTTGGAGCAAAATATTCAGCGAGATTCTCCCACTGGCAGTGAAGCACAATCTCTTCTCCAGTTGCCAGCAGAGGATGTGAGTTAGAGAAATTTGAGGTCTGGGAGTGTGAGGAGGAAGAAAGGAAAGAAGGGCAAAGAGACCCTGTAGTGGTTTGGAAGCAAAACGAGTGAGAGGCTCCAAGTCAGAAATACAATTTAATAAGAAGAAAAAAAAGGTAAAATAAAATAAATGCAATAATACAAAAGACCACTGACAGAGTCAGAATACAACCTGAGCAAGATGATGGAAGCAGTGATCCCGTAGAAAGGGCTGGTAGCTCTGGTCCTCTGGGAATCCAGTGGGTAAGGGCCCCTGTACTGTCCCAAATCCCAGATTATATCCAGGTGAGAATGCTTGGCTCCTCCCCCTGGGTGGAGCATCTCACAATGGGATAATGAGTCATACAGGGAGTCCTTGATGGCCCATTAAAGAGAGATAACTATGATATCTATGAGTCATGCAGCAGGCCATTAACAGAAGACCCATTAACAGAAGACACATCAACAGAAGACACATTAACAGAAGAGGGAGGGGGAACCTGGGAGAACACTGCTTCAGCAATTGGTTTCAACAGTTCATGAAGATGGCAATAGAATACTTTGTGCATATTTTATACTGCAACCCAGGACAGACACTTATGGTGAAACCAGACCAAAACTTCATCTGCTCTTTCCTGGGAAATAGTTTTTCCTCACTGAGCTGGCCCTGAGGGACTAATCCAATACAAATATAATATAAATACTTAGTTTGAAGTTGTGTGCAGGCCCTGAGGGATGCCAAAAATACAGATTAAAGAAGAAAAGGATAGCATGATAGCAGAGTGTTTGAGCTTTCTGGCTAAGATCCACAGATGGGAATGTGGACTTTCCAGTGAGCTAGTGCTGCAAATCTGCAGCTCACTACCTGAGCTGATCCATCTGTAAATGAGCACCTGCCTGGGCTGAGGACTTAAAGATAGCTGGTTGTGATGCTAACTTTACTGCTTCTTTACTGACCTGGTGTGCTGCTGGCTACTGAATCCTGTATGTCTTAAATCATGCATGCTAGGCCAGGAGCAGCCAGCTGAATTTTGGTCACACCATTCTCAATCCCCTCACATTTAGATTTTGGATCGAGAGGTGTGTTGAAAAGACATTTTCTAATGATGCCAAAGAATAGAACATCCTTTCTTGTCTACCAAGAAATTAATAAAATAAAAGGATAAATTCATTTGTGAATAGAGAGCCCACAGCTCTATGGCTAGTTATTCAGTTCTGTGAGAAAAATCATTAATGAGAAACAGATTAATTCAAACTCCTTATTGATCCAGTTCTAACTCAATGTGATAGGTATCTCTTTCTTCTGAATTTAATGGAACTTGGATTAAACTGGGAATAGATGCTCATCTGATCAGGCAACATAAAAAAGTCCTGTCTTCAGTTATAGCTACCAAAAAACTTAATTTTAAGACATTGAGGATCACATACAAAATATTCCCATATGTCCCAGATACTTTTGAAGCACATTTGAAGAGAAAATTGTAATCTGCTGGTAGTAATTCCACTGCAATAAAAGTAGGCTAACTTCATCAAGTGTGTTATTTGCTGTGAATTATTCACTCTGGAATTGTTACCATGGTTACAGCTGTGTTACTTATCCTCACATCATTATTACTATTTTTTGTACTCATTATGCTTACACTGTAAATGGTATTCTATTTTTTTCTGATCATGCCATTTGCAACATGAATAAGAAACAAGGTTCACAGGAGCATCAATATTTGTATTGTATGGAGTGTGGCTTCAGCATTGACATTAATGTTCCTCTGCATAAGCGCAGCATGACACTCATATAAAGAACCTGATCAACCTTATTTGGCTGCTTTTGATTTCCATACTGATGCCACTGCATAAGGTAACTAATGAAGGCATCATAAAAATAATATCAACTCTTATATTACCATATCTGCAGTGTACCTTATCATTAATGTAAAATATTGTTTAGAGGTATAATTAGACCCAACTGTATCAGGATAAATGTATCTCATGAGAATATTAATGAGTTAAAAAACAAAACAAAAAATGTTTATACTAAAAATTGTGTGCCTTTTCAGTTAGTTTCACTTTACTATTATTCTTTTTCTGATTGTCTGCCAGTATAATGACCTCTCACATAAATTAGCCTATTCTTCAATAACAAATAACTAGTCACCCAGAGGTTTTGCAGTTCTTTGGAAGACAAAGAAACCAAAGTTGAATGCATGTCTTCTCAACAGGAAACACATTTTTCCCCTGGGGAAAAAAAAAAAAAAAGAAGTCAGGATTCACCACATTATACAGATTTCTAAGATGAGACAGTAAAAGTTCTAATGCAAAATGCAGTAAGATGCTGAAATCACTTCTGAAATTGCTAGAAATGTTTTAAGTGTTGCATATTTTGTAATCTCATTGAGTAGTTTTTATCCACTATATTGATATTGAAGTTAGGGCCTTCCTTAATTCTTTTAACTACCTACATTTAGTCAATTGAAGTCAATGTTGAATATCTAGATAGCCTAAGCCATCTTTATTGGCAGTGGGGGAGAAGACATAACATTTGGTTATGTCCTAAAGTAGGTATTTGAGAAGTGTTAGCTTAACTGCAAGCCAGAAATATCTATCTCCATCAAATACAAAAGTAAGATATGAATGCCTGAAGTAAAAGGAGACTAACTCTACCTACAAAATCTGTCTGATCATAATGAAGATTCTTTGGATTTTCTCTTCTTTATAGTTTGCCTTAGATCAACCAAAGCTTTTAAATCATTATTGCATTGTTAATCTCATATGTTTTTTATTGATAGACTATCAACACTTTTCTCAAAGTCCATGTCTGTCTTTTTTATTTACTCGATTTGCCAAATCTGCAAAGATATTAATCCATTACAATTAACCAAGAGCAAATTTGATGTCTATCTAGCTAGTCCATGCTACTTCTTACTTCTGAAATTTTGATTTAATAAAAAGTTTCAGATGAAGTGTTATATGTATCATTCAATAACACAGTCACACAAATACAGTGTAAGTCTTATAGATAAGACACTAAAACTCCTGTTACAGCAAACATCAAAAGCCCTCCCTTTGACAAACTTTACACTGACGGTTTTTTCCTGGAAGTAGGTCCAGGAGCACAAAATGAGGGAATTGGGAAAAAAATGACAACAACAGTAATGTACCTCAAACTTCTTCACATTGATACCTTAACCTTTGGGTGGACACAGTTTGCTATTTGTGTTTTCAAATAGTGTACGGGAGTAAGAGAAGGATCTAAGGAGATAGGTGAATTTTGCTGAACATAATGCTTCACTGTTGGCTCAGAAAAAAATGACACAAGGCTGAAGGTGACTCAAGAAAACTACAGTTTTAGGCCTTCATTTTAAAGGTTATGGAACAAAATATATATTTTTTTCTCGAATATTATTCCTATCCCACACCAGAAGTACCTTTATTCTATCTACAACTCTGAGTTTCAAACAGATGCTTTACTTTGAGGAATCAGGAATAGAAATCAGATACGGCACAGAAAACAAAAATTAATAAAAGATTCAGGTTCATTCTGCTTGCCATTTCTTCCTCTGTAGAAAAAAATAAAGTGGTCTGGTAAAAAGAAATCTTTAATGTATTGGTATTCTTGTCAATAATTTCTTCTGCATGTGTGCACCAGACCTTTAGTTCCTTGTAGGCCACTAGAAACAGAATAATATAGTTTGATTTCTGAGAGTCTGTACAGTCAACTTAGTTATCAGTCATGACATTTCATGGGCTGCTTGTTTTCCTTTTCTCAGGAGTCCTCAAACACAGATTTTAGCCATTATAAAGGGATATGTATGTGTGCTGTAGTTGTGAGCAGTCATCCTCTGAAATGTTCAGAAACACAGGTGGTGCCAAGGATTTTTCTTTACCATGTGCACAGCTCAGTGGAATATAAATAAGTAGGTCAAGGTACCAGGCTACTGGATGAGGTGACCAACCTCAACCACCAGCAGTCCATTGAGTGGGATCTTCAGTGCATACAGGTGCCCACTGCACTTGCTGCAGACACTGTCATTGATCTTGATACCCACATAGATCCAAAACTTACTCTTTCATTTCCATACTTTTCACGTGCTATAATGAACTGCAGCTGTGGTAGCTTCTGTTCTGGAAATTAAAGCAATCTCCTCTCTATGTATTCCATTCAAGAGCAGAGGATGGGAGAGTCTCATTGATGTTTGACAAAGCAAAGAATATTTTCCCTCTGGTTTCCTTGTTTTCTTGTATAATTTGAGAATCCACAGTCTAATATCAGGTTCTAAAGACACGGTAACTTCTAGGTCTCCAAAACAGAGCAATGTTCAGTGTCCATAATTCAGATATCTTAGTCACCCTCTCTTCCAAGTGTAATGGCCAGTATGATTCTGTATGTGAATATTTAATGGGAGTTCTCCTGTATCTTCCTTTCTATACCTTTTTTAAACTTTCAAGTTCTAATATATTAATTCTACACTTCTATCTACTTGAAAATGCATTTGACACTTGCCAAGGCAGTGATGGTAACTCACAGTAGTGGTCTTTGCTCATTGTCTGTGAAAAAAGGTTTATAAACTTAAGGTCTCTGTCTGTTCTGGCAAATTAAACATCAAGGCATGCCTCCAGCTACTGGAACTTTCTCATTTAAATTGTTAAATTATTCAAGTAGTTCAGCCATTAAATGGTTAAATTATTTAACATGTTTTGGCAGGAGTCAGTTAGCACTCTCCAAGTACATATCAAGCACTTTTAACAAGCACAATTAACTCAACCTGGAAACTCTTCTCAAAAGTAGTTCACCTGGTCATTCTGTCTTGGAAGTTAACAAAAACTTCAGTGATAGATGTTAAGTTTGTATGTCTCTTCTAAACCCATAAAACCCCCTCATTTTCAAAATTATCTCACCTGTTGTAGCAAGTAAATTGCAAATTTCCTTTTTTAATATTTTGAAATAGTATATTTATATGTATTTATTATTTTTCTCAGAATTCAAAAATTAAACCCACCTTTTGAACATGTACCTGTTATTAAAATGCAGCATATTCATTTTAAAATATGAGAAGTTGTGACAACAACTAGTAATTAAAGTTCTACTTGTATTAAGATTCTTACTTAGTAAAATAAATATGTAAGATACAACATAGAAAGGGACATAGATGGGGCAGAACATATTTTAATAAATTGTGAAGTAATATTCCTGGGAATTTTGTTCCAACAACTCCTCAGTTGTGGTGCCAACATAAATATATGTTGCAAGTTTAAACACAATGCAATCAGTATTATAAAAGTAGGATATATTCTTGATTACTTCTTGGCTTTGAAGCAGGGTTTTATTGTGGGATGTGAAATAGCAAATGAAACTATTTTTGGAGTTACTTTGTGTAATTATTGAATCATTTACAAGAACATGCAATTACTCTGAAGTACATAATTTTTAATATATAGTGTCTTTTTCTTTCACTCACCAGAGGTCTGACTCTGTATACCTAAAATGAAAGGATGATTTGCCAGTGTCCTTAGTGTCATTGGATAAGAACATAATACACCAATTCTTTTTCTAAAATGTCTTTTAGATAAATTTATTTCTGACAAATTTATTTCAATAATTCATGATAACCAGAAAAAAGTAAATGTAAAATGAAATTTAAATTTAGAAGTAAATGTAAAATCAAAAATAAAATAAAATAAAATAAAATTGCATGTTCAGCAAAACTTTTAAACTTACTGATTTTGCCTTGGTAGGTTCTAATTTAATTTTTTCCCGTGTCATTACTCTTGCATATATTACATTGTTTAAACAGTACTCATGCTTTCTGTGCAGGAGAAAAAAAGAAAGAACACTGTCATTTATTGAAATCAGATAACTCTGGCTCAGGACAACAGTTTTTATTATTATTTTGCTACTGGATGTCTTAGATAAGTAGGTCATTTATGTAATTTTTCTATTTAACCACATGCAGAGCTGGTTTTGTGAAGTCACAGGGTCTTATTTGTAATGATGAGATATTCTTTTGGGATCTTTCAGTAAATGATCATGCCACGGGACTATTCAGACATTTACTAGTGTCCAGAGCTTATGTTTGTGGCCCTACCTCTTCACTTTTACAGCCATTTTATAAATGGATGCTTCTTTGTGCTTTCATATTTATGTTACGTTATTTGTATTTTGACTATCTATCGAATATGTGCACCTCATTACCAGTAAAATCTCAAAGATTTTGTCTTGAGAGACAGCATAACACCCTTAAACTTTGGAATTAAAACTTTCTTGAGTAAATAATGACAAATATTTCCATAGTTAGTCTTCAAAATCTGTAAAACACACAGTTAACTGCAGAACACCTATAATACAGTAATGCAAAATTTTGGGGGAACTGGAAGAAAAACCTCTGGGTATGTCATGGAAAACAGCCATCAAAGAATAAAACTTGCAAAATAAGTAAAAAATCCTCTTCCATATGTGATCCCATAATTTCATTTTAGTAGTGGGTAACTTCTCCTGCTATTGATTTGCATGGTGCATGAGCATTATGTGTTTATCTCAGCAGTCAGCTGTGTTACTTATGTCAGGTAACAAGAGATATGGCCTGAGGCAAGAGTCTGGTTGTGTACATTGTTTTGACAAGTGACCTTTTTTCATCATAGAGTCACAGAATGGTTTGGGTTGAGAGTGACCTTAAAGATCATTGAATTCCAACCCCTCTGACAGGGTCAGGAACACCTTCCACCAGATCAGGTTGCTCAGAGCCTCATCCATCCTGGCCTTCAATGTTTGCAAGGGTGTAGCATCCACAGCTTGTATTTTTCTTGTACTTTGTTTCAGAGAAAATATCATTGGTGTCAGAAGAGCAGAATCATTATTGTTCTTTGGATTTTGGTTCTGCCTTACTTATTTGCTGTGTTTTCCCAGATTAGAACAGGTAGAAGTACTTGCCCCTTCTTCCTGTCTTTGTGGAAGACATGGGTACAGAGAAAGGCAGAAGCATCTACTTAAAAACTTCCTGAGAAATACCCTGAATTCCACTCAACCCACAACAACTGTTGAAGTCATAGATTTTTGTTTGGGATAGATATTTTGAGGTTTAGGTAGACCATTGCACTGTTTCAAGGGATGAGAACCATGTTTAATTTTATAGATTCAATTTTCAGTATAAGTGTAAAATTCTGTTGGCATCAGAAGTGAGTTTCAGGATACAGGCCTTTCTAGAAAATTTGCATTTCTCAGAATGGCATTAACCAGTGCTGAATATTAATATTCAGATTTTATAGGTTGCTCAGACACAGCTCTAATTCCCTTCTTTACTTATAGAATGAACACTGAAGCTGCAAAATCTAGGACCAATAACCATTACCCACAGTCATGTCACCTTCCCAATGAAATGTGGAGAGGTGAAGTGGAAAGAGAATCATATTTTTTTATGAGCAAATTTATATTGTGTGTCAGGAAGGTATTATAAGAAAGTGATGAATAATTGGCATAATTTGTATCTTCTATTGCAAGAGAACTTCTGGACACTGCTGTAAATGAGATAATTTGTCATTGTAGTAAGTCTGCCTCATATAAACACTAGCGTTAATAATGCTGAGACTGGTTGGCTGAAGGAAATAAGCTTTTCAGTGAAATCAAACATAAACTGTATTGAAGAAAATTCCAACGTAAATATAATGATTTTGTTCTTTTAGTGATGGATTTCTTTTAATGAAGTTTCTAGATCTTTAAAACTGTGTTGAGCCCAACATTATATAGACTTAATCAGGCAAAAAATCTACCCTGCTGTCCAGAAGAGTGAAGCATTCAGGTGAGTGTTAGTAGGATTTTCATATTTGCACCAAGTGAGAATAGACCTCAAAATTAAGAGGTGAATTCAACATTCATATTTGCAAGGTGTAACGTGTACCTTCTCTTTCTTTCACTATGATTAAAAAAAATCCTGTGGTCAGAAAAAAGGAGTAAAAACTGACAAAAATATTCCATCTCTATGGGGTCACCTGTAGGTGATTGAATTATCAGGGTTTAATTTTTAATTACATCTTCCACCTCAGGAAACCAATCTTATCACAATAAATTGAGAAGGAAAACCTGTATATGAATGGATTTAAAAGTTTCAAATGTACCTTTTCTTTCAGTGGTCCTGTCCATATAAAATTCTTTTAACCACATTTTTCAATACTACAAATAAATTAAAACATTGGAGAAGCAGAAAAAAACTCTCTTTTGAGAGGCAACAAAGTAAAACGTATTGGTAATGGCATTGTTGTAGATTTATTTCTACTCACTGCAAGTGGAATGTAGCTATCTATTATGGCCAGATCCTGTTTTAGTTTGATAGTGGGAAAGCTCCTTTGACATCAACTGAAATAGGTAGTGCTTTTAAATGCATGGATAGTACTACAGAGCTCCTTCTGTTTAGTCCCTTGTGCTAATACAGCATCAGAGCCATTTATATGGTGAAAAGACAGGCTTGCTGGAGAATTGGTGCTGAACAAAGACAAATGACACCACGGCATAATGTGAAAATGCATGAACCTCTCAATAGCTTTTAAATTGGTACAGAGAGCATGAAGCTTCTGATGTCTCACTTCCATTTACTTTATTTCCTGGTCTTTTTGAGTTACTGAGTGAAGGGCATGGATAAGAGGAGGATATTGTTCTGTGGAGCACATCTAAAACCAGTTAATTTTTAAGGTAGCATAAAGTTAGACTCATTAGTAACTGTGTAGTCTGTAAGTCTCACAAAGATTCTTATACCAAAGTCTTAGTGTATCTGGGAACTGAATTAAACAAAAGGCTAACATCTGTTTTGTGTTTGCTGTTTTGTCTTCTCCTTGTTTGAAAATGAGCAGCCTGGTGTGTTTGAGTTTGAAAGATATCCAGAGAAACAATAGCTTGGCCAGCACGCATCAAGACAGTAGAGCACAGAATGAATGCATCATGGGGGGAAGGTCACAAGGTGGTCCTTACTTTCCCTTGGAGACAATTCTGCAATGTTAGACCAAGGTCACATAAGTCTGCACCAATACCTTTTTTAATAAAGAAAAAATTTTATGTCAAATGAACAAAGTGGTTTTCTTTTGTCTTTTTTAGTACTCTTAAAACAGTGTTTTGGTCCCCTACATATGAGGGCCAACTGAGATCCTGGCTATACCACTGCTGGAAATTTTTTGTGCAAGTCTATTGTCTCAGATGCTGAGATTTGTTCATGAGACCATGGTCAGTGGACACATGCTGCCAGTTCAGCAGTGGCTGGAGTTTGGTGTCTGCCAAAGACCACAAGCTTTACTCTGGCTGAAAAGTGATGGAAGTGAGTAATGAACAATAGATCACTGCTTCCTGGTGGAAACAACAGCAATTGGGAGGGTTGAAAAATAGCTCAGGGGCTGTCCCACAGACTTTAACATCAGTTAAAACTGAGGAATAATGATGGGCTGTAGACTAGCCTGACAATTTGGAGACATATTCTTCCCTCTGCAAATGACGATAAACATGGCTTATGATTTTCAAATTATTTTCTCTGTCATCAACATGATTCAAGACTTTTGTTTTTTAAATTCTTAGTCAACTGATCCTTTCCAAGTGATTTGCTGATACCATCCATCTTATGTGGTGAAAGATAAGTGATGATAATAAACAGACATAAATAAAAGCAGCTACATGAGCTAAGTTTTGAACTGTGAAAAATTAACTGATATTCACTCTTCTATGGCAGAATGGCAGATATGACAACAATAAGACTCTGTGGAGATGTTCTTCTGTTACTTAGAGAATAAACTATTCATTCTGCTGTCTTCAACTGGATTTCATATATTGATTTCATTCTTTCATTTAAGTTTATTTTTATCAAAAGTTCCTCAAGCTACTTGACTATCTGAAGAGTCCTATGTAAAGAGTCATCTAATTCTGTAAAGCAAATGTAAATACATGGAAATTTCCATCTAAATTTACCTACCTGAATATCTATAGCTGCTAAACGCCTTGCTAAAGCACATGGCTTGCAAGTACCAACTATTGATACGGAATATCAAATACTCATGGAGAAAATAGGGACTGTTCTACAGAATTAAGGTATCCCCCAAAACAATTATAACACATTATGTGTTTTCTGTAATTGTGATTGTTTTCATATTCACAGAGCATGAAAACCTTAATCTGTCAGTTTTCATAATTAGTTGTGAATATATCAATTTTTTTTCTTCCATGAAAATCAAGCCTTGTTAGTTTATACTACTATCAAGCCACAAGAGTCATGGGCGTTAGCATGGGGACTAGAGGGTGCTTCTTGCTCTACAAATAGCATCTGGAAGAAAGTGTTGGAAATGAGATTAGATTGTATTAAGGTGACACTGGTACTTCGGGGTGCAGCTTAGCCAGTGAATGAATGGTGGACTTACATATTTGCAGCAGTACAAGAAACAAACAGTGTGTTTTGTAAGGTCAGATGAAGGCCAGAAGAGAACGCCTCCCAAGCTGCAGTGACTGGAGAGAGGACAAAAAAAGAGCAAGCAAAAAGTAGTTCAGTTCTTGGCAGTGACAGCAGAAGCACTGTTGCCCCACAGCTTTGATTTGCAGCAGATATTTCTTAGATTTCCCTTTTGTTCAGATAAACCAAAATCTTTTTAACATGTTTCTCCTAACATCACAACAGAATGCATGTACTAGATGGATGTTTAGCTCCTTGGCACATATGGACACACAGAAGTATGTGCATGTTGGTTGAGCCACCAGTGGTATGAAAACATACAGAGCATTTCACACCTTAAAGATCACACATATAATGCCAGGGCATCCATTTGGAATTGAAATTGGTGTCTTGGTGTCATATTCACATTTTTCTATTTAATAGTATCCTGTGAATATCCTGTGAATATTCCATCTGAGGAATGTAATAAAATTATAGAAATATTAATCAAGATGTAATCACTCTTTTTTAATGTATAGGAAAGTAATATTCAGTGGATTTATATGTACAAAATCAACTTTTCTGATAAGACATAGTTGATAAGGTGCTGACAGCATGTTGCAGAATTTTTTGCATCTTAGTATTCACACAGTTCCATTTCATATTGCATAGAGGGCAAGACAAGTTGTAAATAACTTCTACTTTGTAATTAAAGTTGCCTCTTTAAAATGTTAAAGTATCCTCTCCCATTTAATGAAGCATATTCCTTTAAATAAAGTAGCACTTGAATTATGTTTCTTTAAATAAAAGATAAAACCTAGTTGAAATAATTTTCCTTATTCCTTGAAAAAATTTAAAGGCACATAGATTTTCCACTTTATATAACCAGGGCAGAATCAGCTGCTTAGCTGGCAAATGAAGGTAGAAGAAATGTATATGATTCAAACTACTTTATCTCTGATTAATAACTAGATATTGACTTCTTAGGAGACCAACATAGAGATTTATTGCTGATAGTAAGAAATTATTATTGAGGAAGGAAAAACCTTTGTAAGTGTTAGACTGCTATGGTCAATAAATCTCAGTAAGACTGGCCAGTTCTTCATATCATACATTAATTCAATAAATTGCTTCTTGGAGAAAATTAATATTAAAACTTTAAACCAAACTATTCAAGAGACCTATTCACACTTCTAGTCCTGTCCTACAAAATTTGTGTGAAGAGATCTGAACATATTTCTTTTCTGCTCATGGATATGGTTTTTCTCATGACCTAGTCATTCACATTGATTTCAGGGAAAGCAGAACCTTGCACTTGAACAAGAGCATAAGTGAACTTCTAGAAGCATAAACAACTCCAGTGTCAGTTAGCCAGGAGTATGAGCTGTTTGGTCAAAAAGTTTCACCAAACAATTTGTCTTCTCGACCTATACTGGAATGAATGCAGTGTGTGAACGACAATATTTACTTCCCACCTAGGATCACCTTAAATAACATTTGACTTTCTTTACCATCTTTCATCAATTCCATGCAAATTTCCAGATGATTTAGCCAGAGATGTTTCAGCATTTGCCTTAGACTGCCTTACATAGAATTTCTACACTTACTTACAATTTCTGAGTTGCAATTTTTGTTGGTGGAATAAGTAGAATTCTCAAATATTTCTCCCAGGGATATTGTTCATAGTGACTTGTCTTCTAAAACTTTGAAGTTTTGATATTTCATTTTCAACTATTCTGTATATCCAAGGCAAATTGAAAATGCTCACCCTTTTTCAGCAGCAATTTTTCTTTTTGTTTTCCCTCCACCTCACCACACTCACCTGCCATGAGGAAAAATGTCCTATATTTTTATTATAGATCTTAGTGGCCGAATTGCCCTTGTTAGAAAGAAATATAATCTAGCCACATGCCTGCACCCACAGTAGCACAAGAAAATGAAAATGCATGTAACTACCACACTTGCAGAAATTAAGGTGTCAGAAATTGAAGTGTTTAATTTCAGGGCCACAATATAAAAATGACTCTTCTTGTTTTAGGGGTATTACATACTTCATGTTTGAATTTTTTAAATAATACTCTTATGTTTATTTAGTTACAACTTTTCCCACCTTTTAATTTTTTTCTTTTTTTCTTTTCTCTTTTATTTTTTTTCCTGCAAAATGAAAGAAAGAATATGGCAGATGAAGGAAGAAAATAAAAGATCAAGAACTATTGGACATTTTTTTGATTTGCTATGCATATTTGAAATATTATTTGCTTTCTGTGACTATATTTTTATCCCTCTATTTAACTATCATAATCACAGAGAATTTACAACAAAATCAGTTTACATTAGTTTTCATTTACATATTGAAATATTAAACTTTCAGAGCATACTTGGAACAAAATATTTTAAAAACCCAGCTTTTTTTCAACCAGAAAATTCAATAATTGATAACAACTGATGGGTAGATAATCTTGCATACATTACATATTATTTCCAACTCTTTAATGAACACATTAAAGACTTTTTTTTTTGAGTTAAATTTTTTTCTGGTTTCAGTGATATTTTGTTTGAACCATATGTTCTCATTTGAATCTCACTGGTTTGAAATGGGAAAGTCTTTGGAACCTTGCTGTGAATTACATAAATTTTAATAAGCTTCAACTTTTTTCCTTTCTTCTGCATGGTTGTTGCAGACATTGAGAACACTGATTTTTTAAATGTTGAAAAGTTGAACTGATAGAATTCTTTAAAACTTCATGCATGTGAATAAACTTTGCTTAAGAAGTAACTGCAGACTATTTATATGTATCTTACACAGTGTCATGGTATTTATGAGGCAAGAATCATATAATTATAAAGTGAACACTGGAAATTATTGGTTTGGCCTTCTAACCCAGAGTTCAGGATAAATAATAATTTATTTTCTTCCCTGCAGTGTATATTTTTTTTTCTAAAGAAAACCTCATTTTAGGTACAGAATCTGGTTTTCAGTTATGTGATATTTTTACACAATTTTCTAGCTGGCTTGACTGCTTCAGATGAAGGTCAAGTGATTAGCCCAAGGTCACAGACTGAGTCATTGACTCAGGCACATTAGAATTGAGGATTCTGCCTCCTGGACAACTTTATCTCGGGAGACAAAGATTGTAATAATACAGAGACATATTTCAGCACAGGATAACTTATTTTTTTTCCTCCTGCTTAATATAAGTTTCACTGTCTACTGCAAAACATTTTTATTTATCCAGACTCTATAAGATTCTGGTATCCTGCTTTTCTTTGGCTACTGACACCTTCCAGAAGTTCTTCTGGCTTCTGCTGAGAAATAATCACATATGTTTTGACTGCAGTGGGCTCAGATTCAGATTAAAATTGGTTTCATTTCCCATGTCGCTGTTTGCTTCAGAAGAATAATTTTAGATACCTTATCTTCATTAGGGCCAGTTGCTAAGGTAGATTAATGATGCTATTTGATGAGAGCAGACACTCAGGTGAATTATCTGCCTCTGTCACTCCACTGTATCCTATCTCTCTCCTGTGTGCAGCCTGGTACCAGGGAATACCTTTGTAACAGCAGAAGGCTCAGCACAGTAGCTTGGCTTCAGGTGAGGGAATGTGCAAAAATGCATCTCATTTCATCCTGCATTTGCTTGGCTTATTTTTTTAAGTCTCCTAGTTTGTTATTTCTACTTAAATACAACCATGTCTTATGCCCTCCCGTGTGTGATGTGACTGGACTGACTCCTCAGCTGGTAAACTGTAATGCAGGAGTCACACTGGACTGTGAGCAGCAGAGCCCTTTGGTTTGCTGTGTCTGTCTTGGTCCCTTATCCAGAGGTGCAGGGATCACTGGCTGGAGCAGGTGCCCTTGCCCAAGGGCAGGGGATGATGTCCAGCAGGAATCTCGCAGCTGCAGTTTATGTCTTTTAAACTTCTGTCAGGTGTTTTGCTTTCTGTTAAAAAGGAACAGAAATATCCCACCAGGTAATACCGAACTAAAATGAGTCATAAGAGGGGTGATGTGTCTTTTAGGTTTTAATTGGCAAGAGCAGAGCACAGCTTGCTTCTGATAAAAATATCAGCTGCAGTGTTTTGGTGTAACATTTTTATGGAAAACAAGAAACTTACCATTTTTCACAACCCCTATGTGCAGCACAGTACAATCTAAAATTTCTTTAAATTTGCAAATATATAATTAAACAACATATTGCATTCCTCTATGAGAGGGTTTTTTATTTCACTCATCCAAAAAGAAATTCCCTGGTGTGTTTCTGTATATTGTAATAAATATATACTTGGCCATTGGATTTCAGCATGCTGATGAAGTATGTGTATGCGTAAT
Organism: Trochalopteron elliotii; assembly: GCA_024734555.1. Lineage (NCBI taxonomy): Eukaryota > Metazoa > Chordata > Aves > Passeriformes > Leiothrichidae > Trochalopteron > Trochalopteron elliotii. The sequence goes on from JANPWX010000016.1 coordinate 5,889,820, forward strand.
ACAATATAAAATCCTGTGCTGTTTGTGCATGTGTTCAGCTGATAAGAAATGTGCTTCTGAAAAGTTTAGATACGAGATGGAAAAAAAGGTTGTGATATAGGAGATTCAGCCTTTAAGATCCAAAGAGCTTCATTCTCATGTAACAGCTGAAAGATTAGAAACAGAGAATAAATATTACTTTTGGAATATCTTTTTTTCCTGTAAGTTCATATAAGTAGTCTATAGAAAGTTGTGCCGTTACTTAAATAATATTAATTTTACATGTTTTGTATACACAATGGAGATGAGATGAATATTTCCCAGCCTTATATAAGTGTTATAGTACAGAGTGAGGAGTAATATGTATCATGATTTTGATACATACAGTACCAAACTGAGATTTTTCCAAGAGCAGTTAAATGCCTGACAATACCTAAAAAATTTTGCCCTGATTGTTTTTTAAACAACAATGAACTAAGATATAGGTGAATGTAATAACTTGGTATGAGGGATGAAACTGAAATTTTTGTGATCACATTTTTTCTTGTGCACCTTAAGAGCTGTTTGTGTAATTGCTTACAATTAGAGTGTAGTGCTTGCTGCATGAAAAAGAGATTTTAATGTTTAGCTTTTAAGCTCTGTTTGGATTTTCAAATATTGAAAACAGTTGTCGTTATGTTGAATTAATTTGCCATTTTTGCAAGAGAAATAATACTGTTTTGTGTCTTTGATAATTTTTCCTAATTTCTGTGTGATCAAGGTCTACTTCACTAAATTCTCTGGTATTGCACATTGTACAGCATGATCTGCATGTTCTTTTTATTTTGCGGTATTATTAATTAATTAAATTAATAATTTTTAAAATCTATTATTTAAAATAATAAATTTTATTTTATTTCACAGGCAGAAAAAAGATTTGATTATTTGAGTGGGCTAGGAAATATTATACAGATTCATTACCACAGACTCCCTTTTTAAAGATAGGGTGAAAATTTAACTTCTGTGCTTAAGTTGCTCTTCTCTCCAAATTCAGGGCAGTCCGCTCTATCTACCTTCACTAGGTTTTCTCCACTTAGACCACATATTCTCTGCACAGTGAGAGCAATTCTATCATTTATCATGTTGCTGTTGTTTGGGGGTTTTTACACCCTAACAAAAATATATTCAAGTATATGCTAAAATATATTTGTTTTGCTGCCATTTAAAGTGACCTCAATGGGCAGAAGAAATGGGCTAAAAATAAAGCAGAAAAAATGCACCTGAGTAGGAGTAACTCCATATATTGATAAGGACAGGGGGGCAAAATGATGGAGAGCAACTTGGTGGACATCAAGTTGTCACTGAGCCAGCAAAGTGTGCTGGCAGCAAGGAAGTCTAGTAGCATGAGAGTAAGGTGATCATTCCCCTCTACTCAGCACTGCTGAGACACACCCGGAGTACTGTATCCAGTTCTGGGCTCCCTAGCGCAAGAGAGACATGGAGGTACTGGAGTGAGTCCAACAAATAGCCACAAAGATGATTAATGGGCCAGAGCATCTGAGGATAAAGGGGTGCTGAGGCAGCTTGAACTCTTCAGTCTGAAGAAAAGATGACTATGGGGAATATGTATCTGATGAATCATAAAAGATTCATAAGGATCCAGGCTCATCTCAGTGATGACCAGTGAAAGGATAAGATTCAATGAGCAAAAAAAAAGCAATATGGGAAATTCAATATGGGAAATTCTATTTAAATACAAGAAATTTTTTTCTTTACCCAGAAGGTGTTCCAACACTATCACAGGCTGCCCAAAGGGGCTGTGGAGTCTCCATGCTTGGAGATATATGATGTCTGACTGGCCATGATCCTGAGTTGTGTGCTGTAAAGGATCCTGCCCTGATCAGGGGTCTTTGGCCTAGACCTCCTCCATAGATACCTCCCAACCTCACCCTGCTGTGATTCTGTGATGTATGTCCTGTCAATAATGAGATTGTTGTCCAGAACAACCATATCACCCACCTGGAGAAGAATCAGTGTCGAGAGTGCTGAAGCGCTGCAATACAATGCAATACTAAGTTATGCTATTCATTATATTCATGTGTCATTATCAAATTTTAAATGCTACAGATATGTAATCCTTTTTTGTGGTTTTTTTTGTTTTTTTTTTTTTTTTAATCTTTTTATGCTTTAGCTTTAAAAGTTTTAGTGGGATCAGATAAAGCTGGTCACGTGGGCTTGTAGTTGTGATTTTTGGTGGAAGTTTCCTTATTCCTTATCCTTCATATTCTTGCTTACAGTTTCACTTAATCTTCAAACAGAAATCTCAGCACAAAATATAATGTCAGCAAAGCTAGGTAGCTTTGCACTGCATTTTTAGTACCATATATAGCTGTTTTCATGTCTTAAGACAGTTGTAATGATTATAGACTTCAAAGAATAAGTATTTCCATCTATTTTTTTGGAAAAGAAAAAGAATAGACTGCACACTTGGGATCAAACTATATGTGCTGACTTCAGTGGAAGTACCATTTCATCCATTCTTTTAATTATTTCTTGCAGGAGGTCAGGATTTCAATTCACTGTATTGTTTTGAAATGCCAATACAAAATCATGCAACAATGGTTACAGTTAGTATTTTAGCAAATTCTATGGTCCCAGCTTCCTTATTTGGGTTATTTATCAGACTAAACTCCATCTAATCTGCTTTTACTTCAGCTAAGTCAGTAACTCTGTTGATTTTGAGGGCTGAAGTAGTTTCCTAGTGTGGAAAAGCAGTCACAGGTAAAATCATTAGGCACTAACTCATCATGCAGAGATTTTATATTTTCACCCACTGTGCAACTGTTGCTTTTAAGTATTTCATGACCCTGCAAATATCCTGAAAAGCCACCCCTCTGCAGGTAGCATGTAGTGGTATTTGATGCTGTTTGACTATTATTCAGTCCAGTGATTATAAAGCCCCTTACTCCAGTTGGCTCCTTTATTAAGGACTAGAAATTCCCATCACAAGTAAAAGTTCTCTACCCATAGGTAGGTGTGGAGACAGAACATTTTACCTTTGCACTGCAACCTTTTATTATAATTGAAATGAAAATGAGAGAAAAAAAAAAGAAGAAATTTATTTTGACTCCTTATCCCTGATCATTGCTTAAAAGAATGAGAATCAGTGCAGCAGATGAACTTCCTGCACTGGGCTTGCCCAGGTGAGGGAAAGGCCACACAAAGCTTTCCTTTTCACTTTGGAAGACACATAGAGACAGACACACACTTGCACACACACACACACACACACACACACACACACACACAACTTATTTTTGCACCATACTGAACTTGCTATGGTGGAAAGGCTGAATGTGTGGAAACATCTTCACTGACATTTATGAACATTTGCCAGCTTAGGTAATGCCATTCACATTTGTGATAGCAGCAGGAGAGACTTAACTTGTGGACATTTAAATAGCTGCATAACCCTCTTGCTGATATTCTACACATTGAACAAAATGAAAGCAGAAGTGGTAAAATAAAATCAAACTCATAATTTATGGTTTTCAAAATATATAAGCTTACAAAAAGCCTGAAACACTGAACAAAACTTTGAACCAGCTTGCTGGTTTTCATTACAATGTAGTGCTTTTTAAGTTCATGTATGAAAAGCAATAGTTTTACTTCTCCATCTCCTTGAAAAAACATCTGTGGTCTATTTCTGAGTGATAATACTTAGAAAAAAATGAAACAAACATCTTGATTTAATACTGAAGTCAAAAAGTCAACTTAAGGAGTCATTTTTCTTCTTCCACATCTCAACACCATGGAAAACCATACCGTAAATATTTATCTGTGAACTTTAATTCCAAATAATGTGAAAAAACAGTTATATTTTAAAGTAATCAGGGTTTTGCTCTTTGTAATAAATGTTTCTTCAGCTTCTTCATAAGTGTTGCCATCGCTAAATAACTAAACTGTAGCTGCAGTTTTGGTTTAAATTCTGTTCTTATATCTCTCCGTCTTGTGTGATGGCTGTTTGATTTTGAAAGAGATGCATCTTTCTAAACATGTGAAAGTTACAAACCTGCACGTTCTTACATATTTAGCATCCTACAGTAGTACAATGAATTAAAAATTATTCAGCTGAATTTAGGTTTGCTGTGGTTTGTCTGGGAATGACTAAAGGATTTCAAAACTTGTCATGTTTTTTACCATAGTTGATAAATTTCCATTCTGATTCTTTTTTGCAGTTGTCATAAAAATTTTATTCTTTCGTCTAACACTGTTTCAGTTAGATTTACTTTTCATAGAGTTCCTAAATGTTAAAGAGGATGGGACAATCTTGATGGTTTGAAAATTTTTTAAGCAGCATGAAACTTTTCATGTATGTCCTCATTCCTTTACTAAAATTGTTTGTCAGGTCATAACTAAAAGATTTTGTTTTCCTGAAACTCATATTTACTGAAAACAGAAATGCAAAATATAAATTCCTTGGTAGTTTTGATCATCATTCAAAAAACATTAAATTGCAGGCTACACAGGAAGAATATATTTAGGAAATATCTAATGTTGTCTGTGTTTTGAAACAGGAGTTTGTACTTCATGAGGAAAAGCCTTATTTTTTAGGGAAAATATTCCTTTCCAGCTTTCTTGATTCTGTAGAAGGTGGGTCCCACGGTGGAGTGGGGGTTGTGGTATTTGGGGAAGGGGGTTCCTGAGGTGGGGAAATCCCAAGGGAGTGCCAAGACATGCCCAGAGCCAGCATCTGGCCCAAGAGTGGGTGAGGAGGCACATGTGTGGTGGGCAGGGGTAACAGCAGCCACCACCTCCCCACGCACACATCAGGAATCCCAAAGCATTGCAAGTCACCTGGAGCACAGGTACAGGCTGGGCAAAGAATGGGCATGGAGCAGCCCTGCTGAGAAGAACTTTGGGGTGTTGGTGGATGAAAAGATGGACGTGACTTGGCAATGTCTGTTTGTAGTCCAGCAAGTCAAATGTATTCTGGGCTGCATCCCAGCAGTGTGGGCAGCATGTGGGGGGAGGGGATTTTTCCCCTTCATCAGCCCTCAGGAGATCCCACCTGGAGGGCTGCATCCAGCTCTGGGATCCCAAGCACAACAAGTTCATGGACCTCTCAGAGTGAGTCTAAAGGAGGCCCAAGATGATAGGGCTTGAGCAGCAATCCTGTGAAGACAGGCTGAGAGAGTTGGGATTGTTCAGTCTGGAGTAGACAAGGACTAATTATGTCCTTTCAATATATAAGGGGGGCTTCTAAGAAGAAGAGTTACTTTTTACTACACTGTAAGGAAACATTTTTCATGAGGAGAGGGGGATGAGACACTGGCACAGGTTGCATGGGGAAGTTATGGATGCCTCATCACTGCAAGTGTTCAAAATCAGATTGGATGGGTTTTTGAGCAATCTGATGTAGTAGAACATGTCTCTGCCCATGACAGGAAGCTTGGACTAGGTGATGTTTCAGGTGTTTTCTGACCCAAACCATTCTACAATTCTATGAAATGTAGGAATATGAATAAAAAATGTTCATGAAAAAGAAGAAAAAAAGAGAACACCTTAATTTTAGAAGAAGGAATGCAAAGGAAGATAAGGTAATATCACATTCAGTCTGGAAGCAAGTGGAACAATTACCACAGGTAATAATATAAGGTCAAGAAGAACATGAAGCCTGGCCAACTATCAGTAGTATAAATGTACTAATGAATAGAATAGCAGCCTGACAGGATAGCGTTACTCACAGCATCACAGAATATTCTGAGTTGGAAAGGATCATTGAGTCCAACCCTTAAGTAAATGGCCCATATGAGGGTTGAACCCACAAGCTTGGTGTTATTAGCATCCGACTCTAGCCAACTGAGCTGATCCCAGTGGCAAGACTGAAAACTCCATGTTTGACCCTCTAAGAAATTTAACTAAGACTGATGTATTAAAAGAAGAGAATATTGGATTATCATTGAAGTTTTCTGAATGCATTTTCCCTGTGTCTGTGGTTTCCTGGCACATGCTGTCTGCCACTGAGAAGGCTTCAAATTTACTGTGTCTCAGTTTTCTAGATTTGTTATCTCCTTTCTGTATAGCAGGTTTGTCAGGTGTGAGATGGATTTAAAACTGTAGTAAGCTAAAGATGTAGTAGCCACTGCATCTGGAGTAGGACTGTAGGAATTTTTCACCACAGTATATTGCCATAAGGGATATTGTTATATTTTGCTGGAAAATTTTTAGAGCCACAACTGTTATTGAAAGGTATCCTCATGCTTCAGGAAGAAATGACAACGTTCTTAGCAGAGGCAGAAGTTATACTGATTATCTGCCAACACTAAGGAAGGTATTTCAAAAAATGGGAGCTAAATAGCCTCAGGTACTTTTTTTTTTTTTTTTAATGAGGCAAGGAACTATGTGGTTGGACTGCAGAAAAAGCAAGAAGGATATTCACCCTATGGCAAAACTTGCTAGTTCTCTGGGTTGAAGATTCCAAGTTATATAATTCTCTCTGTGCCAAATTATAACACATTCCTCCCAGATTTGTTGATCTCCAATACTTTAACATTATCAACAGAGAACCTGGAGTCTTTGTAGTATTAGACACGAGAAAGAGATTTCTAGATGTCTGAAGAGCTACATAAGCCCTTTGACTTTCTGTTTTGATTTGACAATTTTATCTGTCATACTCCATTTAGTATAAAGAAGCCTTTTTTTGATAATATGCTTCCTAAGGAAAATTAAGCATGTTTTCTTCTCAAGTAACAGTAATATCATTCAATTAAAATATTCTTTTCAGAAGAGTGTTGAAAAATTGTTGTACAATAAGATTTTCTGCTGCTGCCGTAATTTGGCTTACCAGCACATACATATGAGCTTAAATAGCACTCTGAACATGATATCTGCAAAAGATACCCAAGCTCTTCCTTGACATGTGAATCACCTGGTTCTCTGTTGCACAGCTTCCATAAAAAAAGTGGAGATTGGTGCTACACATTAAAGTAGTAGTGAGAGTGGTGGGAGATGGAAGAACCTAAGAATATGACTGCTGGAAAAGTCAAGTTCTTTCTCTGGCTGGGGATGTATTGTACAATGTAGAAAGGTTTAGGGATAAGATATTGTTTCCCTGGACTGAAAATATTGTTCCCCTAGATTGTTTTGTCCTTCAGGGACAGAAATCTTGCTTCCTTCCATGGTCAAAGATGGTGACCAAGAATAATATAAAGGGAAACTCAGCAAAAGGAAAATACGCCTTTTAGAGAACCCATAGGCAGAACACCTTTGCAGGGCCTAAAGGACTGTGAAGTACTTCTGGTACTAAAGCGCCTGTGAAATACTTTTGGTTGCCCAGATGAAATGCGCTATGCAAGTTCAAGATGCCATTATTTTGCCCTAACTCTCCGTGATGTACCTGATGGTAACTGGTGCTTTATGTATTGCTGTTCTTGAAGAGGATGTTGGGGTTTTATTGATGACTTTCATTGCCCAGAGCAGTTGTGGGTGTCCCATCCCTGGAGGTGTTCAAGGCCTGTTGTGGTATGTGATTTAGGTTTTTGAATTTGTATTTGTATTTTGTTATTTGTCTGTACTTGGTTTGTTCCATTCCAAAATACCCACACCCCTGTACTCCTGACCACACCTGGTATCCCCCTGATGTAACCACACCCCTTTCCTTCCCCCACTGGCCCAGAGTGCTCCCTGCCCAGGCTGCGGCCTGGGAAAAGGGGACACAGAGGTCCAGTCTGTCTGACTTGCAGGTCTGGCACATGTTCTGGCTTGCTGCTCTGGCTCTCTGGCACACGCTCTGGCAAGTGCTCTCCTAGCACATGGAGCTGGACTGAAATAAACACCTTTTCCAACCCAAGCCGGGCCCACTCCTTATTCCAGCCTTAACCACGCTTCAACCAGCAGATTTGGAGGAACCCACAGACTGTTTTGGATTGGTCTGGGGAGCTTCTTTGGTGGGAAAGCACCTCCACGGAGACACCATTCTTTAAGGCCAGGTTGGAACTCTGAGCAAGCTGGTCTAGTTGAAAGTGTCCCTCTACAGGACAGTGGAGCTGGAATTAGATGATCTTTAAGGTCCCTTCCAGTCCAAACCATTTTATCATTCTTTGATTCATCCCCTCTGAGCACCTTACCATAAATTCTGAATGATTAGCTGTGTTACAGAGAGGTTGAAAAAGTACTGTCATATGTCTCCATTTCAAGTAATCCCAGCTGTTTTATGTATCTTGAATTTCTACATGCTGTAGAATGGATTTCTAGCTTTCAAAAGTCTGCCTGAATGATAACAAGGTACTGTCTAAGTAAGAAAACAACTTACATGGCCTTTTCTTTCTGATTTGATTTCAGATTTTTCAGTATTTACCTGCATTTTTGTAATGGAGTGTGAGTTTATTATTAGATTTTGGTAGATCATTGAAGTCTGTGGCAGGGGAAAAATACTGAGGTATAAATGAAAAGTTTATTTGCTAACAAGTTGTTACAGTTGTTATGGCAGTTATCCTACAAAACCAAAATTCAGGTGTTTCGCACAGATTGACTTCCCTTGTAAGATGACACAAAGTTTTCTGGGTTTATTTTTTGTCCCAGAAATTGCATGCCTTCTTTGTGGATGGTTGTTTTTAACTGAACAAGTGAAAAGAATTTAATGAGGTGCCATATGTCAGGTCTGGAGTCATATTCTAAACAAATAATTAAAGTATGTCCCTTTCTTATCAAAACAGACTGTGATATATTTGTGAAAGGAAGCTGAATCTGACATACTGTGTTTTGACAGACTTTTGGGACAATGTTATGATTTAAGCCCAGCCAGCAATTAAGCCCTACACAGCCTCTAGCTCACTTTCCTGTGGGATGGGGGAGACAATGGAAGTTGAAATAAATACAATTTAAAAGGTAAAGTGAACCCACATGGGCAAAAAAGCCAACTGAAGAATTAATTCACTTCTTCTTAGTGGCAGGCAGGATTTCAACCATCCCCAGGAAAGTAGACCCCCGTCACGTGTAATGGTGACTTAATAAGACAAACACCATCATTCCAAATGTTCCCCTTCCATCTTCTTGCCCCAACTTTATATGCTGAGTATGACACCATGAGGTCTGGGCTATGTCTTGGGTCAGTAGGGAGCAGCTGTCCTGGCTGTATCTCATCCCAGAATCTTGTGCACCCCCAGCCTCCTCACTGGTGGAATGGGGAGCAGAAAAGGCCTTGGCTCTGTTTGGGCACTCCTCAGCAAACACAAAATCATTCCTGAATTATTAAGAGTGTTTTCCCAAAGCGTATCCCCATACTAGCTGCTACAAAGAAAATCCACTTTCACCTAGCCAAACCCAGCACAATGAGTCATGCTCCAACAGTATCACATTTAAAAGTTGTAGCTGGGTCACAACAACCCTATGCAGCGCCACAGGCTGGGGGAAGAGTGGCTGGAAAGCTGCCCAATGTGTTTTTTGACAGCAGTGGAACATGAGCCAGAGTGTGCCCAGGTGGCCAAGAAGGCCAATGGTTTCCTGGCCTGTATCAGCAATAGTGTGGCCAGCAGCACCAGGGCAGGGATTTTCCCCCTGTACTGGGCACTGGTGAGGCCACACCTGGAGTGCTGTGTCCAGCTTTTTGGCCTCTCACTACGAGAAAGATATTGAGGGGCTGGAGCATGTCCAGAGAAGCACAACAGTCAGTGAAGGGTCTGGAGAGCTAAGTCATATGAGGAGCAGCTGAGGGAGCTGGGTGTTGTTTAGCTGGGGAAAAGCAGGCTCAGAGGAGACCTTAGTATTTTCTCTTAACTGCCTGAAAGAGGTTGTACCCAGGTGGGGGTTGGCCTCTTCTCCCAGGTAATCTGCAACAGGACAAGAGGAAGTGGCTTCAAGCTTCACCAGAGTAGGCTCATGTCAGATGTCAGAAAGAATTTTTTCACTGAAAAGGTGGTTAAGAATTGGAACAGGCTGCCCAGAGAGGTGATGGAGTCAGCCTCCCTGGAAATGTTATAGAAACAGCTGGACATGGTACTTTGTGCTATGGTTTAATTGGCATGGTGGCTCAATCAAAGGTTGGATTTGATGATCTTGGAGGTCTTTTCTAACTTAATGATTCTATGATTCTCTTCATACAAAACACAATATTCAAGCTATAATGAATTTGTGTCTTGTACTGGGAATAAAATCAGTCACACATTTCTGAATGCCTGACAGGATTTGAAATCCTTTTGGTTATGTACTGGTTTCAGGTATATAATAGGATTACTCTGCTTTTGGAGATAATTTGCAATCCACTGACTCCAAGTGAAAGTGTTTTACAAAGTACTTTTTGCAAAAAATTCGCTTCACTGTGTCATATCTCAGAGAATGACATGTAAACCCATTGGAAAATCACATTTTCCTAACAAAACTTTTGACAATATACCATATGTGGGTGTCTTGTAGCTATCTTTTAACACCAAATATCAGGGAGTACATGGTCAACTGGCAAAGTGAGATTCTGCCTATACCCAATTGTCTTGAAAATTTACCTTTGTGTATCATATTTGTTTATCATTCCTGATGCTGAAATACTTGTCATTTGAGGGCAGGATCCTGTTAATTTATCACTATAGAATACACACACATATGCTTCTAAAGATAGTTTGGTAAGCATAGATATTTGGAAAAACAGGAGAGACTTTGACTAATGGACTCTGTAAGCCCTAGTCTTCCAAAAGAAGTTTCAAAATCCTCAACAAACAGCAATAAGGGCAGCAGAACTCGTTCAGCCTTGTTCCCTTGAGTAAATATGCTTTATACCTGCATGCATGTCAGCTTGGATAGCAGAACTTTTATAAGATTATTATTTCACCAAGGACACCAGTATATTCAGAAAGACTCCTGTTTTTCTGAAATGCTACCAATTTTTTGAATGTTTTCTGTTCATTGATTTGAATGTATGCACAATTAAATTTGAGTCATCTAAGGATTTTTCCAAGGTAACCTGGACGGTTTATCTAGAGAGATTTCCAACACAAGCTGTCCAACTGCACCTATCAAATATTTCTCTCCATCCAGTAGCTTTCTAACACCTAAAAAAAAAAATAAAAGACTGGCTCATCTAGTCTCCATAACCTTATCTTGTTATTTGTTTTGGCTTGGTCTTAATAAGTTATTCTTATTTGTTTATTATAAATTCTTCTTGGTGGTTTTGTGGTTTTAATATTTTTCTTCCAATTGCTTGTTCTGTTACCCTGTGAGGAACTGAAGTTAGGCTTTTCTCCTGTTATTGTGTCCAATCAGGAGTTTAAATAGGATCCTAGATTCTAGATAAAAAAGACTATAGTATCCAATAAACACTTTTTTAAACACAGCATACAAAAAATCTAGGCAACCAGTACCATAGTGCCCAAATGATTGCTGTAGATGCCTAATCCAGTCTTGGGTTAAAGAATCTTTTCATTTGCCAGTGATGCAAATGCAGTTTCTGACACTGTAGTTCTTACATCCTCTGTGCAATATATGACGTATGTGTTGGTCTCCATTATCTCCCTAATGGTTTAGTATTTTTAAGGTGTATGACTAATCATAAATTTTAACAGCCTATATAATCCAAGCAATACTAAGAAATATTTGCATTCAATACCCCACTTTATACTGTAAAAACCAGCATATATGTGTTTAATTATTTTTTTCCTTTACATTAGCATTGTATGCTAACACTGCCAAACTGCAGTGTTATTTACTTCTCTGAAACCATTGTGTGGAAAGAAATTAAGTCACTAAGTTACTCAGAAGTCAAAACTGTCAGCTTCACAAGCAGAGCTATCTTGAGGGAATCAATCACAGGCTGGGGTGCAAATGTGAGTAGATACAGACAAATGAAACGACACAGGTGCAATATGGACTGTCTGTACACAGGCACAGAAGAACAATTCTTCAGCAATGCTACATGTACTCAGAACTGTTGCACTGTGCACAGTTAATCCAGCATATCTGGTCTGGACTTCCACAGTTCCTTACATGATCAAGGCCCATTTTAAGTTCCCATTTCTTCTTAGAAAATACACTTTTCTCCAGAAGTGTGTGATATATCAAGTTTTTATTACTTGTTAATTGTGTAGACTTCAGGCATGACAATAAAGCCACACAGAGGTACTCTACTTCTGCAGAATTTCATGCAAATTAATAGAGTATGTACCGAAGTCTGTTTAGTCTAAAAACATCATTGCTTTATCTTCTGATTCCTGCTATATACAAATGCTTCTCTCGGCATGTTTTTTAGTTCATTGTTGTAAGCTTAATAGCTTGACTCATTTGAGCAATTTTTCACAGATACAGGTATACATGTGCTTAAGTATTTTCAAGGTTAAGGTCTAGACATGATTTGCATAGATGCCTTTCTAAACACTTTGCTGTAGAGCATGTGATTTTAAACACAATCTGTCAATTACATACTGCGTGTTACATTTATCATGAATATATTTGTAAAAATGAGGTGTCTAGGAGTAGATTTTCTGATTTGCTTTAAAATTTGTAGTTTCAATAGCACTGAAATATTTACAGCGTTGAACACAGAACAAACATTAGTTTATTAATTCTGCACTTTAATTCCTGTATGGCATTGTTCTTTTATTAGTTTCACTATAAACAATACAGTTATATGGGAAAAACCTCTATTTTTTTTTTCCCTCCAATGAATGTCTCTGGTTCCAGGCTAACAGAAAACTTGCTCCAACTCTGGGTTCTGATTCTCTAAGTGCCATTAAATTTCTTTTTATACATCCCCAGTCATTAGTAGCTAAAACTGCTGACATAGTAATTTATACAATATGAGCAGAGAAGATAAAGGAATGCACATTGTTATTTATTAATGGTATCATGGTGTTAACAAGATCTTCACATTCTACAAAGCCTGCATATATGGTAATATTTTCCTGAATAAAGCCCGAATATTTCCCATTACAGTATGACAGCTGAACAAGCACAGGTACTTCAGCCTCTCCTCATGGGATAAGTGCTCTCAGCCCTGACCATCTTGGTTAGTTCTCCACTGCTGTTTACTGATTTCTTTCTCACCCTGTGATCCCAAAGCCAGATGCAATATTCTGGCTGTATCTGCAGAGTGCTGACTGCACTCAGTGTGGGACTGGGCTAGAGTGGGAAATAGGACCAAAAATCAGCTAATACTGAATCCACTTCTCATCACGGCAGCAATTTTGATATGGATTCCCATATCCATGCACACATATGTAATGAACTACTGCATACATATCCTCCTAAAGCCCTAAGAGAAGCACATAAATTTTTATGGCTCTCTTTTCTGGACAGTCTACACCTTCAGGATGGCTAAAAGGCAACCTAAGAACAGTATAATAAAGAGTAGCTGAAATTGGAGATGTAAGAGTTCAGTAGTGATCTTGTTCCCATCATATTTTTTTTGCAACTTTCTCACTGTGTTTGTTCCATAAACTGTAAAATAAGACTAAGGAAACAAGGTGTCCTGTTTAAAATGCTTGGAGCACTTTCACTGAAAAGTGCTATAAAATTGCTAGCACTGCACTGAGCAGTCTGAGGATGCTCATTCAGCTTTTACAGATATTGTGATTTACCACCTTAGTCTGAGGATAGAGACAATCTTGAAACTTCTAACATTCTTAAATTTGCTGGGATTTTTCCAAGCACATGAACAACATTTTAATCACACTGCTCATTTAGTCTCTTATGTTTCTGATTTCCTCCTTACTGATGGAGCAGCTGATATATAGAAGTTCAATTAATTTGCTTTCATCATCTGTTACATCTTAACCAACCTTACAGGGAACATTTGAATACAGAGATGAAGATGGTTGAATTCTATTCTCTATTTTGAATAAAGAGTCATAGTCCATTAGAAAGCCCAGGGAGGTCACATAGTTTTACCCAGGCATATCATTCTACTACAGGTTTTTTTTATGATTTAAAGCCTTTTTTAGCACAGTAGATGACCATGTGTAGTGGTTTAGGGCAAATCTGGGAGGAAACTTCCTAAGGGGCACTCCCTCCCCTCCCCCCAACCAGTTCGGAAAAAAAAAAAACTCCTCAGAGAAAAGTGGAAAGAACCCTGTTTATTAAACAGGCAAAGCACTCCCTGGCACAATAAATTGAACAATACCCGATGATAAGAACTTCGTGCTGCTCTGGAGAGATGACAGATTTAGGAAAGAAGTCCGTCCTGTAGGTGATTGCTCTGTGTCAGTTCCTCTGGTGCTGGGAAGCGTTGCTGCACAGTTCTTGGTGGGTTCCAGATGCAAGCCCCCACGGCGCTTCCCCGGGTCGTCAGTCCAGAGAGATTTTTAACAGTTCCAAGGAAAGGCGAAAAAAGGAAAAAAAAAAACAGGAAAAAAAAAAAAAAGAAAAAAATCAGGAGGAGAAGGAAGAAAAGAAAGCGAAGCCTTTCCCCCCTCCTACTAGCTAGACACTAACTAACTACTGAAAAAAAACCTCTCCATGTGTGTTGAATTCGACTCTCAAGGCCAGCCGGCAGAGGACAGCTTCTAAAAACAAACTGCGCGCCTTTCCCCTCCCCGCAGCTCCCAGACCTATCAGATGATTGGGATACAAACATCATGTCACCCCAAGACAGCATGTAACAGTATTATCATGTCTAGCTTTCTGGTTTCAATTTTTGTTCTTTAAAGGTTTGGTGTTTTGTTTTTCTTTACCAACTAGCACTCTTAATGTTAAACAGAAAACCAAAAGATTACAGCTTTCTTGTGATAGGGATAATACATATATGGACTAGCTTTTGCAGTGTATTCATGAGGTCAAATTACCGAATATTCACTGTTTCTTCATTATTGTCTGAAGTCCAGAAACCTTTTCTGTACAAGCAATGTCAGTGAAAAACCAAGTATGGATAAAAATTTTCCTGCGCAAGAAGTGTGTAGATCTCTGTTTACAATTTAAATCCCATTTATTATATCCCAGGAGATTCTAGTTGAGATGTAGCATAGTTTATGTTTAACCTTCCTTCAAATAAGGAAGAGTTATAAGTTTCGTTTATTTGGGGATGCATTTTGGAAAAGTGTGCTGTCTAAAAAATTACCACTGAAGTGAGCAGACTACTGTTAATTAATGAAATGAATTTCAGGGAAGCCAAGCTTTTAATTCTTCTCTATTAGTTCAAATGATTTGTCCAATATATATACTGACAATTAATAGCTGTCAATTATATATATATATATGTGTGTATATATATAAAATCAAGATAACTATGGTGTCAATGCTGTGGAAATGGACAAAGGTCATGAGGTTAAAAATTCATGAGATAATTCAATACTGGTG
This sequence comes from Trochalopteron elliotii, assembly GCA_024734555.1. Taxonomy (NCBI): domain Eukaryota; kingdom Metazoa; phylum Chordata; class Aves; order Passeriformes; family Leiothrichidae; genus Trochalopteron; species Trochalopteron elliotii. Next base: position 5,905,054 of record JANPWX010000016.1, read on the forward strand.
ATCTCTACCCTTCTGTTCAAATCAGAGTGACCTATGGCATCAGACCAGGTTTGTGAGGACTTTATCCATTTGGGTCTTGAAAACTGCTTATTTGCAGGAAAATATTACCTAAGGATGTTAGTTTTTTAAAAATAGTTCAAAATTCAGTGTTTTCAATACAAATTAATGTCTGAAATATGACCTAGTCACACCCAGTAAAGAATGTAAAAGGAAATTATATTAAGAGGCCTTCTTTTAATTTAGGAGGCAAATATATATTGACATCTACCTCTTGGAAGAAATTAGATAAATTCACTCTAGAAAAGAATTGTGGCTTTCTGATAGTCAGGGAAGAATTCCCTCTGGAGCAATTTACCAGGGCTTTTGCACTTGGATTCTTCATCTTATTAATAATAAATTTTTATGCTATAACTAGGTGTTCTTTTAAAAGATAAGCCTAAGTTCAAACAAGACTAAATTTTGGAAAATCCTGTAGCTATTAGATCAGTCTATCTCCACAGGGTGATCTTTTATTCTTTCTGACACAGGAAAAATTTGTGATGATTAAAATTTTGATCTTAATGTAATTATTTACTTGTCTTTACATTAATAAGACATAATTCTTGTTGTAAAAATTACCACTCCACAGAAAAGACTAGTAATTTTATGAGCAGAGCACAATTTAAGCAATTATTTGTATTGAAACTAAATAACTTTTAGGAGCCTGTAGTATGTACATGTTCTAACTGTAAAAATATATAACTCCTAAGTCCTAGCATGACATCTGCCATTGACATTAGCAAGACATGTATATGTTAAAATATAAAAAGCCTGAATTTCAAAACAGGATGCACACAGGCTGCATTTCTAATCAAAATAAACAGAGCAAGAAGAGAACAGTCTAGCTTAAACCTGTCTTTGTAGTTTCTACTTTTAAGAACTTTCAGAGCATAACTTCACAGCAATTGCTACATTTTCAGAAAATCTTGTTGCTAAAGCAGTGACACCATGATGAAGGAAAGATCAGAGGTTAATCAGTGCACTTTCCTATCTAAATATAAGGATTTAAATATATAGAATTACAGGTATAAAACTTGAAGGGCTTAATTTAAAGATGGCATCACTGTAGAGCTAAATATAAGTAAAACTACTGAAATATTTAATTGCATATGAATGCCTACTTGGTATTTCAGGCATTTTTGTCCTTGTTTCAGGAAGCTTGTCTGCTTTAAGTGCTAGCTAGAATATTTTTGAGCAACTAAAATAAATAACAATTAAATATATTTTCTTTTTATTTTTCCCGAATAGTACTTTTTCCTTGCTTCTATGCCTGTGTAATTTCTTTCTTGTATTAGCTCTCCTTGATATTGCACTAGAGCCCTGATGTGTATAACTGAGCTTCCCAAATTCATTGAGGCTGTTGTCCAGTTGGAAGTAGAACTGTCATACAAGAAGAATTGTTTGCAGGACTGTGAAGTTGTTGTGGGGAAAAGGAGAAGCAGGTTTTCGTGGTGGTATGGGCCCAGCTAGGGCAATGCTCAGGAATACATGCACACACCACTGGCTGTTAAGTTAGGAGGACTTCTTTTAAAAACAAAACAAAATATTTTTTCCTGTATCTCAACATTAATTTAAGACCAGAATCTCACACCTGACACACTTTTGGAAGAAAAATGCCTTACGGTATTATGTTTAACAGCCTCATGATCTATCACAAATGTGGGCAGTAGTAACAGCTGCCAGTAGGTTTCTTGGACAGAGGACTGTACAGTTTTGTAAATTAGCAGACATTGAGCATCAGCACATTTGCACATAGTTTGAGGCACAATTTTGAATAACTTTTTTCAAACCATTCAGTGGAACTGGAGGTCTCTGGGAGTTCTTTAGCCTTGCTTCTTCCTTTTCTGCTGTTTCGTGCATGGCAACATGGTTATACAAGATCATTCAGGTTTTTTCCATCTTAGGGCACAGAGGTGAACATAATACCCTCTGGTTTCAGAGAATATGTGCCAGGTCTGGCTGGGATGGAGTTAATTTTCTTCATAGCAGCCCATATGGTGTTCTGCTTTGGACTGGTGTCTAAGACAGTGATGTTACCTTATCAGTGTTTTGGCTGTTGCTAAATATTACTTGAACACGGTTAAGGATTTCTCTCATTCCCTCACTGCTACCTCCTCCCTCTTTCCTCTTAGTGAGGGGGTGGGCAAAAAGCTGGGAGAGGGCAGCTGGTCTGTACTGACCCAAAGGAATATTCTGTGTGACAAGATGTTGTAGGAAAGGACAAGAAAGGGGGAAAGTCTCTGCCTCTTGTATTTGTGTTCTGAAGCAATTGTGTGCTGAGGCCCTGCTTTCCAGAAAGGGGCTAATAGGAAAGAGTGAGAAAATTCCTCTTACTGCTTTGCTTTTGTGCACAGTTTTGCTTTCATTTTCAAATTGTCATTATCAAGATCTACAAGCCTTTCTACAAACCTAATTCCTATTTTTGCTCCATCCAGTGTAAGAAGGGCAAGAGTGAATGTCTGTGGCAGTGTTTAGAAGTCGGCCAGGAGCAGTCCCCTCCAAAGTGTGTACTGGGCTTTGGTAATACAGCTTCAGTCTCTGCCTGCACATTTGACCCTGAGGAGAAACACAAGCTCTTAGATTTACTCTGCTCTGTTCTGTCTTTAGTGGCCTTTGACAGGTATAGTCCACTGAGATAACGGCTTCATGAAGTCATGACCTAAAATTATCATGATTTATTTTCCATAAAATTGTAGAACATTGTAGCCTTTACTAAAAGAGATGGCAAGTACTCAGATTTGGTTTATCCTAAACCTCTGTTGTACGACTAGACATCATCCGCAGGATTGTCACCAAATCCCATTTAGTAATCTGAGGAGGATGCATGGATGTGGGTGGTGCTGATCTTTGATTGTCTTCAGTTGTCCAGGTAAGAAAAGAAAAACACAGTCTAGTTTAATATTTTTGTGACATTTCTGTGTTGTTTTTTTTTCCCCTCTTTTTTTACTACACATGTAGTGGTTATGGGGCACTTCTATAAAAATGCACTTACCTTGTTTTCTACATGTTTGCATAAACACTGAAAATTACATAGAAATTCATATATCCTATTCTACCCATACCAACCCTTGCCCTTTGTTTTCACGCAAAGAACTACAAAACAAGAACAAAATACAAGTGGCAATGTAAGCTCACAAGCTACAAGCCAGGCACAAGGCTGCTAATGCCAAAACGTTAAAGCAAACATTTGGATGCAAAATAGATGTGTCCGCTGTTTGTTCGGATTCCTTATTACTTCTGAAAAATTGGGGTGCCAATTTATAACTTCTTAGGGCAGGGGATGCATTGCCACTTGATTCTATGAAATAACAAGCAGATCTATGGACACCTATGAAATGTTATAAGATTAGAATCCTATGCTAACATAATTAGTAATGATGCTGCTGTTACTATTCAGCCTTATTCCGGGTAGTCTAAAAGGTAATTCCAAGAAAAGAAAAACACTATTCCATTTCCATGTTACAGATATTTTGTACTTGTAAGCCACTGAAATCAGTTTTCAAAATTCTGCAGGAACAATAGGAGACCAATATTAGAAGACTCAGAAGGCAGGAAACTGTTTCAATTTTTAAGAAATGTTTGCTCAGTTGAATTTTTGTCTCCTTCAATAGTCCCTGCTTCAGTACAAATACCCCTGCATTTAAAGCTAGACCATAGAAAAAATATTTATGTCTTTTACTGCATTTCTTCCTGGTTTACTCATAAACGATTAAATTTGTCTTTGTTTTGACAGCCAGTAAAGGCCTATGCCTCACTTGAGTCTTGCAAACAGGATTTAGGTGGGCACTCAAAGTGTTCACAGTTTGGTCTGCCAGTAGCATATTTGGTCCTGCTCAAGTAAATCGAGCAGAAATACAAATTGGAGACTCTGCTGTCTCCTTGCTCCCCTGTTCCAGGCTCATGCAGACTTTCTTAGAAACTCTGTTTCGCTGAGAAAGATTATATTTTTGTTTAGATCAGAGACCTTTGATTTCATTTCCAATTACATGTATTCCTCTTGAACCCTGAGACTAGCAAGTTTTATTTTGTTTATTTTCTCTGTATACCCAGGTACCACACAAAATGATGCTGAACAGGAAAACAAGGATTTGGATGCTGCTGTCCTTAATCAGGCAATGTTTCCAAATTGTTTCAATTCCAAGGACAGACTCTTGTCTCTCCTGTTCAAAGACAGAGTCTTGTTCAATAACCTGTACAGATTGGCTGAGCATGTGTTTAATTTTTTTTGCTATGTTTATATTTGCTGAATTTCCCCGATATTGTCCTCAGAAAAAATGTAGCATTTCTTCCTATGTGAGTTTTTTAAAGATGCAAGTGTAAGAAAACACATTTTTATCCATGATTTTTTGGAGAATATTCTTTAGGCAGATTGTTTTTATTTGAAGGTAAACAGCCACACTGGGGTTCAGTTTAAATCCATTCTCTCTGCCAATAAATAATGTGTAAAAAGAATCCTTATTTACTCTAGAGACTTTACTAAAGAGACTTTATAGACTATGGAAGCATTTCTGTTTAACTGGAGGCAAGAAAAAAATGCACATAATCAAAGGTTCTTTAACTGGATCATAATGAATGATAAGAAATAGTCATTTTATTAATAGGAAAATTAATCCTGTGAAATAGCTAAGTTTTATTTTGATAATAAATGAAATCAAATTAAGACAACTTTTTATAATGTATGGAAATGTATTCCTCTTTTTTAAAAGGAACAAGAGCAAAATGTAAATATCTAATAATTTCCTCTGAAGTAAGTAGGAAAAATGTTTGAAATGGAAGGCAAATATACTTTTCAGCCCAATAAGCATATCCTTTTCTCTTGCTCTAAATATTACTTTATCTCTTAATCTTTGATGAGTTTCAATTTTCTGAGAAATACATCTCCTGATTTATTTAAAAGTAGAGTTCTTAAGCAAATTCAGAAAGAACTGACCTATACGCTCTCAAATACAAGTAAATAAAAAAAAGCTGTACAATACTAAGACAACACGGTGTTTTGAAGATGAAATTACAGGCCTACTACTCTACTGATAAAAGCAGACATTAATCCCTATCTCCATACTGTTAACATCAGCAACACTCTTCTTTCCCTCTGAAATGTCAAAACTTGCAAAGTAGAAAACTTGCAAATTATTAATAATAAAAACTGAACAATACATGGATATTAGGAAAATGAAGCTGTCTCTGAAAGGAGCTGCCACTCTACTCAGCCCTGGTGGGGCCACATCTGGGGTGCTGTGTCCAGTCCTGTGCTCCTCAGGACAAGAGAGACATGCAGCACCATGAAACTCTTGGAGTGGGTCTAGCAGAGGGCTGCAAAGATGATTAAGGGACTGGAGCATCTCTCTTATGAGGAAAGGCTGAGGTACTGGGCCTCTTCAGCCTTGAGGAGAGATGACTGAGATGAAAGATGACAATGTGCACAAATAGCTGGAGTGTCAGAGGGTGGACCAGGCTCCTCTGGGTGGTGCCAAGCAATAGGACAAGACACAATGGGCAGAAACTGGTGTGCAGGAAACTCCCACTGACCTTGAGGAAGAAATTCTTTACTGTGCAGGTGACTGAGCGCTGGGACAGATTGCCCAGAGAGGTTGTGGATTCTCCCTCACTGGAGATATTCAAGAACCCTCTGGACACAATCCTGAGCCATGTGCTCTGGGATTACCCTCCTTGAAGCAGGGAGGTTGGACCAGATGACTCACTGTGGTCCCTTCCAACCTGATCCACTCTGTAATCCTGTAAGAATTTCCATAATCATTTGCCCCATGAGCAAACATCAATTTAAAACAGAACAAGACATAATTGTACTATTGCCTAGCAGATGCTTTGCTTTTTAATGCCCATTAATTCATTAGACTATATCATAAGACTGTATACTGGAATACCAGAACCATCCTTAAGTGATTATTATACCTTCTGTCCCTACTAGTTAACAATAATTATTTCACTGTCCTTCATCCTTGTACAGCTATGTCTTTTGTGTCACACTGATTAATGATCTTTTTATATAACCCAGCAAAAAAATTACCTTTATTTTGGCCCAGGCTATCATACTGACCTTCTTATTGCTAAGTTGTGGGAATTTTTTCTAATGAATAATACATAAAAGACAAATTAAATTAAACAGATCTTGCTGAATAACCTAATACATAGTCCCTGAAGAATAACTCTATTCTTTTCCTCCAAGAGATTAGCTTTGGAGTATGTGCTGATTTCCTGCAAAGGCTCTCTCCTTCCTGGCTGGATACCAGTTTAGCTGCTTTCCAGAACTCTGAGAAGAAAGGCAATGATGAAAGATGATGAAAGTTACAGTGGTAGAAGTGGGGCATAGTCTGCTTTATCTCAACAAGCTTCAGCTTTGGAGCTGACTCTTCAAGTTTCAATTTATCCTAACCCCTAGGATTTCAATTTTTATATCCCAATGAGGAGAAGAAGCTCAAGGTCTGCCTAGACTGAGATGAATTATTTTTTATTTATGCATAAAAAATCATATTTAGCTAAGGCAGCCCACCTATAGAGTTCAATGAAACAAAGACATAAAAAGGAAGCATTTTGTATTTTTATAAACAATTTTAGCCATCCTCAATTCCAACAAGCTCTTAGTAGTCTCACAAAATGATCACCAGCAAAAGAGTTCTAATAATACATAATAGCAAAGATAGATGAATAATTCTTCAGAATAAAATTATATGTATGTATAAACAAATTATTTCTATTCTTTTGATATGTTAGTGGTCTGCTTTGCTGATTTGAGTGCTCTCATCCAAAATAATTTTACATTTCTGAGTAGTCACTTTTTGGAGTAGTCACTCTTGCAATGTGGAAAGGAAAGATAATTCACATTTTTTCCAAAAACAACAAGTAGTAACAGCTCTTTGGCTTTGTGTATGCAGATTTGGGCTTTTTTGGGTCTTGTTTTACAGTGCACAAATATGATTCAAATTAGAATGATCTGATTAGAATTAGAATTATGATGTTTGTATTCAGAAAATCTGCAATTCTGAAATGATGCATATACTATATCTTCCAAATAAAAATATACTTACAAACCATTCCAAATGGTTTTCATTTGCATCAAGTTAACATTAATGAGACAGTATCATATGTTTTGGATTATATTTCTTCATCTGCCATAAAATATATTTAGTGGATTTCACTTAAATACATCTTTCTCTATGGTTATATGCATTTATAGGTATTCTGTTAATTTTATGATGCAAGACTACTCTCCTCAAACTAGTGCAAAACTTACATTCAAAGGTAAAAAGGTACTTCTATAAAAATATAGCAGATTATATAAGATGTCCCGTCTGTTCTTCCTGAAAATCAGATCTTCTCTACAAATTTAGCAGTGGAAGAACTAGAACACAACAGAAAAATACACTGTTGCTCTGTAACTCCATGATTTTTTTAAACCATGGTGCTTTGTTTGAACAGCCTTGTTGCAAATTAAGAGTTCTACATGTTATGGTAAAATGATACAAACATTATTTTTAAATTCTGCTTTCCCTTTTAAGGTATACTGGTGGATCTAGGTCATAGAAACTGGAATGTAAAATGAAAAACAGACTCCCAAGTTATTTTCTCAATTATTTTATCCTCAGGAGCATCTTAAACCTGCTCAGATAGTTTCCAATATTGCCTTTAAACTTCAGTTTTCTTGTACATCTGAGTACACCTGTGCACACAGAAATAAAATTCTTATATTTTCCTTTACTGAAAACTTAATCAATATCCAGTCAAAAATGTATTTTTGCAGTTTTTATTACCCATCAGGGATTATTTAGCAATACCTGTTGTAAGACAGAAGAGCTTGTGTATATATATATATATATATATATATATATATATATATATATATATAATTCTGCATGTATTAAATTAATGGAACTGCAGGAAATGACAGGGACAGACAGCCAAACCCTTTAACCATGAGTGTCTAACAACATATTTCTGTGCAGGAGATGTACATTGTTCTGACCTTTCAACTAAGGATGAAATAAAAATTCTGTCCTTACACATGGGCGGATATAAGATGCTTCTGGAAAGGAATGTAAGACAAGGTTTACAAACTTCATCTTATTCATCCCCTACTGTCCCATCAGTAGTAAGATGTTTTTAATGGAAGAACTGGCCAGGGATTAATTTTAGGCCTTTTGCCACTGGCAATGATCATGGTTTTGGAAAGTCTCTGAATATCATTTCCTTATCTTTTACTCACATGGCCAGGAAAGCATGTTCTTACATGTAGGGATGCCTTGTGGTCCACAATCAAAGTCAAAACTAAAATGTTGTATCAAGGTGCATTTTATCTTAACAAATCCTCTGGAGATTTGTTTCTATGCTTGTTCTTCATTTTCTCACTCAAACACCTGCTCATACTCCTGGGGGAAGGATGGTAGCAAGGAATGTAGCATTTCGCTGAACCTCCCCCAGTAATACACTGATTAGCTTGTATAAAAATATAAACAGACATTGATTTGAAGTCAGGGACTAGAATTAGAAGCAGCTAAACTAACTCAGTTAGATGTGTACTATGGGTACATCATTACATATTAAATGTGTTGGAACAAGTTTGACAGTTTTTCTCTGTCACTCATATGCCAGGGTGAGCAGCTCTGGTGCTGGCACAATCAGCAGCAGAGATCTCCAACTCCAGTGTGGTGCCCAAGGGGGTTTCCTCAACACAGGAACCTCAAGTGGAGCCAAGGCCCCACTGCTAGAATGAGAGGGGCTGATGGGACATGAGTGGGATCAGGAGCAATGGTGACCAATTCCCCACACATGTGTAAAGCAGTCCCTGGAAAGCACCATGAACAGGCCAGAGAACCAGAGAGCTTTGCTGGCTTTAACAGAGAGCAGTAGTATCTGCCTGGCAGAAGGCCATGACCTCTCTAATCTCTGTGCCTGTGGTGAACCCTAAGGCCACCACAAAGGAGGTTGTGCCCCCATGGGGGGTTTGCAGCCTCTGAGACACTTTTGAAGCACTTTCAAAGTCTCCCTAAGAGACTTCCCTGTTGCTTATGGCGAGCAGAAAACTGTACAATCCCATGAGCTTTTGGTCTTATGGTAATATCTTGTTCCTGATTCGTTGTTACCCTAGTTCCTGGTTTTTACCCCCTCGATTGGAGCATTTTGGATCCCTTTCCCAACTGGTTGTTTCCTCAATTCCTTCCCCTATTGGCCCAAGCTGTGAACCCCACCTCCTCCATCCTCTATAAAACCCAGATACCGTGAGGCTTTGGGGTCTTTTGGTTGCCAATTCCTGGGATATAAAGAAGCTCCTGAGACAGAGGATTGGATCTTGTTCCTTTGTTCCTGCATTGCCTAAGGAAGCCCTGCCACTCTGCTGCTTTAGCAGCTATCACAACTGAGCTAAATCACTGGGGAGTGCCGGTGCCCCAGACACAAGGAATGTCTTTCTAAAGACACTTCCTCTGGGAAGGCCATGGCACCCTGAAGAGCAGTGGGTGGCAACACGTGCCCACCACAACAAACAGAGTTCCTCAGAGCTCTGCTGGGCACACCCCAGTGCTGCAGCACAGCCAGCAGCAGAGAGCAGCCCTGTGCCAGGCACTCCTGGGTAGAGGAACCCTTCTCTTACTGACAGAGCTGTGGGAGGAGGGGACTTGACTGAGGAGTATCAGGGACTGTGATAGAGAGATACATAAAGACATGAAGAGAAAGCTTCCTACCCTGATACATGTCTTGGATCCATTGGGAATTTTTCAGGTGAGCAGAGATGGTTGCACAAGAAGGGCAATCAAGAAATATCTCAGGGCCTTGGGATGATGAGCCAAGAGATCAGGAGCACATGTTTTCTCTACTTTTCCAGCTGCAGGGAATGATGAGTGAAAAACCAGGAAGAGACAGCAGATAAATACCTGGCTCTGAGCCTGGTGTCATCAGTAGAATCTGGGTGGTTTTTTTGATCATGGGTCAAAAGACATAAAAGACATCAGGCCTGCTGTGACACACAGAGTACATCAGTCTCAAAAGTCAAAAGAATCTTTGCATAGCACTTGGCAAGTCTCATAGAAAGGGCTTTAAACTAGATTGGGAGGGGGAAAGGGAAAATAATCAAACTCACTAGAGATTAGCCTGAAGTCAGCAGGTGAACCTTTGAGCGACAGTGTACTAGCAAGGTTCTTCAATCTGCCACCTCAGTCGAGGTAGGGGATGGAGATTTGTGTGTCAGCAAAGACACAAGGGTTATTGATGAGACAGAAATCATGGGAGTGCCTGAGAAAATTCTCTTGGCTTTTTCCCCTCGTCAGGTGGCAGGATCAACAACCTAACTGAAGTGCACCTACACCAACACAGACAGCTCGGACAGCAAACAGGAGGATGCCATTGTACAACTGGAAAACAGACACAAATTTGCAATCATCGAAACATGATGGAAAAAAATGCATGACTGCAGTGCTGCAATAGATGGCTTATAAATTATTCAGAAGGAATAGACAAGGAAGGAGAAATGTGGGGTAGCCCTATAGATTACGCAGTGTTTTGACTTGAGTTTGATAATGGTGATGATAGGATTGCATATTTATGGTAAGAGTCAGGAGAAAGGCCAATAAGGCAGGTGTCCTAGTGGGAATCTGTTATAGACCACCCAGCTAGGATGAAGAGACAGATGAAATATGCTATGAGCACCTGGGTGTAGTCTCATGACCACTGCCCTTGGTTCTCTTGGGATACTTCAGCTTGCAAGATATCTGCTAGAGATGAAACACAGCAAAGGGAAAAAAGTCTAGGAAGCTCCTGGAGTGTGTGGAAGGTAAATTTCAACACTCCTGGTGAGTGAGCCAACCAGGGAGGTTTTTCACTGGAGCTGTTTTGAACAAAAAGAGAAGGACTGGTAGGTCATATGATGATCAGAGGCCACCTTAGGCACAACAATCTTAAAATTATCGAGTTTTCAAGCCTTGGAGAAGTAAGCAGGAAATCTTAAGAGTTCTTTTCCAACTTAAATGATTCTATGATCCCCTGGTAGGTCTTGTTATATTGCATAGTAAGAATAATCTGCCCCATGTGTATCTTGTTTCTGTGTTGGACCAGAGTTATAATGTAAGGATGCTTCATTAGGCAGCAGAATAACTATCTGCTCTACACAAACACATTCTGAACTATAAGTTGATTGGAACCCAGAAACATATGTTTTAGTAGCCATTTTAAAATGTTCCTCGCAATTAAAATAATAATTCCTTGGATTTCTGATATATTTGTATATGTCCTATTATGTATGGGACACTGTGAAATTGAAGTCTTTCTGTGGTAAAAAATCCACATCTTAATAGCTACTATGAGAAGAAGTTTTTTCGTCTATGTTATTATTTTTTCTTCTTCCATCTGCCCTGAATGCATTGTGTTTCATGCATTCTGAAACAAGGAGAGCATAATCTTCCCTCCTTCATTCTGTAGCCCACTCATTATTTTACATAGCTTTATCATGTTCCCAGTTTTACAATTTATTTTCAGCACAGGCAATACCACTGAGAGGTATGTAAAATTATTGGCCAGCTTGGGACTTGCTGGGTCAAGTTTACTGCCAGTTTAACATAATAACAACATTTATGTGGTAGGAATGTTAAACACATAGAAGGATACTTCAGGGTAATAGGTTCTGAAATAATTTCATCTTTTTCCAATATCACAGGGGACATGAAGCATTTGATGCGGGTTGGATGCCAGGTGCCAAAGTGACCAAAGTCACTCTACCACTCCCTTCCGCAGCTGGACAGGAAAATGTAACAAAGGGTTCATGGGTTGAGATAAGGACCAGGATAGATGCCTCACCAAATACTGTCATGGGCAAAACAGACGGAAATTAAAGATATTAATTGAATTTATTACTATCAAAATCAGGGGAGGATAATTAGAAGTAAAATAAGACCTTAAAAAAAGCTTCCTCCCACCCCTCCCCCCTTCCCAGCTCTCATTCCTTCCACAGTGGTGCGAGGAGACAGGGAATGGGGGTTATGGTCAGTTTATCATAGGTTGTTTCCACTGCTGCTCAGTGGGAGGACTCCTGATCCACTCTGGGATCCCTTCCACTGGAGATGGTTCTCTGTGAAATTCTCCAATGTGAGTCCATCCCACAGGAACCAGTCCTCCACAAACTGCTGCAGTGTGAGTCACTTAAGGACAGGCTGTTACAGTCCCCCACAGGATGACGAGTCCCACCAGCAAACCTGCTCCAGTGCGGGCTCCTCTCTCCACAGGTCTGCAGGTTCCTGCCAGGACCCTGCTCCAGCAGAGGCCTCCCACAGGGTCACAGCCTCGTGCAGACATCCACCTGCTCTGGTGTGGGTCTCTTTGATGGGCTGCAGGTGGATCTCTGCATCCCTGTGGTTCTCCATGGACTGCAGGGGCACAGCTGCCTCACCATGGGCTGCACTATGGGCTGCAGGGAAATCCCAGCTCTGGTGCCTGGAGCACCTCCTGCCCCTCCTTCTGCACTGACCTTGGTGTCTGCAGAGCTGTTCCTCTCACATGTTCTCATCCTGCCCTGCTCTGGCTGCAATTACATCTGCATAATCACTTCTTTTTCTTCTTAAATATGTTATCACAGAGACTTTACCATCCTTTCTGGTTGGCCCAGCCTTGGCCTGCAGCCACATCCATCTTGGAGCTGCCAGGGATTGGTTCTGCCGGACATGGAGGAAACTTCTGGCAGTTCTCACAGAATTCACCTCTGTAGCCCCTCTGCTTCCAAAATCTGGCTACACAAACACACATTTGCAATTCTTTTTTTTCCACGGAAGTTTATACATAGTTTCAGGAAAATTTAATTATTAAAACCTGTAACAAAAAATTTATACTTTTATTTTGTGAACTATTAGAAAATAAAGGAAATTTAAGGACAAGTCCATGGTAATGAAGGTCTTGACTTTACAGCTGTATCTGGAGTATGAACTATCATATCTTTGGCTCCTCCAACAATAAACTGAGATAAACATGCAGTTATATATATTAACATACAATTAATACTCCACAAAAGTAGGAAAATCTCTGCTCTTTTGAAAGGGACTCCATGAGCCAGCTGGGGATCATGTTCTCAAAGAGGTCATGAATGTCCTTTGGGTAGAACTTTTGGGTAGAACTTGTTTACAGTAGCTAAGATGAAGAAGATGATGTCTATGTGCCGTAGAAGATGTAAAGGCAGAAGTACTTGAATTACATTCAGTAAATCTCTAATAATTTTGTACTGTTGTGGTAGGATTGTGAAGGGAGAATGACTTTGCTCTTTTGGCCTAAGGCATGTTCAGCCAAGTCTGATTGGAACAGAAGAGTCCCAATAGGTACACTAGGACATGACCAGTCTCCACCCAGCTCGTATTATATCACATCACCAGCACTGCCTGGAAGAAAACCCTTAGGGAAAAGTATAAAAATATAGCAGGAATTTCTCATTATTTCCCAGGAGTGCTGTCCCAGGCTTCATTATTTGTGTCTTTGGGATTTCCTGGCCACCAGTGGCATCCATAATAGACTCTTCATCCATGAATTTGGCAAATCATACCATGAGTATATGCAAATAACCACAATGAATTACAATTGGACTATTAATTATGTAAAGAAATGTCTGTTTTTGTTTGGGGATTTTATCCTTTATAATTTTTCAGTGATTTTTTTTTAGGTGTATCTCAGGTCTAATTCAAACAAACACTTATTGCCCATTCTCCTACAGACCATATTTCATATCCTTTCGTGACATTTTCTTTCATGTCCTCACAGGGTCTGTACGGTTCTGGGTCTGTACTATACTGGACCCAGATATCAAGAGAAAATGGAGTTGTAACAGAAAGGCACAGCAGGTAAACTGCTTTTGGGAAAAGTGAGGGTAGGAATATGTCTTATATTCACCACAAATACTTTTTAGCACTTCAAAGGTTGTGTTGTTTTTCTGAAACTCACCAGATGACAGCCCTAAAAACTGGTTCCATGTGAAGTAAAGCAAAAGAGCACAGTTCATGTTATGGTAGACAGAATCCATGTAGAAATCTCAGGTTAACTGTAGTTTTGAAGAGGTAGAACTGAAATTTATTGTATAATGAACATCCATAAAAGCACCAGAACCTTGTCTGTTTACTAAAAAATTAATATATTTTCCTGCCTGAAATATTTCAGTGCAGTGTTGCCCAATGTGAAGATTCACTGTGAAGGAAATTTAAATTATTAATTTTCCTAATTAATAAAATATTCTCTTCAAAATGCTGAATATCCAAAATAGACCCCATATTCTTCATTTTTATCATCTTTAAGTATGTTTTGCTGTGTCATTGCAACATTCATTCTTGTTAATACATTTTTATTAGGGATTTCCCCAAGCTACAGCCTGTTGTTTAATTGCTAGTTGAATATACAATCATTCATTGTTATTTATACTAAATAAATTCTGCATACCATTTAAAAGATTAGTGAAACAAATGGCAAAATTTCTGATAGATGTGATCATGATCAGTGTCAGAGCAGTTTATTTAGTTGTGAGATTGGGTTTTTTTTAATTGATTTTTTTTTTCATGGAAGTTTATATGTTGCTTCAGGAAAATTTAATTACAAAAATCTATAACATTTTATTTGATATTTCAATTTTCTATCTAATTTCTGTTCATCCAAACTAGTGATATGTTTCTATGCATCAGGAAATTATTTAGATGCCCCAACTCAAAGTATTTCCTCATTTCAGTTCAGAATAAGTTTGGGAGCAGTAGTTCCAAAATAGACCCAGGAAACTGGACTTCGATAAAATGTGGCAGAGGGAAGAAAAAATCAAGAACAATTATTAGTTGTTGTTGTCCATTTCTAAGGGGTAAAAGCTGAATGAGGCAAATATTTAAAAGAAACAATTTTGGCTCAAGATCAGGGAGGAGGACTGTATAGGAAGAGAGAAGAATGAGCTTCTAGGACTCTAGGAAAGAGCTAGAACAATGAAGGAATGAACATTTTAGCTTGACACACACATTGAGAATTTAACATTGTGTTGAAAAATTGAAAGAGACCAGTCCAGCCTAGCAGTAAGGTAAAAGGGGCTGAGGACTCTCACAATTTCAAATTCTCAGATACAGTGAGAAGCAACATCTTTGCTCTGCTGTGGAATAAGGATTGGTATGAGGTGTCACAGGGCAGCTCATCCATCTTATTTTTCAAACCAACATAGGTCAAAGGCTATATGCTGTTTACATTAGAGGGGTTTTTGATGCTTAGGGAATAATGAGCTTTCTGTACAACCAGAAGTGAAATCCCATCACAAATCGGAATAAAGGAAAGCTGAGATAATATTGCATGCCAGTGCTCTATGAATATGATTTCTGCAGTCAGTTTTCATGCAAATTGCTTGCTGGTTATTGAATAACTCAGCTTTTCTGATATGAAATAGACCAACACAGAGTTATCCCTGCACAAAAATGATAAAGAAGTTTGAAATTGTATTTAAAAAAAATAACTTTTCCCACTTTTAAAATACAAAGGGCTTTCTTAAAGAAAGCAGTGGTTCCACAAGATTCTGAAATAAAAAGGTAAATGTTTTAATTGGATATGTTTTCAGAAATGCTGGTAGAGAGTTTAGCTCTCTAGATAGAATTGCAAAAATATCAGGGATGAGGCAAAATAGTGCTCTGAAATTTTAAGCATTTTTCATGCTTGCTGTAAATTCTTACATAAAAATAGACTTTTGGTAAAAAAATGGTTTGTGAGGGAAAGATGTTTGTTTTTTTAAATCTAATAGGTATTGAAGCTTATTTTGTGGTGTTTTCACATTTTGTTAATCCATATTTGAAGTATTTCTATTCTTTTCTGTCATGTTTTATTTGTGGAATCAACAGTGATAAGATGATACAGAGACTTTTAGACTAATTTTCCTCACTGAACAGCTTATTAACAAAAAGTAACCTGAAATCTAAACAGCTCTAGTTATGAAACAGAAACTTTTAACTTGGTTGGGACTGCTGCTCAGTTTTTCATTCTACCTTTTGAATAAGATGTAGCAATCAGAACCTTCACTAACTTAATGTGCTTTTTGAATAAGCACGGTATAATTCTTCACTATGTTTGATATAATCTATTTCACTGTAATTCCCTCTCTATATTTCTCCTCAGATTCATAGTTTATGACAGAGCTTCTATGAGTTACAGAACATGGTCTAGAAAGGGTCGCAATGGTGTGTGCTCACTGTCAGTTTGGTGAAATACCCTTCAAATCTTGCTTTCCACAAGTTTTTATGTCTCTGAAATTTCGTACAAGCAATCCACTTGTTCCTATAAGACCTAAGCAACTTTTGGAGAAATTTATCTGGTTAGACTCATATTAGCACAGATACTATGGAAGTTCCAGGGCTTTATGATGAAGACTGTGAATTGAAGTAAAGGGGCAGCCAAGTTTTCAAAAATGGATGAAGAACTTGGAAATCACATTGAGAGGGATTTCAGGCAGTGTTTGTCTCTATTGAATCTACAATGAGCCATAGCAAGCTGGCTTTTCAAATTTAAAACAGTCTTTGTTTGTACTGTCCATGCTGCATTGCTAAATTCCTATTCTTGGATTAGATGTAATCTTTTTATGTATGGGGCTTCATTCTTACATAAGAGCTGTAGTTGAGTCTTAAATGATGAATTTGTGGAGTCAAAGTGACCAGGGCAAAGGATATTAGGATAAGAAATAGTTTTCTGACCTGAAAAAAACATTTAAACCATCTTTTCACGACTTGTTATTGAGCTTGATTCAAGTAATTTGTACTTAGAAGATAGTTTATTTCTCTGTTCAGTCATAGTCAACCAGTCCTGGCCACTCAGACTGAGATAGGTGGTCATTCTTTATGGACACTGGCAGGTGCCTCTGAAATTAGAGGGCCCAGATCAAATGAGAGTTTCCTTAGTGTAACGTGTCTTTCATACCACCTTGTGAGCAGACACCCAACATGCACCTAATGAGAACCCTCAGGTGTAGAACTATGATGTAATAAACATTTATTCTCTTGGATTTCAGAATACACATTCATTTTCCCAGAAAGAACAAAAATGGTAGTAAAAATATGACATTAGAGAAAATGCTTGAGAAAGAAAAAAAATTGGTTTAAGTCTTCCCTTGTTGTTTCCCCCAAAGTTGTTTCCCCCAAAAGTGGTTTGGACATGGAATCATAAAATAATTAGGGTTGGAAAACACCTCCAGGATCATAAAGTACAAACAGTAACCTAGCACTGTTGTGTCTGCCATTAAACCATATCCTCAAGTGTCTCATCCACACATCGTTTGAACACTTTCAGAGATGGTGACTCCACCACTTCCTCTGGGCAGCCAGTTCCAATGCTTAACCACCCTTTCAGTGAAGAAATTCTGCTTGCTCTCCAACACAAACCTTTCCTGGTGCAGCTTGAGACTATTTCCTCTTGTCCTGTTGCAGGTTACCGGGGGGAAGAGACTGACTGCCACCTGGCTACAGCCTCCTTCCAAGCAGTTGTAGAGAGCATTAAGGTCTCCTTTGAGCCTTCTTTTCTCCAGGCTAAACAATCCCAGCTCCCTCAGCTGCTCCTCATATGGCTTCCTCTCTAGACTCTCCATCAGTTTCATTGCCCCTCTCTGGACACAATGCAGCTGTGTCCAAGTTCTCACATGATGATGATGATGTCCAGTCTTCCAAAGCCTTCTCTAAACAAAAGATTAAAGCATCCTGTGGAATGTTGCCATCATTCTTACCAAATCTGTCCCTTATGCAGAAAAGTCTATAAAATTGAGGTGGCACTCCTCTCACATCCATGTTTAAGGCTCTCTCTGTTATGAAGCTGTGGAGGAATGCTGGCCGCTACCCCAGTTCCTAAAGCTGTTGGTGTGTCTTACTGGACACTGTTAAACAGAAAATGTACAAGATATCTCCAAGACAAGAGATGACAATCCAGTATCTCTCTTTCTCCGTCTTGGAAAAATAACAATTTCCTTCAATGACTTTCAAAGTTGTATTCTAGCAGAAGATATCATCATACACTTGTAGCATCTGGGTAATGCAGATGCTGAATCATTTCCATAAGAATATTACAGGAACTGTTAACTTTAAAAAGAATATTTTATTCCCTTTGAAATTAACAAGCATGATGTTAGTTATGATGTTAAAACATCTGTTAATTCAGAAGTCTGATGTTCCATTTCTTTTTGTGTTTATGTGTGTCCTGGGGTGACATGATTGTATCCCAATTGTCTCTTGGTTCTGGGAGCTGGGGGGAGGGGAGAGGCACGCAGTTTGTTTTTTAGAAGCTGTCCTCCTCCGGCTGGCCTTGAGAGTCGAATTCAACACACACTGAGAGTTTGGTTTTTTTCAGTAGTTAGTTAGTTAGTGTCTAGCTAGCAGGGGGGGTGAAGCTTCGCTTTCTTTTTTTCCTTCTCCTCCTGCTTTTTTTCTTTTTTCTTTTTTTTTTCCTCTCCTGTTTTTTTGGGGCTTTTTTCCCTTTTTTCACCTTCCCTTGGAACTGTTAAAAATGTCTCTGGACTGATGACCCGGGGGAGCGCCGTGGGGGCTTGCATCTGGAACCCACCAAGAACTGTGCAGCAACGCTTCCCAGCACCAGAGGAACTGACACAGAGCAATCACCTACAGGACGGACTTCTTTCCTAAATCTGTCATCTCTCCAGAGCAGCACGAAGTTCTTATCATCGGGTATTGTTCAATTTATTGTGCCAGGGAGTGCTTTGCCTGTTTAATAAACAGGGTTCTTTCCACTTTTCTCTGAGGAGGTTTTTTTTTTCCAAACTGGTTGGGGGGAGGGGAGGGAGTGCCCCTTAGGAAGTTTCCTCCCAGATTTGCCCTAAACCACTACAATGTGAAAGCAGTTTGCTGTTCTTTGTAGTATCAAAATTGAAGTACAGAACCCGAATTCTTTTCAGAAACTCAGTCTGCACTATGATTGCTTGAGGAGAAAATTTGGGCTCTTTAAAGATCCACATGTAGACATAAACAACTTTTTTTTCTGAGTTTTGTGTGAAGTGCCTCATATTTTTGCACAGGTTAGATTTCTAGAGAAGCATGTTCCTGCCTTATGACCCAATTGTTCATCCTATCTGTATTTCTTCAATTGCATAATAAACTAAGAACTCTGTTGTTTTGGCTGTATGGCTGAATGTAAGTTTACAGTCTGCCATAAATTGAGAGTAGTTACAATTTTGAGAGGTAGTTACAACTTGAGAGGTTACAAGTTTTCTGATTTAAGATACTTTGTATGATGTTGATAATTTGTATGAAGTTGATATCAGTAATATGAAAAAGTAGTAAATAAATGACTATTAAGCATAGCTCTATTTATAACATTTCTGTCTGTAATAAATATAGTTTCAGAAAAAGTAGTACTAGAGGAAGGTATTGAGCCCTCATTGGCAGTATAGCATAGTTAAGAATTCTGTCCTGTCTAATAAGAAGCACAATATCAAATGAACAGCTAGATGTGAAACTAGTTATAAATATTATGAGTCTGGGAAGCTTGAGATGAAATAGAGAAATGTCTTTTAAAAGTTTTTGTAAATAATTTCAGTCATGCATAAAAGGAAACCTTATTTCAAATGTGAAAAATCTCTACTATTTAAATCTGGTCAAATCTGTGCTATTTAAATTCCCTGTAGGTTTTCTGGGCTCCAGTAATCCCATAAATATGTTAATTAGAAAACTATTGACTTTTTAACACCTTTCTGTTCTCGGCTGATCTAGATCCAGCTTTTAGGACAAACAAATCTTCGGTTGTGATGTGTGTGTGTGTGTTACATAACAGGCAGTTGCCCAGCATGTTTTCTTTCCAAAGAAATGTGCATATTAAAAATGTATGAGGAGTCAACAAAGATCTTCATTTTGTTCAAGTCAGTGTTCAAGAATCTGGTAAAAGGACTGGAAATCTTCCTTTATTTTCTGGCTCCTCCATCTTGGGTTGTGAGATTCAATGCTTTAATTATATTTTTCTAAGGAAAAACATCTCAGCACATTTAAAATATCAAAATTCCAGATATATCTGTCAGTATACTCTGATAAGTCCTGTGCTGCCATTGTTCCTGTCTTGTTTTGTTGAGCAAGACACTTGAGATAGTCTCTAAATTGTCAGTGTAGCTTGGGAAGACAGTTCAACTCAGTTGTTAACAGAAATAACAGTGATCTGTGGTGTTTGCTTATGTTTCCATATGTCTTCTCTGTCTTGGACAGATTAGAAGTCCAGGTCCTGAGGTACTGGGGTAGACTGCACTCTGCCTTGCATGGCAAATGTATATAGACCCTATATAGACCTAAAAAGATACAGACATCTCCAGACAATACGCCAACATAGATTTAAAGAAAAGGCGATGGTGCATCACCACCCACAAATGTCCATTCCTGGCCAGCGAGTACAGAACATAGAATGACTTATTTAGACTTAAAGTGTTTAATTTTTGAAGCTAAGGTAAAGTGTAATAAATACCATTAATCTGAAAAAATGTAAGGAAATCATGAAATCATGTAATTTGTAAGCCAAATCCACAACCAAGATCATAGAATCTTGGAACAAAAGAATAAATGCTCTCTTTGCAGTTTGTATTCTGCCATGACTAGGTGGCTCCCAGCATGGGAGCTCGGACTGTAGGAAATATGTGTTTACATCAAACTCTTTTCTGTGTTTCGTACACTTAAAATGGATTTCTTTGCTATACATGACACTTATGCTCTTATATTACGAATCCTTACAAAACTGTTGTATTACAGATATCAAAATGAGCTCTCATCCCAGAGGGAGAGTCATGGGAATATTTCACATTCATGTTACTGTTTCAAAAAACCAGACAGAACCTGAAGAAAACTCTGGAGAGAAATTACTGGATGTGAAAAAAGATTCCAGAAACTTCCTCACAGAAATGCTGTGGCCTCCAACAGCAATTATTGACCTTAATTGGTCAATAAGAAGTAAAAAGAACAAATAAGCTTCTAACATTGAATAAAATATAAGAAATGCCAATTCATATGTGGAAGAAACAAGAAAACTGGGAAACAAGAAAACCAGCAGAATACTTATTTGTGACAGATAGGATGTGGGTCATCTTAAGATGGTCACAACAATTCTGTTTTTATTTGACTCTCCCCACCCATTGCGTCTAGAGAGAAAATGAATAGCAGAGCATTTCTGTAATTACAGCCTGAGACCTAGGAGATTTGACTGTCATTCCTGTTCAGCTCTAGTCTCTCCTATAGCTGGTGAAATCGTGGAAAAATCACTAATGTCTGGATTTCTCACATTAAATGTAGGCACTAATGGAAGATTAGATTGTCAATGGAGAAAAAACCCAAACACTTCTACTGGGTCAGGGACATTCAGATGGGCTGAACCACTATTTATTGGGTGCAAAGATTCCTGTCTTCTTCACTTTAGACAAATGCCTCAAGGCGGGTGTGATATATTTGGACTTTGGAGACTACTTTTAGGTTCCTATACCTAATGAGAATGCTGTGAGAATAAATACTTTTAACAGTTTTTGGCTATGACATTATATATATTAACTGTAAAGTTATCCAACATGTGGTGATACTCTCTGCCTTACAGGGACTAGTACGAAGAGTCTGTCATTTTATCTGGATCACCAGGATACAAACAGAAGTTTTCTGATTTTGCTTTCCTTCACATTTGCTAAACTTTCTCCACCACACACAGAGACACTTTTATTTGACCTTACACTGGAGGCCAACCTGTGTCTGAATATCGTGACTTGTTGAACAGTCAGCATCTGTAGCCAGGGCCTTGCATAACCTCTAAGACCACAGATGTTTTCAGCTGGATAGGACTCAAAATTTTCTTTTGCCAGTTTTTAGGGTTTTCTGCCCAAACATCTACTTTGTTTATGCACCAGGATCATCAATGAGACTGGCATGGCCCTGGAAATATATTGCCTAACTAAAACAAGAGAGTTAATAGAGGAGAGATGAAACATACATAGTATACTTCTGCAAAGCCCAGCTATTAGGAGTCTGACTGTACTTCTGTTTGCACAGTTGCAAGCTGGGAACAATTCTACAATTTAAGAGTTATATGGAATACAAGTGGTGTTAATTGAGAAAAGAAACAGGCTCTTTACTTCCTTTGACCTTTCATAGTCTCATTATAGCTTTAACATACAGATTCAGTGTTAGGGCCACAAGGGTTCTGCTAGAGCTAAATGTTTCCTGTCAAAATCATAAGTGGCAGAATGTTTTTCTTGAAATCTAATGGAGTTGCAAGCACTACCAAAAATGGCTATTACTTAGAGAAAGCTATTATTAATTACTTAGTAAACAAAACAAAAAAAAAAACCCAAAACCAACAAACCCTCAGTCTGTTCACTTAGAGAGTCTGCGAATACTCTAGATGAAATCAGTATTTAACAGGATAGCCACTGGTCCTCCTTTTAAGCTGCATGTCTTCAAGTAACTGCAGAAATAAATATCTTTTAAACAAATCTGACTAGGAAAAAACCCAAAACAATAAATCCCAGAAAGTTGGTAGGGAGCTTGGGTATTGGTCATATCCTTACTGTGCTTTTTTTCTAGTTTTAAAGCCGAGACTTCAAATTGTTTGTGCTCTACTGACAACCTGATTTTAGACAAGAAAAACAGACAAAGAGGGGATGACACAGTCATCTACCCCTAGTAGAAAACTATGAAAAGACTGGTTCTAGTTTTGAAGGTAGTTTATGAGATCTGTGCAATAAATGGTTTCTTTGAGATCTAGAATTTAGCACAGGCTTTTGCCACAGAATTATCTCACTTATACATGCTGAGAAATCCCTTGGCTCACCGAAGCTGGTCATTATAATCCAAGGAGATTGCACTCTAGCTATTTCCTATCCCCCAAAGCCTCAACACTGTTTCCTAGGGGGACTACTACATGAGCAGACCAGAGTCCATGCATAAACTATGTACCCTCCCCCGTTGGTGTCGGCATCTTTCAATGGTCTGTCTGCAATTTGTGTGCCAGCTCATGTTATAAAAATCAGACTGCATTTCTCTCCCAACAATTTTCTATATCTGGCAATAGATATAACTCTTTGTTTGGTGTTTTGTAGGGTTTTTTCTTTAGTTAGTCCTTATACTGTTAAAGTACTGAAATTATGTTATAGCCGTTTACAACAGCACAGTCTTGCTCAATGAAGTGTATACACCACTCCTGTGATTTTAGCAGGAGTGAATTTTAATACCATCTTACTTAGCTGGAAAGAGAACAGGATACAGCTGCAATGCTGACATTTCAAACAAAAATTACAAGCTGGAAGCTTGGAAAAATCTCCAGTTACTTGGCATCTCTATACAGAAATCATATTATTTCTTTCGGTTCTTCACCCATTCCCTTCTCTTTCAGAACAACTGGATAGTAGGAGGCAAACGAAAAGGAAAACTAACACCTTTCCATCTCTGCCCAGAACCAGTCAGAAAGTGACAGCTTATCCTATCCTTACACTTGTTTTTCTATCTTTCTCAATGTCCTTGGTTAGCTTTTAGTGAAGATGAAATAGCAGCCAATCCAAAGAAATCAGAAGGAACTACATCTAAAGTTTTTATTTAAATATTTAAGAAAAGTCACCAAGCAATCTAGATCACAAAACACCCAGCAACTTTGAGTATGTTCTGGCATACACTTAGATTTTCAATTAAATGTGTATCTAATGCATATCTAATCCAATAGGCAAATCAACATTACTCAATATAATTCATTACATTAATCAGGCTGTAGATATGAAGTAGCATTCTTCTAAAATTAAAAATTAAACAAATTGCTAAGATTTTAAAATCTATATTGCAAATAAATGCAAGGTTTTCAATGGTAGTTCACCATCCTCAAAACAGCAATTAAAACATGTAAGTCAAATTTTAAAGACGCAAAATGGTAGGACTGTAAGCAAAGGTGCTGTTCTAATTTTCCAGTCCTGTGTTTTATAATGGGATCTGTGCAATTCAGATAAGGGCTGGCGGGTATCTCCAGACTGTTCCATATGAAAAATAATTCTGTTAAACAACACTCCAAAACAACAAACCAGGCTTGATACTCTGTATGTATGACAAAATATTCCATGTTATATGGGGATGTAGGTGGTTTGGGATCTTCCAAAAGTGTAACTAAATTGTCCTTGTCATTTCATGGTTTCCATGTGATAGTATATAACACACAGGTTTGCCCAAACTCAGACTGTCACCACACTGATGTTCCTCATTTCTGAAAAAGAATGGAAGTGCATCTTTTCAAAATTCAACTGCTCAATGTCTTGGATGTTTCTTACAAGAATCCTGTGGTCCAAAAATTCCTCTAAATGGAAGGAATACTACTTCTAACACGGTCAGCATTCGTCCACTGGCACCCAACCACATTGCTTAGGGAAAGTCTGTCCTAAAGTAGACACCATGTAATGCAGCACCTGTCTGTAAGTTCCTTCTGGGCTCTATGTTTCAGCAGTGGCCCTCAAAATATGACACTCTGCTGTATTTTTTCAGTTTAGTCCATCTCAAATAACATATAGGACATGTTTCTATAGCATTAAGCTGAATGTATGAATTACATGTCTGGATATGAATTGGTGTAAAGCCTTCTGGCAAACTCCTGGAGAGCTACAGACAGAGGAAGAAAACCCTGCCTGAGTCTCTGCCATACACTTTATTGAAAAGGAGTTCAACTGTGTTTTAATGTCTTTTAGAAAATAGATGTCTCCTATCTCAATGGATCAACTTAAATATTTGATTTTTATTCAGAGAAGAGGACTAGATTTTCAGAAGAGGATGCCTTGTATATCTTTAAATACTTTAAAAAATGCCCAAATACATGCATGAATGATTTTAAAATCAATTTCTAACATCATCAAAATTATCCTGCACTTTACCTTAAATATAATTGCTTTATGTCACTGTTAGTTGGATCCTCAGCATCCATTATTTATATCCACATCCTTTCAATTTTCTTTAGTGAGAACATATTAGAGAAAAATACTCAGGGCAGTATTCAGCTGTAGACTGTCCTCTTTCTAAGCCTTAGCATACACAATAAGTCAACTGATTTTGATTTTTTAAAAATGCATTTAAAAAGTAATCAAAAAGTGAATTTAATTTTTATAAACATCACTGAAATCTTAACCTTTTCAAAATTTCATTCTCCTTTAAAAAATTTGGAGCTCTGCTTTTTGTTTGTTTGTTTTAGCTTGTTTGTGTTTAAATGTTATTTAAAATATGTTATTTAAAATTTAGGAATTTTGTGCAGGCCAACGTATTTCCTAGCAGAGAAATACTTTCATAATGCTACAAAAGCTATTCTGCTCTATACAACCTGCCACACATCACACTCAAATTAAACTGGAAAAAAAAAGATTAAATTTAGGATGCTAGACTACAAAAGTACCTCTATCACATTTCCTCAACTGTGATAGATGTTTAATTCAACAGTTTAGACTGAGCAGAAAATTATTTCCCCGTCTAACTAGTTAGAGACTTCAAAAAGTTGGTTATTTCATGATGTCACTGACCAAGGTCTTTCAAGGTCAGATTAAAAAAAAAAGCACTGGTAAAATGCGGTGCAGTACTCTTCCACTCTGAAGCAGATTTTTTTTTCCCCTACAAAATACTGAGTATGTTTATCAGAAAGAGAATATCAGCTGTTACATTAAATTGATAGTATTTGTATGTGAAATTCAGAGGAAGTCTTATGAATTTTTATACCAAAATTCTCCATATAATGATGGAATATGGGTGATTTCATAGAACTTACTTCAATGTTAGTAACATCATGCAATACCTTGCTTAGCCTCTTCCTGAATGATGAACTTATTTCTGTAGTCCACTGTAACACTGACAGCAACACTGAAGAATAATTCCAGGCAAAGCTCTTAATAAAGAAAAAAAGGATTGATATACATTTTACATATCTGTACTTGATATTGCAGATTTATGGTGAAAGAAAGTAAAACTTGAAAAGTCTTTCTCTGAAATGCACTTTGTTTGCCTAACTATTTAGAAGTAGAATTTTCCGAATATGTTTTCTTTCCAAGCAGGGAATATTTCCCCATCCGTCAATAGTAAATTTGATTTTCTGTTATTTTGCTTGGACCTTTCATAAACACTAAGTTCCTGTTACACTGGGGAGGTCAAACACAACCTTCTGAAGGGCCATGTTGCTAGTTGTTTATAGGAATACCTTTTTAATAATATTAGTAGAACTTATTTGCTACCTCCCTCAAAGAAAGTAGGATGCCAAAGCAACTTTTCCATGTGAATCAGTAACTATACTCCTTGAATATGTCCTGCTGTTTTCCGTTCATAAATGCAATTTGCAGTAGGAGCTTACCTACATCAAAGCCTGTAGCCCATTGATGAGAAATCAGGTTACTGTGACTGGGTGACTTCTGGTAGGATCTGATCAAAGGGCCAAAAGCCATCTGCTCAGACAGGCACCTCTTTTCCTTTTGTTTGAGCCCGGAAATGAGAGAGCTGATAGCTGTCTTTTGGTCCTAATCGGTACCACTCTGCCTGACAGGAGATGAAAGGTGCACCAATTATGGCTGGTAACAACTGACTACTACTTGCACTCATTGCTGTGGTTATCATTACAAATTACATGCTGCTCTTTACCTGAAGCTTAGGGAAATATTTCACTACAGCAGAATTTTGGCTAACATTACCACTTAGTCTTTTTTTACACCAAGAAGGCCCTAAAGTAGAAATTCTTCCAAAAATAAATTCAGCATGATACAATCACACGAGAGAGCCCAAGAACTCACATCATGCCAACAGCTGGAAATTTCTTTTAGTACATAATGTGAAGAAGATTCAACCCCTCCACCCTGCCTATTAAAGCTTTGAGTATATGATCCCCAAATACAAATCAGCATGTATAAAGATAACATGAAAATGCAAAGATATTATATCAGTAGCCATGAATTATAAGCCTATAATTATATGAATTTGTTCTGGAGGCAAGAAATCACAAGTTTTTTTTATTTCTACCATATTAAAATGAGATACAAACCTTTTAATAGTAACATGATTCCAGTAATGTATAATTAGAAATAGGAAGAAAATTAAAAGAGAGATTGAGAATCATTGTTTGAGGCAGCAACCCAGCAAGGTCTTGCAGTCTACTAAGGAAATCTGTCAGTCATTATACTCACAAACAGAATGCACAGTGAATAAATAAAGGATGTTTAACTCCTAACATATCAAGAAGATAAAATATTGAGAAGAGTTGGAAGATATATAGGGAGAAGGGAAAAAGGCCAGTATATCTGTAAACGTACAAGTAACAGCAAAAGATGGATGAGAGAGTTTTGAAATGTTTCATTTACCAGTGACACATGACACAGTCAATGATTAAATTATGTTCTTTTGCAAACAAGGTTCAAAATCAAGGCAAATTCTGATGTCAGAACTCAATCATGCACACACAAACACACACACATATATGTATATATGTATATGTATATGCTTATGTGTCTATATGGTTTACTTTTCCCTCAACCATACCCTCAGGGTGTTCTGACACTCAATTTTTCATATTATCAGAGGGGAACTTCTGTGTCATTAGTGAATTCCACACCTAAGTTACTTCTTATTCCTATAAGAACTTATGTTATTGCCTCCACTAGCAATACTTGTTCTTGAGTTCTTTACCCTAAAGAGGTAAAAGGTCTGCAGTAGGTTTTTTCCTAAAGAGGCCACATTATATTTGTTTTCAGAACTAGGATATTCTAATATTTTTGAAGGGTATAAATTAAAATTTGGAATACATTTATTATTGTGAATCTTGTTTTATGAGGAACAGACAGACCACTTTAATGAGGAACTGACTGTGGAATCAGTTTTACCTGGAATAATCGTGGGACTATTATGGGAAATAATATAAATTGTTTTGGAACTGTTTGATGTGTACACAGATGTCATGAATTAAAGAATGAAAGATGTCCACACAAGCAGCTCCCTTGACTCTAGCACACAGACACACAGAGCTTCATTCATTTAGTTAGAGTTCCTGAACAAGAACCTGAATAAAGAATGACTCCTGAGTTTATTAGGACTTCTGAATTCATTGGGATTCCTGAATACAGAGTTCCTGTTTGCGAAGTGTCTGGTCTTAAGCCTGGTTCTTGAGTGAAAATGTTGCTCTCCAGCATTCACTGTACACTGTTCACTGCACACAATTTTTGTACTCAGCTACTAGTACCAACTATTACACATAAAAAAAAAAAAAGATCTTGAATGTGTCTTCTTCAACTCAGTCATGGTTAATATATTTAAAATCAGATATCATTGTATTATTATTATAAGCATTTTTATACCATATGAAACCTTTAGTACAGAAAATATTTGAGAAAAATCCTTACAGTAAGACAAAATCCTTTTCCTCATGTTTAATAGCTAGAGATCCATTTAGACCAGGTTTTGACTAACTGAGAGTATTCATGAAGTCTGCTGTTTAGTGTTGGTTTAGTTTCATTGTACTTTTTTTCTGGTTTAGACCCAGAAGTCACTAAGTCCTTATTTCCATCAGTAGCCACAGAGGAAAAACTCCGGGCACCTGCACTGATTTAAAGATCTGTGTGTATTGTGTGGGCATTGTGAGACTTACTAGGGGATAACTGAAGTTCAGAAATCTTTAGTGCACTCTCTTTTTAGTGTCAATATCTCTTTGCTTCTCTACCAGAGCATTGCAATTTTTTTTAAAATGAAAATTATCAAGAGAGAAAGTAAAGGATATTTTTGGTCTTCCTTTATTTTTCCCTTGAGACGACACATATTCCATGTGTGTTCATCTGCATTTAAAAGGAAAAAAAAAAACCAAACCAAAACTACAAAACTAAAACTGCTTTAGGAGGAAAGAAAAAGGGAGGGAGAAAAGATAATTATTTGGCACTACTAGTTAATTCTTCAACCTCTTTAAATGAATATTTAGTATGTTAGACTGATTTTATAACTGTTTATAGCTACCATACAATTTCTTTACCAAGAATTTTTCTGTATATTTAGGTATTTCAGAGACCTACTACAACAAAAAATGCCATTTTGATTTACTCAATGAAATCAATAAGGACTGTAGTGCATTCCTCGATGGTGTAAAATCAATGCTCTAATTGCAGCAGCACCGAGAGTATATACCATTTTAAAAAGAAACCTTGAGTTCATGGCTGTAGCATTGCAAAACTAGTTATGAAGCATGTGTGACAGATAAATTACTTTTGACAGGAATGCTATTTATTTTTGCTGCTGTATTTAGAAGTAGCAATTTGTTTAATAGGCCAGTAACAGACACTCTGAAGTACAATACACATAATAAAAGCTCACTAATAGTTATCCAGACCCAGGTTAGTTAACAGTGCAGAAGCTGTTTTATTTTGATGAAGAACACAACTACAAGATTGCTTCAGTAAATCAACACTTGGAAATAAAGATTAATTTTTTTCTAGTCTTTTGTTACATCAGATCTTTGCAATACTGTGTTTCTAGAGAAAGGAGTCAGAGTTATACATGATATAATATTTCTAATTCTTGTAAGTTTCTTTTTATTAGAGTAATTATGGTTTATATTTCTCATGACACAAGTAAAATTAATTTTATTTAATATTGCATTAAAAAAAAGTTCCAAGGAAAGTTTCAACTGAAATGCTAAATTCACTGTAATGAATTCTATTTCTGCCCACAGTGCTCATCATGTGGCTATCACATACACTAAGTGTGTCTGGCACTGTGCTCATTTTGATTTGTGAAGAAGCTTTGTCTATATAAGCCTTAGTCCAAGAAAAGCAAATTTTCCTGAATTTTCAGTTATTACCTAATTTTAGAAGAATTTAATGGTACTTTTTAACTGTTGAGAATAGGGTTTTCCAGAAGGTAATGTACAGTGGATGGTGGACAGTCATCTTGATTTTTAAAATTGTTATAGGGTTATCAGCTGATCCTTTCTTATATCAGCATTTCCCTCCATATTACTTTGGAACTCATAATTCCCTGAAGTTGCAAAGATCTTTCATAAATGGTTCACTGATATTATCCCTGAAAATTTTCACTTATCCTGAAACATTTTTAATGTCCATCAGGAGTATTAATTGCTGCATTGTGATCTGCTACTTACAATTTCTGAGAATACTAGAAATTATTATTTTACCAAATTTTTATTTTCCTAATTTTTATACTCATAAGTTATTTCCATTTCATATACAGATATATATTTGTATACACACACACACAAGCATACATACGCATTTCTATACATGCATATTGTGTACATTTTTTTTTGAGATATATATATATATACACATATATATATATGTAGATGGATGGACGTACTAAAGTAGCACCCAATAAAACTAAAATCATGACTTAAAGTCCAGTTCATTCAGGTTGAATTGTCCTTGACTTTAGGAATACGTAAGAAACTTTGAAGATTTCAACAGCCTCAAAACTGTGAAATTCAGAGGTCTAAAACAAATTGGCTTCCTTATCAATCTTATTACACTTGTCACTGTAAAATCAGTGAAACTGGGGAAAACATGCTGCTGAGAGATTTGCAGTGGAGAAAAGTCACCTGTGAGTAGCTGTTTCAGAGCATTACTCTTCCACTCTCTCCATTGTTATCTTTTATTAATGAATTTGGCACAACTTTGCTATAGGAAGGAGCAGAGGTTACTCATAAGTGACACTATAAGTTTCTCTTGTATATTCTAGGTCCATAGAAAATTTCTCTTGAATCTTTTTCTCATTAGAAGGTACAGACACAAAGAACTGTTTTTGATTTATGTTATATTGAGATGTATCTTGCAGAAGAACCAGTGTTCACTCAGCATATTTTCAGGACATGTACAAATATTTGTGGTGAAATTTTTAACAGAATTGACAGAGTAAAAATTATTAATGAGAAAGCCACCTCAAAACTTTCACTGGTGAACAACTGCAGTTGTGTACTCATGCAGATGTCACTGGGACTTGTGAAAAACTATTCTAATAAAGAAACTTGAAACAGAATAATTCTACCAGATAAGTAGATACAGTTTTGTTTCTGGGGACCACGTAGTGATTAATGCTGCCGTTTGTGCTTTTGACTTATGATTTTGACTTTTGACTGATTGATTTTGACTTATGTAGGTGTTTTCAAGCTACTGAAGCTTCTGGTCTCAGTGCCCCAGATGCTTTCCTTTCCCTTTTAAAAATGTGGTGTCTGCTTCATCAGGTTTAACTTAGACTACCCAAGTAGTCTTCCCAGACTTCATATTGTCAATAGGCAGATGCTTTCACAAGGAATCAAAGCAACCTGAAAGGAAAAGCTGTGTGAGGAAAAAGCCCCTCTATATAGAGAGTAAGGAGTTAGATGTGGAAAGATAATATAAAAAGTGGAAGACATAGGTTCAAAATGTTTCGTAGGTTCACTTGTAAGGTTTAAGAGCTACTGTTCCAGTGTTACCTCTTAGTGTCTCTCCTGGTTTTTTTTGATCAGATAACTACTGAATAGCATCAGAAGTAATTGCAGGTATTCTGCTTTTTGAGTCAGTTCAAAATAGATTTTTAAGGCTATTTATAACAACTATTGGGTCTGTTGAGGAAAAGGTGATGTACAAAAATAGCCAGCCTATTTTTAAGTCTATCTACCATGTCATGCTGTAATGAGTGGCAGGATTGTGTCATTAATCACATGAGATTCAAACTGGCAATTTGCTCATGCTGCACTAAAGTATCTCCTACCCTGGGCTGTACAGTGGGCAACCTCTGCTTATGGGTTCTTCTCCATAGTGTGCAGGGTGTCACAGCTACAAGAGAATGCTTTGAAGATGCCACTAAAATCTATTCAAGTGGTTCTTGTCATCTCAAAGCAGAAGTTAAAATCAACAGCAGCACTTCACATACGGAATAGCCACTGGCTTCCTCTCTGTAAGGGTGAAAAACTGCACCCAGGGTCTGATATAACCCTTTCAGCCAGCAGCAGAATTGGCCAAAACTTTCGCTTCCTTGGACCACTTGAGATGTGTGAGCAGTGTCTACTGCTCCCTGAGGGTACATTTGTCTCCACTGGCTAAAGAAACCTACCTCACAATAACAGAAAAGAAAAATAAACATAATTCTGTGGTTTGACCTAACAAGGTGAGGATGCTACTAATTCCAGCTAAGATCTAAATTTAGGTGCAGATATGACAGTAGTGGATAAGTATAGAGGTATAGAGGTACAGGCAAAAGACTAGGGCCAAACTGCAGCATAATGTGCCCTGTAAGCATGACTTTTGGCATTTAGAGTTCAAATTTCTGTGGGCTAATTTGTATCTTCTGTCCAGGTTGCCCCCAGTTAACATCCTCTCTAATATTTTGACCATATAGAGTGATATTGTTTGAAATACACTGCTGAAAACCAGTTTATTTTCTTCAGTCACTACTATCAGTCTGTGTTTTGGATTTGTGATGGAAACTGTGTTGGTAATAAAAAGACATTTTGTTTACTGCTGAGCAGTACTAACACAGAGTCAAGGACTTTTCCACTCCTCTCCCCACCTGAGTGAGGAGGCTGGGGGGTCCCAGAATGAGGGAAGGGACAAAGCCACGACAGCTGACCTCAACTAACCCATGGGATACCCCATAACACATGGAATTGTGATCAGCATAAAAAACTGGGGGAGGGGTTAGGGTGTGGGGAACCACTGCTCAGGGACTGATTGGACATGAGTTGGTTGGTAGTGAGCAACTGTTTTCATTTACATGGTATCATCTTTCCTGGGTTTCATTTTTCTCTGCTATTTTTATTTCATTTTAGTTTTTGTGAATAAACACTCGCGTTTTTATTATCATTCCTTTTACTATGATATTTATTAATATTATTGCTGTTGTTATTATTATTAGGATTATTAGTATTTTTATTTCAATTATTAGACAGTTTTTATCTCAACCCATGAGGTTTTTCACTTTTACCATTTTGATTCTTTTTTCCCATCCAACCAGGTGAGGTGAGTGAGGGCTGTGTGAAGCTTGGTTGCCAGCTGAGGTGAAAGCACAACACCAAAGATGCTGAAAGATGCAAGCATGAATCCATTCCATCCCAGATATTCCATCCTTGCTTCTTTGTATTTTCTTCTGTTTTCATTTATTCTAGCTCATGAACACAAAGAGCTTCTTCCTCCTTGGTAAATTGCATTGGGATTTCATGGGATGGTTTTGATAGCATGGTGGCTACAGGGGTGGCTTCTGTTAAAAGCTTCCAGAACCTTCCCCCCATGCCCAACAGAATTAATCCTGGCTGACTCCAAGCCAAGCAAAAACCAAGCCCATCAGCAACAGTAGTAGTTGTGGGGTAATGTGTGGGGTAATAAAGTTAGAAAGCGGGAAAAACCCCTCTGCAAGAGCAGCTGAGAGAGAAGTGAAAATGTGTGGAAAAACAGTCCTGTGGGCACCAATGTCAGTGCAGAATGAGGATGTGCTCCAGGCACTGGAGTGGGGATTCTCCTGCAGCCCATAATGCAGCCCAAGGTGAGGTAGCTGTGTCCCTGCAGCTCAGGGAGGTCCATCAGGGAGCAGGTCCTGCACCTGCAGCCCAGGGAGGACCCCACACCAGAGTAGGTGAATGCCCAAAGGCCTGTGACCCTGTGGGAAGCCCATGCTGGAGCAGGATCCTGGTAGGATCTGTGGCCCCAAGGAGAGAGGAACCCAGGCTGGAGCTATTTGCTGACAGGACCTGTGCACTTGTCGGGGACTCATGCTGGAGCAGCTGTTCCTGAAGGACTGCACCCCATTTGACAGACCCATGCTGGAGTTGGGGACGAGTGTGAGGTGTCCTCCTCCTCCTGAGGAGGGAGCAGCAGAGGCACTGTGTGAGGAAGGTAGAGAAAATAGGGAGTGAAGTTTATTCCAGGAAGAAGGGAGGGATGGGGGAAGTTCTTTTAAGATTTGGCTTTATTTCCCATTGGCCTACTCTGATTTCATTGGTTATAAATTAAACTCATTTCCCCAACTCAAGTCTATTTTGCCCATGATGGTCACTGGTGAGTGATCTCCCCCTACTCTAATCTCAGCCTACAAGACTTTTGTTATATCTCGTCTGCCCAGCTGAGGAGAGGAGTGACAGTGAGGCGTTGGTGAGCAGGTGGCGCCCAGCCAGGCTCAACACACCACAGAAATGCACACAGAGAAAGCACTGACTAAAATGACTGAAAGCTTGTCAGTGGATTCCATCTTCTGTTTGTCATGTCAAAGTCCTCAGACTAAAAAAGACATGTTACACACATGCATAATTTCAGGAGCATTTTTGCCACACTTACCTGTGTCTTTGTGCCACCATCTTTTGTGCTTTGTTGTAGATTGAAGCTAAATTTAGAGATGAGGGTAGAGGTCTTAAATTCAGTAAATTCCAGCAGTATTGGGAAAGGTGGTCTGCTGTGTAAAAGAAACAGAGCTTGAATTCATCCTTTACTGGTTATCAGAGAATCCACTTCTGAGATCACTCTGAAATCCAAACTGTACTGAACACATACTTTGTTAATTACATTGGTCACAGAAGAACTTAAGCTGCTGCTAAGTAACCTGCAAGGTTTTTAGAGAGAAATAAAATCTCTTATTAGGCTAGCTGATACAGTTGTAAAAAGTGAACATGTCTCAGGCACATAAGTAATCTTTTGTGTAGACATTCTAATCTTTTGTGTAGACATTCTTAAAGCAGATGGAGAAAGGGTGTATGTTGATTTAGCTTTGGCTGTTTTGACTGCTGTGGCTAAAATAAACTGGCCTTAAAATTACTTAATGTGGTATTAGCTTGGATACAGAGAAGGCTTGAGTGAGAGAA
Source organism: Trochalopteron elliotii (assembly GCA_024734555.1). Taxonomy (NCBI): domain Eukaryota; kingdom Metazoa; phylum Chordata; class Aves; order Passeriformes; family Leiothrichidae; genus Trochalopteron; species Trochalopteron elliotii. Next base: position 5,939,836 of record JANPWX010000016.1, read on the forward strand.
GGTTACAGCTCTGTGTAGCTACAGCCACTTCCATTTAAAATCCCCTAAGACCACCTGCTATCATAGCAGCACTGTTAAAGAACTTTAAGAGATCTTGTAATTCAATCTTGTTCCTGAGAGTCATTCTATTTATGAAATCAAATTATGATTTCTACAGGGTCATACCAAACAAATCTGGAGAAGAGCCAGAGTAGGCTCTGGGGAGACCTAATTGTGGCCTTCCAGTACTTAAATGGAGATTATAAAAAAGATGGTGAGTGACTTTTTACATGGGCAGTTAATGATAGGACAAGGGGGAGAGATTTTAAAAGAGGGGAAATTGGTATCAGATGAAGAAGATTTTACTCAAAGGGTAGTGAGGCACTCAAAAAGGCTATCCAAAGAAATTATGGATGACCTGTCCCTCTAAACATTCAAGGTACAGGTTGAATGGGGTCCTGACTAACCTGGTCTAGAGGAAGGTTTGGAAAAATAGGAAAAAAAGGATCATTAGTTGCATTAGCTCTGTCTGTATCAGACACTGCAGTGCCATGCAGGGAGCTAAGATCTGGCCAGGAATCAGCAAAGGGCTCTTTCCACTTCCATAGGCAGCAGACTTACAGCCAGCATTGACATCTGCACAAAGCTAAGCTTGAGTGGACAACCTCCCTCAGACTTTGTAAGAGTGCACTTGTCCAGCAAAACAGCTCAACAATGAACCAGAAATGTAGCAAATATAAGCTTTGTCTGTTTCCCAAATTACATTCTTTTTATGGAGATTTACATCCAAGAATGCTAATAATGCTGAAAAAGTTTTTTGTTGAATCAAACCCACTTGAAAGTCTGCATACCTTATTAACCTCATATACTTTATTTATCCCCAGAACCGCTCAATCACATTCGACAGGGATTTTTATCCTTTGAAGATCATTGTCTATGTAGATATTTCATTGTGCATTATCTAGAAATGGTTAGGACAAGTCTCTTGCATGTTCAAAGTCAGCAATTTGTAAAAGAATTATGTCTTCTGAACACTTTAAGACCATTAGGTGTCTGCAATATATCTGATCTCCATGTCTCAAAAGCAGGAAAAATATGCAGGAGGCCACATCTGTGACTAGCAAAGGACATTGAGGGAAAGACATAAGTCTCTTGGACATTTTCTTGGAGGGAAATGTGATTCAGAATTTCCAGAATCTACATCCTATTTGTTTTAGAAAGTTTAAAGCCATGGATGGCAATAGTCCATATCTTAATTCTATTTTTCTATAAAAATCAGAGCACATATATATTTTCTATAAAAATAGAGCTACTGTTAATTCACACTGCACTGCAACTTGACCGAAGGAAAGACTGGAAATAGAGCTCTCCTAAAAAAATGTGTATGCAGTATGAACAGGTTTCAAAGAAAAAGGAAAAAAATAAAGCAGTTGTAATCATACACTTTAGAAAGAAATTAAGTAATTAGTAGGATAACAATGAAAGATAACATTTTTCTGAAAACTAACAGCAATGGGATATTTAATAAAGCTAAAGAAGTAGAAAATTAGGACTGATAAATGGCGTGTCTGGTTTTTGGTATAAACATGTAATTAAGTGGTGAATTCCCTGCAATGGAAAGTTTATTAGCAAGGATTTCAGAGCTATCCAAATTGATCATGAGTCTGATCAACATTTTGTATGGGTTATTAAATTTTGCAGTTTTCTTCAGGCTCTAGATTGATGACTAAGCTGCAGAGTAATTGGAAATATTTAATTTTGGATCCTTTCTGCATCTCTCAAGTAAAACTTCTCTGGAGTATTTGTGCTTGATCACTGGAGTTGGGATCCTGCATTATGTGACAACATTTCATCAAGCCTGTTTGTAAATACAGAGTAAAAATGATTTACACAACAGGAAAAGAAATCAAAGTACGGGAGGAATTATATCACATTTGTCTGCTAGAGAACAAACCCTTGAAGACATAGGAATTCTCCTTTTAGTGCAGAGATTAGGTTTAAATGTTCAGCAAACCTGAAATACTTGACAGCAACCATGATAAATTAATTGCCTTGTAGAAAAGCCCTATTGAGTTCAACTCAAATTAAAAAAAAAAATTGTTCGCAATAGGTCAAACACCTTTTCTCTGCCTTCAGTGTATTTGAAGCTACCCTTGAGATTTTTATGATTTTTCTGGTTTTATCTTTTAGAAGATTTTTTAATAAACGTAACTAGATCTCTAAACTCAAATGTAAGACTTCCTGGATGTCTTCTTATGATCCAAATACAAAGCTTTAGCAGTCCTGTCTCAAAACAGGCATTCCTACTGACTCAAAATGACACAGACACCACCAGTCTTTTTGCACAAAACTCTGTACAGTTAGGATCTAACCTGCAAAGGTTCAAAGACCCCAAATGCTGTGGACTTTATTCTAAATCAGTAAGGAATAATATCGATATCTTATTGATATTATACACAAGGATACTTCTCACAGTGGGTCACAAATACAGTCAGTACTGTCACTACAGGCAAGAGGCATTTTTCAATCAGAGATTCATTTACATTTGGAGAAAAAAAGACTTCAAGTGCTTTCTTATATTTTTAATGTCTTTAGTTATAGTTGTCCATGATGATATAAATGTGAAAAATCCTATTTGTGTTGAATTCTTAGAATCAATGAATCGCATGGTGTAATAATTCCACAGGCCAATGACATATGGAGAAAAAATCGTATTTTATCTGTCTCTCTCCATTCTACATTTCTCATCACACCCTTAATTTTTCTTCTGTCTTGAGAATAGGAAAAAATCTGGACCCACCACAGCATTTTTAATAAGACAATGCTAGTACATGACTGGACTTTTTTGACTTCTTTCTTCTTCACCCATAAAAATTTAGGAAATTAAAAAAATTGGAGAATGTGAATTGTATAACCTGCAGATTCAGCAAGGAATAAAAAAATTACTCGGTGTTTTAGTTCAAATCATTCAAGTTAAAGAAGACTATTGTGCCCTGGAATTATATATTCAGCAAAAGCATATGTTTTTTTAATATTGAATACTACTAGCATTATCAATGATTTTATGAATGATTAAACATTTCATGTCACAATCCATTTTTAATATATTGGTATATATTCAAAGAGGTTTTAGAAGTGTCATCTATTTATTTTTGTGCTTACTAAAAAACAATTAATGCATAAGGTTTTTTTTTTCATTGTCAACTCTCTTGCAATGATTTCACGTTCAGTCAATATTGATAGAAGTATATTATAAAACAGTGGTCTGACTAATTAAGGAATAATATTTTAAAATATTTTTTTTTTAGAGATTACTCTTATGGATGATTATTCTTATTTAACTACATTTTACATTGTAAGATAAAATTTGAGATTTAATGACAGCAAATAGTACCAGGTTAGAGCTTTTACATATGGTTGACTTAGACTGGAACACAAACCACAATCACGCATGTCAGCCTTCTTAAGGTTTATCAGTATTATGCAGCTGTTGCTTTTCCTGGAAAAAGTGCCAGCAAAATATAATGAGGTTACAGTGAACTCCAAAAAGCAAAAACTTTCAAAGCAAAATCACAGAGCACTACTGCTGAAACCTCAGTCAAATTTTTATTGCTTATTTACATAATATTAACCTAAAAGTTTTGCCTTAGGATTTTACTTTGAAAACTTGTCCCCTCTGGGGAGTCTTCACTGTTGCAGAATTTCTTAGGGACAGTGGATATGATCTGTATTTGGATGGTGAGTGAATCACCCGGACTGGGCCTTGGTGACGCAGGTGGAAATTCAGCTGCCGCGTCTGTGACACAGTGAGAATTGCCCCTTAAGGTGTTAACAAGGAACGGGAGTTCTCTAGTAGTTAGCAAGTGCAGTGGTTGGTGTGGAAGCAGTAGCTGCCTTAAGAGTTTGGTCAACAATAAGTGTTTGCATTCTTTTCTGTGCTGTGTACCAATGAAAGACCACCTGTGACTGCAAACTATGTAGAAGTGTATATAACCTGCCATTTTAGCCAGAATAAACGGAGAACGTAGCACTGACCACACTGGTTGTATCTGCGTTTTGCTCTTGCCAGCTTCTCACTTATTTTGGGGTTCCCTCGGCTTTCTCTTCGCAACACGGCCTGTTTGTTTCTCTCCAGAATTCACAGCATACTGATAAGTTTTAAGACAGCCAAAATATGGGACTGTAGAAGGTTTTTCACCCTAGGTACAACAGTAAAGATGGTCTTGACTGACGGCAGTTATGCCAATCTAGGTCTATTTCCTCCTTTCTTAGGTAAGTAAGATACTTGACTTCTGAGTTACTGCTTCTCCACTGAATGTATTGTTCAACAGCTCTATATTTATCAACAAAAATAAACCAATTTTACTGACGTTAGATCCTAATTTCTGAAAGAACTGCCTTCTCAACAGTTAGTTTGCATGCTGTTTGAATGAGGAGCACACCAGCTTGTTTAGCTCTGGCTTCACATTGCTGTAACATCTGCAAATTACTTGGTTGTACATCTTTCACCTTTCACCTCAGACACCGATCTTATGAACCTTTATGCATCTCAGTGCTAAGACCCGTGGAAGTCTAAAATCAGCAGTAATTCCCATCCAGGGTAATTTTTATCTGCACCTTTTCTGAAGCAGCAGCAAATTCAGTGCTCTGTTTTGCATAGTTGAACAGATGCTAAGAGAGGGTGACTAGAACAGAGGCTAGACAGAATTAAAGGAATAAAGAAGGTGTTTATTAAAAGGCTTCCAAGGATACACCTTGGGCAGTACAAGAGCCTGGCCAGGGCAACACCCAAGATGGACACAAGGTGGATGACCGGTCATGAGTTTTCACAATTTTATGAGTTTTGGCCCATTTACATATTGGGGTTAATTGTCCAATTTCAGTTTCAGATTATGAAGTCCCATCCTCCCAGTTTGCTCTCCTCCATTCACTGCTGTTTACGCTTTTTGGTCCTGAGACTACAACGGTGTCCTTTGTTCTCAAGGTGGAAAAGGATTGTTTTGTCTAACTACACTGTGAAGAGAACTTGCTAACACTTAATATGAAGTTCAGAGTCACATATTAAGGCAGTACAGATTCTGAAAATAATGAAAGCTAAAACTTAAGGCATCATTTCACCCCTTTAGAAGCTTGACAAGACCTTTACCTTGTCAAGTCTCTATTTTAAATATCTACAAATAATAGGTATTTAATAACAGATAAGTATCTAACAATAGTAAATAGCTAACAACAGATAAATGTCTACTAGTAAATAAATATCTATCAATAGATAAATATCTAGTAACAGTAACTATCTAATTATCAATAAATATCTAACAAGAGTAAATAATTAACAATAATAATAATCTGATTTATTTCATATAAAAATAAATTTATTGATTCTAGGAGATGCCAAACTGGAAATGACTCCAGAACAATATAAAGGTTTTGTCTGTTTTATTGGTTTTTGACTGTTATTTGACTGTGTTATGATTTGAACACTTTTAATTCTGTGTGCGTATTTCTGTACACACATAGTTTTTGAATTTGCAAAGTGGATGGCTGGACTAAGGCTGAGATGTACTCCTGGACATAATTAATCCTATTCCAACTCTAGTGGCAACTTTATATAGCAGTACAAACAGAAATATGTTGTGTTATCTTTCTTATAGCTCATTTTAAGGACTTGAGATACTTAATAAAGGAAGGCTATGGTAAATACTTCTCCCTCTTCCCAGATGATATTTACTGTATTTCTTTTCTCAGAAAATAAGTCTATTTTACTGCAGGGACCATTTATCATCTGTAAAGTTATAAATCAGTGAGTAAACTGTATCTTTCATGCAATTAAGTCTCCATCAGGAAACAGTTTTACTTTTCTAGTCTGTCCATCATCATATGCTTAATTTGACTTTCACTGGTTTTTAAATACATCACTTTGCACAGGAAGACAATTCCCTATAGCTGCAATTTTAAAGGTAACTTTCATATTTTTTTACACTTAAACATTAGTATAATGGTTTCTGATTTTTTTTTCTTTTTTTTTGCTATAAAATTTGCTTAATATCTTTATCTGTAGAGAAGCCATTGCAGAAAACACATTTGGGAAAAGGGAACTGAGAAAATTTCTCAGACAAATTACTCTTGTAACAGCAGCTAATGTTTGCTTGTTTGTATACCAGTGCAGTAAGCTCTAGTTTTAGTTTTTATATTTGGCAATATTGATATTCCACTACTTTTTCATTAAATACAGATCAATCTCTCCCATCTTTGTTGGGTTCTAGTAGAAAAATCATTTTGATGACATTCAATTTCCACGATGAAAATTCATTGTGAACACCAACAGGAATTGAAATATGACAATTTTTCTGTTTACTTCCAAATAAGAGACACATTAGTGATCATTAGCTGTCATTTTTTTCAAATTTCTCAGGTTAATTAATATTCTCATGGTGCCAAGGTAGCCAGAAAAAAAATAGAACTTCTTTGTTAAATTCATATCTCTTGAAAATTCAACTTATTTCAAAATATAAAACATTTCACATTGATATTAGACAGGTACAATTCCTTATTATAATTCTTTTCATCTACTATTAGTGAAACAGGCATTGAAAACAAAATTCCCATGAATAAGAAACAAAAAAAAAAATTCTGATTGTATTTCAATTCAATTGAAACAATTTAAAGCTATATTTCAAGAATAATGTGGTGCAGTAAAGCATAAAAAGGGAAAGAATTTCTAATCTGCATTTGTAATATATCATTCTATTGTGCTGACTCTTTCAGCTTTTCTTAGAAGGAAAGGTCTTATGATTTAACAGCTTTTTGGAGACCTGAACAAAATAAATTGAAAATCGATGTCTCAATTCAGTTCTTACAGGGCAAAGTAAAATCTCTGTTCTCTCTGAAGATGCATTTTTGTTATCATATTTGCATTTTTGGATTTGAGGTTTTTCAGTAATTCATATTCAGTGACAGAAATAATCTGTTGTTACAATTGGATTTGTATTTCCAAGTTCATGGTGTTAATTTCTTTTTCCAATTCTCATACTTGTTATCCATGTTGATTTTGTCATAGCTACCATTCTTGAAGCCTGAAGTCAAATAGCCAGTTAGCTTCTGGTCTGTACCTATAAAGTCTTAATCTCAAATGCACTGGCACTGCTTACTAGCTCAACTTCTCATTTTATTTGTGTTCTAAATAACATTTTACTGCTTGTTTTCATTTCCTTTGCAAGGTCTAACTCAGCTTGACTGCTGGAAATTCTGTTTATCCATTCACTTTCTGGCCTCCCAAGATGTAGCTTTCTTTGCTGGTTAACAATTTTTTATCATTTCTCCTAGAATTTCTCCCTATCTCAAAATATGATGCAAATACAAAAAAATCTGTCCACACCTGGATCCCTTCAGCTTAACTCTAATAATCACATAAACCATGAATTTGAAATAATTTGTGGCCTAGGGTAACAGAGACAACAGTGTATCCTTCCAATATATTTAGCTGACTTTACCAAAAAAGTTCTTACCTTCTTAGTGATGTGGCATTAAGTTTTCCCCCACACACTGGGAAACTTCTTGTAGAATAATTTGTATTTATCCTTCAACTGAAACAATCAGTTTGTGATTCCATGGGCAAAAGATATACCTAATTACTTCCCCCATTCTCATTTCAAATGGAATCCACTCTCCTTTCATTAAAAGCCTTTGGTGCAGGAAGACATGAAAACTCAGCTGGGATTTTTTCTAACTGGGCCAAACTTTGTCTGTTAATAACTGGAGTCTGAATACCTTATTTTCCATTAGTCTTATTTAAAAGGTAGAATTATTAAGAGAGTCTGATGTTTCCTACAATAAAATTCTGTTTTTCATGGCTCATAATTTTTTGTTCATTCTGGAACGTGGACTTGAATTTCCACACCAGGTGTCTGCCTCAGGCTAATCTTCCTCTTTATTGCAGCACTAAGAACAAATCCAGATGAAAGAGTTGGGCAAATTCCTATGGAGTGAAGTCTGGCCCATTTTGATTACAAAAATTTCCCAAGAGCAAAGGGACTGGGTCATTGGTGTTCCTTTGTAGAAAACAGGAAGTCAAGATCTTGAGAAATTTGTAAAAGGACATGAAATTACCAAGACCTCTTCTCTGCAGCCACTAAATGCACATTATACCAACAGAAAAAATACGAGGAACCTTTTGTGGTGAATTTCCCAGCATATTCAAGTTAAGAGCTAGATTAAGATGTAGAAATGTGCTGCTGTAGACTTCAAGTTTTCCAGCTTCTTTGTGGTCAACCTGAATGCCAACAGGGTGCTGCATGTCAGATTTTGTGATAACGCTGATACCCTAGTATCAGCAGTACATAATACGACTAGTACATAGTAACATTCTTGTGCTTTATAGTTGTAAAAGGTAATGCATTCTATTCCTGATTTTTTGAGAGATTGCTACTTGTTAATATGTAGTTAACTGCTTCAATAATTTTATATTTGGAATAGGACACAGGAAGAAGAGGCTACAAGTCAGCCTTGGAGTAAAACCAAACATTACATATGTGCTGGTTAAGTGAAAATCTCCAGCCCAGTCTGCTATTTGAGGCTGTGATCCTTTGAGTAAAGTAATCTCTTGGTATATAATTCATGATTTTTGTAAAAGGAGGCTGAACTGAATTTGTACCAAATGTTTCTAATTTCCTGAGGGATTTTTTTTCTATTTGATTTGCACCCTGAAGAACAGTATTAACCAAAGATTTTATTTTGTTTTTTTACTACTTCTGTTAGTTTTAATTTTTTAAATTCAGTTCCGTTTTCTTTAAAAGCTGGAGAAGTAAATCCTTTTAGCTATTACTAATTGGATCCGGGTTTAGACTGCAAGTTTTAGGCATGAATGAACAGTGCTTTACATATGTCTACTACATGCAGGGTTACTGACCTGAAGGCACTCTTAAATTTACACAGGTCACTGAAGTCACTAATTTGTAGGGTGCAGTCTTGCTTGTGAAGACTGGTAAAATAAATAGATTCTGCCTGTTACAAAAGTAGGATTTGACTCACTATTCCCTGCAGCATTCCTTGTAATCTCACACAAATGGTGAAAATGCAAATCTCATATACACTTGCATAAAATGTTCCTTGCCAGTCAGAAGTACTCAGTTTTTTCCAGGAGGCCTGCGTGTGTACTTTGTGTGGTATTGGATCAGCATCATTTTGTGTGGCACTTCTACGCACCACTGTGAGGATACAGTGTGTATCCTGGTAAAGAGGAGGAAAAGGAGTATTTTTAGATGGCTTATGCATTTCAAAGGGTTTCAGGTGAAATTCATCTGTTCACTCAGAATTTGTTTTGTTTTAAATGAATCTATTTTCTCAGAAGTGCATTCCAGGGCCTGTAGAGCAAAGTCCACAAAATCCTAAATTGGAGGGTTTCTGTCTGACTTAAGTGGTGATTGACTTCAGTGTAAAGAGGAGTTGCAGACATGATAGATGTGACTCATGCAGTTGATATTGATCGACTACTGAAAAGCTTTCTGAAATGTTGCATTTACTTATTTGAGATGTTTTTCCTTTATAGGCCTGATTAGTGACCAGTGGCATATGAGGGGCAGCAGCAGCTCAATCCATATTTGGAAAATTATAAGGGTAATGTTTAATTCCACACTGATTTTCTAGAAATCTATCGACCACCCTGAACTGACAAATACATGAAATATATTAAACCACATGCAAATGCTTTAAAAACATGTTTTAAAAATATTATTAGGTGTTGCTCCATTGGAAGGTGTTTCAGCATTAACTTTATATACACTGGCTTTGACTGATCTTGGTTGTACTTTTAATATAGGTTTTGACATTTTAATTTCCTGTTTTATTGTCATTCATTAAGATTTTTGGTGTTTTCTGCTAAATTTAAGTTTTTAACTTTTTCCTAAAAATTTGTGTAGTATAAGTGAACTAGAGGGTTGTTCCATGCATATAATTGGAAATCCTGGATGAACTCAAGACAAAGGATACACTTTAATCAGGCTCCAGACACTGTTTGCTGTCTATACAACAGAGTGCTTAAATTGCAGTCTTGTCAGGAATGCAATGTCACTTCTACATCTATGTCATTTCATAAATTTTTAAACAGAGCATTCCCTAGTGTGTAGGTAAGCAATCGTTATCTATATATTTTAACAGATTATTGCCTGAGAAGTAGACAAGGTTTTCTAAATGGTTATTAATATCCTCCAGTTCCATAGATCAATAGTTGACCAACAGGCTACATTGTTTGTCTGAAAAAATCACAAATAAATACCGAAAAGGTAAGAAACATAGACTCAGGCGGCATCTGATATAGCTAAAGAAATCTAAAGAATATGGAGGTGAAGTGTCATATGGCAGTCTTTCTGTGTCAGAGTAAAGAAATCAACTTTTAAAAAAAATTGCTCTTGATATGCCCATCTTTTAAACACCTCCTGTGATGTTGGTTTCAACACCTTCAAACATAACTTCGTCCATTTCATAACCATTATAACTTTTTATAATTGAAGTTTGAATTTTCCTCGCTTGGAAGGAAAACAATTATTTTTTATCCTAGATTCATTATATGTGAATAAGACTCATTATTTGCCACTTTAATATTACATTATGCCCTCAGTTCTCTCTTTTATGGATCATTTTTTATCAATCATTATTCATAAATCTTAGAATATTTTTTGGTCTTTTTTTTGTCTCTGTGTGGAGTTCTCTTCTGCGTCTCATCATGTTGAATCCATCTTATACTGACTTCACCAATACTAGACTCCCTTTCAATATGCCCTAACAGTGACTGTCAAGCCTCACAGGTGGCCATATGTATCATTAATGTTGATAGAAGTAGATTTCCCCCTTTCTGATATAACATCTCATCTTTCTGAAATCTCTCTGCCCAACAAATTTTTCATCCTTTTCTTGTGCATTTGATTTCCCCTTTCCGTGTTTAGTACTATGTGTATTTCTATATTCCGACCTTTGTGGTCTCTCCATTTTTTCAAGATCAGCTTGAATTCACAATTTTGCTTTTTGAAATTAAATTCTTCACAAGTTGCTGTAATTCATGAACTTCCTACATATACCGACATTATTAGTTAAACTGTTGAATAATATCAGGTCAGTTTTGTGAAGGGCATTATTTAATGTATTTTATCCATTCTCCAACAAAATATTATCAAGCTTTCTGGGCAAGATTTTACAGCAGCTTTATTCAGACCGTATTTTCCCAGCTGGTTTATGTGTGTCATGTGAGTCTGACATTTATTACTTTCTCAGATCTTGTTATACTGTCAAAGAAATTGAATTACATTGACATGAGTTATTCTTGACAAATTCATGTTAGTGAGTTTTGTCTTTAGGTGAATACAAATTGATTGTTTAATAATTTGCTTCAGTTATCTTTCTATCATAGAAAAGCTGTCTCTTCTGTAGTTCCCTGTGTCCCTTTTAACTTCCTATGTTTGTTCTCTGACTTTCTAGAACTTGTTCACCTTCCACAGATCTCTCTCGTTTCTCCTGTACCCATAAAAAAGACTTTGACTAAACCTATATGTACTTTGGGATGATGCCAAGTCATAACAAATTGAATATATTCAACTTATTTAATTGATAGTTACATTCTCAGGCTGGTGTTCCTATATACTCATTCACAATTATTAAGTTAAGCATCTGGACACAGCTTTTTTGTCAAGACTGAACCAGAGAAAGTTCCAAACATTTCATGCTTCCTTTAAAATCCATTTGTTGCTAAGCTTTCTAATTATATTTGCTTGTATTTTTCACTTTTATCTAATGTTTTATAGAACTTTCTGCCATGTATTTTATAATTGTAATATATTCCATGTTATATTTTCTTTCTTTACATACATTTTGCTATTCATTAGTCTTTAGTTCCAGTTAAATTTTTAATAATATTTTTAGTAGGATTTTAAGGTTTTTGATTCTTAGAGGATTCCTGTTTCAATATCTCATTATTAAAAACTACTAATGCAAGCTTATAAAACAGTCCTTATATTTTCTAACGTTGTACAAAGTTTTTCATTGTGCTTTTCATTTTATCTCTTTCACAGATATAAATGCCTTACAAAATCAGTATTGAGAGACCACACAGGAAGCTGTTACTACAGTGATACAAGGTAAATTCTCCTTTTTGTTACCTGGAGAACAAACAAAAAATGCTACTTTGCTACAGATGAAGCTTGCCTGACCCTCTGATGAGAACATCAACCCAGTGGAAGGGGCCAAAAACTCTTAAAAAAAAAAGCTCAACAGTAGACATGGAGTTTTTCCTGGTCTTGAAGAAATTAAAAAAAAAAATCTAATTACACTTGGACAGGAGAAGAACTGAGCTGTGTGTTTTACAGTAAACTGTTTCTGGATAAAATAAACATGACCTAAAGAAAAATATCCTAATTATAAGGCTGCTTCCCCTGCTTCAGCTGATGGCCTTAAGCATTAAGGTTTTTCTTGCATGCTTTTCATTTGATTCTTTAATTGTTCAGCTCCTAACTAGTAAGTGTCCCTAAAATCAACCTCACTTTTTTAGGAAAATATTTTAAAACATAATTTTACCTCCAGTGAGGAAGTTCTGGAACCACTCATACAGTAAATGTTAAAGGAAGAAACTTTGGAGTTAGATATTTAATTGCCAATTACTTTTAATTGATTTATATGGCTCAAGCTTTGTGGTACTGTCTGGAAATAGATATGCTGGTTGTTAGATAGGAATTTATTATTTACTACTAGCAATGTTTAGAGTTCCATGTTCTATGTTTCACTTACATGCAACATCCTCCTTACATTGCTCACACATGTTTGGTTTATCCTGACCCTGACGAATTTGGCGTACAAATTGTTTAAATAATTGCACACTATTCCAATCATTCCTAGTGAGAAAGTATTATTGAGGCTCTGTAAAGTCTGGAAGAACTATAGATATCTATGAAAAAAAAAAAAAAGAGCAAGCTCTCCATGTGCACCTATGAGTACCTTTCCACAAAGCTAAGGACTAAAGTTAAGGACTATTCTTCAAGGGCAATCAAACAATAAAGGGTTTGTATTTTAAATGTGTAAATTATGTTTTATCCATTCTTCTGTCCTTTACAAGATCACTGGTTAAGTTGGAGGAGCAACAGATGTAAATTTTGGAAGTATCAGAAGGTTTCAGTCTTTTCTCCTAGCTTCCTCTTACATTTTTGAGCATTGAATTTTCAAGTCCATAGCCACCTGGGGGAGGCTAACATGCCAGCATTTCTCTAGACCCTACAATTTGCTTTTAGCAAAAATATTAATACCATCAAATTGTCTCAATTTGTTACTTAATATTTGCATTCTGTCATCAGACTGACATGAGCAGTGGGACTATTTTAGTTAAAACATTATGTTTTGTTTTGTTCTACAAAGGAGCAGCATTTGTCCTTGTTCAAAGCAAAATTTTAAACAGTTAAAAATAAAAATGGAACAAAACCACTCAAAAGACTAATATGAGTGGTTTCTTTGGCTCTGAAAGTATCAATCCATTTCCCCTTGCTAAAATCTGAAAAAATACTTTTTACACATTGCCTCACAAGTAACTGCTAGTCCCAGTTTTTCTCAGTTGCTCTTCTAATACTTACAGGGCCATTAGTCCACCTTTCCCCAGGCTAATTGCCAGCACAGCCCACCTGGCTGTTTTGTAGGAGAACCACAAGTATTTGGTTAACTGAAAGAACCCAACTACAATTAGGCAGACACAAAAGGCAAAACAGGGCTTAGCAGGACACAAAAATTTTCTTTGCTCCCTGAGTAACATTAATTTGACAAATCATCTTGTCTCACTGACAGGATTACTTTTAAAGACTATGAACAAAACATATAATATATATATGTATATATATATATATATATGTATATATGTACTTCACTAAGTGCATATATAAAAAGCCAAATACAGCCTCTGTTTCAAAGTCTGCAGTTTTTTTCTTTTTTCCCCTTTCGATTAAAAAGTTTCTGTGTCCCTTTCACATCCTGCAATACTAACTTCTAGCACTGATGAGTGATGAGGCACTTGGTTGTTCATTTTTAGAAAAGAAATCTGGCACCAATATCCTGGCTAATATCTCAGCCTGGTAACCTCGTGATTCCTGCTCTGAGTGTCCAGAACATGATCTTTGATGAGAGTAATTTTGTCTATAACTTTTGTTTGTAAGTTGTGCCCTGTAGTTGCTCAGCAAAAGCATAGAAAATGCAAATGTATCTCTGAATAGCATATGTAGTTCAGGGACCTGAGTGATAGCACTGTATGGGGTGGTGCCAGGCAGGCAGTGTACTGGGAATCACAGACCACCCAAAGTGCGACTGAAGAGGTGTTTTCTTCCTGTAAGGGTAGGAGCTGACTGGTCTGACTCTTTACAAATAGAGAAGGACTGGTGGAAACAGTGATGGTCAGAGGCTGTTTTGGGCATATCTACCACAAATTACAGCATTTTCAGTTCTTCCTGTAGTAAGGAAAATGTCAACAAAACCTCTACCTTGTCTGGAGGACAGATTTTGACCTATTTAGGACATGGGTTCAGAGAGTCCCCATGAAAGTGTCCTTAATAACGAAGGGGTCCAGGAAGGCTGGACATGATTGAAGAAGGAAATCTAAAGGGACAGGAGCAAGACATCCTTATGTACAAAAATATGAGCTGTTGTGGAAGTTTTTTTCACCCAATTTCCAGCAAAAGCTCCCTGGCCGAGCAGGCAGGTTTTGCTGGAACTCAGGTGAAAAAAGAACTTATGACGTCTGGAAGAAGGGGCAAGCAAGAATATAAGTATGTATATATATGTTAGGCCATGTAGAAAGAAAATTAGAAAACCTCAGCTGCAACTGAACCTGGCCACTGCTGTGAAAAGACAATAAAAAATGCTTCTATAAAGACATTAACAAGAAAAGGATAGCCCAGGAAAATCTCCAGCCTTTTTTTGATGTGGGGGAGAACACTGTAACTAAGGATGAGGAAAAAGGCTGAGGTACTTAATCATAGAATCACAGAATGTGTAGGTTGGAAGAGACCTTCAAGATCATCGAGTCTAATCCAGCCCTAACACCTCAACTAGATCATGGTATTAAGTGCCACATCTAGTCTCTTTTTAAACACATCCAGGGTTGGTGACTCCACCACCTCCCCGGGCAAACCATTCCAGTATTTAATCACTCTTTCAGTGAAAAACTTCTTCCTAATATCCAACCTATATTTCTCCTGATGCAGGGACTGTATCCTCTCATTCTGTCAGTTGCTGCCTGGAGAAAGAGACCAACCCCCAGCTGTCTACAACTACCCTTCGGGAAGTTATAGAGAGTAATAAGGTCACCTCTGAGTCTCCTTTTCCCCGAGCTAAACAATCCCAGCTCCCTCAGACGTTCTTCATATGGCTTGTTTTCCAAGCCCTTCACCAACTTGGTTGCCTTCCTCTGGACACGTTCAAGCATCTAATGATGTCTTTGCCTCAGTCTTCAGCAGAAAGGCTGATTATCCTCAGGGCAATCAGCCCTTTGAGCTGGTAGACTGGGATGGGGAGCAGATGTACCACCTGCAGTCCATGAGGAAGTAGTTAGTGACCTGCTGAATCACTGAGACACACATGAGTCTATTGGGCTGAGGTCTTGAGTTTTAGCTTTCATGTTTTTCAGATTCTGTGCTGCCTAGAGGTGTAGTTCTGAGCCTCATATTAAGTACTAGTAAGCTCTCTTCACAGAGGGGGTAGACAAAACAAATCCTTTTCCTTCTGAGGACCAAGGACAACCTTCAGCATAAACAATGGGATTGAAAGGAGGAACAAGAAGGATGGGACCTCACAACCTGAAGCTGTAATTGGACAATTAAATCCCAATATGCAAATGGACGAAAACTTATAAAAGTAGGACCTCGTGACAGGTCATCCATTTTCTGACCATTTTAAGTCCATCTTAGGTGTAGCCCTGGTCAGGCTCTTGTTCTGACCAAGGTGTACCCTTAGGGCCTTTCAATAAATATCTATTGTCTAGCTCTGTCCAGTCTGTGTTTCAGGTCAGCCTTCCCAAAGCATCAGTTTTCAGCCACCCAGATGGGACAGTGAGGCATCTGAAAAACCCCCTGGACCAGAGGAACACCCAGATGGGATTTATCCAAGGGTGCAGAGGGAGCTGGCACAGGAGCTTGCCAAGACACTTTCCACCATTTGTCATCAGTCCTGGTTAATTAGGGAGGTTCCAGAGGACTGGAGCTAAGCCAATGTGACACCCATCAACAGGAAGGGTCAGAAGGAGGATGCAGGGAACTATCAGACTTTCAGGGTGACCTTGATGCTGGGGAAGATCAAGGAGCAGATCATCTTGAGTACCATCATGAAATATGAACAGGAAAACCAGAGGATCAGGCGCAGTGAGGATAAGTTTAGGAAAGGAAGGTCCTGCTTGACCAGAATGATCTCCATTCAGTACCAGGTGACTTGCCTAGTGCATAAGGAAGAGGATGTGGATGTTGTCTGCCTGGACTTCAGTAAAGCCTTTGTTACCATCTCCCACAGCATTTTGCTGGATTAAAACTAGCTGGATGGCCAGGCCCAAAGAGTGCTGGTGAATGGTGCCACACCCAGTTGGTGGCTGGTCACTAGTGGAATTCCCAAGGCTCAGCATTGGCCAGTTCTGTTTAATATCTTTATCAAAGATCTGGATGAGAGGATCAAGGATATCTTCAGTCAGTTTGCTGACAAAACCAAGTTGGGTGGGAGTGTTCATCTGCTGAAGGGCAGGAAGGAAGACTCTGCACAGGAATCTTGAACACAGACCTGATCATAGTATTGCATATTCAGTTTTTCAGCTTTTTGTAAAATAATTGCTTATTTTGGCCATGAAATACTACAGATATTTAGCATTTTAAATATTGGAATGCTTTTTTTTCTCCTAAGCAATGCTGCAACAGATTAACTGATGTTTTATATTCAGACTTTCCCTCTGCTAGTATGCATGTTTAATTTAACATACTAATATTAAACTTACACTTTCAAACTTCAGCAAATAAATATATATATGTTTTTCCAGCCTTTGTTAAGGCTGGGTTCCCAGTTTCATTTTCATGACCATTACACACAGAATGCTCCACTCCTCTATCACTGTTTTTTCTTCCACTTTTTCTTCCACTCAAGAGTGAGTCTGAGGATCACCACAGACAGTAGGATTTCACTCCCTCACTCAGTTATTGATTTGCCTGCTGTTAAAGCACAAAAATACATCCCAAATGAGACAGTCGAACCCACAGTTCCTCCTTGCAAGAGTTACCCAGTCACAGGCCAGTCCTGAAGACTACTGTTCCTCTGAGTTGACTGTGCAGCGCCAGTAGATAGTAAGTTTTTCATCCAGTAACCATTGTCTCCAGCTTCTGGATGCACCTGGGTTTCCCAGAGGGTGCCTAGAATCTTAATTTCCTTCCTACTGTTCCTCCCCATCTCCTCCCATTCTTTGGTCTTAACAAAGCCAAATGCTTCAGTGTGAAGCAGGTGTGTTACAGATGGGCTGTTGAACATCTGGCTAATTCTCTGTGGGGGCCAGAGAAGTGTGAAAATCCTAGAATGGGCAACACTCCAGGAAAGCATATGAATTGTGAGCTCTGTAAGTAAATTCTTTCTGGTCTCAATTGAAATCCAGACTTACACCTCTCTCATTCTCCATCAACCTCAAAAACTCAATCAGGGTTTTGATCTGCCTAAGTTTAAAGGCAGAGTATGCATAATATGATTTATTTTATATTCATTCTAGAAAAATATTCATTTATACATGTTTTTACACCTTGAAACAATTATGATCCCAAGAGTGGTGTGGTTCTAAAGAAAATGAGTAAGAGGGAATATGTCATTTTAGGTTTCAAATACTGCTATGCATTCCTGACTTCCTTTGAAATTGTGGCATGTGTGCATTTGAATGGGTATTCTACTCCTAATGTGTGACTTTGATCACACATATACATGAAACACCAGTAACTGCTGCTTTCCTTCCTCATACTTTGCATGGCTTTCATCAAATTTTATTTTTAGGGACTTCCATGTGAATTGTATCTTCACATTTTCATCCTTCTAGTCCCTTGAGGATTTATTCCAGATCAGATATAAAACCAGAGGAATGTGTTTTCTGAATCAAATAATGTTGCAGCTCACATTGGTGAAAGGTTTATCTGGAGAACTTATCTCAAATGTCAGGATGATAGAAATCAAATGGAATAAATGCAATGGGAGTTAAAAAAGGTTTTGCCCTACTCTCATGAGCAAGTGGTGAGATTTTGATATTATCAAACTGTAGCTTCAGCTTTAATTTGACCTTTAATCAAGAATCTCTGGTCTTAAAGTAATGTCTATTGAAACTATTTTTCTAAAATATGTGGATCATGTTGAAGATGTGGCCAGAAATTTAAAAAGAAGGCTGTGTTCCAAACAGAACTTTGATTTCGCTCCATGACATTTCTGAAGTTCTTAATGGATAAAATGCATAAAATGCAATGAACAGCATAAAAATCAACTTCTGTGGTGAAAATCTTACTGGGATTCTTCCTCAGAGCTGAAAATCTCTGGTTAATATTCTTTTTTGCTCAGACAGAAAGTAAGACTTAGTAAATTATGTTAAATCCTCAGAGAGAGAGATATGGTAATGAAAGAGTATTTTTTCTTTCTGGAAAATGCAGAGTTCTTGAAAAATCTACTACATTTATAAATCAATATATATTTCTTAAAAATTTTGGCAAAATATTTCTTCAAAATAATGACAACACTAAGAAATTAATCACATTAACTTTGTATAGATATGTTCTTTGATATTTCTTGGTTTTGCTTTGCCAAAGGCATAATAAGAAAAATGTATTTTAAGTAGAATTTTTTATGCACGTATAATCCTAAAATTCTTAATTTTTAAAAAGGGTTTTTAGTGAAGTTGCAGAGATGGAAGGCTATTGCTTTTGGTAAATTATTAACCTTTCTTTTTAGGAACTTTTGGTAATTGGAACAGACTGCAGAAAACTTTTTCCAGCTTGTAACAAATCCAGTGAGGACCTGCAAAACTGAGTTAGCTGATTTATGATCTAGGGGCAAGGGCTAGCAAGAATAGTAAAGATTAAATCATACAGTAAAATAATTATTCCTGCAACAAAGTTTGTTGAGGGTTTAATATCTATGCATAAGTCTTGGCACAGGAAAGGTTTTCGATCTTAAAACCAGTGGCCCAAATTCATCCTTGAATTAGTGAACTTGATGTGATGAATATATTACCAACAAAGCATCTGTCATTGGAGTCAGGATAAATATTCTAGAGTATGTACTGAAGTCTTCACTAAATGTTCAATTTTTCACCAGTCTTTTCTCCACTCTCGGAGTGGGAACTTTTACTATTGCACTACCCCTCTCATTTCTGTTGTCCAGCAGCATCTTGCAGCCAGCCCCTTGCCTCCCTCCTAGCCACCAGAATTTCACAAAATCTCTGCTTGTGATGGACACAGATGATCTTTTACTCGAATTTGTTGTCTTCTCTCCTGCTCTAATGACCCTCTAGCCTTTTCTTGGCACCACCACTATTCTACAGTGCCTTTCTTAATTTGTAGGGCTGAGTAAGGAACGGGCAACTGTTGTGGCATAAACAGTTGTGGACTTGCTGTCTGGGAAGATCTGTCTTCAACTGCTGAATTCTTTGTAGTCAAACCATTTTGTAAAGGTGAATTTGGGGGCAAATATGGCACAGCTGCAGTACTACAAAACTCTTTTCATGTGGCATAGTGAGAGAGTGTCAGAGCAACACCAAAAGCACACTACATTATTTGTTATCACAATAATCTGCAGTGATACAGAGAATGTAAAAGGTTTACTATAGAAAAAAATATATAGACTTTTCAGTAGGAACAAGTAGAAGAGTGCTCAAGAGTGACTGTTTCAATTGCTTGGATTTTTTTTTGATCCATTTTTAGGATCTTGGAGACCCCTTGAAGATGTCTTTCATTCCCTCAAGATTAATGTAAAACACTATTACCAGAAACAGTATGTTTTATCAGTTTTAGAGCTGTAAATACAAGAAGTGAAAAAAAGCCCAAGCTACTTTTCAGAAATGGAAAACCAGAAGTCTGGAGAACAATGCTCTTAACCCTAAAAGGTCTCTAATGGCTTTTAAAGTGAAAAAAAATGATATTGTGCAAATCTTAAGTCGGGTTTCCTTGTGATGTATTACAGTTTGACTAATTTTTCTTTCAGACTCTCATTTCTTTCACACTGAAGAATTTGGGGTTTTTTGTTTATGGTTAGCAATGCAACAATCAGTTTGTACTAAATTGTTGCATGATGAAATCTTCAGTGAAAATCGTTAGAGTTTAAATTTACATATAAATATGTACATATATATATATAACAAAATCAAAGAAAACCTTTGAAGAAAAAAATAAAAATAACCATTTTTTAAAATCATTCAAATGTTCCATTGCAGAAAATTATTTCTGCTGAGCTCAAGTTCTTTTCCTTCATGATAAAATAATGCTTTCTATATGTTTCCATGAGGCAGAACAAGTACAAGGAAACATAATTCATGTGAAAACAAAATATACTGTTTGTAGAATAATGCTAATTCTAACTTATTTTTAAAAGATTGTACCTTTGTACAAAAACTATTCTGTCTTTCTATACTATTATCACAATTTTCACATTTCGATATTCAGGGCAGTTTGCAGCATTGTGCGCTAAACCAATCAATTGTGCTGTGCCTAGGTACTGTTAAAACCAAAGTAAACGAACTTAATTTTACTGGCATGAAACCTCTGGAAACAGGGTTCTTTTTAGAAATTAATTAATCAATGAGCTGTTTTATGCATTAAAAAAAAAAAAAAAAAAAAGAGAGAGAGAAAATTGCTGCCTGAATAGATTTGTAAACTTGCTTACTACCTTTTTGTTCGAAGTCTTGTTCTAAGACCTGTGGCTTTGGTCATCTTGTCTAAAAAAATCAAAAAGTAATAGATTTTGAAAGCATATATATACAACTCATAGTAATCCTATTTCATTTCAAGGCATATATTAGAGTCAGAAAAGTTAATTTTGCAACATTTAAACCTGAGAGCGTATTGTTTTGCCGGCTGAGTGCAAGCAATTGAAGCCTGATGACTGAGTACAAAAAACCTCCCGAGAGCATTCTTAAAATAAAAAAAAAAACAACCAAACCCAAACATCCAAAAAATCTAGACTAGAGTGCATAAGGTTTTCAATATATATTGAATATTTCTTCTAATTCAGTTTTCATACAATCAAAATTTTTTTTTGGCCCCCACTCTTCCATATCTTTAAGTGGCATCTGCTAAGATCTCACAACTTTTGATCTCAGATGAAAAGCAGCATAAGAAAAATAACAGAAGACATTAAGGTATGTTTAGGATATGTGAAATTCACATGCATTATGCATCAACTAGATTAAAAAATATATTACTGAGGTCAATAAGTCAGATGCTTGAAATTTAAGAGATGATAGATTCATAACCGCACAAACAGTCCAAATTTCTACCCCTTTGGCAATGAGCTGAGAATAAAGAAAATATTTTTATGCATTATGGACATTAATCTCACAGATTTGGAAGCTCTGAGATGTCCACGGGACAAAGAAATTTTGGTGATATTGCTGCTGCTGTATCAATGTCTTGGCATCATTCTTACCATTGAGTGATTTGTATTGAGTTTTTGTGGCAACGTTTTGGTAGCAGACGGTGTGGGGGCCTACAGGGGTGGCTTCTCAGAGAAGCTGCCAGGAGCTTCCCCCATGTTCCACAGAGCCAGCCCCAGTTGGGCCCCAGATAGGCTTGCTGGTGGGCAAGGCCAAGCCCAACAGAGTAAATTTACATGAGGAAGAAGTTCCAGATAACACACAGGAAAAGGTAGAATTGAAAAAAACCACCAAAACACAGCGTGATCCCTGGACTGGGGAGGTCAAACAGTGACCCATGAGATGGCTTGTGATGCTCATCTGCTCTTACAGACCAGGAATCTGTCTGGTTTCCCAGTGCCAGCACAGGGAAAGGGAGAGGAGGAGAGCAGGCCCTGGGAGTTTGTGCTGTGACTGCTGACTACCTCATCAGTGTAGGCTGAAAGTCTTCTTTGGCAGTAACCATGAATTTAAATTTCCTTCTGCTGGAGGGTAAACACAGGATTGATTTGGGTTAGGGTTATAATTTGATTAAAGAAGATAGTTCAGAAATTTCTCAGATTGTTTAACAAAGAAAGTAATTACGTGTGTTTGATGGAGAGGGTTTAGTTGTCTGAGAATGGAGATGTAGACTAGAAAAATAAGGTGTGATTTTAAATATATTATGGAGAGAAGACAACATTGAGACAGCTGATAATGAAGGACAGGAAGAAGAACAAAATCATGTAGAAAGGGTCACAGAGAGAAATTAAGCATGAGAATGGGTTGAATATCTGGATGACTGGTTTAACAGTCAGGATGCCTGTCCTTATCAGGTTTTTGCACTTAAATCTCTGTCAAAATGCAAATAAACAAGGTGTTTTGTATTTTCTTCCTCTGTGAGATGTTATAGTTGAAAACTTGCTGTACTCAATGCCACTGTCTGTGTCATTGATGAAAATGTTGAAGAGCACTGGTCCCACAGCAGCGTGCTGAGGGACACCACTTGTACCAGTCTCCACCTGGATGTAGAGCCATTGATGACAACCCTCTGGATGTGTCCATCCAACCAATTCCTTATCTACCAGACTGCACATCCTTCAAATATATATCTCCTCAATACAGAGATAAGGATGTTGTGAGGGACCATGTTGAAGGCCTCACAGAAGTCTAGGTAGCTGAACTCAGTCAATCATCTCATCAGGTCATGGCTCCACTTATCCCCCTAATACGTTGTAGCCACTTAAAATAGAAGGTTTAGCTTCCTTTTTCTGCCCTGTTGAAAAGTAAAGACAATTAAACATAAAAACATCTGTCTCTGAAGAGCTTAACATCATCTGGTATCACGTATTTTAGCACCTAAGTATTAAGGAGGCATTCCTGGTATATGTGCACCCTGGAAAATTGCATTAACGTATAGCTTAATGATTTATTTCTTGACTCTCAGATGTAAGTGTAATTGCTTGACCTTCCAGAAAGGCACAAGACATTTCAAAGTACCTTAACAAAGTAGATTGGGAAAAGCTGTACTGTAACAATGTGTTCTAATCTAATGGCACACCTTTGGTCCCTACAGGGTGTCTGTGGCACTAGTTCAACATGACATTTAAATGTATGCTAATGAAAAGCATGATTCTCTGCTTGGAGGCAAATGGTGGAAGACTTTCCAAAGGACCTTTCTATCAGGGCAGTCTAAAAGGCCCTGCTATTTTGCCAATCAAGCCTTGAAGATACTGCTTTGAATATTCTCCTGAAATTTCAGTAATCTTCAGAATAATTAGAATTTTGTTTGCATGTATTTAATTCCCCCCCTGCTTTCTGTGTATTTTTTTCATTGGTTATTTGTTGTCAGGCTATTACATATTCACAACATGCATCAATCTGACCACAAAAAGGTTCTTTCACCACAGAGAATGGGTGTTCTTCTCCCTAAATGTTATTGAAGCTATTTATACTCTTGTTACCTATTTATAGAAGAGTCCATTTGTAGCTTAATGGTAACATTTTCCCTCTGCAAAAGCCTTAATCCACCTGAATTTACTGGGAATCTGCAGGATTGCCTCAGCTGTTGTGTGCAGACTGTTTTGTATCTCATGTTTCTTCTCTTGGTAAGATCGATAAATGAAATCAGAATGAGAATTGCACCCCCTGTCCTAGCAAAGCTCTGTGAATTTGAGATGTACGTGGGGCAGGAAGGGAATGTGTGTCCAAACTGGCACCTATGTGTGAGCAGAGCTGTTGTTATGACTAACTTTCTGGGAGAGCATGAACTAAACAGTTTTTGCATCATGAAGAGGAAAACAATTAAGCATTTACAGTATTGGACTATGTGGTGGGCTGCACTAGTGAGCTCTTTTCCTCCAGATGTGCAGATATGCATAGTTTTTCTCGGTAGTTTACAATGAACACATTCTTGTACTTCAAATGTTTTTCAGACCTGTTTTGCGTATGACAATCTTTCTTTTCCACATCTTTCTAAGTCATGAGAAATACTAATTTAAAAAATCTTATATTTTTTAATGCAGAGCACAGCTATATCAGCTGTGGGTACTGGTTTGATTGCAAATCCAGAAACCACAATAAAGGCTGTTTTCCTTATATCAGATGTGGTGATTAATATGTGGTAGTCTTGGGCTCCAGATTTTTACAACACTGTTAATTGATCATGAGCCAGAGCCTGGGGCTGTATAATTAAGTTAGCCTGGAAATTAATGCAGGAAATGGCTTCTAAATTTGATTGGTTTAAAAATCTATGAATATACTTATTTAATCCTTTTGAATTAAACTTGGTGCCAAAAAAATTATGTTAACTACGTCTGCAATTTCATAACTTCAGGGCAGTATTCTTTTTCTGCCTTTGAAATCAGTGATGCTTGCACAAAATAGAGTCATCTTAAACAATCAAGTAAAAGGTATCTCTCTCCCTTTTTTTTTGGGAAAAGTTGGATTTCCTGTGTCTTTGGTGTGAGACCTGTAGACACAGACATTAGACAAACTGGGATCTAGGGACTAAATGCCCTTATTTACAGCTTAACTGTGAGTTGCTGTGCCTGTGCAAAAGCCCTCTGAGGTAAATCTAACTTAATGGGTTAGTGTGTGCAACTTATACCAGCACATTGCAGAACAGGAACAGTGATTCTGTTCTGTTCATCAGAATCTTATGTATTGTGCCTAAAGTTTGAGAAAGCAGGTATTTTCTTTCTCCCTTGTATTCTGAGATTAAATGAGGTCTCCAAAAAAGATTTTAAATGCTACAACAAAAACATCCTTGAAAAGAGGGTAAGAAGTGACTAAATGCTCTCTAGTTCTGAGTTCATGCACTGCCTTCCCATAACTCAGAAAAATAAATAGTCAGCAATTACACTGAAGTCAGCGTAATTAAAGTCAGTGTAGTCAGTCAGGATAATACTGGACACAAGCAATCAAGTTTAGGCCTAGTGAATAGGTGAAAATACCAAGTGTTTTGAGAAATTTGTTTTGTTTTGGTTTAAATCAGTTATTAATGTGGATGACTTTAAGTCACACACTATATCTATCTTATTCTGTCTTGGGTTATGTTTGTCATGTGATACCACATAAAATGACTGTTACTCAGCAAGTTGTAGGTCTTCATAGAATTATTTTAGAGCTGCTTTTTCTCACAGAAGGGAGGGAAAGTGGGAAGTGACATTACAAAGCCAAAGGAGAAGAAAAATTATGATGAACAAATAAAAGTGGAATAAAAAATAGTTTTCTCAGGACTTTGTCGTACTTTAATTGTATTCAGACTTGTGAAAGGGAAATAACTAATATCAAGAGACGTTTAATGATTCTGTATGTGGGGCATTACATATTTTCTGAGGGAAAAGGGAAGGCAAAATAAAGCATGCAGTATCAAAAGTGCATCAGGCCTCAGTAATAAATAAACGCACACTGAACGTAATTGGGGTGAAAGGTTATGGTTATACAATTAAAGTTGTTATCCAAAGGGGGTGTTCTAACATTACTAGCACTGCCAAGAGGCAAATCTCTATTCCAGCTTTTAAAAACAAGCTTATGTGAATGGAAGGAAAGTATTTTAGTACTTTATTTACTTTATTTGGGAGCTGCAGAAATACTAGACCAGAACTGTGTGTCTCACCTTCTTCTCAGTTCTTGCTAACATATGATGGAACAAAGTGAGATGTCAATGTACACATATCTGCATATCATCCCAAAGCAGCAGCAGATGATTAAATTAGCAAATGTAAGTTCTATTGCTCTGGGAATGTAATGGTTTTAATGTTAACACTGAACATGTAGTAAAAGCTTCCACATTCTAATATTCTTTTTTAATTCATTGTAAGAGTGGAGCATGATAAAATAAACTTTTTTATCAGGATAAAGTATTCTGATAAGAGACCTCTTGTAGCATTTTTGGATGGCCTTGTTTCTACCTCCATGAGTTTTCAATCCAAACCTTTTAAATTGTAGAGGTTCGAAAAAAAAATCAGTATTTATTTGAAGAAAGAATTCCAAATGTTAAACTCCTATAAATTACGCATACTTCAAATAAAACTGATTTCTTCCAGATATACTTTTTCTTTAGTCAAAGGAATTAATGAAATAATCTTTAGAAAACAGAAAAATCTAGACAACATTTGAGACATGACAAGTAGAGTTACAAAGACGAATACTACTTAGGAAGGAGTTAAGTTTGGAGAACAAAACATTAACAGGGTTTATTTTACTCCTAGTCATCTATTTTAGTCCCTTGCAAGCTCTTCTTTTGACTGATATACTCATTACTTCCTTTCTGGGAGGACGTTGAGGTTTCGTTCTTTTCCATCACAAACATTGGTAATAATGTGCTAAACAGGAGAATATAACAAGGGCTTGATTTTCTTCCGCTGGTGTTGACTGAAGAAATTGTAACTGGGACAGTTTCTTTTTCTTCCTCTGTGACATGTTGTCATCTACACCTTTAGGAAAAGCACAGCCCCTGTTATTATGTTTAATTTGCATTTACCCTGTTTGCTCTGTTTCCAGTTCTGTGTAATGTACTGTTTGTGGCACTCTGTGTCCCCTTCTACGGAGGCATGTGATTTTAAGAAAATTAGCACCATAAACACACTAGTACCTGGGTATGGAGGATCCCATCCTGGTCAGTCATAATTTCAACCCACCTTTGTATGAAATTGTCAATGTTAACACCAAAAGATTCTGGTTTTCACTATGTGGCTCTGCCAGTGATGTCAACAATAGGGGCTTTGGGTCAGCTATTATTGTGTTCCATACAATTGCACATTATGTTGTCTAGAGAAACATTTCAGGACTGCCTGAAATGGCAGTCTTCACAGTGGAAGATAAAGTATGTAAAATTATGATGGAAAAATAGAAAAGAAATATAAACTCATGCTGATATTTATTAGGAGCATCATCCATTTAGATTTTCCTGAACATGCCTTGTTTGCCTGTCTGAAACTTGTTTCTGGGCAGAGATTTAAACATATAGATATTTCTATGGGGAATGCAGGCTGTATCTAACATGTCTGCTGTGTCTGAGCTCAAGGGAGTTCTGTGCACATGCAGGAAATATCATGCAAATCCAACACTACATAGCACTGGGCAATATATTTCTGTGAAAAAAATTGGTGGTCAAATATTTTTTAGTTTTTATTTTAATGTAGAAGGTAATAACACTGATCATAACTTGGGGCTAGATTTTGGTGTGCAGTAGTTAACTGGCATTATTTTGGTGAAAAATATTAAACAAGTATTGGAACTTAAATCCTAGTCACATATAGGACTGCAGTAAGTGTTTCATCTTATTCCTGGAGTTAAATACTCAAAAACTGCAATGATAGGACATATGTCTATGTAAATCTATGAATTTTCTAAGGTCATGAATTTCTGTGAATCCCAGGTCTCAGTACAGGGCAATAAAATGCAGGGTGCTAAGGCTTTTTGCCCTTTTCATCAAATCATACCCTCAGCAGGACAGACGTATCGTTCTAAGCCTCTGAGGTTACAGCTAGTGACACTTCCAGACGCTTGGAGGCATTGTCTCAGATCCAATGTGAGTGGCTTAATATTGCTCCACATCACGTGAAGAAATCTCTGCAGACAGATGAAAGTCAACAGAACAGTTTCCAGCTCTTCATCTGTGCCTGACACACAGTGCAGAATCCAGAGTTGTCGTTTGTCAATAGCTTTGAAGGGGATGCAGAATGGTGACAGTGAAATTAAGGTTTCTCATTTATTAAAGGGAGAAGTGAAATTTGTCTAGCAAAAGTGACAGGTGTTTCCTGTATTCCATAGAAATGTCTAAATTTTAAGCCACTCAGTGGCAAGTGCATTGCCAGTCACATTATTGAGGGTGAGTATCATGAAGAAAGTATAGTGTTGTAGGGCTGGTAAAGTAGGGGGAAAAAACACAATGCATGCATTGAGTAAAGGCAGTTTAAAAAGCTGTAACAATTATTTTAAGTAAGTGATTGCAAGCACTTAATTGCACTGCTGAACAAAAAACCCCAAGATATTACCTTAGGCAAGGTGAAAAATTGCCCTTCTATTTATCCTAAAGCACTCATTGTAGCAACTCTGATGAGTCCTCTTCTACAACTTTTGTACCCTGAAGAGTTAACAGAGGTATTAATAACATGAATATCAAAGACTTATCCTAGTGTCCCTGGTCCTGGTTGCTGTTCCTTTCAGGAGTGTTAGTGACAGCACCACTTTAAAGCACAGAGCCTTGGTGATAAAACTCCCGCTCAGTTTGATGCATGAGAATTGTACTTTCTGCATTACTGCAGACAATGGAATCATTAACTCACTATCAATCACGCGGCTCTCAGCACAGCCTGCTCTCTAACAAGAAGCCATGGGGCATAAGTTATAAATAGCAGACATAAGTCAACCCTCTTGACCAGTTGTAATTGTGAAAGAAGGATTGCAAACTGAGTTTGGTTGTCTGCCCAGGCATTCCATAGCACACCAGTGTGCACATGGGAAACTCAGCCAGAAATATCCTGTTGCGTTAGAATGCTCTGAGGGATGGAACTGCAACTCAGTACCTACTTCTCCTTTTCCAAGTAATCATTTTAGAAGTCTTGAGTATCTCTCAGTTCAAGGTAGCTTTTTGTGTTGTAGCAAGACAGATTGAGTTATTTTGAGTTTTTGAAGTATTGTGAAGCCTGATTCTTTCTGTTGTTCCATTGTCTATGCTGTGAGAGTGCCACCGAGTGTGAGTGGGTATGGGTTGGGAAGACTATATCAAGAACTAAGGTGACAGGGCAGAAAATAAATTTACATTGTTGTGGATACCAAGNCACAGCTTTGTTTTGATTTTTACCTGAAGTATAGACCTGTGTGGTCTAGATGGATGATATCAATTGCATTTGAAAGCCTGATAAAATGGAATGCAGATGATTTATCTAGCTAATACCAACCTCTCCATAAAAGCCACAGTCATTAGTAAACCTTGACATATACGTATCATTCTTATTCTTGTGAATGCATTGTAAATACCTGTTTTTAATGCATGCATCTTCCTTACTTTCAAGATTTTTTTCCCAGTGGCTGAGAGCAGAGGATTATGATGATTTTTCTACAATTTATTGTGAGACATTGTAACTGAAGCATGCTCTGATGCATTAATCAGTGTTGCATATTCACACACACACGCTTCTTCCCGCTGCTTCTGTCAATGACTGAAAAACTTACTGCTTGAGAAATTATTATATTAAAATAAATGAAAACTATTGTTTACATTTCTGGTGCCTTGAGAATGGTCCCTTCAAATGTCTAAAACCACCCCAGAATTCCAGGTAGTCATGTAATGCCCCTACCATGCTACTGTATGTAAATAATTTAGCACATAAGATGTCACAATATATGACTCTTTTAAAATCGCTGTTGCCTAGAACCTGTATTTTATAAACCTATGTGAAGAATAGGCAATACATGATGATCACTGAACATGATTTCTGCATGCTACAGAAAATTCAAAACTGGTTTGAAAGGAAATTTGAAGAATGAGTGTAATGAGGGAAGTCATAGGGACATTGATGTGCCCACATTTAGTGAGAAACGTTCTCGTAAAGCTCCCTCGTTGGCAACATGCACACGGCTATATGTGTAACTTTTTTTGAATAACAGACACAAGGAAAAATTTCCCAGCATTTTTCAAAATAGTATAAAATTCTAATGGAGTAAGAAATTGCTAGAGAGGAAATATTTGATTATATTTTAATATTTATTTTTTCTCCTAAGTGCCAGTTTGTAACACAGTCTGATTTCTAAATGTGTAATTTTGATGTTAAAAGGTGGAGTTTCTTAATCTGACACTTCTGAACCTTCATTCCACACCTGTGATTGATTTATCTTGGCCCACACATGAGTGGTAAGGACAAGGGAAAGAAGTTGTAATTTTTGTAAGATTTAGAAATTTAATTTTCTCTTGAGGCATATTAGAAAATCATTTTGGGATGCAAGAAACATGAATTTCAGGAATGAAACTTAAAAACTTCAGTTATTGAAGAGGGAATTTATTGTGTATAAGAATCCAATTTGCAGCTGACATTGCTTATAGTTTCTGGTGCATCAGAAACTCTATGTGTGTGAAGAACAGTAAAATAATGGCTTCAGAAAATTAAATTTTGGAAGGAAAATTGTTACAATTCATCCTTGTATTTAGTGTTGGGAATGTGAGTCTGAGTGTAGGTCAGAGGTCCAGGTAAAAATACCATTTCACAAAGGTGCAAAAACTCATTTCTATATATGAATATTTAGTATCTGTATCTCTTGAAGCTGCTAAAACCAGGTCTCGGGGTAGTGAATTCACTCCTGTTGATTCTCTCATGGCAAAGTGAGAATTACTGCAGAACCATAACTCATGGGTGCTTGCTCAGATGACGTGATTCAAGGCACCAGCAGGAATCTGAGTAGTCCCCATTCCTTGACTGCATGCTTTTCACCTGCCTTGCAGACCACAGCTACAGTTTGGTTTCTTAGAAAACTAGCAAGCATTATTTTGCTAATATTGCAGATAGACTGTTGATGTTTCCAGCAGAGCAAAGGTCAACTTATGTGCAATGTGTAGTGTGGTCAGAAAAGGAATATGACTAAATACTTTTCTATTTTTCAGTTTTCGGACTGCCACAGAGAGGTCACTGTGACTTTTCTAACTGATGACTTCCTCTCCTTTTGCTTACAGCAGTTTCCTCCATCTCCTGATATTCTCTCCTCCCCTGATTTCCTCTTCTGAGGTCAAAGTTCTTCTTTTAAGATCTCTCCATTGCCAAAGGGAGCTATTGAAAATGGGAAAACTGTACTCTTTGTTTCTAGTCTACTACTTCATAATACAGATTAGAATTTCTCTAGCTAAATGTAATTTTCATCTTGAGATTTATGTCCAGGCTGAGCTCAAGACGAGGCAAGTTATGTTTGTGGCTTGTGTAACCACAACCAGCTGGAGAAGACCCATTAGAAAACAAAGGACTCCTTATATCTGAGCATGTCCAGTATGCACAAGAGCTTGCACAACAGCTTGCATCAGTTTTTCACATGTAGACTTCAGGGACTCTGAGGGAAACCATATGATGTGCAGGCACACTGGGTGTGTTGTGCCCATGACTGTTTTTTTAAACTCACGCAGACAGCTCTCTTCTGCTTGTGGATGCATTATGGCAATGACTTTTTTAACTGCATGGCCACAGACTAACAGGGGACAGTGGTGGTTGTACAAGTAGCAAATTATATAAGAGGGGATGAAATATAAGTCCTCTCCTAACACACTTGCTTTACCCTCAGGAGAGCTTTTTTCCCCCTTTTGAACTCCCATAACATTTTAAGGAAGAGGGACCTTTATTCCTAGTATTTGACAATGTCAGATTGTTTAACTTTGGAGCTGTACTGTTTTATAATGTAGCTCTTACAGCTCTTGCTCTAGCGCTGTCTATACTAGGCTCTGCAACACCAAGCAGAAATACAGAGACTTTGTTTTCAAATGATATTACATGCTATATTCCCTCCCTTTATTTTTTTCACCAAAGGGTCCAACACAAATCAAGACTGAAATCAACTGTTATGTAAAAAACCCCAAACAAATAACCTAGCAACAATAAAATGGCAGTCAACACATAGTTTTCTTCTAAGTATTGTACTAGTGTGATTAGTATATGGAATGAACCTCAAGTGCCCAAATTTCCTGGCTACCACAGACTCAATTTCTCTCATGAATATGGATTATTTCTTTAGCTTGACCACTAGATTTTACTAGATTGGTAGCAGTGATCAACAAAGCTCAGCTGGGAGAGATGCTGAGGTAACGCTCTTTTCTTCCAGGCAGTAAGAGGAATTAACCATCTTAAAATGCCTTTCTGTACTCTTCTCGTGTGAGAACAGGAATGAATATCACCCACTGCTATTACTCTAGGTGGAAAATCCTGGGGGAGACAAAAGGAGTTTAAAGGCAAAAATGTTTGCATATATTGATAAATTTAAGACTTGTTTTTGCGAGAGGGAAAGTTAGAGAAACTCTGCTTTCTGAACCAGTGTCCTCCAAATTCTACTTCATGAGAAACAGGTACGTTGAAGTAGCTTTGACACAACATAAGCTTATTCTTTCTCAAGAATGTCCCATTATGTAGGTCTGATGACTTTTAAAATCTGGAGTTTTCATATGCTTAGCAGAGAAAGAGAACAAAAGGAGTCCAAAGATTGATCTTATGCAATAATTAGGGAGTTTTTTAACACAAGGTAGACACACCAAAGATTGCTTTTTAAGGGAGATTTAAACTGATAATCACATTTTATTAGTATGCCTGAAGTCCTTCTTTAGGCTATGAAGATTCATCTATACAAGACAGTTTTTTGGTTTCAAAACTGGAACTAAAGTAAAAATTGTATTTTCTGTACATTAGCATAACAGATGCTATTTTTGAAAAGGAATATTTTATAGTTAAACTACTGGAGGACAAAAAAGAGTCTTATGATTTAGTTGAGTTTAAGGAACACGGGACATGTAGATGATTTGTCTGTGACTGTATAAAGGCATAATATATCATAATATATAATAAAAAATTTCTACAAGAAGATAAAATTATTACTGTATCAACCATAAACGAAAAAGAAATACCAGGCATTTTAAACTGTTCAAGTAATCTAGAAAACAACAAAATACATTAAGCAAAATTCTTGTATGATTTGAGTTTAAATACAAATAATTTTTTTCTTTCCCATAGGGAAATTTTCTTTTAACTCAATAGATATATTGTCTGTGTGCATTTGAAAGATATACATTGCATGCAAATATATCATATATGTGCATATATAAGCATATATATACACAAAAGAAATAACTTCTGGAGGGCAATGATACGCCACTTCTAGCATTATTAGAATGAAAAATCTATTTATTTTGTAGAAAACATTAATTACTGGAATGTACTGGAAAATACTGGTATCATAGATGCTGCTGAGAGACCATAATCTTGTCCTTGATCCTTGGGAACCCTGACACCTGATAAAATCCTAATAAAAATACAGTATGTACTAAAGTACAAATTCAAAGAAATAAGAAAAGGAACATATTCCATCTGCTTTAGAAAAAACTAATATGTTGACTAACAACTGATCTAAAGCTTATTGAAGTCAATGACAGTTGTCATTTAATTAACTTTGTTGAGTTGTTAATCAAACCTCTGATTTACATTGGATCTGTGGACTCCTTTTTTTTCAAGTAAGATTCATGTATATTAACATCTGCTGAGTCCTCCTGTAAATTTTCACTTCTACCAAAATGTCTATAATTGACCTGGTTTCCAGGGAAGCTACTGAAAAGTAAAATTAGAATTAAAGTTTTGCTTGGGGATTCTATGCACATATTTGGGAGGCCAACAAGTAAAAAAAAATCAAATTAATCAACATATAATTAAATTCTTTAGAAAGGAATGGGCTGCTGAGTAACAGTAGAACATTGTGAAAACCAAAACAAAATAATATTGGTCTATTGAATTTAATGGCCTTTCAAAGCTAGAGTGTAATTTTCAGAGCTAGCTAGAAAGGTTCTCCTGATGGCACTGAAATAAAACTGTCTGTGGACATATATATATTTCAGTGACACTTTCTTTTAAGAAATAGAAATAAAATGAGACACAGAATACTATGAATGTGTATTGAAATCCACTTTCAGACATATCTTCTGTGTAGAAAACTATATCTGATGATTCATATTGCATCAGAATGAAAGCAAAGTTTGAAATAACGGTATGTCCCATGAAATGGAATTCTACTTGTAGTCTACATCTATTAATTTCCATGTAAGTTATCATGTAAATTAAGATGAAGCTTCATCTTCAAGCAAACTTTAAAATAGGAAGCACTCTCAGAAGCACTAACTTCTCTCTGGACATCTTAAAATAAAAAAATGTTTTTTGCTTGGTAGTATATTGTGGTTAGATGTGAAGTGGTCAAATATTTACCAGGTGGCATATTTGAATGGCTTTCCTGGCTGTATCTGTTTCAGAGTATGTAAGAGTTTTTAATTCTGCCTTTACACTGGAAAGCCACACTATCCTTTTCCTGTGGAGGAATACCTTATATAAATAGCTGTTGATACTATGGGAACCCTAGAGGTTAGTGCTTCAGCTATAATTACTGTCTGATCATTAGTAATTCTTTCCTGAGGTATTGCAAAGTATATCCTTTGAGAAAAGAGGAAAAAAAAAAAGAACAACACTGCCCAGCAAATGCACTAGACCAGATCTTAAATTTTGGGATATTTGATTGTCACCATATTGGCCCCAAAGGCCTGACTCATCAAGACTACTTCCCATTTAATTAACAGAGCAACATATATAAAATAGCAACTTATATGATATGTCTAGAAATTTTTTCAGAGTTCTTATTTCTAACTTTGCTTCCACAGATTTGTTGTTGTTATCAAAATGTTCCATTACTAAAAGCTCACTAAAACATTTTCTTTTTACGTGAATATTATGACAGTTTATACTGTGCATACAAAATAAAATGTTTTTCTGCATTGGCCTCAATGGCTATGCATATGTTCTATTTGAAGCAACTGTTTTTCAAATTATTAGAGAAGACTAAAATTAATTAGATTAATTATTTAAATTAGTATTATTAATATGAGAATGAGGTCAGTGAAAAAATAAAGACATTTAAACTTCTATGGTTTTGAGACTTTTTTGATTCTAATCTCTTTGTGAAGTTACAAGTGGTGAGTTCACTCAATTTCTTGTGCAAAAGTCATTGCAATCAATAGATATTTCTCAATTGACTTAGGTGCATGTTGATTCTGTAGCCCTGTGACGCATCCAAATCATTTATATGAAAGCCAAATGAAGTCATGAAATAAAAAATGCTGACTTTGTACTATCTTTGCATGCTTCACGTGTGTGGTACTGCAATATAATATAATTGAGATGCTATGCAGATATTACTCTTCAGAAAACCTTGAAGTCGATTACATCAGCAATACGATACATTTACATTTGCATTTGCATTGGCTTTATGTGGCAAGGCTCTGGGGGGCAATCTGCAGGGATGACTCTGTGAGATGACACCAGAAAGTGCCCCCGTGTGTGACAGAGTCAATGCCAGTTGCCATAAAGAGGGACTTGCTACTGGGTACATCCGGCCAAAGCTGAGCCAGGCAGAAACAGTGGGAGTGCCTCTGGGATAATATATTTAAGATAAGGTAAAATCCACTGCACAGCAGCAGCTGGGAAAGCTGAGAATATGTAAAAGAAACAGCCCTGCATACACCAGGGTCAGTGCAGAAGGAGGGACAGGAGGTGCTCCAGGCACTGGAGCTGAGATTCCCACACAGCCCGTGGTGCAGCCCATGGTGAGGCAGGTGTGTCCCCGCAGCCACAGAGGTCCATGCAGGGGTAGAGATTCACCTAGACCCATGGAAGATCCACGCTGAGGCAGGTGGATGCCTGAAGAAGGCTGTGCCTCCCTGAGAAACCCATATTGTAGCAAGCTCCTGGTAGTGATGCCTAGAAGGCTGACCTGAAACAGAGACTGGACAAGACTAGAGAATAAAGTATGTATTTATTCAAAAGCCTCCAGGATTCACCTTGGGCAGGACCAGATCCTGGCCCAAGGTGCACCCCAAGACCACTACAAAACACGCCACACACGAAAAAAATGGCCCCTCGGTCACGAGGCCTTACATTTTTATCAGTTTTGGTCCATTTGCATATTGGGATTTAATTGTCCAATTACAGCTTCAGGCTGTGAGGTCCCATCCTTCTTGTTCCTCCCTTCGGTCTATCGTTGTTTATACTTTTGGGCCTGAAAGTTGTCCTTGGTTCTCAGCAGAAAAGGGATTTGTTTTGTCTACCTACCCTGTGAACAGAGCTTACTAGCATTTAATATGAGGTTCAGAACTACATCCCTAGGTAACACATAATCTGCAAACTAAAACTTAGGGCATCATTAGGACCTGGTCCCTCTGAAGGAAGGAGCCCATACTGGAGCAGGTTTGCCAGCAAGACTTGTGACCCTTCGGGGAACCCACACTGGAGCAGCCTGTGCCTGAAGGACCCCATGGAAAACATGAAGAATTACTGCTTGTGGGAAGGCCTGACCTTGGAGAAGTTAATGGAGGACTGTCTCGTGTGGGAGGGCCCTCACGTTGAAGCAGGGGAAGAGTGTGAGGAGTCCCCCTGAGGAGAAAGAAGCAGAAGAGACAAATCCTGATGAACTGACAAAGACCCTCATTCCCCGTTCCCCTGCGCCACTTCGGGCAAGGAGGTAAAAGAGGTGTCAGTGAATTTGAATCCAGCAAGAAGGTAGAAGTGGAGAGAAGATTTATTCTTATTTCTTGCTATTCTACTCTTTTATTCATTGATAGTAAATTTAATTTCACTAAGTGGAGCCTGTTTTGCCCATGATCATAATTGGTAAGTAATCTCCCTGTCCTTATCTTGACCTATGAACATTTTGCCACGTTTTCTCTCCTCTGTCTTACTGGTAGAGGGAAAAAGGATAGAGAAGTTTGGTGGGCACCTGACAGCCAGACAGCCAGACAAGGTCATCTGACCACAGTATTATAACAATATTATATCAGCTTAACACTGTCAGAACATTTAATGACTTGGCTGCTTATCACTGGATGAGTAAGTTGTGTATATGCTATATACTGTTATATACATTTTCTTTTCTTTTTTTTTAAATGAACTCAACTGAAAAATGCAAGAGATTCAGAGGTTCCAGTCTGCATTTGTGAAAATATTCTCTGAAGTTCAAATTCCATTTTGAAAGCCAGCATGACTGCATGGATACTAGACACTGTAATTATGTGGCTTTCCTTCTGAGAAGAAATTCCTTCTGATCACCAGAGACTGCATGTGCTGCTTAATGGAAGAGGAAATTCAGGAATGATCAACAGATGGATAATCTTGTCTTTTGAGTAGAAAAGTGAACCAGAAAAAGCTGTTGGAGAAAGACTGAGCCAGGACAAACATGTGATCAAAGACAGCCTGCTTGTGGTTATGGCTGGGATAATTAAAAAAAGAAGAATCGTAAAGTATTAGAAATGGGATTTATTTTTGATTGGTTTGATTAGGGTTTTGTTCGGTTTTGTTTATTTGTTTGTTTCTTTGTTTTCTTTCGTTTTGCTTCAAGAAATCTTCTACATGATTTTTGCTCTTTTTCACTATCCTAACCTTGACCTACTAAAGTGACCATGAAGGAATATTTTTTAAAAGTAAGATTGATTTAATGAAATAAATTTTTTAATTTTTTTTTTCAATTCCATATTAGATTGCTGTTTTGTCTACATGGTCTTTTAAAGCTACTTGGAAATTCCACTTTTTACATGCCATCTGTTTAAGTGTTGCACCTGGTGGGAAGTTGTCCATGTTGCCTGTCATTTCATGTCTAGTCATGGTTATAAGGGACTAGGTTTTACTCTACTAATCACTCAATTAAGAAAAGTCAGAATATTTTTTCCTCTTTTAGTGAAACAGGGATTCAGTTTCAGTTCATGTAGCAAATTCCATCTTTTCTCCCTAAAACTAGTTTTCAAAAAAGCAGGGTAACTTTTCACATGGAATAATGGAAGAATATAATTGGAAAAGTCTGAGGCAGTTTTCTGTTTTAGGGTTAGATTTCTGGCTAGTGTAAGTCAAGACAGTTTTACTTAGGTTTCAAGCCATCTAATAGCAATAGATCATAAATCACTAGTGTGGTTTTCTCTTCTGACTCTCTAATTAAAAAGCATTTCTGTGGTCAGAATAAGGGACATGTGAACACACATAGAATTAATGGCATAAATGCCACATTAAAGACTGTCACTAGTCCTAAAAAATCTTTTTGGGAATGAAGAAAGAGTACATAATTTTTGATGTTATACTAACCATTTCATATTTCAATGCAAGCATGACAAGAGCTTAAATTGTTTTTCTTCCAAGAAAGATAATTTTAGGATACCATAAAGTTATGCAATTCATCCTCTCTGATGTGTCTGTCAATTGTACTGTTGTATACATATCTGACATATAAAACCTGTTATGTCAGATAATACTCTTTCTATTTACTATAGAAAAAGTATATTTTACTATCTTTTGTTGGAATCTGCAGAACTTTTGTTAGTTTAGGTTATTTGCTAACACCATTAGGCACCCTTTCTTTGGGATAATGGATTTGTCACTTTCAGGTTTAAGAGGTTTAAGTCTTTTCTGTAACGTGTCAACTTATCAAATGGAAAAGTCGTAATGCACTGAATGCTACATTACAAATGTTCTTAAGCTTGAATGGAGCTACTCTGAGCTCCTACAAAATGAAGGACAGCTTCTGCAGCTGCTGGCCCTCATAGAGTGGCTTCCTCCAAGCCAAGGCAGCTTTCTTACCTTGTGAGCTCAGACATCCAACAGACACAGTAAGGGTCAAATAGAGCTTGGAAGGATGAAAAGAGGAAAGTGTATGTCTGTGTTTAAAATGCTTATTGTCTTGGAAATACAGTAAAAAATATGACAAAATAATTATTATAATTTATAGCTAAACAACTGAGCTCCTCAGGAAAGGCTAATGAGAAGTAGCTGCAAATGTTTAGTTAGCAGAGCTAACTGCTGTATATACCTGTATAACTTAGTTGCTTGAGAAGGGAGAGTGAGCTTTGTAGACTGCCACTAGTAGATGCAGCCAGTATTTTGTTCTGTCTTTCTGAAAGAACAAAGAAAGTTCTGGATCTTCCTTTTCTTTGACTAGTGGTTGCATAGGAGGACAGAGAAGTTTATAGGAAGTTCAAAAGGAGATAGTACTTCCATTAATTTATTTTAAATAATTTCATTGGTGCAAGTAAAATGAATTAGTACTTCCTGGCAGGAATAAATGTAATGGAATCAGTGTTTTTGCATAAACATGAATACAGATATATGAGCACATGCACATATATGTATCTCATCGTAAACAAAGATAACTACAATTCTTTCTGTATTTTATTGAAATTTCTTTGTGATGATGAGAAATATGAGAATATCCAAAGCAGACTCAGGAGCACTGATTTTACTTCACTGACACTTCAATGCAATGCATAGTCTTTTCTTAAATAATCTCATATTTCGCTTTCTCCCCTTCACAGAATGTCTTCATTTCGTAACTTTTATTACCTTTTTATCCCACCCTTCTAATCAGGGAAAGTCACAGGCTTTTCAACAGTTTCAAAGACTCCAGTATATTTTATATATCCTCAATTGAACATACATGGTTTCTTGAAATGGAACCAACCTGAAACTTTAAAAACTGTCTGTAGGTTTCCACTTCAGTGCTGGAAACCTTGATACAAATTCATCAGTGAGTTTAATTAACCTCCTGTATAACACAAACCAAGGCAGAAAGCTTCAGTATTTGGATGTGAAATATTAGTTAATGGCATGTATATACTAAAGAGAGGGCTCAGCCTAATTTAAAAAAATATAAATTACTGAAACAATTAGGATTTTGGTGGCAATTTTTGTTTGGAGTGAAGTGCAGTGAGGGTCCAGCCAGGACTTCCTCATTTTGTCCAATACTTCTAGTCCTTAGGGTGTCTTAGGCAGATATGATGGAGATTCAGAGGGAGCAGATGGAGTACATGGGACAGAAATATTGCCTTTTCTCTGGTTATAATAATCTCAGATTTAACACAACTTCATGTGGCTGATGCCTCCTCAAAAGGTAAGGAGTAAAGCATGAACAACATCTCTTTCTAGTAACACAATATCCTGCTAGCTGCATGTTTCCCTTTTTCAAGTCTAAATTACTTTATATTAAATGAGAATTGTCATGACACAGTAGCAGAATTGAGGCAACAGGCATAAAAAGGGGAAATTACAAACATTTCTTTTATTTTTTAAAATAATAGCACTTTAAAGAGCTGACTTAAAGTATGTACATAATATTAAGACAGAACTGATGACAGAAGGTCATAAGTTATCATTGTATACTAAACATTGTATTCAGTCCAAATAACCTCATATTCAAGTGTGGGGACAAGTTTTAAATCTCCAGCTGTGAGATTAATATAGAAAAAGGACTAAGGAATGGAAATAACTGCAAAATACACAATGAAAGAGTGTTTTTTAAATTCAGCTATATCTATTTTTGTTGTCTAACTAATTTATTTATCTATAGTCCATTGAGTAGGATTACATCAAATTTTTCAATCAAACTTCTTTTTTTGGTGGAAATTTTAATTTTTTAAAATTTTAATTTTTTTTTATTTTATTTTACTAGATGTATTTGCTAATCTTTAGTAGCTTGTTGCTAGTCTTTAAGAATGTGGTTGACATTGTTGATTTTAATACGAAAATCTGTTTTGGTGATGATCAGGTCTGTGTTTTTTCTCCAGTAGTGGCTATGAACAAAAGAGATAGTGTGCACATACTTGGTAGGGTTCTCCAGATCTGCTGCTGGTTGTAGGAAGCACTGCTGCCCTTTGATCAGCCTTGCTCCTTGGGGTCTCATTTGGTGGCACCTTGTTTTCAACTAGTCTGTGACTGGCCAACCCCAACCCACCCACATCAGTCACAGTTTTGAAACCCTCTTTTATGACCTCCTTAAAACTGTTCGTTCTTCAGATGGAAGAACCCTAAGTTACACAAGAACTCCTTGTGGAGAAACCATTCCCTGTGCTTGATTATCAAACTCAGCTGGTCACACAGACAGACAGCTTAACAGTCATAGATGATACTAAGCTGTAGAAATACAGATGACAAGATGCAAGGTGAAAAAAGACTTCAAGATTAAAAAAGAAAAGTGATTCTCAATGCCAAGAAACCCACATCAATACACAGGGTTTTGAAGGCAGGGAATTAGAAAGACATAAACTGACAAGGGAACAGAAGAGAGGTGAGAGGGCAGATGACCAGGTCATGGAGTTTCACAGGGTTTCCTTTCACAAAAGGAAACTGTGCTTGAAACACAGTGAAAAAAGAGCTGGAGAAAACGCAATCAGAAGAGAAATGTTTCAAGAAAATCTGTTTTGAATATTCAAATATTCTTGATTT
Organism: Trochalopteron elliotii; assembly: GCA_024734555.1. Lineage (NCBI taxonomy): Eukaryota > Metazoa > Chordata > Aves > Passeriformes > Leiothrichidae > Trochalopteron > Trochalopteron elliotii. The sequence goes on from JANPWX010000016.1 coordinate 5,980,909, forward strand.
GACCACACCTGTGACTCCTACACTCTGGGACCATTATTCATTACTGCAAGTCTTTTCTTAACATGACTTTGCTCTTAAGACCACCATGATATGCACTATGGCATATTAAACCATGAAGGTCATAAGGTCACTGTACACTCTAAGCTGAATGAAAATTTCAAATGAAAAAGAAAAAGATCGAGCTCTATATTAGCACCTCTCAAAACACAAATTCAGTCAGACTTTGTAATCCTTTGCTTTTTCTCTTGCTGTGGTTATTTGGACATAAGTTGGGGGTTATTTTTCCTTCTGGGGAAGCTAGCAGGTTAATGCAACTTTTTTTTCAACTTCTTTTTCTGAAGAAGTCTTGCACCTTTTCTTCAAGACATTAATATTCTAGTCTAGCTTGATCACTAAAATCTCATTTCTTTCCCTATGAGGCCAGCTTGCTATGTTTGTATCTACGGTATCAGACAAGTGGTATTGTTGAAGTTGTCCATATTTCTAGTTAGTGGAAGTGTTTTCCAAAATGACAAAATCTGGGTAGCACAAGGAGACTGTGATAAGTATTAAAGAAGTCATGTTTTGGACCTGACAGTTTCAAAAGTCTGTAGAGTGTAGGGCACAACAAATGCCGCCACTATCTTAAAGCTAAATTGAGGGTCTAGAAATGTGTTGTTATGAAGATTATGAAGATTTTGGTTTCAATATCCCAGAAGCAAACAGTATACAGATTGTTCAATACTGAACTGTCACACAGAATAGAAGTGAGAAAAAAATGTGAATTCATTTAGAGAAGATTTATCTGGTTTGTGTAATAGGGAGTGTAAAACAGTAAGAGCCCAATCACCTTGCTGTCACCTGCCTCCAGGGTACAATCAAACACTGCCAGTGAATCAATAGCCTGGGAAGATCTTTTTTTTTATATATAGCTGGATTTTAACATGAGGCTGTAAGCTCCCCAGGTGGCAGGGTCATTTGGTCATTAGTGACTTTTCACAATTAACAATTGTGGTCCTGAGACATGACAACAGTAACCTACAGAGGATGATGAAGAAAAGCAAAGAAATCCGAAAGTCCAGAACTCTTAAGAAGGCCTCCAAGGAAGTCCTGTAAATACTGAGAAACACTAGTCAAGAGAATGGCAATAGGAGCAAACAGTGCAATAAAAGCCTATTATGTTATTCAGTTGCAGCCTAGCTGGTTTACTTTATAAAGAACTTCCCTAAATTGCTTTTAATTTGAAACAGAGCCTGGTATCAATGTTCACATCACCCTGTGTGCTTCAGGCAGAGATTAAACTTTTACATTTTTGCTTTGTTCTCTTTTTTTTCTTCTTAATGCAAAGCCTACAGATGATCTGAAGGATGGATTCCAATGGGTACTGTGTTGCTAATTTATGAGATTTGTGCCTTTTAGAGATTATTTTGTTGAAATTAGTGTAAGCACTGGTGATGCAAGATAAGAAGAAAGAGCTTTACACTGCTTATGCATTTCTTCTGAAGTTTGAAAATCCTATTTAGAGACCAACTTTAACATGATTTAAGACTTCCAGCAGTGTTCCTGGAAGCATAAATAAGTAAAGTTTGAAGTTGTGAAAGTGGGTGTATTTTGGCTTCCTACTTCTTTTTGTGAGTGTGGAACGCCAAAGTGGAACTCAGATTTGACTGAATTTAAAGCTCTGGTGCTTGGCATTTGCTGACTGTGTGTCAACAACATGACCACACTTTCAAAGGAAGTACTGAGAGGGAGGGAAGGAGAATCTTTGAAACTGTGTTGCTGTGGGGTTGAGTTTATTGCTTCAATAATGATAAAATAACCAATAAATAATTATCCTGGATTTTGCTGTTAAAATAAATATTTGTCTTGATTTTGTTATTTTTTCAGTAAAACAGTAAAGCATCAGCTAAACATTTTCTAAATCCTTTTCTGTTTATCTAACACCAGTTATGAATTCTGAATAGCTTATTCTGCCTGGTACCAACCTCTGGGTATCTCTGAACAGAACTTTATGGGCCAGTTACATTATAGAAGTAGTTAGGAAATGGTAAGCAGCACTAAAAGGCTACATATCAATGCCATTTGCTACAAAATATATAAAAATAAAAAAATATGTATAAAAAGTACCAGAAGCATGTATAAGCTTGAGCCGCTCTTTGATGATTGTGTTACTTGGGAAGGGTAGGAAGGAAAGCTGTTTTACATTTTATCCATCAAGTACCTTTCAAAAAGAATTCCCTTTAAGAAATATTGGGAAAACCTGACTATTGAATCTCTTATATATATATATATGTAAATATATATATATATATATATATTTTTCCCTACTGGCTTTAGTAAAGTTTCAGCATAAGTTAAATTTCAGGGTTTAACCTGTGGCACAATGCACAAGTGTGTCTTGTGTTCCGTTATGCCTTTCTTAGATTGTTCATTATAATTGTTTGTTTTACCCAAGGAAGTGATTGAAGATTTAGCCACAATTAACATTGGACACACTTCGGGAACATTTTAAACATTTGTTTCATTTTAAGAACGTGAATAAAAAGGCCCAGATGCCACCCTCAATCCAAGATATTTTCATTAACTTTTTTTTTTCCACTGAGATTTGAAATGCTCTATTCCTTAAAAATTTCAGCTTGAAGAAGTATAAGAACGTGTACAGTGATGATATTTCTGACCAGTCTAACATTTCAGGAGATGTCAGCAAGATTTTACCAGTTCCAGTAACAAAGGGATTTCTGAAACATTTCTTTAATTTATCCAGCACACAGAAGAATCCTTAGGTTAATGCATTTATCTTGAAGTATCACCACTTCAATAGGTATATTTAGGTTGTTTGAGTAAATAGCACTTCCTTTTGTAATTATTTATGCACTTTGAAAAGTCCTCAGTCTGATATGGAAGAGATGTATTCAAATCCTGAAATTTTAGTGGTGTAGCAAGTGAATCTTGCTGAATTCTATTTGTGACATTGAAGAGAAAAGTAATAAAATGTTAGATTGGTTGTATAAAATTCTGAATAAGGGGATATAAGAAGTGGATCACTTAGCCAGTATTCTGTCTTGAAGAATATGAATGTCTTTCAATAAGAGTGACAGTTATAGGATGTGAGGCAAGCATCCATAATTCATCCCTAATGATTTCCTGACCTCCATGTATTTTCAGTTCAGGAGGTTTCCTGAGTTTAGTAACTTCCATTACGTATATTTTAATATAGTTTAAGAATTGAAAAATTCACTTCTGTGTTGGGTTTAAGTGGCAAATTTTTAGTCATAGAAGGACTTCATGGGTGGCTTCTGTGAGAGACCAGAAGCTGTCCCCATGTCAGACAAAGCCAGGCAGCTGGCTCCAAAACAGACCCACTGGTACCCAAAGCTGAGCCCATCAGTGATGCTGGTGGTGCCTCCATTATTAGCATATGACATGTATGTAACATACATGATGTTATTACTCTTTATCATTTTAGAAAGAGTAAAAACTGCTGTGCAGCAGCAGTTGCAAGAGAGAGAAGCATAATGGTTTTGGCTGGAATAAAGTTAATTTCCTTCACAATAATTTGTATAGTCCTGTGTTTTGGATTCACTGTGCTGAAAACGGTGTTGATAATGAAAGCCTGTTTTGGTTATTGCTGAGCAGCCGTTACATATCATCAAGACCTTTTCTACTCCTCGCCAGTGAGGAGGCTGGGGGGGCACAAGGAGTGAAAGGGAACATATCCAGGACAGCTGAGCCCAGCCGACCCATGGGATATCCCACACTACATGGGATCATGTTCAGCATGTAAACTTGAGGTAAGGAGAAGTAAGAAGGGGATGTTTGGAGTGATGGCATTTGTGTTCCGAAGTCACTGTTCCATGTGATAGAGATGCTTTCTTGGGCAGAGCTGAACACATGCCTGTCTATGGGAAGTGGTGAATGGATTTCTTGTTTTCCTTTCTTGCATGTGCAGTTTATGCTTTACCTATTAAATTGTATTTATCTCAACCCACAAGTTTTTTTTCCTTTTAAATGTTCCAATGCTGTCCCCCACCCCACCCGGGAGGAGTGTGCAAGTAGCTGTGTGGGGATGAATTGCTGGCTGGGGTTAAACCATGAGAGTGAAAAAATAAGTGAGAAAAGTAGGAGAAAAACAGCCATTTAGACACCCAGGTAAGGGAAGAAGGAGGGGGAAGGGGCACTCTAGGCACCACAAAATCCACATAGATCATGAATAAGACCAGTTTGTTCCCCTGCAGCCCATGGATAATCACATCAGAACAGACATCTGCTCTGTAGTTCATGTAGGACCCCACACTGAGGCAGATGGATTTGCCCTGAAGAACTGCAGCCTGTGAAAAGAGTCCATATCAGACTGATCCCACTCTGGATCAGGAAAAATTTTTGAGGAAGGAACAGCAGACACAACGTGTTATGAACTGGGTGTAATACCCATTCCTTGTGCCGCTGTGCTGCTCAGGAAGAGGAACAGATAGAGGATACAGGAGTGAGGGAGTGAAGGTGGGCCTGGGAACAGGCCCTCTTTAGTTTTGATTTGTTTCTCACTAATTTGTGCTATTTTTAATTGACAATAAATGAAATTTATCTTCTCCAAGTTCAATCTGTTTTGTCCATGATGATAATAGGTAAGTGATTTCCCTGTCCTTATCTTGACCCATGAATTTATTCACCTTATTTTCTTCCCCCATACTGGTGAGAGAACATCTGGATGAGCACTTGGTGGCCAGCCAAGGTTGAGCAACCACAACCTCCCTTCTCTTCTAGATTAAGTATGCTAACATTCATCATTATTTTATTGTCTATTGTTATCAATGTTTTCTGAACTTTTCCTCTTTTTTTTACTGCACACTAACTGATTCAAAGTTTTCTTGAAGTGTCTTAGCATGAGTTTTGACTCCAACTAATGCTGTCCAATGCTGTCTAGGCATTCAGAGGAAAGGCTGGTGTTTCTGCTGTTGATGACTGAGAATGGTAAATAAAGGAACATACATCTATGGAATAATACTTTTCTACTATACAAAACCACAGAAATACTTTGCATTTTATTTAGGATGTCTATTTCTAGAATAATACTTACAAAAAAAGATGGCATGATATTTTATTTAGTTTTGTTTAGACAGGCAGTAAATGAGAGATGATAGAGGTAACGTAGGCTGGACAGAATACTTCACATGTTCAAAGTGCTATGCCAGCTATAACTAATTAAACCTTGCAGTAGGCAAAATATGTTGTTTTGGAAGCAAACCAAGAGTATTTAGATAAGAATTAGATCAGAAGAAAAATAAATCACAGGTGAAATAGTTCTAACAAATGCTTCATTTTTTTTGTCCAATTTGGCTATTTGACAAACACATTTCTTCTATAATGGAGTGTCTTTTTAACACTTTCTGAATCTAGTTTTTGATTGAAAAGTCATATTTTTCTTAAGATGTAAAATAAACCCTACAAGAACCCTCTCACATACAGTAATGTGTTAAAAATCAGAAAGGAAATAGTGGGAATCTTAACAGAGGTCTAAAGGTTCATAATGCAAATGGCGGCTAAGTCCATATCATGTTAGCTTGGTCAGTATAGACCAGAAAAACAAGTTCACGCCGACTTTGTAAGAACTTAAGCAGCAACAAAATGAAAGATCTTACTTTCATTAGGAAAACATGTAACTTTATCCATAGATGAGGGAAAAGTAATTTCAGATTTAGATTTTACAAGAGCAGGAAAAGGACCAGAAGTAATTGCACATTTAACTGTCAGTTAGCTTAGGCTTGAACCTTCTGAATTTAATAATTTAAGCTGCTGTTTTAATCAATGAGCTTAATGTCAAGCAAGAACTTTGCTGGATAGTACCAAGTTTTCAAGCTTCTTTATTTTCTTTTCCTCATGTGACTGCTCAAGGAAGTGTAGGATCTCATGCAACTTTTGCTAGAGAGAGTATAGTCTCTGAAGAAATTTTGTCAAGCTGTAACTAGAAAGGCTTCAGTCCCAAAATTTTAATTTGAAATTTTAAAAGTGTATTAGAGGCACTTCCCTTAACCTTAATTTCTTGCCTGGAAAAATGTCATGTTTTAGCCTATGAAGTTTTATGTTTGCACACTTTTCAGTAGTTGACCTATTTTTACACTTTAAGGTATGAAGGAATCATACACCAAACTTACCAAAAGAGGCCAAGACAGAGAAATGTGAAGAAAGAATGTTTCATAAGTGTGAATTGTTTTAGGTATTAATATTATGGGAATGAACACAATGTGAGCATTCAGAACTACAAGATGAAATCTTTGAAAATATTGCTGTAATTGAAAGCTTTAAGTATGGTGCAGTTACCATAAAATTCTACTCATCTGCCTGCTTGCTAAAATTCATTTAAGATGGTCGTTTATGTTAAACATTAGCATTTCTGAACTATCTTGTTATATGAGAGATTATAAACAGAAACTTTTATTTAAATTTAAGTGCACCCACTGTAACAGACAAACTTACTGTGATTTATTCACAGGCTTGAGACATTTGCTCACTTGACAGAATTAATTTATGGCTCACTTAAACTGAGCTGATCTGATCAGGAATGTACACTGACCCTTTCCTCTTATTTCATTAGTATTCTTAGCATCTTTTCTAAATCTTGCAAATTTTTCTTTCTGAAAATGAGTACAACACACATTGACTGGCTGAACAAAGAGGTGCATTCTCCCCTAACTGAGCATGAACATATATAAAGTCTAGTGGCACTGTTTTCTAAGTTTTTCCCAGTTTGGAGTATACTTCAAGCATTCAGTTGCTTGCCAATAAATTTAAAATACATATGGAGTTCTTGTAACACTTAGAGGTTCCTATTTTTTATTCTAGAAATAAATTGAATATCACTCTTTTAAGTGTAACTAAATTTGATCATTAACAGTTGTAAAAATTTAAAAATAGAAGGAAATCAAACTACTTTATACTATTCAGATTATTCTTTGAAGTACAACCTGGCATAGATTTTATTATTTTACACTTTGAGGTTCCTTTAAGAGAAATGGTTGTCTACCAGTCTCTAGAGGGATTCCCCTCAACAATAAATCCTCAAAAGGCACCCTCTGGCTCCAAAACCCTTGTTTCCAACCCCAAATGATTTTTTTAATGCCAAATAATTGTTTATTAATGTTGTCTAACAGTGGGCACTTTTCCAGAATTTAAAATGTCAGAGCTATACTAGAAAATCAGAGTAGTTCTCCCATTGTGATATATAGACAGTGGCAATAGAGAATGCAAGATTCCTCTAAATATGCAATTTAAAAAAAAATTAGTCTTTTTAAAGGTCATCTTCAAAGGAATTTGTCCAGATTTTTTTACTGGTGTTTTTTCTTACTGTTGCATGAAGTACAATCAAAATATATCAGAAATCTATCTTGACAAATATCAAAATATATTCAGAACGGTCTATGTAAGAAATGAGATAACAGATAGCATGGACAGAGAAGCAAAGATTCAAGCTTGATCAGCATTACAGGTTAACTGCTTCTCTACAAGTCATGGAAAAGAGGAAATGCAGGGAAGAATTTTTTTCAAGGTGGTAATATGATACTGTAGATAATTATGGGGACTTCTCAATCACAAAGAGCAGAAACAGAAAAGAACTTGCTCAGACTGAAAATAATCATACTATGGAGGCTAAAATTTCTGGTTGTCTACCACAAGACTCAGAATTTTGAGATTAGACACAAATATAGTGTGACGGAATATCTAGAAAAAAGTTTCTGTGGGTTTTATATTATTTTATCTAAGGGATATTAGAAATTAATAGAGAATGCTCACTTCTAAAACAGCTTTCTTACGATGAGGAAATTTCAAGTGTTCATGGAAGATATTTCTTCCCATGGAAAATTCAACAATGAAACATTTTCTGCTATCTTTGGGGAGTATTTATGTGAAGGGATAAGAAAAAGAAACAGGCTTGGAATGCAAGGAGGCTTGCAACAAAATACTGCAATTAGCAGCTGCAAAGCTTTGAATGCCAAAACACATTTTCATGAAATGAAGTTCTAAGGTTTCCTATTTTTTCCATCTGTTGGTATATTAAATAAATAAATGAAAAGGGAGTTGTATGCCTTCAACAAGAAAACTCATACAAAGTTCCTTACTCCTGAAATGTCTCATGACATTATTTCCACTATCTTCACATTGATTTGTCATTTAAAATTCAATGATTTTGCATTTTGAAGTGTCTTGGGAATAAATTCTTCCTGATTCATTTGTCTCTGATTTGAGGTAAGCATTTTTATGACTTGATAGTTTGTATTTAGCTTTTATATTATATGTGAGGAGGAGGTGAAAATGATGCCTAAAAGATTTTTTTTTCTTTTTCTTAGAATTTAATTTTTGTAAATTTCTCTCATGATTAGAAAGTTCTAAGTCCCTCAAGCCAATCTAGCTTCATCCTTTAGCACCGACATCTCAATTAGGTGGTTTGAATTCAGACTGCTTAGAACAAAACAGGAGGTGGGGAAACTACTAAAACACTAATTTGAATACATTAATTTGCCTACCCTGAAATGTAAGGATCAGGCCATTATTATAATTTTACATTGTTGTATGTTGTCTGGAACAAAAGAAGAACTGTATTAGTGTAGCACAGTTTGACTGCTACCATACAAACCTGCTAGAACACAAGTTATTTTCATGTTCCTTTAGGAACCTTCAGATTAACACTCCGTTTTATTGCATTACTGGTCTAGTCAGTGCCACTGAATTTATGCATGTTTAAGTATAGATATTCATCTTCGCTGAAGACAGTACTTTGCAATGCAATTTATAATGGAATCAAATTTATTAGTACTGTGAAATTAATCAGACCATGTACGTGTTGAAGCCATTTCTTTCAGTAATATAAGCATCAAAGAAATGAGTATGAAGAAAACAATTTAAAACCTAGACTATCTAGAGATGTGCTGGTTGACTTGAACAACTTCAATGGATCCTTCTTCTCCCTTGGGTCCCTCTTGAGGTCCCAGTCCAGTTCAAGTGTGTCAAATTAATGTAGTTTTATTTTGATTTGGACACTTGCTCTATTAACACCCTCAACAAACCAAACAACAACAACAACAAAACCCCCTGAGAATTATTATATACACCTCCAGCGGGCTATTTGCATTTTGATTCACGTGACACTTTTGTTTTGTTCAAGTAGCTTGCTCTGCATATTACTGAAGAGCAATCTGTACCATATCATAAAATAATACAAATCACTTTTCCACTGAGAAGAACTAATAGGTCTTTCATCATTTTTATTACTAAATCTTTATTGGAAAAAATAAATTCTGTGCACTCAAGCATAATTTTACCTTATGTTTGAATGTTTGTTTGTTAACAAAATGTAATTGTCCTTTCCATCATTTCTTTAGAGTGTGGGGGGAGAGCTTCTGCCTGCCATCTCCTGAAAACTGAAAAAGTTTTGTTATACTTTGAAAGTTGCACAGGCAAGGGGGTATTCACATCTTACAATTTCAATTGCTTTCTACTGGAAGTTACTGAAATGAAAATATACTTGTCCATGAAAGGAAGAAAACCATGCATTTTTTTTGTTTTCTTTCAGAAAACAGATCCAACAACATGAGTTCAATTTCAGTTACAAGGAGCAAAACCTTTAACATAGTAGAAAATTCCTTTTAATGGATACAGGCTGAAGAAATGGGTCACCAGGAACTCCATGAAGTTCAAAGAGAAGTGCAAAGTCCTGTACCTGGGGAAGAACAATTCTATACAGAATTATGTGTTGGGGATCAGCTGGAAAACAGCATGGCCAAAAAAGAGCTGGGGGTCCTTCAACAAGAGCTGGGAGCCCTTGCTGTGAGGAAGGCAAATGGTACCCTGGGCTACATGAAACTCCAGGGGAGGAGATCCTCCCCCTTTATTCTGCACTGATGAGACCACACTTGCAGTACTGTGTCCAGTTCTGGGCTTCTTTGTACAAGAGAGACACTGGTGCACAGCAGAGAGAGACTTCAATAAAGGGACACAAGGGTGGTTAAGGGATGGGGGTACCACATATGTGAGGGGAGGCTGAGAGAGTTGGGACCATTATGCCTAGAGAAGGGAAGACTCAGGAAGGATCTTATCAATCTATGTAAATACCTGAAAGGAGGGTACAGTGTATGTGAATATCTGAAGGGAGGCTTTTTTCAGTGGTTCCCAGTGACAGGAACAAGCGGCACAAACCAAAATGCAGGATGGGCTATGTGAACATCAGGAAACATATTTTTACTTAAAGGAACAGGTTGCTAAGGCAGGTTGTGGACTCTTTAACCCTGGAGATATTACAAATACAGTCCTGGGCACCTAGCTTTGGGTCATCCTACTTGACCAGGGGAGTTGGACTAAATTACTTCCATAGAACCCTTCCAAACTCAACCATTGTGAAATTCTGCAATTCTCTCAGATGCAGTGTACAATTTTTATCATGGTTACATGGCTTAGGATCACAATTCCCATTAATTTACAGCAGAATTATGCTTTAGCTTTGAGAGATGCTTTGAAAAATCTCTCCCATTAGCAGGTTAGATCAACACTGACAGTTGTCTTTTTTTTGCTTAGTTTCCAATGCACTTAGGATTCTGCATTTTCAAACTTTTGCCAAGTCTTTTTTCATGTGTCCTCTGCTTTGTATTTGAAGTTGTTCATTTGAGGGACTACTATTTCATAAATTATGTGTGGCTATTTTTTTATGTCCCAAACTTCATCATTTCTGACATGAAAGCTCTACACAGATCTCAAATGATCCATGAAAAAAAGTAAACTCTTGCAAATACTGTGATCTCTAGAGGCAGATTAGTCTGCTACTGATTTAGTGGCAAGAGTCCAATAGTAATAATGGCAATATAGAATCATAGACTAACTGTGGATTCCTCTAAAGATGTTAGGTGCAATTAGATTAAGGATTGTTTGACGGATATAACTCAAGAATTCATGAGTTTGTAGAGATTTGGAAAGTGCTGTGAAACAGAAAAAACCCAGCCAAAACACTGTTTTGAATCATCCCATTTCATATATTTTTACAAGGTTTTTTTGGGTTTTTTTTGGCTTTTTTTCTGGTAAGTTTTTATGTGGTGATTATGACATACTGGTCCAGATATATGTTTTGGTGAAATGTGATGTGTCATATGGGACTTTTGTTTTTGCATAAAATGATGACTGTCCTCATTGCTCTCTGCATCTTCCTGAGGACTGGAAAAGGAGAGGGAGGTGCTGAGCTATTCTCCCTGGTATCTGACAAGACATGTAGGATTGTTTCAAAGCTGCACCAGTGAGGTTTGACTGGATATCAGGAAGCATTTGTTTACAGAAAGGGTGGTAAAACACCACAACAGACTTCCTAGAGTGGTGATCGATGTCCCAAAGCTGTCAGTGTTTAAGAGGCATTTGGACAATGCCCTTAGCAACTTTTTTAACTGTTGGTCAGCCCAGATGTTGTTGGACAGTTGGACAATCATCAGATTACTGTAGTTTCCCTTGAACTGAAGAATTCTATTCTACTACAATTCTCTTTAAAATGGTCTCATCTACTTTTGTTACATTTTTAGATAAGTGGTTCCTAAAACAGCCAATAAGTCTGCTAAATAAAATAAAATGTAAATTGTCTGGTCACAGAATGGACAGGATATAGAGCTTCATACAATTTCTTTTGGGATGCATGCCAGTTTATGAAAAAATTCTTGGAGATTGATGCTTACCATTCTCTGTAACAATATTCTGTTCATTATTACACAATATAAAGTATCATTCTATAGTTGGCTATATTTTACATGTTCCAAAAATTGTCTTGGTATATACACAGAGGTTTTTATGTGTCAAGGATTTTTAAGATCTTCTTAAATACAAGGTAGGTCCTTTATATGTATTTCACTACTGTTTTATCAGGCAGCAAATCAAAAGAGACACCTCAGAAAAGAAATGTGTTGTTTTGGCTGAAACAGTCATCTGGGATTTGACACATCACTTGATTTCCTAATTTGCTGTAGTTTTTCTGTACAGGCTTGAGTAAGCCTGAGAGTGTGAGGTTCTCTAACTTAAGACATACGAAACAAAAATGCATTGTTTGAGCTCCTGAAAGTAATCTCAGTCAAACACAGAGACAAGAAGATTACTTTTTGGATGTGATTCTCTTTCTCTATTAACTACGAAGAAAATTAAGTAAGAATGAAGAAAATTAACAAAGACTAGACATTTTTAGAATTGTAAAAATTTGATGAAGCAAAATGTTCTTAGGTTTCCTTGATTGACACAGCTTACTCATGGACACTAGAGGCTTAGATGTGACCCAAAAATACAGTATTTCCCATAGTGGGCACTTTTATACTACAACTTCACTGAGTTGATTTTGATGCTTACCTCTGGGTGAGATGAGCTGTACATATGAGGTAAGAGACTAGATCTTTTGTTTTGCTATGAAGGAATTTAGAGGACAAGTTATATGCATTAGTGTAAATGAGAGGCATCTTGCTCTTGCAATTGAGAAATTTATTTCTCAGTTGTCCTTTCTCTAAAGTACTATGGAGAAAATCATCCTTTCTTATTATCTTTGTTATTTTACATTAGCTTTTTAGAGACTGTTTTTCACTGGGAGTTGCCTTTTATTATGGTTTATTATGTTTTATTATCTTTCACCTAATAGGAACAATTTTGTGTAAACACACAATACAAGAATGACTACAATAAACTGTTTGAGTCTTCTAGTTTAAGGGCTCCATCTTCAGAATTTAAGAATTAAATTCTTAATAATTGCGAATAAAACAATTAAGTTACTAAATTAGGAAATTTTTTTTGTTGTTGTTATTTCAAGGTTATTTCTGCATACATTAGAGCCTTGCTTCCTAAGTTTTACAAAGGCGATCTTGTGTTCTGTAGAAAAGATTTCCAGAGTGGAAAAGCCAACCATAAAGAAGTTCTGAAGTATTTCTTCATTTCCACTTCCCTGTACACTGCATTCTACAAAGTAATGTAAATCTGCAGACCCTACATGCCAATATAAACTCACACTGATCTCTTTGCAGGCTCACAGCCAACATTTGTATTATCAACAGTAAGTATCATGGAGAGGCTGTGTGCAGTCATACTTCAAATTAGATTAAGAAATTAATACTTAATATGTCATGATTTATAATAGTGTATTTTCTTGACAACAGTGTTAGGCTAATTGTTTCAATTAGATTGGAATTCATTGCTTGTTACTGGGAATTCATATTGATGAAGAGATTAGATACCAGAAAGTATGCAACAATTTTATTGCTTCCCAGCAGTAAAATAGATTGCCAATTTAAAGACTTTTCCAGTGCAACTCAGTACTTGCAACACCTTTACACAGATTCTTGCAAAATTCAAGGACTTTATTTGTCTGTGTTTGTGGTCCATGACTAAACAATGCATTTTGGAGGATTCATAGAACAATAAATTTGAAGATTGGGATTATAAAATCATATAATTGAGTTACTTAATGAAAACTGTATTGCTAATTTAAACTATGTTTGTCAAAAATCCATAAAAGATTTTTAATCCTTTAACCCAGTTACTAATTACTTTGAACTATCATAGCCAAAGCCAGCATGAGTAAGAGGTTAGACAAACAGTTTCTTGAAGTGCTTGTTGATATCTGTCCCTCTGAGCATCTTACTACGGTTCTTTTATCCTGCCTGTTGAAGCTTTACCTATGTTTCTCTAATCCTGTTTCTGGTGAAGTCTAAGGAGTAAAGAAGAGGCATTGGTATTTTTTTTATTTATTTTTACATCTCATACTTTTGAGTGGAATAAGAATAGTTTTTAATTCTCTTGGACAGCTCATAAGCCATTTTTTTGTGCCCCATCATCCCACTTGGTAATTAGAACAAATATATATATGTAGTATATTTCAGTGCTTAAATTTTTGATATATTTTGTACATGGTGTTGGATATTTTGATTTTCGAGTGAAGAAAAATAACTTGGTTAAATTAATACTCCTCATGTGCTTCAGTGGAGGTTGATACTGCAAGCATTTCTCTTGTCTACCTGTGGTTTTTATTGCTGAAAAATGTTCTTTGAAAATCTAATTTTCAAACCAAAGCCAAAACCTTCACTACAATAGAAGGACACCATTTCCTTTAAGGAAAATATGCAAGTGTCTGACACTAGGGGAAATGTCATCTTGCCACTTTATAAAATGTCAAATCATATCTTGACCTATTTCCCTTGGTATCTGTAGGAATCCCAATATTGTGGAGCAGCACAACCTGGAAATCTTATACATTTTATACAGTTTCTGTCTGGAGGAAGACACATGTACTACAGTGTTTGGTGAGTCTTTTAGCAGTTTGGAAGCACCTGTGTTCTGAGAGGAGACTGGCTTTGTAGGAGTGTAACACTTTAACCTCTAGGGAGAGGTGAGGCAGGGACACGACTCCACTAAAAACTACTGAATAAAAGATTGTGTGAGAGCCATCTTTCACCTTCTCCACTGCAATTGCATGAGACCATGAGACAAGATAGATCTAAACTTGTTCCTTGGCCTAAGCCCTCTTAGAAAGTATTTAACCTTCCAGGTGGCTGATTGGTGCCACGGTCTATCCTTCTCAAAGAAGCAATTCACTGGAAACCACTGGTGCTGGGGAGTTCCTTGTGAGAGGTTCAGAAGCAGTAGAAGTGCACAGGTGTTGCATAAGGAAAGTGTCATATTCTGGGAAGTTGAGTTGATCCTTAAGCTAAATGCAAAGTGTAAGACTTGACAGACCTGATTAAATTATTGCATTGTATCTTGTAATAGGAGGACAAGCCAGCAGAACTTGTTCCTTCAATTAGGATTTTTTTTTTAATTCAAGGTTGAGTAGCAGATTAGGAGACATTTGTTTTTATTCAATTATTGTTGAACATATTATTATTTTTTCTTAAAAAATCAAATCAAATCAAAGTGAATACCATTATAAACAGCGTGTAAGAGAAAGTCGGAAATTCAGTCCAAATTATTTTGTTCTTTGGACGATTCACTGCCTGCAATAGTTATAGCCATGGACTCTAAATGACTTGCATGGGATATTGATTCAAACTGCCTTAAACATAGCAGGCAAAAAACGATTACATTAGAGAAAATTAAATTTGAACATCATGACTCTGACTGCCAATGAGTGGAAGCTCTTTTACAGCGAAGCTACTGTACAGAAAGTACATCATCTTTAGGGTTTCCAAATTTGCCAAGTGTAAAATTGACATTTGTGGCAGCTCCTGCATGCCATGAGACAGTTACTTGCAATAGTTGCCTGCAATATTTTGCTGCAATATAGTTTGCCATAGTAAATCATGAAATTAAACTTTGTCCAAGATTTCGTATTTTTGCCACTGGCTTGCTGTTTACTACATAATTCAAATGTATCATAAATGTTAAAGGATTATAATCCCTTTCATTAAAATAGAACCTCATAGTCTAAAGAAGTTCTTTGCTTGCCTTTCCAGGCTAGGCAATTGTGTTTTACACACTCTTCACGTTTGAGAGCTGGTGTTTCCCCTAACTCTGAGGAAATAATTTAAAGTGTCTGTGTTTTTTTTGTTTGTTTTTTGAGCTTTGTTTGTTTGTTTGTTTTAAATAGGGGAATAAGAATTTTGGCACTTTAGTAAAGAATACTGAAAAATTTCATAGAAACACCTTTCCACAGAATAAGCCCCTTATCTAAACAACTTTTGCCTCCTGTTTTGAACCTGTCTATTCATTAAGGTCAAACTGTGTGCTTGGATCACCAGAGGGAGACTTTCTTGTAATGCATGAGTTCCTCTATAAAGCTGCTGAAGCCACAGCTACCAGACTCCTGAGATCTTCCAGGAGAAAAAAATAAACAAAAAAAAATAAGAGTTAAAGTGTTAGATAAACAAAACTGTTCAATGAAGAAAAGTCTTTACAGAGAATTTGGCTTCCAACACACCAGAAAGCCTGGAAATATGTAAACTAACTCTGAACAAGCTACATGCAGTCTGCAAGATAAACCTGACCTTGCTCTGTAGGTTGAGTCTATAGGAACTGAATGCCTTGCAGCTTGGTGTCTCCCTTCACATCAGTACCTCCCAGCCATATTTTCCTTGTTAAAAAAGAAAAAAAAATGAAAACAGGCTAGAGTCAGACCGCATCAAGATTAAAGGTTTTAGAAATACCCCTAGGTTGTGTATACAGTCAGTGAGATCCTCAGTGACTGGAGAGATTTATAAAGGGTGCCTTTAACCAAGTTGTGGTCTACCCTTGAAGGCTATATCCAGGTCAGTCAGCAGATACAATAGATAGTGATTAAGGATAAGAGGATACAATTTTTTTTTAATGAAAACACAGAAGACCCTGAAATTAAATTTTAATATAGACAAATATAAAGGAAATTTCTGTTATGATTGAATTCTGCATTGAAAATGCGGAAGCTAACTTTTTGAGCTGACGTGTTTTTAGAGTTAACCTAATTTTACTCTGGCATTATATTGTGCTTTTGTTGCCATACTTGTTTGGCAAACAAAAAATGATTCAATCTTCAAAGTCACTGGATTGCTATCAAAGTACAAGATGCCATGATCACAAGGAAGATCAGGGACTGAGAATTTTCCCCACAAAGGTGCAGGAGCTAGGTTGTCAGTTGCTGCCTTGATATCCTGGGTTTGGCAGTAAATTAACCCATGACAAATGTTGACTACCATCTTTCTAGTAAGCAAAAGAAAATAAGAGAGGACCCGAAACTGGAAATTCACTTTTGAACACTCTTAAAAGTAGTTCGTTTACCATCTCCAAAAGAGATATTCATAACTACCATGGAAGAGAGTGGGTTGACAGGGACTGGGGGGTGTTTCACCAAGTCAGCATAGATAATAGTAAAATTTAACTCAAGTTTTGTTGTTTGATTGTTTAAATAGCCCTAAGCTTGGTCCTGGGCCAAGCTGACCTGCACAGTCCCAAACTAATGCTGGGCACAGAATAGCATGGGCAGGGACTATTTCCAACAGAGTTTTACTGTTGGTATATGAATGTTAACATATTTTTTTCTTGGTGAATATCATCTTTCCTTCTTTAAATTGCCATCATGCTTTAAAGGAGTATAGTGGTCAACAATTTTTTTAAGGTGGTGTCTTTAGGAAACTTCTCTGGAAATATGGACTCTGAACTGGGAGTCTATATTAGCACCTAGAATAGTTTTATGTATGAATATCAGACCACAAATTAGATGTTTCAGTGTCCAATACAGACCTGACACCTGGTTCTCAAAAATGAAACACTCGGTTCTCAAAAATAAAATTTCTGAAATTTGGCTAACAGCTTCATTTATGTGAATAAAGATAAAAGATTATTTTTTAATTTGGCCTACTCTGTGGTAGTCTTAAAAGCACAGTACAATTGGATATCCAGGGAAAGAGACTAACAAGAGATAACTTTGCTAGATATTTTTGCAAACTAATTGAATAACCAGAACATATCACAAACATTAATGACTTCATGAATAACTGCATTCAACTTCTTCCTTATTTATAAAAAATTATCTTTGTCCAGAGAACCCAGAGGACAAAACCAAATGGAAAAGTGAATATGTTACTTTAAGCTCTTATGTTTCTATGTACTTTTATTTTTACTGTAACTACTGTGAGCCCTTATCAGAAGGTTTAAATACAATAAAGAAACAAATGGAATTTTTCTGTGACCACTGTGCAAGCTCTTTCTTAACTCAGTGTAAGTGTGAATACAAACTTGTTGGAAAGCTAAAAGGTTACTCTAATTAATCCCTTAGAGAACAATTAGTAGAGCTGAGGATATAAAATTTAAACCTCCCAGGTGGGTTTTTGTATAACAGTCTCATAGAGCACTAGTAAAAGTACTATACTTCTAAGAGCTAATGCACTTGTAAAACAACCAGAGCATAAAATATTTGTGTAATAATCAGGAGAATGAAGCAGAAGACTGTTTAAACAAATACCACTTGTCAAGGAGAATAGATTCTTGGAACAGTTCTCTCCATTTCTCCTCTGTTAACATTTTTAGTTATGCTTTATGACTCTCTTTTACAAGGCATGATCATTTTTTATTGTTTGTTTGTCTGGTTTGGTTTTCAGAGACAGTGAATTAAATTTGTATTTGGACAGATGTATGTGATGGATTTAAGTGAGGCTACTAATGTGCTCAAAGTTGAGTGGTTTCAAAACTGGAGTCAAAGAAGTACAAATGACAACAAAAAATTTTGTTGGGTTATTATTTTTAAAATAGCTTATATTCAAGTGGAAATTTCCAATAGAAAATGCAAGGAAAAACAGCAAACTAACAACAACAACCACCAAAAATCTACCCACCCACAACTGTCAATGATACGTCCCCTTGGATTTAGGAAACATAAAAAAAAAATTAAAACTCTTTAGTAGCTATATTTGACTTGAAAATTAGCAAAGGCAATAAAAACATGCCTTGACCTTTACTGGGGAGGAGGGTTGCATAATGAGAGTACAGGAGAAGAGCACAGCCACTCAACACATCTTCAGACATGAGTCCAAGAATTTGGCTACTTAAGTGTACTTACCTGCTCAACTAAGAAAAAAGTTTGTGCAACTCATGACTGGTGATGAAGATGTATGTAAGCAGGGATGTTAATTTGCCTCCTGTGGGCTTTTTTGTCCTTCTGTTCAACCAGTGTAAGACTCTGTTCTCCCAGACTTATCCTGCCTATTGGCCATCCCCTCCTGTGATGTCCTGCAGAATACCAAAGTCCTTCTTTTGACAGTAGCCACTGCCTGACTGGAGCTTCTGTCATTGCAGGAGGATGTAAAGGTCTTTTTTCACAGCTTTTCAGGTAGAATGTAGCACAACCCAACAGAAGTGACCACCAACAGATTTTGGGAAATATATTCAGAAACCTTAAGGCTTTGTTTTAAAGCCTTCAAATAATTAGTTGCTGATTGTTAATTATTGAATGGCTCCTAGGTCTGACTGCGTCTCCAGACACCTCTTTTACTCTAGCACTCAGAAACTCTCTTTTCTAGAACATCCAGAGCAAAGACATTTGAAGACATCAGATGACACTTGTATAAATCAGGCTCAGAAGCATATTTGGAACTAAGAAGGAAGAAGGCAATCTCTAACAATACAGAAGTTTAGAAGTTTAAAACCTTGTAGAATACATTATATATCTTTTGTCTGTCATGCAGACACACAATCAACAATGAAGTGGCAGAGGTGTATGTGTGCGTATTTTGACCCTCAAAACAGCCTGTTGTGATATTTCTTTGATTCTAGATATCAAAAAAGCAGTGGTTCTTGTATTTTATGACGTAATTAATTAAATTTTGCTGCTCCAAGCTAGCTTTGCAGAAGAAAAGCTGAGGCATTTTTACTTACATATTTTCAGTGTTTTGAGTGAAGGACTCCAACTAAATAAGAGAAGGGAATTTAAAGTAGAAAAGTGATGTTTATCAAGGAAACTAAGACTAGAGAGAAAAGGCATACCATGAACTACATAATATGATCAGCCATAATATTAAATTTTAAATGCTTTTTTTTCCTTTTTTTTTCCCCTTAGTTTTTTAAAATTTTGGATATGAAAAGTGGCTAAATTTTAACCATCAAAGATTGACTTAAATACACTGATAGCAGATCTAAATAATTTCATGATACTTTATCAAGAAGGTATATTTCAAAAAATAAATGATGCTTCTTTCAAGTGAGATTGGGAATATTATTAACACAAGTCCCTTAAAGATATTGTGTTTATAAAATGAAGGAGTTAAGACAGCCTGTGCAAATGGTTTGGATTTTCAACCTCTACCAGGGTACCCTTAGTACTTGGTTAAACCATTGCAAAAAGAGTCTAAAGTTGTCAGGGTGTCTCAGTGAGCTTTTATTACGTTCTGGGAGATTTTGTAGAACCGCTTTTAAACAAATTGTGTTTTGGACTTCACTCTTGTTTCTTGATATGCCTGCTCAGGTCCGAATGTTATAGCTCACAACTGTGTCTGCAGAAACAGCAAGCAAAACAGAGGCTCTAAAGAACTCCACCCTGGGTTTTTCCTACAAATGTAAAATTTTTCTGTCTTGTAGTAGTCTGCATCAGCAGTTTTTGCAGACAAGACAGTCTCAGCAATGACATAAAAACTGGTAATTATGGGCAACTGAGTCATATCCTTCCTATGTAAACTGGCCTTAAGCCTCTGACTGAAGTTCATGCACTGAAACCTGAGGTGGAACAAAAAGAGGCCACATGGTACATGATCCCTATTCCCTTGTGCACTAACTCTGCACAGACTGTGAAATAATGTTGTATAGGAATATTTGTAATGATTGTGCATGAGGAGTGTGGGTTTGAGTTTGCAGTAGTGATCACTGCGTGGTACATTATTTCCAGAAGTGGTGAAGTTGCAAAAAGCATATCTAAGTTAAAATATCCTGCAATAGTTCTGGGTAGTCAAATCTTTGTACTTCTGCCTACTGATTTGCTAAAGGAGAAAACTAAAGGCAAAACATTTGACATACTATATACTTTTCCTGAGAGATGACTCTTACAGCAGCAGGGTGCTGGCTAACGCACTGATATTGATTCATGAATCTACTGCATTGCTCTGGAATCTTAAGATGCTTTGACAGCTGTCATAGGTTAAGGATCTGTCTATTACCTGGCAAAGATGGGTGTAGGCTACACAAATAGAAGCTGCTTTTCTAAGTTGCCTGCTGTTCTACTTCATAAATTACCCTTGCTACCTTTTCATTTAAAGACTTACAGGTGCAAGGCGTTACTGCCAAAAGAAATCCCCTTAGGCTTAACAAGAAGTAAGGGGGCAAGATTTTATGCTGTGATTATTTAGTGAGCCTCTGCTGAGTTTTCTATCATCATTCCTTTAGTTTGCACTCCTTGGCATGCTCTGGCAATGGCAAAAATAATGGCTAAATATAGAATCATCCAGAGGCTGTGGTATTACTGCCAGAGCAGCAGCAGGAGCAGCAACATCAGGCTATTGAAAGTTCCCAGGGTTCGCTGAGAGATAGCAGAAGGGAGAAGAGCAGTCAGCTCTTATTCTTTCTTCCTTCAAACTTTTATTTTATCTGTCCTAAGTTATTATAAAAAAAAAAAAAAAAAGCCAATGAGCAGTAAGATTGACCCTTGTTTGTAGTTGTCTGTGTTTTTAGCAGAGATGTCACCTCACAAAGTTTTGCCTTTTGACTATTATCATCCTTCTAGACCAATCTTAGACATGGCTTTTGGTGAGAGTACACACCAAGTTTTCTTCTCAAGGGGCAGTGCAAAGGGTGCCACCTCTTCCTGGGAAGTACATAGCTTAGCCATGGAGATGCAAGCTATGCTGTGACAGGACAGTAGAATAATACGTCTCTTGTTGTATTTCTGGTACAGATGCAGCCTTGGAAGGTACCAAATGTCATAGGAATTTTTTTTTGCTATTCCATGCCCTGCAAATAACTTTTCTCTGTTAAATTCTGCCATAAAGGTTCATTCCAGTTTCCTGGTTAAAGCAACACAAAAGGATGAAGATCTTTCAGAGCTGAGGAAAGGGAAGGAGAGGTAACAGCTGCTTTTACTTTTTGATTTACCTCCTGTTTTGGGCACACAAGAACTTCTCAGCCTGTGTAGTGGCTTTTCAGCTTTGTATGGTGATGGAAATAGCCTTAGCTACAGAGCAAGAGGAGAAGCAGAGGACAGAGGTCATGCTGTGCTCTCACTTAAATAGCAACTTACTTTGCATGGCAGTGTACTAGAATAAGACTTCTCTCACAGCTGCCTTGCAGCGCTGAAAGTTCAGGATGGAAGGATATCAGGAATGCATGACAGGGATGGGATGAGATTTAACACAATCAAGATTTCCTCTTTGCAGTAAAAAAAAAAAAAAAAAAAAAAAAAAAAAAAAAAAAAAAAAAGAGGTATTAATGTATAATCATAAAAATATATTGTTTCCTCACCTTCCATAATCAAGCGTATGAAGATTAGGATATGTCTCTAGCTTTTTTACATCTTGAATACATTAAATTTCTCTGTAGGGTCATATACCATCTTTTCCAAAGGATCCCTCTCTTCTCTGGTCAGTAGAGATGTACAAGTGAGCAAATGGGTTGCTTATATGAAAAGCCTGGTATGTCTTAACTTCAAAATTATCCAAGTTGCCAGCATTTATCACAAATTATTAAACTTTACAGCAGCATTTTCTGTACACAGTCTTTATAAGTCTGTTAAATACAGTGATCCTGCTTTAGAAACAGCTTTTAAAGGGATATAAATTAGATTTTCTTCACTTAAGTCTCCCTCAATTTCTACTGATTTGTTAAGGAGTCTCAGTGTAAATGGCATGCTGAGGAGATATAGGGAAATGGAAATTAAGTAACCAATCTCTTTTATGTTACACCTCCTTCCGGCTTCTATACATATATATTATAATGAGACTACCTTTCACATCAGTAAAGTGGCTGTAATTAGACCTAAGTGACTGCAAGCAAGCCTGACTCACAGTTCGTTATACATTGCTTCTTAATTTGGCACACTTTCAAATTTATCTGATCATCACATCTAAGCTTCATATCATTACATCTAGACATTGCACAAGAGCTACAGAAAAGATGGAACCGTACATGAAGCTTTCAACTGTGTTTGCCCTGAGCTGTAGAGAAACAACCCTTTCCCTTCCCCATGCAAGAGGTACCAGAGGCACAGTTTAGGTAACAATGTGGCCTTGGTAATAGAGCCTAAATAAGATTTAGTGACTACATCTTACCAGTGAAAATAAATAAATTATGACTTATAGGACCACAAGAAAGTAGTTTGCCCTACAAAAAAAAAAAAGAATGTCAAGTATTCTGCTTTTCTGCTGCCTTTTGCTATGCTGGATGGATCTCCACATTGTCCTGGAGACAGCCTCAGTGAATGGTGTGAGCTACAAAAGTGGTTCCCAAAGTGTTTGTATTTTATTTGGGTAATTTCATTTTTCTGGTTTATAATGTGTTCCTACAAAGAAGTGCACTGGGATGGGAAGATGTCACAATGGAGGGAGGAAAGCAGTTAAAGCAGTTTACTGCTAAGTAAAAAAACAAGAATGCAGAACAAAGAAATTTTATTCTCCATAATTGTACCCTGTCCTCAAAGATTTGCAAACTCTGTTCATTGCTGATGTCCATGTGAGGCATTTTTCTCTTTAGTCAATTCTTGCTCCTTTAAGGCTGGGTTTGCTCAGAGAAGGTCTGATTTATCCCATGTAAAAAGTGGAGATGTAGAACTGTGCATGTCTGGCAGCCCAGATGATTTTACTTGCCTATGAAAATGTCAATGTCTCTCAGAACTTCATGGTTTTAAATTTTTGAACTAACATGTTTGAAGTTACCTAACTCATCCTTTTGTATTTCAATCCAAGTTCTTGTTTCAATATTTCAAAATGTAACAGTGTACACACTGACTAAACATAATACTGAATCAGAAGCTCAACTTTAAGCAGATACAGCCATCCTTTCCAAACTGGAATACTTCCTATTGACTTCAGTCTGTTTTGCATTAGTTCTTGAGTGTGCTACTGTCTCAAATGCAGAAAAAAAATTTTCTCCAACCGACTTTTTGAAAGGGTAAATATGTAACTTGAAAAAAGCTCAAATACAGAATCTTCTAAGTTCACCAAGACTTCTTTATGTATTGATATTTATTAAAATCTGAATCCTTTTGGATTAATAGTATGATTCTAAACCACATTTTATCCTAGTTCTTTTACAAATGTTGAATTGTCTCTCAGTGATAGCAGTATGTTCACATTTCTGTGTTGAAGTAATTGTTTGAATTTTCTAAGACTCTAATTCTTGCTAGATTCAGAAATTTATTTTCTCTTTTAAGCCAGAATCTGAGTTTTTTGTTGATTTAAAATTGAGATTTGAATAGTTTACTGTCTAAATTATAATTTAGACCAGTAGTGCCCACCATATTATGATCTCAAATCTCTCAAGCTAGTTTTTATTTTCTTTTGTCTTTGATAAGGAAGAGGTTTTTTAGTTATTGATAACAGGTTACTTGCTTTGCAACACATATAGCGGCTTCTTTGATATGTAGTGTGAAGAACACAAGTTTGTAGTGGACATCATGTGACAGGAAATTCAATTTTGAATTGCTTTTTTAGTGTGTGAGGGAGAGAAGAGGACCTCTGAATTTAGCAATTCCAGAGTCTCTAATAGCTGTTAGAAAAAAAATTATACTAATTAAAATTAGCTGTGCTTCTTGCTGAGTGGTGAGGCATATGACTGCACATTAGTCAGGAAATGGATGATTGTGTATATTAAAGGCTTCCCTTTTATGTCCATCTCTGTAGACAGGTTTTACACTGGAGTAGCACTGTTGTCTGGGTCGGAAAAACATGGGATTTTAACTGACACGGTCTTACATGGGTGAATATTACAAATAACACCAGAATAGTCCAGTCCTCTGGTAACATAAGTGGGAACCTTCTCTGTTACAGTACATCTTAACTACTGTAAAACAGCACTTAGCCATATGACGTTTATTTGCCTGTGAAACCCTTGCAATTCTCTTGCCTGAAAAGCTGTGTGTTTTCTCTATTGCTTTCCTTTTTTATCTGCTACAGCACAGGGAAATTTCTGGAAACAATACAGTGCTCTGGAAATGAAGATCCAAGCAGCACAGGTTTTAAGAGAAATAGTTCTTCTTTTCATTTATATTTGCAAATACATATCCTAAGAAGAGAGCAAAGAGAAAGGAGATAGATGATGTCTTCCAGATGACAGCTTTCTGGATGGAATCTAAAGTCTAAAGCACAAGGAAATTTTCATTAACATTCAGATTGCATGTCATTTTGATTCACACTCCCTAAGCAAGTTAATTTGGGCTGCAGCCAACCCTCTTACAGTGTGATGACAACACAACAAGCTTCACCGCCTCTTTTCATTGCTAATGATTCCATGAGTGACAGTCGTGGTCTCCATGCTCAGCACGACTCCTCACCCTGCAGCGACCTGCAGCATCAGAGCTGCCTCTGCCCTTGGCCCCCGCTGGGTTCTCTGTAGCAAGGACATTCTGCCATGTCAGGAGGGCAGCAAAATAGGGAAGCTCTGCTCAGGACTGCACTGAGAGAATTGTGCCTGTTGCTGGGGTATCAAGTGGGTCATCTGATTCGCTCCCAGTGCCTCCACCCTTTCAAACCAAACAAAAAGGGGACAAAGCAAAAAAATCTTCACCTGAACACTGGCTTCTTTGTGATAATTATAACTTGTGACTTGCTTCCCTCTCAAATGGACTATGGAAGCTTAACACTCATCAAATATTGCAAATTGTTGATTGTCACTTCAAGCTTTGGTAGTATGGGAAATATTTTACCCACTTACTCTTGTTATAGGTGTTATAATGTCTGATCTATTTCAATCCCTTACCTCTATGGTAGCAGTTTATTCTGGGGCCTATTCAGCTGCCTATATATAAAGGATAGTTATTTTAATAATTCTTGAACTCATATTCATAAAACACAGGGAATTTTTTGGAAATACTAAATATATGATTGCATATTTCCCTGTTGAGAAAACCTGGGCATCATCTTATCAGGGTTTGGGAAATCTAAATTTATGTGTAAGTTATAAAGAACTCTGTAAAACTCAAGGGACTGAGTCTTACTGGAGAGCTGCTGCAGTACCCTCAAAGTCAATGGAAATGTATGGGCTGTTTATGATCTTTGGATTGATTATACATATATACAATGGCCCCCCAAATCCCATTCATTTCAATGCAATAACACTGTAAGTATGAAAAAAAAAGTCTCCAGATCTGCAAATATTCAATGTATGGGGGAATAGATGCTTGTTTGATCATTTTTCAACTGTGTTGAGAGTTCTGGTGACATGAATAGAGACTTGACTGCAACTCCAGCAAAGGAGTGATGAAATAGGAAATATGTTCATACTCATAACATCTGTAAAAATGAAAAATATTTGTTTAAGAGTCTTCTCCCTGAAGTTGTCACTGGTTGTGCTACTTCTGAGGCCCAAATATGACTTGTTTTCTAGTAAACCATATGGTACTTTGACTTATTCTCTTGTTCTAATAATAATTGCTTTATTACTATAGTCCATCCTATTTTACCTTCCACAATATGAGTAATCTGCATATTCCTGCTAAGCATGGTCCTTGGGCCATGTTTAACTCACCATATGTGCCAAAAAATTGTCTGAGAGGGTGCAAGTGCTCAAAAAAACTCTGAGGTGGTGCTCTAACAATTTAAGCATACAAAAAAGTTGAACTCCAGTGCTCTTAGGGATATTGGTACAATGGAATTTACTTGTGTATATGTGTGTGTGTATAAATACATGCAGAGATATATCAGTATAAAGGTGAAAGCAATAAGGAGAATAAGAAAGGAGCTTAGTAAGGGTGAGGACAATGTGCATGTCTTGGTTGAGTGTGATGTCTGAGGGATCTCTTATACTGGTTAGGGAATATCAGTCCTCCTGTGCCTGTGGAAGCATCCCAATCTTCTGATGTGCTGTCAGTAATAGACAGACAACCAGATTACTTCTTCCTCTGGTAGCTGTTACTATGAATTTCCCTAAAGGCATGACTGGTTTCACAGGTTACAGGCATCTTTAGAAGCTGTGTCTGTTTGCTTATAAGAGAAAGAGACTAATCATTATATAGAACACCCACACGAACTACCTGGGAGGTCCACTGAGAACCAAGGACTTCTATTTAAGTATAAAAATACCGTGAGCATTGACTTTGTAAATACAGGCAAATGAAAGAGCAGTGGAGACTCATATTTTTCCATGTGAAACACAATCATGTTTCAAAACCTCTGCTTTTCCAAATAAGAGTGTGCTGCCATCCTTCTACTGCCTTTGCTTCTTTTATATCTGGCATTAACAGCAGGAAGTTTTGGCTTCATATCTGGAGTAAGAAGCAAAGGTGGAGCAGCTCCAGTGTCAACATCCAGAGGCAGACTCAGCACTGAGAGCTGCTACAATTTATAGTCCTTTCTAGCACAAAGCAAGATTTGTGGAGCAGCTGATTATACATTATATTTCAGTCATGAAATACTACCCATAAAAATACTCTGCTAATAGTGAATGAAAGATATTGTTTTGCATGTAATAAGAATTGTGTTTCATTTACAGTTGAAGAAGGAAGGCCAGAAAGAAGTAATTTGGACATTTCCACTGTTCCTAGGTAAGGTCATGATTTTTCCATATACAATATGTTAGGTAAAAGTGACTGTTCTTACTACATTTGTCCCTGCTCCAATCTTTGCTGTGCAGTTTTCTTATTTAGAATTGAGGGTTTAATCTTGCAGCTTCTTTAATTTCCTTTTTGATGCAAATATTCATAAGCCATTTCTGCATGCACAAGAATTTTAGCATAATAAAAGCCAGTCAAGTGAATCTCTAGTTACTGAACAGACCACAGATTTCATCCATTTCATATCGGGATCTGAAGTGTGGATTACTTAAAAATGCATTTATTAAGTCTGACCTACTTTTTAATCTTCAGTATTTCACTGTGGTTTCTTTACAATGTGGGGAGCTCCAGGATCTGCATGCTCCTTCCTGTTCATACTCAGGTTGCTTCAGTCAGTATGGGGAAACCACGTTCATTTGCAGTAGACAATATCTCTCAATAGAATGTCCTCTGGACTGGGAACTGACAATTCCTCAATTCAAGTTTTGTTGGTAATGCTGTCTTAGGAGGGTTGGTCATCTTTTTTTAAACTTTCTACTTGCAAACTTTGTGATTCAGGTGCTTATATTTGCAACTGTGCTCATAAAAACTGACTCTGGGTGATGCATGTCAGGCTCAACTTCTTCTCAAACCAAAAATGTGCAGAAAGTGATTTACTGTTATCTCAAAATAGTAGTCTTACAAAAAGTCTTTCATAAGTCTTACAAAAAACAATTACAGTATGAATGAGACAAGTACTAGAATTATTGAGAGAGGAAATTAATATTGGCAGTCCTTTGCCTTCTTATTAAAAATCAAACAGAAGTAATAACCAAAATTTATAAAGTGTGACTGGAAAAAGGAAAACAGTAATCAAGATTAAAGAAAAGACAGTGATAAGTATTTAAGGTGATGAAATAGCAAATAAAAGAAAGAAAGAAGAGACAAGATTGCTAGTTGCTACTAAATGTGCTGCAAAAGCAAAGTTCAGCAAAATAGTATGCTGATTTGAGATTTGTCTCAGACATTTAAGTAACAGGAAGATAGCACCTCTTGAGCAAAATACATTTTTAAGCACTTAAGCCTGTACATTTTTAAACACTATGAATTATATCACTTTTGACTAAAGACTGAAAGACTCTTACTGAATTTATGCATCCCACAATGACAGCAAATGATGCAATGTTACTTCTCCTTTAATGGAAAATTATGATAGAATGATTGTCTCTGCTAGTAATGAACAGATGGAGAAAACATTTTTGGAAGTTTGTTTGAAAGAATATTGCCAAGATGTCTCTATATATGAGACCTTAGGTTTACCAGTGTAGACACTTAAGAGGAGCAAATTTCAAATTTACATACACAAACTATATTTGTTGAAATAATTTCTTAAAGTCTTAGACACTCCCAGATTACCATATATTCATGATTAATATAAGCATATATGTATTTGAGATGTAATCCCATTACTATCCTTGAAAGTAGCAGTGATTTTATAAAATAGAAAAAAGACCCTAATTATGTTCACTACAGTTCATCTTTCTGTGACATATATACTCCTCGGTGCTTCCACGTATCTGATTTCTGGCAAAAACAAACAAAAAACCCACCAAAACAAAGCAAACAAATAAAAAAACTTAGAAGCTTCCTAAGAGGATGTGCCTACTGTTAGAGTAAATTGGTTTTGAAAGAAACCTGAATTCAGGTAATTCAATTTGCCCTTAAGATCAATGAGGGCACGTGGAGTTAGATCTGAAGGACATGCTGAACCTCAACTCTCTTCCTAGAATTTGTTACTTCAGGAAAGGTCAGCTGTGGGGCAGTGGTACACTTTTATGCAATGGCATTGGTGTTACATAAACAATGCCCCCTTTTGCAAAAAAAAAATCCCAAACACCAATATTGAGCTTCAAGAACATTGAGCAAATATCCCTAAAGAGAATGAATCCATAACATTGAAATATAGCAACAACATTGATAAATATTTTCTAACAGCTACTATGTATATGTAAAGAATACATATGGTTATGGGAAGAAAAAAAAAAAAAAACAAAAAACCCAAAAAACTGAGTACCAGTTATGCTGTATAAACTGTCTGTAAACATTCTTCACTCAACACTCCTGTTTTATTGCCCAAAAACTTTGGAAGTATCATACCACAAAAAAGTTGTTAACCTGGTACAAAAGGTGGATGAAAAAAAAAAGTATTGAGAAGTCTTTGTTCATTTATCTGATTTTGTTTGTTTTCCCTGTTTCCAGCTCTTATTAGCTAGCTGGGCTGCCTGGATTTTAGATGGTGGCAGTTGAGAATAGTTGGTTCTCAGCCTTGCATTGCAGGGCTGACAATATTATTCACTACATGAGACACTGTCAGCCTTATTTCCACCATTCTGTTGGTGAGCACACAATGTCTTGAGGATCAGCAACAGTGATGTCGGCTGTTAACCACATCTGCTCTTCTGGCTGCTGCTTATGGCTTCTCACTGATAAAAGACTTCATTTGAATCTCTGCTTTACAGGAGCAAGCCAAGAAATGAAGTTAAAGTTTTGTGCTGCCTCAGAAGTAATATGATATTTCCTTTAGATATAGTGCTATCTCTAGCTGTCATAGGTACATTTGTTTCCATAGAAAAAGCTCTTCAGTGAAAAAAAATACAGGGTTTAACTATCATGGTGAGACATAAAATCCAATGTAGGACATATGCTGAACTAGAAAGAGCTTTCACTGTGGCACGTATATTTAAATAGACTGAGAGTTCATTCTCGTGAAAATGCTGTTCGTTGTGGCTGCATGATAACAACATATGCAACCATCAAAGCACTTCTCAGCTTGCTCATTCTCACACGGGGTATGTGGCAAAGATGCAATCTGGTCCATAGTAAAAGTCAATGTATTTGCTAGGATGCAGACATAGCAGTTTGGTTATGACTGCATGCTTCATTGTTCACAGAAGAAACGTGTCAAGTGTGATTGCATTCCTCATGCCTACTGTGAGGTTTTCAATACTTGAAATACGTTTGTTTGTTTTTTTTAATGGTCTTATAATAGAATAGAGTGGTTTTATATTTTAGTATAGAATGAAGAACTTTTCTCTTTGTATCATTATTTTATAGCTACTAATGAATTTTGAAGCAGACAGCTGTGTGTTTATTTCAGTGGGGGAACAGAAAATCCTAGACATATACAGGCCATGGTACTGCAGTTGAGTGGTAATTAGCAACAAAACTTCTTCATTCTGATAACTAAAAATCTATTTCACAGTGATCCTGATGAGGTGATAGAGTTCCTGGAAAAATGACTTTGTTAGTGTCTCATATATTTTCTAGAGACAATAAAAGTGTACTTTTTGTTAAACTCTTTTTTAGAACTGTTCCTGAACCAATAATTTTACAGTTTGCTTTCTACATTTACGACTGAGATAAATCAAAGTCATGTGTTGCATACACACAAGTGGAAAAGATGAGTTTGACCAGCAAGTATCAGGGAGTACAGCAGGGAATATATATTAATGGAAGCAAAGAGATTGCCTGAACTTGAAAGCAATGTACCATTAAGGGCAGAATTAGGACCCTGATTTCATACACCTATTTTGCTGTGGTTTTAAGAATTCATTCAGTGTTTATGTCAGGACCTTGTGAATGATTAATAGTTTATTTGCTTTCTGTCATGCCAGTAATTTTGTACTAGTAGCAATTTTGATATTTTGAAAGACCCTTTTTCTGAAGGTGTAGCTCCCTGAGAGTTTATAAGCCTGGGACTCTGTATGATTGTCAGGCACATGTTGATACATTGATTTTTGTATAAATCAAGAAGTGAATGGCCTAATTTTATAGTTTCTCTCACAAAATGGTATAGGATATATCACCTCGATTTTGCATATTTCATCCATTTATCCATTCTCTACAAAAATAATCTTCTACATACAGCTCTCCATGTTATCTTAATAAGAAACAAATACAGACACATTCCTGTTTTTTTTCCCATGAATTCATTACTATTGCACCACCTTTGATTTTTGTTATTTGTACCACCTTTTGACTTTTGTTAGAAGAGACACTTCTAGAAGGGACACTTGCTTTGTGGGAAATTGCATTTTAAATTCTTTCTCAAGCATAAAATTGGGATGGTTGAAGGTTCTGGTCAGCAGAATATGCCCTAGACTTCAAAAGTTAGGATCAGTGATTCTGTTGTTTTCATGCACAGCAGGTACAGAAACCCAATTAATTTACGCCAAGCAGGTCAGTGAACTGATGATGGAGGGTGTTGGGAAAAAACTCTCCTATTGCTTCTTGCTGGATCAGAGTAGCTACAGAAATATAATCCTCCTGAGACCTAATATGTGGTCAGTACTGGGGAAGAGAGAAGGATTTATAGCTCCTCTTTCTCAAAACATTGCTGTCTTGGAAAGTTTGTGAAGGGTGCACATGATATAATTAATCTCTTCCCCCGCCGTGTGCTGCAGATCATTGATTCTTTGCTCAAGGCCATGCTAAAAGTTACAGTCTTACCCTCAGTAAACTTCAAAATAAATTGCTCTAAGAGGAATGTAGTCTTCCTTTCAAAGAAACCATTCTCAAATTCAGGAGAATGTCTTGCTGCTCCGAAAAGCTTCCCTTGTGAAGTTTTTCTACTTTGTTATGGTATGTTAAGGATTATCAGAGTGGGAGGTTCAGGCTGTAGAACAGAAGTTTCCAAGCTCCTAGTAGATTAAAACCTGATTTGTAGTAAATGTGTCCAGAAAGGAAGGGGAAAGAAGAACAAACTAAACAAAACCATATGAACTATTTTTAAACACAGAAGTAAATAGCAATAGCAACTCAGAAGCTGTGTTACAATTTCAGCTTCCCAGTTAGAATCTGTCTAATCACTGACTAAAACTGCTAAGCACTGGAAACCTCATATGCAGAAGCACAGCAGTGAAGGACATAGCAAAAAAAGAGAGCTTAAAACACAATAGAGTTTGTGCTTGAAACTTTGGCTTCCAGTTGGCTTCCTGGGTCACTTTATCTCTGCCTAGTATTCAGATCACAATATGTAATAGTGACAGCAGCAAAAAAACCTTCTTTGTTCTTGATGATGATTTCTTTGCAAACAAGCTTTTTGCATTTGTGCCAGTGAGGAAAAATAAGCCAAGGAAGCAGAAAGCTAATTGACAACCAAATAGGTTAATTTGAGTATGGGGTACCCAGAACAGTGTTATGCTCTCTACTCCTTGCTTGCTGATTATGCAGAACTCTACAACTGAGAAGACTGAAGTTGCTCTTCTCTTCTCTCCTGCTAGGACCCACACCTCAATGCCTTAATTCCTTATCTGAACTAACTCTGGAGAAATACATTACTGAAAAGAAACTGAGAAGCATGGTTTCCATATGGGTCAACTAACTGCTTAGTCTCTTATTTCTGAAGGCAAAGAGTCTCTTGAATATACAGAATAGGATATCAGATATAGAAAACACAGAATAGGATATCTGATGTAGCTTTAAGGAGGTATATTAAAGAGCTGCATAAAAGGTGTATCTTTGATCAAGATGTACCCGAGACAGATAGAAGGGTTAGATCCCTATATTTTGGAGTAATAGTACA
Organism: Trochalopteron elliotii; assembly: GCA_024734555.1. Lineage (NCBI taxonomy): Eukaryota > Metazoa > Chordata > Aves > Passeriformes > Leiothrichidae > Trochalopteron > Trochalopteron elliotii. The sequence continues at coordinate 6,013,590 of JANPWX010000016.1, forward strand.
TGTTTTCCTCAAAAGGCCTTGCATTCATCATTCCCTTCCAATGGAGGGATGTGACCACCACTCTTCTTATGACCTGACAGAAAAGGGAATAGTGAGGAAAAATTGTTATTCTTTAGGCTTTTCTGTAATAGTCATAAGCCTTAAACACAGTTCTAACATGAGTGTGTGTGCCCACATGTCTTCAAGGAACTTCCCTTTCACTGAGTTGATCCATAGTGTCAATTATTGTAATCCTTCCTCACCCCCTGAAAATCAACCATGAATGAAATGCCTTTGCAAAAGTACTTTCCCTATTGATTGAATTTGATTGGTATTTTATTGGTCTGAGGAAGAGTAAAGATGGACAGAAATCAACGTATACAGTCCATCAGGCATCCAGACATTCTGTACCACTAATGAAATTTGGCTTAAAAACTCCCAGCATGCTCATCAAACATACAGTCTGCCCTGATCCTGTTTAGAGGGAGTGTATATGACACATTCAAATCCAGAGACTACAAATTTTTAACTTAAATAATTTTATGATTCTATATTTCTATGATTTTAAATCAAACTTATTGTACATGGACATGTGTAATTTGATGGTAACTGATCCAGGATTTCTCACATGGTTAAACGTCTTCATGTCAAACACATATGAGATAATTTGATGATTTTATCACAAATTAATAAATACAAAATAGATCAGAAAAAATCTATTTCTGATAAGACTTTAGAAACATTAATGATTTGCATTTGGACTTTTAAAATATGAGGCATAGTCTCTCTATCAATATAAGTCTCTAACGCCTCCTTAACTATTAAATCCTGTGGCAACAAGTTAAATGCAAGTTCAGACCCACAAGCTTAGTACTAGTGAGAAATGAAAGAAAAAGGCAGAGAAAGAAAAATGAGGGAAGGAAGGAAGGAAGGAAGGAAGGAAGGAAGGAAGGAAGGAAGGAAGGAAGGAAGGAAGGAAGGAAGGAAGGAAGGAAGGAAGGAAGGAAGGAAGGAAGGAAGGAAGGAAGGAAGGAAGGAAGGAAGGAAGGAAGGAAGGAAGGAAACACCATCATTACACATCATTAGTTCATATCTATTTATCAAATAAATCAATAAAATATTACTCTAAAATTATTTTCACTATCACCTTTTTTGTTATATATTAGGCCTGACAGGTAATAATTATTTACAAAAATATTCAAATATGAGTTCCATAGCTTGTGCTGGTTGGCTGAACTTCTTAAAGAAGAAGAATTCTTGTTCTAATGTAGTTACTGAAAATACTCTGTTGGCTGACAGTCTTTCTCTACTTCTGAGGCAAATCTTCAAGTCTTGTTTTAGTCAGGGGAGCTTTTTTGGATTTATCAAGTATTTTTAGTAATAAGTAAACTTTTTAAAATTCAATAAAGGAAAAATAAACTAAATTAAAATTGAACAGATGAAAAACTGAAGCAGTTACAACAGTTGAAAGCAGCCTTTGTTATATTTTTGGAATTCTGTGATGACTTTAAAAAGAACAATAGATTTCCCCAGAATAACTCCAAAACATCTGCATATATGCTTACCAATTTTTAAAAGCATTACATGTTTTTTAAATTGCTTCTACCTACAGATATACAAAGTAATGTTGGATGCAGTGTTATAGTCTGAAGGCAAACAGATTGACATACAGCCAAACACTAAAATAGGACTTTGCTTCTGGGGAAAATATGCATCTTTTGATGTTTACTCAAATCTTTTTTGTTCTCATACAAGTGAAAAAAATTAATTACCAAACATTTTCTTATCTTAGACGTACACCTCAGGTTTAAAATGCTTAAAATATAAACAGGAAAATGAGATGTGGTACATATTACAAAAACATTTACCCAGTAGCAAAACCTGATGGAAGCAGCCAGAAATCTGAAACAAAGACCAAAAGGCAGAATGTAAAATAAAATAAATTATTTTTCTTCCTGTGTATAGGATCAGTGTTTTATCACGACAAAGTTCTGACTTGTGGTCCTAGTTCTCAAGTTTAACTTTAGCTAGAATTTAAATTCCAGTGCTGTTATCCTGTCAGCAATGAAGGCCAGCAACATGCTGGCTTGTGCCTGCAAGGGCATGGCCAGTGTACTGAGGTAGGGCTTGCCCTTCCTTTACTTGCCACTTAGACTATACCTGGGAGCTGGTTTGGGCCCCCAGATCAAGAAGGGCACTGAAAAACTGGAGTTCAACAGCGGGCACCAAGATGTTTGGGAGTCTGGAGCACTTATCCTGTGTGGAGAGTCTGAAAGAACTTGACTTGTACAGCCAGGAGCAGAGAGGGGCTTCAGGAGACCTAAGAGGAGCTACCCAGCGGCAATGGGGAGGATATCAAGAAGGCAAGTATTTTGTGAAGTGTGTAGCAGGAAAACAAGAATCAGTTATTACAAACTGAAATAAGGGGAAGTTCTTGGTGTAAATACATAAAAATGTTCACTGTGAGCGTGTTTAGACAAGGGATCAGGCAATCCAAGGAGCTCCAGCATCTCTGGAGGTCTCAGATCTCAGAGGTCTCCAGGACATGGCTGAACAAAGCTCTGGCCAACATGGTCTTAATTTGGTGCTGATCTTGCCTTGAGGTAACACTTGAACTAGTTGACTTTTCAGTGTCCCCTACAACATGAATTGTCCTCTGTCTGTTTTTAGGATGTGCTGCTTCTTCCTGGATTGCTGTAAAACATGCTGCTGCATTTTGCATAATAATTCCTTAATACATTAAGTCCCTGGAGTAAGGAACATAATTCAGATTTTGCCCAGTCCCTTGAGGTTGCTCTGTATTCTTGAGGGAATGGGACAGCTATCCCAAAAGACATATTATGATAACTATGTAATGCAGGCTTTCATATTGATTTCCATAAGAAATCATAGTTCCTCTTGAGTTCCTGTTGTGTTATTTTAATATTGCTATTTAATCTCATGTTTTGTGTTCAATTTCTATGTTGTCGAAGCAGAAAAGCCTAAGACCAGATATTATGGAATACCCTGAGTAAATTGTGATTTTCAGGAGGGCATCAGCCTCCTAGCACAGCCCTTTGTCACTTCACTAGTCAGAAGGGTTGCTTTGGTGTCAGCCAACAAGAGGTGACACAGGTGACACAGGTTTTATCAATGGGTTTTGCAGGGCTTCACTGAGAGCAAAGGAACAGCAACACTTGGAACAGCAGCACACCTCACATTTGGAAAATGCTAAATTCACATGCCAGAAAAGTGGCAGCTTTATGCTAATGAGAATATAATTTTCACAGCCTAACAGGGGTTTGAATACTGGATGTCCTCAGCTTCAGTTTTGGAAATAGCGGTATTCTTTTGTTGAAAGCCTTCAGTAGCCTTGCTTTTGAGGCTCCATGGGAAATGTGTGAATACTCCAAGTGCAAAAAGTAGGAACAAAATCCCAGGATTTTACAAAGGGAAATTTTAGACTGTATTAGCAGTACTGACTCCACCTTCAACTTAAAAGGTTAAACAGATAATCTGCAAAAAGATGGCATTAATTATATGCAATACTGTTTCATAGTCTTGTGCCAGTTAAATATCTTAATGAAAACTGTACAAGAATTCTCCACTGTGGGTTTTACAACTGCTTCTGACAATTTTTATTGTTAATGTTAATTACAATTTTTCTTGTCACTGACAATCTAAGCCTATATTGTAATAGGACTTGGTTATGATAGGTGTTTTACAGTCCCCAAATAATGCATTAGGTGAAAGAAAGTGAGAATAAGGGGGAGTGGATCAGGAGCAGATAACAATAGAATGTGAACATTTCTTTTAGTGACTGGCTCACCAGAGAGATATACAGTCTCAGCAGACGAATTTTAGCCCTAATTAGGACATTGTCAGTGGAATAGTTACTGTCCTAATCAGGAACTGTGGCAGACAAGTGGTTTGTCAGACAGGTTGTAAAAGACAGACAATGCATAATAAAGTCACCAGAGACCAGACAATGTATTGATGATTATCCCAGTGCTCTTTCCAATGCTGCTCTTTGCATTGAAATTTTGGGCTTATTCCTCTGATAAATGTGCTCCTTGCTGTACAACTGTGACCTTTGAATGCCTTTGTTAACATACAACACGCTTCCATTTGATGCCAGGATAGCACAAAGAGCCTTACAGGAAAACTGATGTTATTATATTTTGTTGTTTGCAGAATAATCATGCAAGTGTGCCAGTGATTGTAATTGTTGAGCAGTTTATATCCTGACCACTTGGACTCAGTTTTACAAGCTGTTTTGTGCTGTATTCAATTTAGGAAGAGTGTAGAAATCTCACAGTAACAGAAAAACAAACAAATCCCACAAACCAACCATTAAAATTGTTCCAATGCCCAAAACAGTAGTATTTCTTATCACATTGTTTCCTTAGGCAGAACTGTTTAAGTCTGGTAGCACCAAGATTCTTGGGAGCAACAGACAGTATTTGTCTTCTACTTAAGGCTGCCTGAGACTTTTCAAATAGATCTTACAGCTGAGCACTCTAATGGCCTAATGTACTCAGAGTTTGCTTAACCATGTGGGGGTAGGAAAGCTCTGCAGACAGACCCAGACAGATTCCATCAGTGGGCTGAGGAAAACTGCAGGAAGTTCAGTAAGGTGAAGTGCTGGGTCACACTTGGGTCACAACAAACCCAGGCAGAGCTGCAGGATGGGGAAGGAGTGGCTTGAGAGCTGTTCAGTAGAAAGGACCTGGGGGTGCTGGTTGATAGCTGTCTGAACATGGACCAGTGTGGGCCTCGGTGGGCAAAAGGACACTGGTATCTTGCCCTGGACAACAGTAGTGTAACCAGCAGGACCAAGGAAGGCACCATGCCCCCTACCTGGCATTGGTAAGGCTACACTGTATTCAGTTGTGGATCGCTCACTTCAAAAGGAGTATTGAGGTACCGGAGCATGCCCAGAGAAGAGCAATAAGGCTTGTGAAAGGACTAGAGAACATGTCCTGTGAGGAACAGCTGAGGGTGCTGGGTTTGTTTAGGGTTGGGAAGAGGAGGCTCAGAGGGGATCTCATTGCTCTGTACAACTCCCTGAAAGGAGGTTTGCAGTGAGGTGGGGGTTGGTCTCTTCTGCTGTGCCTGCAGAGAGAAGACAAGAGGAAATGACCTTAAGCTGAGACAGGTGAGATTCAGATTAGATATTAGGAAAGAAATGTCAGTATTGAAGTGATCAGACATAGGAATAGGTTGCCCAGGAAGGTGGTGAAGTAACCCTCCTTGAAGGTGTTTAAGAGGTGCCTGGATCTGGCACTGGGTGACGTGTTTTTGTGCTTTAGGGGTTACAATGATAGCACTGGGTTGATGGACTTGATGATCTTAAAGGTCTCTTCCAGCTTCAACAACCCTATGATTCTAACATACAATTATAATGGTAATTTCAGCAATTGTAGTGGTGAGAAAATTCAATTAGTAATAGGTGCCAAGGAAAATGGGTTCATGCCCTTTTTCATGCCAAGTACAATTATCCTACAGCTACCTGAAACAGAAACAGAGGAAATTATCTAGATAAAAGAAATTCCACAGGAAATACTTTTTATCCTGATAGTATTGCCACGGACATTTCCCATCTTGCCCCCTGTATATAGAAGGGATGTATACTTGTTAAGAAGGCAGAATTTTGATCAGGAAGTTTGTGGCCATTAAGGCATGCAGCTCATGGAGCTCATGGACCCCCATGTCCTATCTTGCGACTTACTACTCATCAGATAAGGACATTTCAGGAGTTTCCACTTTTTGTTGATAATGCTAAAACACATGGCAAATACTATTTCAGGTAGGATCATTTATCATAACTGGGAATATGGTCACATGGAATATTGTCATCCTCTGAACAACAATGAATTAATGAATTAAGGTGGACTTTTTTAATCCATCAGAAGTCAAGAACAGTGATCTACTCTGCCTTTATTTCTGAAATTATGTCTGAAATTATTTATGAAATTATTTTTTGTTTTCCACATTTTTTTTAGTTGCTTCTTTCCCCATTTTCTCACCACTGCATTAATAAAACTGCTGCTTGACCTCCTGTCTTGATGCTCAGACCTGTGGGAAATCAGTAAATTGCCTAGCATGACAGCAGACCATCCACTAACATAGAGGAAACCCTAGGTGAAATAAATTCAGCGTTTGATACCTGACCTGGCTCATATCCATCAAAAATGATGTGCAGAGAGTGCGGTCTTGCAGACAGATGCATCCAAGCTGGTGGAATCATTTTAGAAACATTTCTTCTGAGATAAATGACACCAAGGGCTGAATGAGAAACCATATGTTTTTAGGATTATGGAAGGCAGACATGGAACTGGGAGCCACTTTTCCAGTCTGTGACTTATACTACTAGCTGCTGGGAGCTGAGAAATATGAAGTGGAAGTTGGTAGACCTTCTTATTGAGACTGATATCATCAAAGGTGTTAGTGTGGATGTGTCCAGAACTCATGGTCCAAGTCCAGCATCCACACAATGAAAAGTCCACAGATAGATTTTCACACTGAGATGGATTCAGAAAAGGCTACAAGGACTATCTGGAACCTAGAAAACTTGTCTTTATCGTGAGAAATTGCAGAAGACCAGTGTATTTAATCTATCCTCTTGTGTTTTGAAAAATACCTTACTAAGGGTCCAAAAATCTCTCTTCTTGCCATGCAAGTATTCTGCTCCAGAAATCAAAAGTGTTTGTGTTTAAGAAGATTAAGGGTTTCTGATATAGGACATATTTTTAAAACAGGATAGTGATATGGTCAAGTCTGACATCTGGTTATCTGACACAAGAAAAAAAATCAAACTGAAGTAATTTCAAGCTTGCTGACATTGGGAAAGCAATGTTTTTCCATCAAGGTTGACTCAGTAAATTTCTTAAGATTGTGTTCTAAGTTAAACACAATTAATTCAAACTCTGTAGGCCAAATCTTAGATGGTTAAAGAATGATAGTAAAGTCAGTATTACAAATATGTAATTGATAAATAATTAATTTGCTAATTTTAATTTACTAGCTGAAAATAAATAGTAGTAGAAGTAGTTAGCTGTCAGCCTGCCCCTGCCTACCAACCACCCACAGGTGGTCCCATGAAATCCTCTCATTAATGCCTCCTTCAGGTATTATTAATAAAAGTAGCGTACAGATACATTGGAGGAAAAAATTAAGTCCTGTATTATCTCCAGAGATAATGGTCAAACAGATCTTGTCATGGAAGGTGACAGCTCCACCACTGTGAGTGACAGAGTGTTGTTATTTACATACAGCTCATTTCTGCCTGGTGAAAAATCTGACATGGTGGTGAAGGTCTTCTACTGGCTCAGTTGCTAAGAGATGGGAGGATTTGCTTTGATGCAGATAATAAACAGCTGTTTACACAGCATGTTTGCACATGCCTTAATAGGATCACTTTGCTTATTTGGGTTTTTTCCCTACTGGTTGAACTGTGTTAACATCTGTCAAACAACAAATAGCATTACCTGAAATGTATCAATATTAATGAAGATGCTATTTTCATCATAGGAAAGACACGGAAGTAAATGTCATTAAAAATTTTATTTTATTATCTTTTCTCATTTGAGGAAGTTTACCTATTCCTCACATGATTTCTTCACCCATATGTGTTTATGAGTGATTTTATCCCTTAACTCAAAATCAGACTAAGCATGAATAGCTTGTAAATGGCTTCATGGTTTCTTAAGCCTTGAGGCCATGGGTTATGATTGTGCTGCACACAAGCCAATTTCATTAAGTAGTTAATGGAATGGACATATTTATGTCTTTTGAGTGATCTAAAGCATATCTTTTGAGAATGCTACAGCCAATCTGTTATGAAAGGTCTTAAGTAAGAAAGAAAACATTGCATCCATAAGAAGTTGTTCCTGTGCTTAATCACACATAAAATTTAAAAATGTACATCTTAACTGTAGTATGAGTATAGCTTTGTTTCAAACACTTTTTAGTGCCTTGATCCGAGGATAACAAGTTACAGCATGTGGTATGTGGCAGTACAACTGGAGGTACACTATCTTTGTGCAGCTTTCTGGCATTGCTTAGCAAGTTTTAGAATTATAAGGACTCTCCTCCAGAAATTTACTTATAATTCTAGTGCAGCTAGAATTCCATACCCTGTGGACAATGAGACACTAAATTTCTTTCTGGATGTTTTATCTTTGTTTCACCATGACCATTTTGGCAGTATTATTTCTCCTGGATACTGTGGCTATCAGCCTCTGGCCAATATTTATTTATTGTATGTCAAGTAGAAATGTGCACTTGATTGCATTAGCTTTTACCCATTTAGAGCTTTACATAAGCAGTTTAACAATACTCCTGCTTCAATGACTTTAATATAAAAGCCTGATTCTGTAATTCTCTCTGCTTCTAATGGATACAAAAAATCAGCAATGCAGGTGTGTTCTCTTAAAAATAGCTATCAGTAATAATTTAATATGGTACACAGTAAAAATGTAAAATTATCTTAGTGTTCTATAACATTTATAGTTTCCAGAGCTGACAGACCTAAGGTAAAGCAACAGCTCTTTCCAGTTTTTATATGAAAACTTCAATTTTTTTTATTACCATAGCCTATTTACATTTTTCTTTTTAGCACAAGATAATCAGTTTGCACCATACCAGTTTTTTCCCATAAAGCTACTGAACTGCAATTCCTGAACACTTACAACGGAGAAGTTGACACTTTTAATTTTTTTTTAATCCAAAAGAAATTTTGATGTCAATAAGAAGGATTTTCTATAATTGAAAAGAATACACATACATAAACACACTAGTCTATAAATGGAAAAAAATTTCTCAGTCTTTCCTCAGTCCCATCATTTAGTTTTCTGATAATGATCACTTAAATTTTTAGAGGAATATTGAAGACAATAATTAATTATATTATTATTATTATATATTATAATTACTGTTTTCCTGAACACATCTCTTACCTGTGTACTTATTAACTTTGAAATAAGCATTTCTGTTCACTTTCTCCTTATTAATTCCTGGATATCTAGACTGTGATCCGTACCAGCTGGTTATTTCCAGCTAAGAGACTTGGCATCTCAGCAGTTTCCAAAAGTTAAATGTACCTATTATTCCAATACACTTATCACAAATATATGAGATTGGGTTTTGGTTTTTTTAATATCCATGTTCCAGTGTGAGGAGTTCCATACATGGCTGTAGGTCATTTTACATATTACTATACAACAATTCATAAGCATGATTATAAATTTATTAGGCATCAGAAGTTTTACTTTTAACAGTTTGATTGCCACTGAGTTTTTCAGTTTCCTTTATTAGATGATCTCTGGAAGCATAGGTCAACATTTCACCGCTTTTGATCTTTACTTTCTCACTGTGGAGGATGTCTGTTAACTTTGAAGAACACATAATTGCAAGAATCTTGAATAACCTGCTGTTTTTAAACAGCAATACAATTTAGGCTAATCAAGGGGACTTGATGACTTTGAGGAAGAGTTTCAGTGAGTACCATGTTGTTTTCAAAGCAGGGGTCTGATTCCAGGTTCAGCAGAGTTTGGCAGGAGGTGAGAGCATCTCAGAAGTGTCCTGAAGTTTTGAATTATCAGCTCTGGCAAGTCCATTACCAATGTCAGATCACAGCTGCCTCCCCTCTTTGCTAAGCTACTCTGACATGGTGGGTCCTGCTGTAAAAGGGAGAGCATCACCTGCAAAGAGAGAAGGTGGCTGCTGAGGCCCTGCATTCTGCTGGGTATGGGGGCTCCAGCACTCAAATGCAAAGTCTTCACTCTGTGACTGCAGAATGTGTCTCTAGAATTCCAGTGAGTTCAAAGTAACTTGGGAATCAGAGAGTTCAAATTAACTTACTGAAAACCTGACCTGCTAGAGAGCAAAAACACTGCTGGTGGCAGACATAGCCTGCATTTTTGGAGAGCAGCATCCATGGAGAGAGAGGCTTCATAGTGCAGTGGGAATACAGTATAAGTGACCTGATATGTTTTCCCTGAATTTGTCTATCTCCCTGCCTCAGGCCCCTGCCTCAGGCCCCTGCCTCAGGCATAATGCAATCTGTTTTTATACCGCAGTAGTAGTCACCTAAATAAAAATCTTCTCAGGAATCACAACAAATGTTCAAAAATTATAGCAAAAACTACCAGACTGTCTTGCAGAGAGGTGCTTCCATGTCTTGGTGTTAGACTTAGCTGCTCGTGAAAATTTTGCAAAAAAAAATAATTGGCACTAATTTCTGAGTCTTAACTCTAGTCAGCCTATGTTCCTGAAGCTGACATTTTCTTGTGTCTAGTGTTTTGAGGTGTCTTCGTTAAAGGTATATTTGGCTGTTGCATGCATGAAATGAGCTTTACTGGGTGTGTCTATGCAATCTGCCCTGAGTAAAGAGGAATCCAGGGAGAAAAATGTCTTTCCTAGTTTTTAGAAGCTAAAGAACAATAAACAGGCATAATCTTCTCACTGATTTCAATGAAAAGGAAAGTTGGAAACAATATTCAGAGCCTACCTGCTTCTCCTGTGACACCATCTAAAGTGTTTGAAGACAGCATTGATTTACTCTCTTTTACTGATGTGAGACTAGGCAGGGACTTGGCAGATAATCTGCTGCTTTCCTTTTGTTAGCTTGGTACTGAAATGAATGCCACAGACTGGCATCTATTCTATTTGGGACATAACATTATAATAAGCAAACAAATTATGCATCTCTAAAATTATGTGCAAAGAACTTACTCTGGTTAAATGTCTTCATTTGGTATTATGTGTCAACTTTAATTGTGTTGCTCTTCTCTTTGTCTAAATTGACTGAAATTACTTTTACTGATTTTATATACTAAATTTCAAAATAGTCACATTTTGTTACAGCATTTAGTGCCAAGTACTTTTCTGCACAGTGCAGCCTCTGTTTTTTGTAAAAGCTATGTTCTTAGCCACCTGGCAGCTCATTCTCAGTTCATGTGCATTTAGTTACAGCTGGCATAAAAACCAGAGTTTTCCAAGGTCACTCTGCAGACTTGTCCAGTGGAAATTATAACCTCTATAAAACTTTTCGTGATCAAATTTTGTTTTCTCAGGCCTGTTTTGTCAGATCATGGCCTTGGGTAGAAGTACTGGAGTCACTGAGCTGCAAGGATGGCATGTCTAACTAGAATTAGATTAAAGGTAAGCAAACAGCTTTTAAATAGAAGGGGCTTTTCCTTCTGTTGATTCCTTTGCACAGTCAGCATTAAGGACATTCAATTATTCTCATAGAGATATGCTGCCCATTTTTCAGTTTTGTTTTTAAACTTCTAAACTTTGGTGGTTGTCCTAGGGTGACTATGATACCCGTATCCCCACATCATCTGTTCTGTGTTCTGTACCTTTAAGACTGGTTCTGAGAGTGAGCAGGGAAAGAAGAAGCGCGCAGTTTGTTTTGAGAAACAAACTCACTCCTCTGAATCTGCTCTCGTCCTTGGGACTGCGTGGGTTTTTTTTCCTTCGTCGGATGCACGGAGGGCCAGAGAGAGAGTTTTTTTTCCCTTTGTTAGTCTAGCTAGCTGAGGCAAAGAAGCTTTCCTGGACTGTTTTTTTTTGTTTTGTTTTGTTTTGTTTTTTTTCTGTTTTTTTTTTTTTTCTCTTTGGGACTGTTTAAATCTGCTCTGGACTGAAAAACCCAGAGGAGCACCGGGATCTGGCACCCGTGGCCCACCGGGCCGGGACACAGCATTTTCTAGCACCGAAGAGACTGGGACTGATAAACAAACTCCTGGCACGGACTCTCAGTTTTGCCATCTCTCTTCGGAGCAGCGAGAGGTTTTATTGTTTCATATTATTATTATTGTTATTATTATTATTGTTATTCATTCTTTATGCTTGTGGGCATTTTGTTTGTTAAATAAATAGGGTTTTTTCCACTCTTCTTTGAGGGAGTTCTTTCCCCGGACCTGCTGGGGGGAGGGGCTGTTTGGATTTGCTTTTCAGAGGAACCCCATTCAGAGATTTCCTCCCAAATTTGCCCTAAACCAAGACAAATTGGAATTTGCTAGTTTTGTTAGGTTTTTTACCATTGCAGAGGTTTTAATAACATTTAAGATTTATCTGAGGGATATATCCAGAGACTTCAACCCTTGAGAGTGTGCCAGAAAATTAGGAAAAGCATTAAACCAGTACAGAATATCACTCTCTAAAATATATAATGTAGTTAAAAATAATGACTGTTGCTTTAAAAAATAAAAAATACCTTATAGCCTCAGAATATGTCCTTGTCACATTTAGTAATGTTTTATTCAGGCATGTGATTGCAGTAATTCTGTCAGGCTGCCAGAAGAGTGAAAATGTTGCCCGAGAAGGTAAAATGATTTGTACAGACCAGTCCAGGAGAACAGCAGCATCAGGAGAAACAGACTAGAGGCCATCAGAGATCCAGGTAAATGTCTGAATAATTCAGTGACAGAGGTCTTCCACAGTCATTCTGATCCTCACAGGAGCACTCCAGGAGGTAAGATGCTGTGCAGTGCAAACACATTAGTGGAGTCCTCATTGATTACCTAAACATATTGACAAATATCTACTGTGCTCTGCCACAAGTATCTTTTCACAATATTCTGACTTAAAACAACAGATATTTTAAAGTTTGGATTATTTGTACTGTTTTATATGTTAAAATATATATTTAGGATGGGAATTGTGTGCGTATGCAGTTGGATAATATGGATATACAGTCCACAAGTCAGAAAGTTCTCAAGTTGTACAAATTGGTTCAACTGCTGGGTCTAATGCATTGTTTTGTTCATGCTGGTATTTTGAGATTCTTAAGTGAACAGCTTGATTCTTAAGTGAACAGAAATTGAACTCACAGTAATGGTTTGGAGTCAAGTGGGGAGTGTAAGTTTCTGCTCCTCATTTGCAAGAGAGAGCAAGTCGTGAAAGAGGCTGCATTTACAGAGAGAGGTGCAAAAAAATTGTTAGTGCTCTGTAAATCAGACAATAGAATCAAACCAAATTAGTGGAATTAAGAAACTCCCATTTCTGTAGGTTTCACTCTTCATGCCCCAGTAATAATACAATAATACAATAATCACAACAGAAGTAGTAATGGCAACTTTATACATGGGAAAATTAGAGTGAAAATCTGCAATGAAATGTATTTTTAAAAAGGGGCCCATTTGAAACTGTAAAATCACCCTGAATCTTGAAAATGAACAAGTGACGCCTTAAGTTCTAGCTTTCATATATTTCAGATTCTGTACTGCATTAGTGGATACTTTGAACTTCATATAGAGCGTTAGCAGCTCTTCACAGTGTAGCTAGACAAAACAATCCTTTTCCAACCCAAGAACCAAGGACACCATTGCAGCTTCAGTCCCCAAAAAGTATAAACAAAAGCAAAACTTGGAAAATGTGACTTCATAACCTGAAGCTGTAATTGGACAATTAACCCCAATATGTAAATGTACCAAAACTTATAAAAGTGTGAAACCTCGTGACCCGTTGTCCATCTTGGGTGTAGCTATGGCCAGATTCTTGTACTACCCAAGGTGTATCCTTTGAAGGCCTTTTAATAAATACCTACTTTATTCCTTTAACTCTGTCTAGCCTCTGTTCCAGGTAACCACTCTAGGCATCACAAGGAAAAGTTAGATTTCCTGCAAATGCCTTGCAGGGCACTTCTGCCATCCCAGAAATAATCTAAAATTCACATTATACCATAGTGGTTCTGTTTGTGCTTCTGTATAAAGAGCCTCAAATTAATAAACCCCCAAATTAGCAAAAAATAACCATTCAGAGCAAATAGAAATAAAAATATCTTTTTAGTTGGGTGTTGGATTTTTTTTTAAGCTTGAAATGATGAATTAATATATTGCATTGCTAAAGCTTCTCTCAATGACTGCATACGAACACTCAATTGATGTGATGTTTTTATACCCAGTACTTCTTAGATATTATTTTAAAAACTATCTCCATTTCAGTTGCATCTACTTGGTTGCATAGATGTAAACCAGAAGTAAAGCAGCTGTAATTAACAAAGTTCCAATTCTATAAAACCAGCCTAGAAGGCAGGTTAACTCTTAATTAACTTTTGCAGCCTCTTTCTCTTCCATTTCATGATAGAGTAAAACCACTGCAAAACTCTTGAATTAACTGGAAATCTACATCATTTACATTAATATGAATAGAGAGTAGACAATTTGTTTTTATTTTCAATAGCCATGATAATTGTAGCCTTATGTCTTACTATATAAAACATATGCTCTACATAACTCATGTTCAGAGAGAACTGGCATACATAAATTGCAGATTACAGTTCCAGCAGAACTGAACCTCTACTGCATAGGTTACTGCTACAGACCCAAAACTATGATTTGCAGTCAGATTCTTAAATTTAAGGACTAACGTGTACACACTGCATGCTTAAGATCTTATGTATTTTTTTTTAAATTAGTCAGCATGATCAGTGGATTCTAAAAATTTATTCAGCTTATGAGCCATTAGATATCTATTTCTATCTATTTCTATTTTTCTATCTATGAGAAAAACAGCTTTTCTAGTCTGTGTTAGATCTGCACTGAGAAATTTAGGTGTGTGTGCGCCAATTTAACAGGATGGTTTACTAACATCAAAGTGAAATGTTTGAGATGTGAGGCAGCACTGCCTCCTCCTGTTCTAGCCAACACCAGTCCAGATGAAAAGGGCATGTGAAAAAGTAGATAGATCTTAGAGCTCATATACATTATTTCCTCCTCTTACAAAGATTACTAATTTTTTTATCAGCTTACCCTCACCTTGTCCAGCTGCCTTAAAAGAAATGAAGTGGAGAATTCAGAGAAGGCACAAAAAAAGAGAAAGAACCTTTCAAGAAACTTCTCAGAAATCAAGTAGATCTAGATGACATTGTCCCATACATTCTTTAGTCTCTCATATGAATGAGAGAAACTGTCCCCATACCAGAACTGTTGAGAAATTATTCTCTTTCATGCGATAGCAAATATTGATGAAAGGGAATTGGAGGCACCCTGGATATATCACTACAAATCACTTTGAAACAAACAGTCTTAAGAGTTAGGCATGCTTTGTACATAATGCTAATAATGTGCAGTGATATTATGAAAATCAAAAATCCCTGCTTGGGATTTCAAAAAATATATAGAATTACAATATTTTTATAGTTTAGAAATTAAGTGTTAATGCATCAGAAATGTAAAGATTATAGTATGAGAAAGACTCAAAAAATCTGAGTGTGTTTATTCAAACTGCCTATCCCAAAAAACTTCAAATTGAAGTGGTTAATTATTAGTCCATTTATTTTAATTATGATTAGTTATTCTTGGTCAGACTTTCTCATCCATTGTTTCATGAGTCAGTACTGAATATTTTTCTTCCAACAGCATTAAAAAAATTGCTGTATATGAAGTGAGAGTGCTAACTTCTTCTTTATTTACTTTTTTCCACAATTCTAAGGAAAAAAGCTTTGATTTTTGATTTACTGATGTAGCTGTTTCTTCACTATTTCAGGCTTCATATGTGACTCCACTTTCCGTAACGTTTTATGTGAATGTTATCAATGAGTTTTCAGTGCTATTCTTTCAAATTGTTTGCTATTTATCTATTTCACATGGAAATTTCTCAAGACTGTGATCTAAAGTCACACTACCAATAGAAAAAAAATTACTTTTACCTTTTCAGTGTTTATAAAAATTCTGCATTACTAAATCTAAGTGTTTAGGTTTATTCTTGTCTGAATGGTTGTTAACTAACTTAATCCTCTAGATTCATCTGCTTTTCTTCAAGATATAATTTAGCAAGCAGAGTAACACTCTGCTCTCCACTCAGACTACAGAGTTCACCAAGGAAACTGTACAACATCCAGTGCAATTGCTTTCTCTAACACCATTTCAAAGGATAAGAGAACATGCTGGAAACCTTAGATCATGTCTTATCCTGCTATCAGCAGCATGCAGACCTCAGGCACAGAACAGCCTTATTGGCCAAGGCTATTTGGTAAAGCCTAATCTCAGTCTATCATTTTAGAGGTCTACTTATTTGATGCTTCACTCTTCCCTGATTGTGGTTATGGATGTCACACTGCACTCAAGAACTATGAATTTGTTTCAGATCTCTGAAGAATCAATGGTTATGTCTTCTACCTAAAGCTGATTCTACCGGCCAGGGCTTTCTACTTAAGTGTTCCGTATCACCTTGCTAACACTAAGATACAAATTATCAGGAAAGTGAAAAATGAGGCATTTTGTATCATGTGAACATCTTTAAAACCAATGGATACTTTACATGGCTCTGACTATGTTTCTATTTCACATTTAGAGAATATCCTTCACAATGACCATCTCAGCAGACAGTTTAAAAAGAATTGCACATTATCACTGCACAGGCTCCATTCAGTTCACCTTGTTTGGGTTTAATCCTGACGGTGTCAACCATTCACTCCTAACCGATCCAGTACTACATCATGGTTTGTGTCTTCTGATGTGAAGGTGCATGAAAAATCTCATCCATGTCTCTCTATGTCAGAATTAAGATACAAATTTCAGAAAGTGGAAATTTGTCCAAATATTGTACCACAGTACCCCAAATGTTTTCTCATGTTTTCCACACTGACAAAATCCTGGTGTCTCTTTTCTTTGCCTTCATATTAGCTTCATTTTATAAATAAATATACAGTTGTGTATATAAAAGAAACTGATTTGCTCTACCAATGTAATATGGTCTTAATTGTATTAGGCTACAAAGTCACAGACAAAAGCATGGCTGTGTTGTTCAGACTTGAGATTAAAGTTCTCTTTCCTTTCTTATGATAAACCCAATGACATGGATATTTTGTGAAGTATTTGCCCTCAGCAATTTCCTATTTTAAATTCATGAATATAGTGTACTGTATAAGAAAAAACAAAACAAAACCCAATTTGTCTCTGTGCCATATAGTACATATATAATACACAGGGTCCTGTGAAGGCCACCTGGAGTGCATGACCCATTTTGAATTCCTTCAATTTGCATGATTTTGTCAGGCTTAAGCTGATGATTCTGACAATATTTTTCAGCTTCCTCTGCTGAACATTTAAAACTCGCTTCCTACTGCTTTTCATACTGATGCTAGCTTCCAAACTGATGAAGTGAAGGCATAATTAAACAAAAAATCATCCCATAGATAATTATAAAATATCATTCAGCCTATCATTTGAGCTGCCTGCAGGCATTTTAGATGCTTGTTTTTATTTGTGCTATGTGGCTTTTCTATAATACTAATAATTTTATTTTTCCTGTACATCCTTCTCTAATTCCTTTAAGACGATGTCAGTTTATGAGACTGGTTTAATTCTCTCAGATGTCTTTCCAGGAATCAGCGACCTCACTCTGCAGGACTGAACATTTGGAATGTGCAAGTGTGCAGTAAACTTCCTGCCTTTTGGTATCAGCCCTCCCGAGGTGCTTTCTGCAAATCCAAATCTGTGAGTGAAGAGACTGCAACGATGCCAGAAAGCTACTCTGAAGTCCCTGATGATTCTCAGAAGCTATTTTACTTGTGGGGTCATTCAATTATGGTTGAAATCAGTTCAGTGAATAATTTTGGTTTGTAAGTATAAAAATAGAAAATATTATGAAATTGAGGACTGTACTCCAGCTGTTATTTGAATACATTGAAGAATGGTTCCAACTGTGGAGTCTGGGGGCTGTTCCATTTTTACGTAAATGTTGAGACTGCAGATTTATGTCAAGACCTCCCTGCTGAAATCTTCAAAGGCATTCCTTCCAGGCAGAGAGTTTATTCTAGAAGAGTGGAAGTTCCTCTCTGAGGTTCAAAGGGTCATTGCCAGAAAACTCATTATCTGTAGGGACTGGAAACTTGAGTAAAAATCTGAAAAATACTATTAAAATTCCCTTTGCTCACAAGGTTACTGGATATGGACATTGGTCAAGAAATTGAATAAAGGGTAGAAAATTTTGGGGGGGAGGGAGAGGGAGTGGGATGACATGTGTGGATGTGCTTACAATATAAAAAAAGAGATTTTTAAAGTATGGCAAAATAGATTTATTCAAAGCATCTAAACATGATCTCAAGGTCAAACCAAGACTGGTGTCAAAACTGCTTTTAAAAAGCTATCAAGGAATGAGGGAAGACTCGTTGTTGGGAAAAAATCCAGAAGTGGTGGAAAGTCAGCCAAGTATATATTCACTAAACTTTCTTTTTCCTGTACTTTGTACAGAGACAGGTATCAGGAGGTAAGATGCCTGGTGTGACAAGACTGGAAGAATGGATTTGAGGTTAAAAGCTTTGTATATATACAGACTGCTCAGTACCAGCAATACTCCTAACTTTTCAGAAAATAGTAATTTTCTCTTCAATACCTGCTTAAATATCTACAGTCAATTGCTTGCTCCTTGCAGTCAATGTGCTCTTCTACTCAGAAGCACATACCCCAAAATATTAATTAAAATTATAGGGTGATTAACTGTGTGCATTGGGTACCACCACATACAGTTCCAGGACCATAGAACGGTGAGAGCATAACTTTCTTGTGCAAAAAAGAAAACATTCTCAGTGGTTGATACCATCTGACAGCAAGGCACAGAATGGCTCCCACTGACCCAGCAATCCCACCTTTTTTCTTGTGAATATTATATCCTTAACACATTTCAGAAAATGAATGAGTATATATATTAAAAAAAACCCAAACAAACAAAAAAACAACAAAACAAAACAACCAACCAACCAACCAAACAAAAAAAAACAGCTTCAAAAGCATATCTCACCCTATTTCTCACAGACTAGGATAAGAAAGCAAATATTTGGCAGGCATCAATCACAGTGCCTGTCCCATAGGTCACTTAGTAGAACTGAAATCTGTGAGAACCTCTGGAGTTCAGGTCCTGTGTATACTAAATGCCCAGGCCATATCTGTTCTCACAGAGCTACCTATCAGTGCTAAATCTAGGGCATAGGTTATACTGACAGGAAGGCAGAATATTTAACCAGTTTGTATGTACCCTAGAGAAGAACAATTTATGTCTATATTAGTAAGTCAAGCATTTCCAGGTACTCTTGTCAGTGCTACAATATTTCTGGAATGACTGATGACACACTTTTAGCCTGGGTCTTTCCAGGCAATCTTAGCAGAATTTTGTTTGCAAAATTTGAGAGTTAATTTAGGGAAGGAAACATTCCCAAAAATCAGACCAGATATTCTGGAGAGTGAGCAGAGACAGTTTGGTCCCCTTTAGTTTTGGGTAGACAGAATAGGTGCTGACACTGTGTTAAACAACAGGTAGAATGAGGTGTGTTGTCTAAGCATGCTGATGCCCTAACCCACTACTGAATTAGAAGAAAAAATATTGGCCATTGCATTTCTTGCCACCTCCCATGTGAAAATCTGTATTTTTTGCACACTTGCTTTCTTTATGATCACAAAATGGTTGAAATGGTATTTTTTTCAAAATATTTTCATTCTGGTTGAACATATGTTCCTATACTCATTAATTAACAAAAGATGAAGAGAGCTTATTGGCACATTTATGTCTGTGTATGTGTATAGTTCACAATAAGTAAAGATGCAACTAAAACTGTCTCTTCAAGACCTTTGCTGTCAATGAAAAATAAAAGCTAAAAGGTCATATTTCAAACCAATGAATATTAGGATAGTTTTTCTGGCTGTTGTACCAGTAACAAGTAACTGGAGTAGCACCAACTACAGGGGGCTATATCACGTGCTTCACATATTTGTGTTAGACCCTCATCATGATTGTATCACAATTTATTAAACAAGAAATTAGATTGAAAATGTGAGTTCTGATTGAAATTAATTTTAAATATGACGATTATCATCCATGTGAGACCAAAAGGGCTTATCACTATTTACATTTTGGGTTGAGAGGGAATCACTGTTCTTCCATTCAAGTTTTTTTACATTCACCCCTATGAATGTAATTACACTCCTGAGGATCCTTCAACCTCTATATTTTGTTCCCTCAACTGCAGCCAAAAGTTTGATGTGATTTTAACAATATTTGTGCTAGGTAATGGCTTGTAATAGGCTCCAAAATGATTTTATACTCTAAAATGTACTTCCCCAAAGGAATCAACAGCAAAGTGTAACTATCAGCGACGTGAAAAATAACTGTCATAGAGTCTAAAGCTTTTAAAGTTAATACTATAATACTAAAATATTGGAGCATCTCACTTTACAACATGAAAAGCCTTTATATATACTATTCTAACACTGCAATTATTCTTAGTTAAATGATAATGGCTGCTGGTTGTCACTGTTTCCTGATTGAATGTATAGAATGTTATCCTATTTTCATGACTTTTTAAACTTATATTTCTCTTTCACCTGTTAAAGAGCAGAAACAATTATAACTTAAAGTCAACAAGTTAAAATAACTGTCCTATAACTCCAACTGAAATATTTTGGATGCTTAAAATTCAAACATTTCCCAAGAGACTTGAAAAACCACTTGGAAAATGTAAGTGGGAGTGTCCTGAGTATGACATATATATGAATATCACCCACATCTTTTTATTCTGAAATTTGAATGAGAAAATATTTAGAGTTGCATTGTATTGTCATAATCAAACTAATTTTTTGCATGTTCTCCTTAGTTTGCATTTCATACTTCAAAACTTAATTCTCAGAATTCTCCAAATTTATTGTCAGTTAGATCTACACATGGATGTGAATTTAAATTTTTTATATGGCATCTCAAGATTAATCTTGCTATGTCCTCACAGATGAGCATGCTTGGATTTTAGACTTGCAGGTTCGACACATGTATAGTGTCATGGCATTGGAAGTCAGACCCCCACTCACATGCTCTCTCACTGCCCCTCCTCAACAGGATGTTGAGGGTAGAAAAAAAGGTGAAAAAGCTCAAGGTTAGAGATAAATACAGGAAATCACTTACCAGTTACTACTGCAGGCAAAACAGACTCAGTGTGGAGACAGTTACGTTTATTGCAAAGTCAAAATGATTTGTACAATGAGAAACAAAGATAAACTAAACCAACACTTCCAACCCCACCTTTTTATTTTTCCCTGTAAGGCTCAATCTCACTACATTGCCAAGTCCTTTACTTCCCCTACCCCATGAGGTGCAGGAGGATGAGCGATGAGGGTTGTGCTGAGACCATAACAGCTCTGCTCTGAACTCCTTCCCCCTCAGACTTTTTTCCTGCCACAGTGTGGGTGTTTCCACAGGGTGCTGGGAAACATGTGCTTCACCATGGTCTCTCCATGGGCTGCACAGTGATCTCTGCTCCAGCACATGGACCACCTTCTCCAATTCCTTCTTCTCCGATCTTAGTGTTTCTTCCATTATTTTTTCCCCTGGTCCTCTTTGTCATCTGGTAATTTTGCCATTTCTTAAATATTTTCCCCAGTGCCACTCCCACCTTGTGTGTGAGTGCCCTGCAGTGGGCAGTTGGATCCAGCTGGAACCGGCTGTGTCTGGCTGGGGCAGCCCTGGCCTCCCCTCACGGAGACCCCACTGTTGCCAGAGCCTGGATGTCTGCAACCCATAAAAATGTCCTGTGCTTTTAAATAATGAAGTTTGAATATTCATGAGGTTTTGTTTCTTGAAAATATCTAGGTACAGTTGAATTTTATTTTGCATCGTTATGAAATAATTAAATATCTGTATCCAGTTTTTTTTGCACTTGTTAATGATCTCCTTCTTTCTTCTTTCTTAGAAGTTCATAAAGCCTCAGAAAAACAGAGACATTATTTTTTCCCTAATTCAGCCTGGACATTCTGAATGATCACAGGATCTAGAAATGAATGGATTATGCTCCAAAATGGCATAGTGTCTTAAAACCAGAAATGTGGTGTAATCTATGATTCTATGACTTTTTAAAATAACTGTGTAAATATCAGCAGATCAGCCATGATCTTTCTAAAACTTTCCACCCTGCTCCATTCAGGAGAACTCCTGAATGAATTTGAAATCCACAGGCACAATCAACATCAAAATAGCTGAAAATTTTATTGAAAAGGATATGATTATGAAGACATTTATAGGACAATCCTCTAGTTAAGTCTCAAAGAAGTCTCTTGTTTCTTTTCATTCAGCACTAGTTTCCTTCTCAATTTACTGCAGTCATTCAGGTTAATCAGTGATTTAAATCATGTTATCCTTCCATCAGTTTAGTCTCAAATCCTTTTGTGGGATTTTTGCAGTTTAATAGAGCTAATTTTCAAGTTAGAAAGATCTGAAGAGATCAAGATTAAGATCTATCAAGAACCCGCATAACTATCCACTATTGATTTGCAGTCTTGAATGTAAAATCTCTGACGTTCATTTGAGATCTTTCTGTCTGTTTTCATGGACGCCTTCCCATTCTGTCTGAGGATCTTGTTTAGGGAGATAATTTTTCCCTTTATTTCTCATTTCCCATGACAATCTTCAGCATAGTAAGAGCAGGATCAGATATCTAATGACATTCAGAAGTTGCACCGAATGTTCAAAATTTCCAACTGCATCTGCTCCATTATCTGGTTCTGATAATCTCCTGTCCAAATGAAACAAGATGTAGGACTTTCAATTCACACTTATTTCTGCCACACTTCCTATAAACACTCTTCCTCAACAATAGATGATACAAAGAATGAGAAGTTATTACACTGATGCAATTATTTGGAATAGAATGAAATAATTCTGAAATCATTTATTTGAGTCTCAACATTTTGACAGTAAGAGGCGTTACTGGGTAAATGACAGCACAATCATTGCTCTACCTGAGGATCAAATCTTGCATTTCCTAGTGTTGCAGAAAGTCACATGGGTTTGAAAATCATTTTGATATTTTACTGTATCTTTTTAATATTTCTCATATTTTAATAGCAGGACAGGGTTAATAACTACATGGAACAATCAAGATGTATTTAGGTCATAGATTTAAGCAGTGGTAATGATGTTTTATTTTGTCTTTCACAGTTTTCTTTCTGATAATCCCTAATATTTTTTTTGGCAAATGTTTATTAATTTGTTGGTTTCATAGAACTATTTTCAATATAATTATAATCTCATTTTTGAATGGGAATAGTAAGAGTAGAGCTCATCACCCTATATGTATGTCAAAGCTTGTTTTACTCCTTTTATATTACTTTGCATTTATCACCATCCAGTCTTGGCTGACAGATTATTGCCCAGTCACTAAATACTATAAGATATTCCTGCAAATTTCCACACATGACTTTTAGTTTTATCACCCTGAATAACATATAAATAAACTTGGTCACTTCACTATTTTTTCCTTTTCTACCTCAATATAATCAAACCCAAATCCAGGCATGGATGTCAGTGGGATCTAACTGGAACTTCTATTGATAAAACTTGTCATTGATTTCTACCTTTTGTTTTATCCTTCAACCAGGAGTTAATTCAATTATACTTTTGAAAAGACACTTAATAAAATAATTTTTCAAGATTACAGAGTTTGCTGTTGCTCATTGGATTATTTATTTCTTCCAAGAACTCTTAACACACCTGCAATGAGTGATTACAGCATCCAAGCTACTTCTCCCTCATCATACCATAGTCACCTAACATCTACTAATTCTACTCATTCTTATAATTTCAAACATTTTATTTGGTATGGAAGTTTTACTTGGTTGATTTCTTACTCCATAGACATTACTTTACAATTTGACATCACATTTATGACCTTCCAATCCCCACATACTTATGGTGTTTTAAGTGTTAATGTGCTCTGAAGAACTTAGTGCTTTAATGGTTCTTCAAATTTCTGGGTGACTCTTTATTTGTTCTATTTTTCTTTTTTTATTAAAAAAAGAGTCTTGTTCCTTTAGCTGCTCTTTAGAAAATTATTCAAGTTTGGGAATCCTTCCCTATATCAAGGAATTAATTTAGATTTTCTAGTATGAGCCTGTATTTTCATTTAATTTAGTTTCAAATTACCATATATCTTGGTGTGCAATATATTTCAATTAAGTACAGATCACAGACTGCTTATGTGTTAAACTGAACCTTCAAAAGATAAAATAAATTGCATAGATGTATGCAAACATTTAGCAGAGCTGGTAAAAAGTAATAAATACTTATGACAGGAAATTTCCTTCAGCGTAAAATCTGAAGTGAGAACTCCAGAACATATGATTAAAGAAAAAAATGGCAACCAAGTCAACTTATATATTCATTTTAGGGTTAAAAAAAAAAAAAATCTAAGTTTTTCAGTATTGTTCTTAAAGGATGGCAATTTTCTTTTCAACAATTTCAAGCAATTACACTGACTTTTGAGACACCTCTTAACAAAATATTTCCCACAGGTATTTTACAGAACTGTAGGTTTTGCAGGCTGTCGTGTCTGCATTTGAGTTTTACTCTGACTCCCTTAGGCCAAAAGCTCATGAATCATTATTTTACCTGCCTGCTGGGAAAGGCAAGAGGAACTGATTCGGTTTATGTGAGCTGATTCATCCTCTCCTTCCTTATTTCCTTTCCATAAATAGGCCCCAAAGTATTGTTTACTCTAATTTCTTCTCAAGTTCTCCTCTATAATCCTGTGGATTTGCTCTTGGTAGAGGAGGAAATTGAAAGGGACAAGAGGCTGACTAGGGGATTTTTTACAAAAAAATAGAAGGAGGTTGTTCATGAAAGACTGAGTAGGAAAGGAGAAAAGCAAAGAATAATACCAGGAAATTTGAACTGTGTGAATAGTGGCAGAGGTAGCTGGGGTCTACAGGTGGTTTCTATGCAAACTTGAGTGCTCCAGACAGCACAAGAGTGCCAGGAAAAAAACAAAAGGATGTTGGGCAGGAGAAGGAAAGAGGGATCACTTAATAATAATTAAGAAAAATCTGTTTCTGGTTTCAGTGAAAAAGCCTAATCCTTTGCAGCATCCATTGCAGTGTCTTCTCCATTTCACTTTGTTTCACTAACTTTTAAATCTGTGTTTTGTTTCCTGTTCCTCAATTCAAACATATGCAAAGAGTGACTGCTAAAGGCATTGCAAAGTTCTTACTGGCAATTAGAAGACAAATATGGACAGTTTGAAACAGCACCTATTGGTTGTCACTTTCTTCTGTTAGTTTCTGCTGTGTATAACTTGATTTCCTGTCTCTATCTCCTTAACCTATGTAAAAATCCCTCTTTTTGTCCTAAATATTTTTACACAAACATTCCATGTTTCATACAAATTATTATTCAAAGTCATAATTTGTTTCTTCCCGTGCAGTTAATTGGCAAAATTTCTTCATTAACAGGTGCATACAGCTCTGCAATATTAATCTTCTTTCAATTCAGAGCAAGAAGGCAAAGTTTTACACTTGCTAGTTTTGAAGGTGTCACCTTGGAGTGGCAGTGAGGTTTTTGAAACTGGTCTCACAAATGTTTTACCCTGCATCTTGGTGTCAGAACAAATTACCTTAGGTTTTCATACAAATTACACAGTTGAGTAAGCTGAGAGTACGTTGATAGTCTGGTTCTTGTATATCAATTAAAACCTGTTAGCTGGATTCAAATATGTTTGAAAAATATTTTTAAAGTTAAAGATTCATTATTGTAATAGATTTGTGCAAAATTAGTCTCATATATAATATTAGAAAGCATCAGACTGCTTTTCTTTCTTTCTAGGTTTTGCTTTGATAATGCTGAAGAACACTTTAAAACAATTGATGAATGTAAATTTGTGCATCTTTTCCTGCATCTAATTAATTAAGCACAGGCATCTTCCTTGGGAGCCAACTGTCAACACTGATAAATAAACAATATGCCAGATTTTTCATGCTGTTCGGTATCTCTCATTTTTTTGTGTATTTTTATAATTATATATACATATATGTAATTTTTCAAGTCCTAATTTCAGTTGTTAGGTTTTAAAAGTCAGCTGAAGACAGCTACTAACTAATATTTTTGTAGGAAAAACATCCCATGTTCCTTTCTGTTTCCAAAAAATTATAACCTATGCATGCAGTGCTTCTCTTTTTTGCTTTTGACAGATTTTGTTCCATATCCATTTTTTTAATAGGATTTTTTTTTTTTTTTAGAAAATAAAAATGCCTTGAAGGTTTTGTGTGCACTTTAGACCTGTATTGGTTTTGCGTGGTCTGGTTTTTGGTAGCAAGTGAGAAGATCCTGGAAGCTTCTAGCATGTCCAGCAGAGCCAATCCTTGATGGTCCTGAAGATGAACATGCTGCGGGCCAAGGCCAGGCCATTGAGAAAGGTTGGTAATGCCTTTGTGACGACAAATTTAAGAAGAAAATCAAAACAAAGTCACACAGTGTTTCTTCTAGTCAGAGAAGAGGAGGAGGTGAGAATGTGAGCAGAACAACTCTGCAGGCACCAAGGTCAGTGGAGAAGGAGGGGCAGGAGGTGGTCCAGGTGCTGGAGCTGAGATTCCTCTGCAGGCCGTGGTGAGACCACGGTGAGAGAGCTGAGCCCCTGCAGCCCATGGGGATCCACGGAGAATACAGAGATCCACCCACAGCCCATGGGGATCCATGGGGGATGCAGAGATCCACCCACAGCCTGTGAGGGAAGTGCCCACACTGAAGCAGGTGGATGCCTGGAGATGGCTGTGACTCCATGGGAGACCCATGGAGAGAGACGGCCCCTGAGCAGCCTGTCCTTGGAGGACTGCACCCCATGGAAGAGAGACCCACATCACAGCAGTTTCAGGAGGGCCGTGTTCCTGTGGGAGGGACTCATGTTGCAGCAGGTGCAGTTTGGCTGCTGCTGGAATTGGAACCATGCTGGGGAAGTTCACAGAGAAGTATTTCCCATGGGAGGGACCCCATGGTGCAGCAGGGTAAGGACTTCTCTCCCTGAGAAGTGTAAGAAAATCTCGGTGATGAACTGACCAAATCCCCACACCCTGTCTCCCACACTGTCAGTGGGAAGGAGGAAGGAGCTGAGGGGAAAAAATGTTTTAACGGCTTATTTTACTTCTCATTCCTCCTCTGATTCTGTTAGTAATAAATTCACTTTGCAACCTTATGTTGAGCCTGCTTTGCCCTTGAAATATTTTCTCCCAGTCTTTATCTCAACTCATGAACCCTTCGTTATTTTTTTTTTTCTCTCCTCCACCCAGTGACAGCAGAGGGTGAATGAGCAACTCTTGTGGGTGCCTGGCATTGGGGCAGTGTCAAACCATGACAAGACCATACTGGAATTTTGTCACACCTATTAGCTAAACTTGGGACCTCACAAATTCAGAGAAACCTACTAATAAAGAAATTTTTTTCTGCTTTAAAAAGAAATATGTACCATTTACTTTTTTACAGTAATCTTTTCTGGTTTTAGTGCCTCTTGAATTTGTTTCTCATAAATGACCTCATGAAACATCTGAGATTATTAATGATGAAAACTGCTTTAAACAGTGACACTTGTCATGTTCTCATCAGTCTTCTGTAAAAATGCTGTTGACACAAAAGTCTAAATTATTTCCCATGCTCAATTTTCTGGAGTAACCATTTTTCCAAAGAGCAAGGTCATTGCTATTTTTAATGCTAAGAACAAAGGCCAGCTTGAAGTCAGTATCCATAATCATATTTTAAATTTCACTTTAGAAACTGTAAGTGAAATGGTTAGAAAGGTTTGGTTTTGGTTTAACATGGGGTAAAAGAGATCAACAAGTACTTAGAATTTTCTATTTAAACAATCCTAAGCATGATGTGTGATAGACACCAATGCAGAAAATGACCTTGCTATTTCTGTGGATGTAGATAGAATGTACCTAAGAAAAAAGAAACACAGGTCTTCTGGAACTTCTAAGGCTCAGAAGGTTGTAATTTCTGGCTGTGCTTAAGGTAACTTCCCAGTGGAAAAACCTATTGCCTTGTAAAGATGTTTAGCACCAAAGTGAGGCATTAAAATCAACAGCTTTGCAAAGGAGCAAGGGTGGGCAACTTACGTATTAATCAGTTCTAGCTCTGCTGAATTTAGTAGAAATAGTCTCCACCTCAAGGCTAACAGTGAGCTGAGAGGCAGAAACATATCTTGCTCTGTTAGTTGCATTTCTTGCAGGATAAATGTGTCTCAGCTATGGGTAGTACATAGGAAGATTCTTTAATTTCACTGTTGAGGAAGGGCTACAGCAGTGGGAGAGCTCAGGACCATCCCATGCAGGCTGCCCTCAAAAAGAGTGTTCCAAGGATGAGGGGGAGAGAAAAATGGAAGTATTTGGAGGATCGCTGGTGTTGATTAATTTCTCCTGCCTGATACTGGGCATTTATATGAGATGTTAAAGAAAATAGTCCCTTAATAGTAACTGTATCAAAGTTCTTATTCAGTACTTACATAGTGGATGGGATAAGGAGTCCCTCCTGCAATATTTCCTAATGGTGGAAGACACCTTTATGTAAATAACCATTTTGTGTGAGCAAAGTGCATGAAGATCAAATTGCAGTTTATAGAACAGAAATATACAACCATTAATATTGGAAAAGACCTCCAAGATCATCAAGTCAAACCTTTGACTGAACACCACCATGTCAATTAAGCCGCTACACTAAGTGCTACATCCAGTAATTTCTTGAACAATTCCAGGGATGGTGATTCCACAGGTTGATGATTTGTTTTTGTTTGGGTTGGGTCTTTTTTCCTCTCTGGGATTCTGTTTCCAGTAAACTGTTCTTGGGCCTGTCTGCCTCCTTAAATCTCTTTTCCGTCTGTCTGAGATGACTGTAAATCAGATGGGACCTTGCCAGGGTATTGTGTATCACGACTCACACAATGAGGCAATTCCTGTTATCCACCAAGGCTGTCCGAGAAGAGGGCTAGTCATGGCTTACAACTCCTCAGCCTTCCCAGAGGCAGTGTCAGACAATTGGTCTTGCACGGCACAGAGCCAACTTTTCTCTCAGCAGGGCTGTGTTCCTGAGTAGGAGCAAGATGCAGACATGAATCACCAGTGCGTCCTGGCTGTCAAGAGAGCAAACTGCACCCTGGAACACATCAAACACTGCATCACCAGCCTGTCAAAAGAGGTGATAGTCCCTCTGCATTCAGCATTGGGGCTGCCTCATCTGGACTTCATGTAAAGCCCTGGTCCACTTGGTGCATTTAGGGGAAGGTTTTTGGGGAGGCACTGAGCTGCTCTCCCTGGTATGGCAAGGACAAGTGGGATAGTTTCAGATCTTCCCCAGTGGATATTCAGACCTGCCATTATGGAGCATTTCTTTACTGCAGTGGTGGGCAAATACTGGAACGGGCTTCCTAGAGAGGTGATTGGTGCCCTGAACCTGTCAGTGTTTAGGAGGCATTTGTACAATGCCTTTTACATGATTTAACTAATGGTCAGCTCTGAAGTCAACAAGCAGTTGGACTAGATGATCGTTGTGGCTACCTTACAACAGAAATTTCTATTCTATTCTATTCTATTCTATTCTATTCTATTCTATTCTATTCTATTCTATTCTATTCTATTCTATTCTAAAATTCTAGACAAAAGCCACGTGCAAGCTTTAGTGAATACAGCCGCAACTGAAGAATCCTGGAAAAATGCAACCCTGTACCTCAACTCTGAGTGGTTTGTTACAAACATCAAGCCTACGGGGAAAATCTGAAATACATTTTTAGTCTGTTTCCTGTTTGATGGAAAGTTGTTTTTTTTTTTTACCTGGCAGAGATTGACTGCTGAGTAGAACTGTGTGAGCACCAGGAGTGAGCAATAAGTGTCTGCCTTTTTTCTGGTCAATACCTCCTTACTTTGGCACAAATATCTTCCTGACCTTTTGATACAAACTCATCCAATCCTCAAAAATTAATGACAGTGTTCCCTAAGTTCTCTGTCTCTTTATTGTCTCTTTCTGGTGGAAACCAACAGATATTACACTAGTAGCTGTGTCATAGCCACTGAAGGAGGCATGATTTTCTCTAGATTTTTAAAAAGAATTCACAACTGTACCTAACAATGTGGAAAACTGGGTGCATGCTGAAGCCTCCTGCTTCTTTTAGCATTCAGCAAGCACCCAGATTCATATTTCCTTTATTGTCATCCTGTACACATGCTAGGGCACTTCTGAGTCCTTGCATATCAATTAGTCCATCTTGTTTTCAGGCACTGGAAAGTCAACAAAAAAAAAGCCTTCATTACAATGCTAGACCTCTAAACATCAGAAATTCAAGTAGGAGGAGACACTGGAGGACATGAAATCCAGCCTCCTGCTCAAAGTGCAGCTAGTTTCACAGTTAGGCTGGATTGCTCAAGTACTTTTCTGAATAAGTATTGAAAATCTCCAAGAACAGAGATTCTGAAATTTCTCTTGGCATGCAATGCTTAACCACTCTCACAATCTTACATTTAATTGGAATTTCCATTGTTGTGACTTGTAACTCTTACCCCTTGTTTTTACTTCTGATGACTTCCAAGCCCTCTACAGATGTCGTGTGAGCACCTTGGGTTGGAATAAGCTCTGCTTTTTGGATAAAGTTGTGAGTTAAATGACTTATTCAAGGCCAATCATCAATTAAAAGTCAGAAACCAAGGTCAGGTTGTGTAATTATCCATAGACAAATTGACATTTCTCATTCTGTTATAAAAGAAAGAAATGAAAACAATAAAAAACCCACAACATGAGTGATTTTTCTTTTTCTTGAGACATCTGTGATTACTTATGGTAAGAGTTGCTCAAAGTGTAGTTGTCAAACCAAAAAAAAGTTTGAAATTTCAGCTTTTCTTTTTTTTCCTCTGGAGTAGTTTCCAAACCATTTCCATGAGCTGACAATGTATTTGGTATTTGTAAGTATTTGTTAAGTCTTTTAGACTTTTCAGATTTAGCAAATTGGCCAGATTGTAATTTGTTTCTGAACTGTTCACCTCAGCTTTTTACTTCTGTGAATGTCTGATTGTTTTTTCTTTCTGAAGGCTGTCAAACTTTGCTGACAGTGACTGGCAATCTGACTATAGTGAATAGGAAGGCAGTGACATTCATCACGAATTCCTCAAAGTGTCAAGATTTACAAACATATTCATGAATACTCAGCTGTTATCTGAACATCTGCTAACTGTATATAGATTTATTCCATGAACCCACTAAACAGAAATCAGTCTGGTTTTCATGGTCAGTATCATTAATGTCACCAGCAGAGCATTCACCTGAGGTGCTGGCAGATCTCATACTTCTCTTAAACACTGCTGAGCCCAATTTCCAACTAGGATGAGGAAAAGGCTTGAAACTTTCTTCAGGAAGATGAGGCAAAGATCGATAAATAACTTGCTCAAAAATATCCAGGAAACATTTGCCAAATCTCGAAACTTTATTCTACTATTCCCAGTACAGATCTTTGCAAGTAATTTCAGATGAAATTTGTGTTGTCCCTAATTTTTAATAGCTTTCTCCCCAACTGTAGACCAGGTGTGTCTATTTACAAAAATAGACACAATGTACTCGTTTCCTATGAATTGTACCTAGCCTGCTGGATTTGTCAGACAGTATGTTAGACTCGATGGTACAAGCCAGCAGTTTTCAGTCCTTTACCTTTCAGAAATATTATTGGGTTTGGTGTTGTTGTTGGGTTGTGGTGTGTTTGTTTTTACTAGGGAATGGGAAGTAAGCATTGTAGCTGCAGTTGCTGGGATAGGACAGAGATCTGTGGGGAAACGTTAGGGTATTTGGAGACAAACAAAGGCGCTTTTCAGTCCGTTGGATTGGAATACAGTGTCTTTCTCAGAAGCCCCTCAGGGTGGGGCAGACACACTGCTGCCGAACCACACTTATTGAGCCCCAGATACCAGAGAGGTGTTCACAGAAACTGAAAGAATAGGAAATTAAAAAAAAGAATAATAAAAAATCTTACCTCTACATAGTAATGTTTCAAATTGCTGCAGTGTCCCAAGCTCAGCTGAATTCGAATTTTTTTTTCCAGAATATTCCAGTAGCTAAAGAAAGTAAAAAAACCCACCAAGACTGCTTGTGTTTCTGTTAATTTCTTTCTGATAAATACTACAGTGTAATGGTTCTGTCCTGCATTTGGGTACCTTGCACAGTGTAAAAGCCAACAGCTTTTTGTTTGAGAGACAACCTCTCAACTGTTTGGGTGGAAGAGCCAGGACACCTTCAGGTCCTGATACTGTCACATCTGCTGCAAGGGCCTAGAAGTTTAATTTTTACTGTGTCTGCATTAGTTTACATTCTGTGATGAATTTAATTTGTGAGTAACTGTTAATCTAGTTCAGATTTTTTTTAACTTCCTCAACACACATGAACACTAAAATAAACTGAAGTCGAACTGGTTTACTTCTTCTCATATTGGAGAGTTAAATCCAAAACCAAACCAGAAGTCCAAGTGAATTCAAGCTTTGTCCACGTAAAAATCCTAATTTATGATTTATAGAATATAAAAAGAATTTAATTTTGTATTCATTAAGTAGTAATGTACTTTCCTGGTGGGAATACTATTTTTCCAGCTGCTCACATTTCTTTGACGTTCTGCAAAGTCATCTGTCTCACAGAAGGGATACTTGTTGTCTAGATCACAAATATTTCCAGGCAGAACCCTGATTCCTCTGTTGTATAAAAACTACAAAAGCAAGCCTAAACTAAAGGATGTTCTAAATCAGCAGTATCAGTTATAGATCACTTAACAGCTTCTGTTGTCAAGATGAAAGAGGTCTGAGTCACAGGCATGCATACACAAGCACAAGTGTCATATCACCATAACTTCTTTATACGTTATGCCTGGAATGAGGAACAAACGTATCCATAGTTCAACTTCTTTTTCTTGAGAAAATTCCAAAGGGACCAGAGTTACTGTTGAGTGAGAAACTATTACAACTGCTAGGTAGATTTGACTTTACACTCTGCATTTCTTTAACATTAATTTAGTCCTGTTACTGTAATTCTTCTCTTTTGATGACTTTTACACCTCTCAAATATTTGTAAATTTATTTCTCTGTTCAGCAGTCTGTAAGTCAACCTAAACACACTTAAGAATTGTAATCATTCCTGTATGGAGACATGAGAAATGAGACACATCAAGCTGCTCTAAGTAAGGCTCAGAACAGAGTACTGATGGATTGTGACCCACATAGGAAAGGTCATCTAATGTACAACACCTGCACATTTCTGCTTAGCATTTGAAATTGAAATGCCTGTGATTTCCCCCCTCTTCTATACCTTCTCTACAGGTCTATGTTGCTTTGTTATTAAAGGAAAATACATTACATTTCTAGGTATTTAGAGCAGGATTTGTTTTGTTTTTAATGATTATTTCCATCCCCAAACAGAAGTGTTACTCAGGGTATTCTGTGCTGTGTGTTTTCTCAGTGAAAAGAAGCTGCCTTCAGCAAAGATGAAGCTTTGGAGAGGATATCATGCAAGAACAACTTTCCTGCAGACTATACTCACTATCTGGTAAAAAAGGGAGAGAAGGAATAAATTACTAGTTAGGGAAAAGCAAAGCATCTCAGCTTCTTGTCTTTATCAACTTGGCTATCACAGCAGTGAGAAACCACGAAAAGAATAACAAATAAAATTGAGCAGGAGACATTGTTTGGAAGTGAGAGAGCTGGATGGGATAGGTAAAAGCTTTAGCATCCAGCTGTCCGTCAAAGGTAAGGCATGTTGACACCTGCAGCAGATCACCTAGTGGGAAAGAAAACCTATCACTCTACTTTGTAGCTGGAGGAAATGTAACAGGCACCATCAGCCTTTGCATCATGATGTCTGGAGCCCTGGTTTTGATCAGCCTCCTTGTCACTTGTGAGGAAGCATGCTGTTATCATTTTGTAATCCTGTGCTGTTATTTGCAGCTCTTGCTTGGGTCTGTTTTGTAGTCGAGTAACAATTTCTGGGGTCGTGACCATGTTTCTGTATATTTGTATATTTTCTGTATAGCATATGACAGTGTTTCAAGTGCTGCAAAGCTTGCAACATGATTAACAAATGATTGTTTGTAATGAAGGGTAAAACTAAGGGAGGAGATAGAATCTGACTTTAGAATAATTTCACTGGTTGTGAAAGGTAAAATGTACTCATTCCTTGGCCTTGCCCCTACTACAGGCATTGGTGGGGTTTCATAGTATGCCACAGTTGAATAAGGCCTAGGGAACTACAAGATGTATATCTAATAGAAATCAGAAATATTGTCTTATTATCTGCTTACAAAAATGGCTGTTCTGAACAAAACCTTTATTAATTAATTTTTTTAATAATTAATTCTCTATGGCAAAACCACCTTCCTCAGATAACTGATTCCCACATCTGGACTTCAGCTGCAGCTGAGCAGTGAAAGTAACATAAGCCTCCTCATGTTATTTTGAAAGCTTTGTTTCATGGCACTATCCATTCTTTTATAGTTTGGTTACTGGAAAACCAGTATTTTTTATTTAATCATTTTAATCTCTTGCATACACATTCAATTATCCATCCAGGATATTTTTCCTCTTGTTTAAGGTCTCTCATCCAAGCAATTAAAATAGCTAGTGACTTTTATAGTATCCACAACTTGCCCTGACCTTTTTTCTCCCAGCTTGATGTAAATCAGCTAGTATTCTTTTTCAATAGTGTTGTATGAGCTTAAAACAGGTGCAATGGCTAGAATCATGTTCACTGTTGCACTGATACTTCCACAATTTTCTTTTTGGGATCTGCAGGTTTATTTAGATATGTTTTTTCAGTTTGAACTGATGTTTCAATCAGCTGAAAGTAGTGATGAATATATATACATTGCCTAACACTAAGCAGGGCTTATTTTTGGCAAAAGTACCAACCGAAAATATTTGCCCACCTTTACTTGGAATACTTTATGTCATGCTGCCTTTAAGTGTACATCTATGTCAGGTTTAATAAGATATTCAGCATTCAAAGATTGTCAAAGAAGATAATTGGTAGCACAGAAGCATCCTCAGGAAAAATAGAAAGTAAAAATGGGGCAGAGAAAGAAGGTGAGGAAATAGTAAAAAAACCCCAAATAATTCTGAGGGCTTGGACACACAAGCAAACTTGTGTGTCAGCAGGTTTATGGTAACTGTCCACGTGTGTGACCTAAGCCCCAGCAAATGCTATCTCAGTAACAGAAGACTGAGTCAACTTGAATTAACTTGAAGTTTGAGATCCTACACATGGATGGCCAGCAAAGCTTAGCTGATGTACAGGATTTTTTTCTCTCTTTACTTATTTACTTTTTGGGGTTTTGCCTCATCTGTAAAGGTAACTGACACTGAGATGACATAAGAATTTAAGCTACTCCTCTGCTGTTGCATGGAGCAGCTGATCAGTTCCAGCAATGCTGGTTTGTGAGCTGACATGTTCTAGGTAAGATCAGTACTGATTTACTGCAGGTTGCTCCTGCTTATGAGCTTAGTGTCTGTGTGGGCACTGTGCAAGGCAATGGCTAAGCTTATCTAATGTCTTTTTCCTGGTAAAAGGGTTTTTTTCTTGTTCCCAGTATGTACTCCTGCCACTTCATGCTGCTCTGGCACTGCCTGACTCTTTGACAAGCCAACTCATTCAGGTCACTGGCCTGGCAGAAAGGAAACCTGGCAGAAAGAAAACCAAGCAGAAAGAATAGAATATTTTTTCTGTTGGCTTAATGAACAAAATTGAATCAGCAAAGAATCTCTTAAGTAGATCTACTGCAGCTGCAGAAAAGAGCAGGATCATGCAATTAAGGAGAAGGGCAGAGGAGAGAAGGCAACTCTTTTTATTTGAGAAATCAAGTCAGTCTGTCTTTTTGAACTGCATGGTGAGTTGTCAAGGAGCAAGACAATGGAAAGTGAAAAAAAAGTCTTTTTACTGTTACTTGTGGATGGATATTAAAAATGGAAAACTCAAAAACTGATGCTTAGCAGATGCTTTTTCCCAAAACTTGATTAGGAGCAATGCACAGTGTGTGTTTGGTTTAACAGAATTGCAGCAAAGCACCAGTTCAAGTCCTCACCACCGGACTTTGCCTTGTCGTCAATGAGATAATTTTCTCCTACTAACAAACGTAAACAATATACCTTAACAGGTGATTGCTTTTCTAAAAATGATAGAAACTCTATAGATAAATTTTAGGAAGTTTTTTTTTTTTACTCTGTTTAATTACTACAATAGTTTGTTTCTTGAAGAGACAGCTACAAGGCTAAAAAAACTAGTTTTCTATTCTTGTCTTAATCTTCATTCACTTTTTGGCTTTATCACAATTTCCTGAGAAGAAAGATCTGATTAATTCTGAGCTATTTTTGCACTAGTTTTTCCTGCTAGGACCATAGTGCAGGACATTTGCTGGCCACATCAAGTAGTTGTGCCTCCTGCCGTTCTTCACTCTCAGACACATTAACAAACCCTTGCAACTCTACTTTTGGTATTTTGGTCTTTGGAAATGTGCAGACAGCACTGAAACTAAGCATTTTTTCATCTCAAATTATCCTCACAAGTAATTTCTTCTCCTGGCTCTGCATTTATAAAATTCCTGTAAAAAGATGCTTCTCATATTTTGGAAGAGACCTTGGCACAAATCCCTGACCCTTTTTTCTACTCTCTTCTAGGTCCTAACTTTTGCACCTTAATCTTCATCTTTGATTACACTTACCCATTACCTCAGTCACATTTAGGGCATTGGTTGACCATAATGTCTGTGTACTAGTTATATGACTCTTTAACAGAAATGCCTCTCACATAATAGCACAGCATACCTAAATCAAGTTTGTCTCAGGCCTGGTGAGTGACATCTTCTATTTGTCTCTTCTTCACTCAACCAGATGTCAGCAGAGAATTCACCCTTGTTTAACCTTCTCTCCCCTCTGCTCTTCCTGAAGGGGTTTACTTTAGCTATCAGACTTTCCTCCTGAAAACACTTTGACAATAGAAATCTTACATTACCTTGTGATTCTCCTGCTACCTGTGAGATAGTTGAATAGCTCTTGTTTCCAGTTTTGTTTGTTTTAATAACTGGATTGTTATTCTCTGGTTTGCACCATGAGAAGAAAACAGTGTGGACATAAGAGATGACGGAATTAGTCACACTTCTTTTGCAAGAAGCATCTTCTTTTGATAAATGAATTTTGAATAGACTTAATGGGCTTCAATTTATGTTCTTCTGTGCAGGATTAAAATTGGCCTGGAAAGGTTATTTCAGTGCCCTGAACAGAAAAAAGTTGGAGTTTCAAGTAAGAGCAAACGAAAAATAAAAATCACCCAGCTTTTGGAATCTGACAGGCACTCTCTAAACTGGACAAACTTGGACTGCTGAGTAGAGACATACTCAGTAAACATAACATAAGGCCTGTAAACATACTCAGTGGTATTCTTGGATGGCAGAACTTTGCTTGTATTTTCAATACTCCTCTCCCTGCCAATTTTTCATTCGGAGAGGTCTTTTTTTCACTAGGCTGAGTGCAAGTTACTTCTGTTACAGTAAGAGAAAATGTGTGGTAGTTTTGGCCCTATTAACTGATATTCACATGTGTTCAGATGATGTTCTAAAAGATCAGACCTATGTAAACTTTAAACATTTAACTTCCGAGCCAATGAGCTTGTTGACTTAAAAAACCTCCTTTGGATCTCAGAATTGAACTGGCTATATATATCCAAGATTCAGAAGTGACAGGATTAAAGAGAAATATGTTTTGGCATGGTGCAAAACATTAACTAAAGCCAAAACAATCAGCACTATGTCTAGAACTTCCTGTTATGGTGTCCTTTGATTGTACCTTAGAAACTAGTATCTCAGACTTCTTAAATAAAAATTTACCTGGATTAGGTAATATCAAATATCCAGTTGTTATTTCCCTGCTTAAACTTCTAAGGACAAGTGATTAAATTCCAATTATTTATGATTTTTGAGTGTTGCTTAACTTCACAGGTTCCATCAAAAATGTTCTGAGCTAGCTCCTAAGGTGCTATAAATTGGCATCATTTAACTGGGGAAAAAAAATATATATGGCCATTACTGATTGATTACCTTCTCTTTTGACATACAGGTGATTATTGCCACATATGTTTGATTAAGGGAATAAATTTGCTCCTAATTGATTTCACATTTAACCTGAACATCCTTATCTAATGCAATAACCAATATAACCCCAATCCAGGACTAGACCTAGCAGTGCTCGCTGTCCTAATGACTGAAATCTCATCAGCTCTAATGAACTTGGAAACAGGCCCATGAAAATTAGTAGCTGATTTCTTAAATCATTGCCATTTAACTAAACAGGTACTTTTCACCCATTGTGGATTTATCTCATGTAATTTTGTATCAAATAGATCAGATTATTAGAATTCTGCTGCACATTATGATTCTATGAAAAAAAAGTCTACATTTTTCATCACTGGTTTCACTCTTTTGCTTAATATAGTCAGAGGGTTGAGGCCGATGCAATGTCTCACAAATGCCTTTCATCTTTTTTTACTTCAGTGTATGTTATCTATTTCTGGATCTACTTCATTGTTTCTCATAACAGTGGTAGTGCATGCATCTCTTTTGTCTGTCCCACCTCTTTATACTGCCATTACTACTGTGAATCTGAACTGGAAGGCTAACTCCTACTCCTGGCAAATGTTGACCCCAGGGCTAAGTATTTGAATTTGCAGCACTGAGTGTTAGAATGAGTGTGAGACCAACCTTCACACTTCAGAAACTTGCCAGTTGGCAGGTTATACTGCCTGTCTGTTTCTCATTCTGTTGTGCCCTCTGCAGTCTGCCACCCTACATCCCACAGTCTTTTTTGTCAACAATTTGTCAGCCTAATAGTTTGTACCTGAGAAATTGCCTTATGGCCCATCGACAAGTATTGAAATCCACAGAACGTTTGTTCCAGTGAGATAAAAGTTTCCAGTATGCTTGGCCAATGAAATATAATTGAAAATATTTGTTTTAGGTTAGCAGACACTTATGAAAAAATTAGTATATGGGCCTAGATTTGCTCTGTGTGGTTCTGTGCTTTCTCTATAAGTTTTTTTATAAAACTCATGAAAATAAATTGAATATAAGTGATTTGGTATCAAACAAAAAAATTACCAAAAAATTGCTTTAGGTTCTTCCAGCTCTATATCTTAATTGTTTTGAGCAATAACCTCAGAACGCTAAATCTTGGATCATTAAATGTCCATTTATTGATACCTGCTTGTCTGCAGTATACTTGTGGAATCATGAGCAGAAAAGACACTCTAAGTGTTGCTGTGAAGTGAATAGCTGGACAGTTTTGCTGGGTGTT
Organism: Trochalopteron elliotii; assembly: GCA_024734555.1. Classification (NCBI taxonomy): domain Eukaryota; kingdom Metazoa; phylum Chordata; class Aves; order Passeriformes; family Leiothrichidae; genus Trochalopteron; species Trochalopteron elliotii. The sequence continues at coordinate 6,052,643 of JANPWX010000016.1, forward strand.
TTTTTGTAGAGGGAGTTCAAGACCATATATGTATTAAGCTCTTTTGGAACTTGGAGAGTGAATCAGTGCACTTCGAATCAGAAGGTGAATCAGAAGATACCTTCTAACTATTCAGCTGATTCACTCTTAGGTTCTTTTGACTGTTCACTTCAACAGCTCTGACGGAGTCTTTTGTGGTTGGGGTGACAGAATGCTGGAGCAGGCTGTCAAGAGACATTGTGGAGTTTCTATCCTTGAGAGATACTCAAAGCCTGACCGGACATGGTCCTAGGCAACCTTCTCCAGCAGCTTCTATTCTAGCAATGGGAATGGGACTAGGTGATCTCCACAGTTGCTGTCCAATCTAAGTAGTACTGTGGTTGTGTGGATCTAATCTACTTTGCCATTTCCCTGTTTTCCACCAAGAAATACTGAATTGAGAGTTTTAGTATAACTGGGTTGATATGCGAAACGTAGATCTGGGGAAGAATTTTTAATGATTTTCCCTGGGATGAAACATAGCAGTACCACTGGAAATCCGGAGCAGCATCTGGAATCAGCTCAGCACTTCCCCCTTTCTGGCTGAGGAGAGCCCTTGGTGATCCACTGGAGCTTTCTGTAATTGTTTTTCATTCTTACTCACAGCAGGGTTCATTTGCCAACACATTAGGATTTTTTTTTCAGATTCCTTTTCCTATTTTTGTTGGTTCTTTGATTTTTATTTTTTTCCTTGTAAGTAACCAGAAGATCAGCTCTTCCTGTTCCAGTCTGAGCTAGCAGCTCATACTGTTTCTCTGCCAGATAAGGGTCCTGAAGGTTGTAACAGGCACCTGAAGTTTCTGTGCTCTTTTGGCTTTTGTGACATTAATGGAAGAACTGCAAATGAAGTGAGGGCTCTTACAGAAAGATGGTTTCTGGGGAGTCCTTCCAACTGCACCAAATGCCAAAACTGCATCTGCAAATACCAAAGACAGAGAAAGAGATAGCAGCCATCATGGTCTTCAATACGAATTTTTATTCAGGGTTTCCAGATAAAGCAGAACTTCCTGAAGCCTTGAAGACGTGCAAAATCATGAGAACGTTTCAGTACAAAGTAACTTGCACTAAGTCTGCTTCTCCCTCCCTGATCAGTTTTCCTTTTAGAAAAAGACTAGGGAAAAAAAATCTCAGTTATTGCATTCAAAGCAGGTGACACACCAGTTCCAGCCAGCTCTAGAAAATACCAACAATTCTTTTGTAAAAAGAGTCTATGATCTGAAACTTTCTCATTCTGAAATTCTCTTAGCAAAAGACATTGAACAACAAAGAAAGCTGATTTCTTGTCCTTGATAACAATATTTCACAGCTGTGGCCCTTGTAACAGTGAAGTGTGCTGCCTGTGATGGGTGTACAGCTTTACTCAGGAAAGTTGGCTGAAAATACTTAAGCATTTTGCATGGGCAGATGGAATAAGTGGCCATTTTTAAAACAGGGACAAATGCATGAGTTTAATTACAAAGTGATTTGACAAGTACTTGTTCACTCATTGCATAATTTTCTAAAGAAACTTGGAACAATTGTTTCAGAGATGATGTTAAGTAGATCTAATAAATGTATTTTTGTTATCAGATCAGAAGTCTTATTAAAAACTTCATGGAAAGCATTTAAAGTGTTTTGGTTTTGTTCTGATATTATATGCTGATCTGTTTGGCAGTCCTCTGATACGCACATGTATTTAAAAACAAAAAGGGGGGAAAAAAGCAAGCTTAAAGACGTACATTTTGCTCACTACAGGTATTTTGCCTATATAGGGCTCACTGGTGAACAGACAAAGAGTCCAAGCAATCATGAGACTCCTTGCCTTTGCTGAAATTGCTGCATCTGAGAGATTTATGTTGAAGTTACAATTTGAAATGTTTGTACTTAAAATTGGATTTTTTTCCAGCTATTAATTTAGGTACATAAGCAAAATGGCTGCACCGTTAAATTCATCATTCATTAACACCTTTTAGCACCTGAAACTGCCCAATTCTATGGTGAGCACTAAGAAATCAGAGGACCTATTCAAGCATTTCGTCTCAGTGAAACTAGTAGTTCTGGATATGTTTTTGTGTTTGATCGTAAAAACAAAACCTCAAAATGTACTCTGTTACATTTTGAAAGTGAAAAGGAACTCTTGTTTGTACCTTGCAAATAACAAGATAATGCCTCTATTGTTTGTCACTAGGACTCTGTGAGAGCTTAGTGTTTATTTCCATATGTGTATTAATTAATTTTAGTATTTTAACCTTCTTATTCTTTCTAAAATAACCTTTATAAAGCTGGTGGCAAAATACATTAAAAACTATTGTAACTATATCTTCTTCATTGTACTGACATTTGTTTTACTCCATTTTTTCTAACAGTGTATAATCGGGGGAAAAAAAATCTTCATAAATTTATTCTTATTCTAGCAATATTTTGTTTTTGTCCTTAGCAATGTAGTGGCAATTTCAGTCTCACTGTATACTTCATATGTACTCAGTAATCTCACAAGAGAAATGACACTTCCCTTTAACCACATATCAAAGATAAAAATATATTTTCCCATAGTCATATTTGGGCCATGTAGTAAAATATTTCTGAACTGGCTTTTCTCCAAACCATGGGGTTTTTTTGGCAAATCATCTCAATCCTGATCTAGGTAACAGCAAGACCCTTTAAAACCTCCACAAGGAAAGCTGAGATGCAGACTTCAATGGGAAGGGAAGGGAAGGGAAGGGAAGGGAAGGGAAGGGAAGGGAAGGGAAGGGAAGGGAGGCTTATCTAGGGGTATAAATAAGGTAATGAATGTTTACATTCAAACCTGGCAATAATTTCACATTAAATAAGGCAGAGCTTGTAATATATCAAATTCTTCAGCATAAAATTAATTCAGCTCCTCATTTCCCTATTTTTGGCCACTTTTAATGATGAGTTGAAAGGGTTGGGGCCCTGAGAGCACTAAGAGGCCTTCACTGCCCTAACCAGCCTCAAATGGGTTACATGCACACACAGAAATGTTGTGGAGTCCCCTTAGAGGGTGGACAGATGGCTGCAGGCACACCAATGTGCCCTGCTGAGGGCACGGGCAGATTTGGGGCCAGGTCTCACTTGCTCCCAGTGGCTCACAGTGTAGGCAGAATAAATATGTTCTGGATTACCTTACATTAAAAAATACTCTTGTTAAGCAATTTTGCAAGTGAAACTAATCTGATTTTTTTAATGAAAGAAATTTAGCAAAGAAACTGTCTTCTAAATGTCCCATGAGTAAAGGCTGACTTTTCAATGACAATGAAAAAAAAGTTTATTTTTTAAAAATATTTATTTTAAAAAAAGATCTTTTTATTAAAACTGTTTTAAATGAGATAAGAAACAACTATCTATTCTCCATTTTTGTGGCTGAATATCTAGAGAAACCTAATGATTTGAAGAGACACTTTGTTGACTCTCATTTCAGAAAAACCTTATTTCATCAATAAGTTTGGCAAAAGCTTTTCACTTAATTATGTACATTCTGTGATAGCTTTTTTAAGCAAACAGTTTAAAAAAATACTTTTTTTTTTCCTAAAAGAAAACTTTTTTTGAAAGCCAAGAATGCCAAAAGAGCATTGTATCTGACAACCTGGATATAGAATTCTCCCATGTGGGTGGTCATATGCATCACTATGAAAGGGCTTTTATTTTGGAAAACATTGACCCACACAGATATTTAATTGATATATTATGTAATGCAGGGCATGTATTTTCCCCATATTATTTTCTATGAGCAAAGACATATTTGCTATTCTATTGATTTGTATGAGCAAAGACATTCCGCCTTGAACAGACACAACCTGTATTTTATCGAAAACAATATTCAAAACAACGATCCCAGTAATGGAGAACTCTTGGAAATCAACACTGAATATTTTTAATCCTTATTTAAACTCAGTGCAAAGCAGCATAATTTTTTTTTTGGAATGGGTAAGAGTTTAATGTGACACACAATTTTTACCTGCCTCCTTTGAACTCTCACTAATTTACTATTTTGATAAATCACACTGGTGTCACATTGTGACAATAGCGACAAATAGGCAATGGTTCCATTTTTCTATTTTGTATCTTATTTATACAGTTGATGATCATGCTAGCTCTCTTGACTGCAGCATTTTGTCTAAGGATCTCATGTTCTGCACATAATCCACAAAGATCTCTGAAAGTCCTGCCATCCCATGTCAGGATAGGGTCCTTATCCTGTGTGTTTGACGTGCACACTCTGAATGACCTCTCTTTTTTGTTTGTAGATGGATAACTTTACTCTTGGTAGTAAATATGTCAAATGATAGCTAATCCATCACACCTCTAGGTAAACTGTTCAAATGATTGATTACTACTGATGTTAAATTGTTTGGTTTATTTGCAATCTGATTTGATCTGCCCTCAGATTCCAGTCTCTATGGATTATGTCTGATAATAATTCAAAAGTGCTGTTAAATCATATCTTTTTTCTCTCATGAACAACTTATAGAGCATTCGAAAGACATCTTTGGACATCTTCTTCATTAAAAGAGTGCTTAGTGAGGCATTTTTTGTCATAATCCTCTTTTTTAATCTCCTCATTTCTGCAGACTTTTCTGTTTGTCAATTGGCTTTTCAAGTACTTGATACTAGAGCTAAACACTGTGCTCCAATATACAAAGGTGTCATATCTCTCAAATCCTGTATATAATTTCTCACTCACACTGAGGGATTGCAGTTGATTTTCTGTCTGAATCACTCCACTGCAGGTTTATGTTAAGTTTATTATCTGACATAACTCTTAGAATCATTGCTTTTCAGAAGACAATCTATAAATGGGGGAAACCTGTAATCCTTACTCGTACATGTGGCAAATCACTGTATTAAACCTTATGAAGAAGGTGAATGATGGTTGGTCTTTGAAACTGTTATAAGACACTAATAGGATTAGGCTTTCTACATGCAGAAACTTTTTGAAATTACTTCAGTGAGTTTCAACTCACTTAACACCTGTTGTCTGATTTTTTCCTTGATTTTAAAGTATTAAAATACTATGAGCTACTAATTTAAAAATCAATGTTTATTAATCAACTTCTAGATTTTATTAAACAGTTTGTATTTCCTGGCTAAAACTCAATTATTATAAAATAATTGACCATTTAAATCTATCCTGTGTTCAGCTTCTAACCTAATGGCTTTAGCTTGAGAGTTGTTACTTGTCTTACAAATGCATTGTGCATCTGTAAACCCATTTAATAATATCACCCTTTTGACATCTCATTGTCTGGGATTTCATGTTTGCAGCTTCTGAAAGTCCTTAAACTGCATGGAGACCCCTTTTTACTTTTTCTTCCTGAACTCTTGAGACTTATGACTAAGATATGCTGATTTTGAATGGAACCATACTTGCTTTTGTTGTAGAATCCATTTTTTGACTTAAAGACTCAAATCTCAGCTGGATTGGACATATGCCTGCTGCCAGTAAAACATGGTAACATAAGAGCTTTTCCTGACATTCTAATTCAGTATTAGCCTAGTCTTTGTGTCAATTAAGATAGGCTAGAGGGTAATTTATTTCATCCTAATAGCATGATTCCTTTCCTATCTTCCATGCATTTGGACTGCTTCCAGTGTATTTTCTCCTTACTGCATGTTAGAGCAGAAATGAAGACTAGAAGCTGAAATTGTCCCATGAGTAGGCAGTAAATCTCTAGTTTTTTGTTTTCTGTTTAAGGCCAGAGACTAGCCTTTGAAATGTCCTGACTACAGTGGCCAAATTGTCTGGTTGTATTGCATTTAAAGATTTACAATTTGACGTGCCTTGTTGGATATCAACTTGAATGATATAGACCTTGAAACTTGTGTACACAAAATATGCTCATCCCATACTCTTCCAACAAGTATATGGATAGTTCTTAACAGGCAAACAGTTTAAAACATGAAGTCAAGTACAAAGAAGAAACACATTTTATTTACAGAACAAATGATAGAAGCATAACAATGTTAAATGAGAAGACTTGATATAACAATAAAATGAAACTTCTGATAGTGTTCATTCTCTCAGAATTAATGAGCAGTGTGAAATTTAACTTGGCTATCTGCAACCTGTCTGTCCTGCTGATTGTCTTAATTGCCTGTTGCCTAATGTGAGGAATCAAAGGGACATAAGGAGACAAAATTCTATAGTTGGGTGAGCAGTTTCCTTTTTGGGATTTAGGTGACGTAGTGGAGTGAGTGGTGATAAGTGACAGTGAAGTGATGTTTTAACCTTTTTTTTTCAATGTAGAAACATCCCTGAGAGGGCTGTATTCTTACACACCTCTGATGTCTCCTGTGTGAAGAAAATCTGTGGTATGTCTTGAGTGATGAGAAAGTTCCAGTTTACTATTGTCTGGCATCATTGTTGCATTGCAGTGTGATTGAAGTAGAGTAGTGAATCTGGGCCTGAGAGAGCATATTGTCACAGACACTTTAGGTGGACTGAAATTGTGCTCCAAGACAGACTTTTATCCATCCTGAACTTGGCTGATATCATACGCACTTATCTACTCCAAAATTTTCAGCTACAATCCAAGTTCACCAAAATGTACTTCCCTCTGGTGCTTACAGTATTTGTACCTGGTTTATTCAAGTAGGACTACTTTAGTTTTAATCCACCTCCGTGTCACATATTTTAGTTATTAATAAAAAAGGTTGGAGCTTGAGTTTGGAAGAGAGAAGTAGAAGTTTGGAAAGTAGAAGTTTGGAAAGTAGAGTTTGGAAAGCAGAGTTTGGAAAAGAGTTGAAACAAAGTAGACATGAATTTGTCATAGTGGTTGTACAAAGAAGTGATTGTGCCCCTTTCTAGATGGGAGTGAAATCTCATCAAATTGAGGTTAACTCCTTGTACCCATGAAGATCTTGTTACTGCCCAACTTCAGCTCTTATCATTGCAGACCACCAGGAAGGGAGATCCAGCTCATTGTCCTTTGGGCCCTTTGACCTTCCTGCTGGCTACAGGTGAGTCTGGGCTTTCTGCATGTGTGCATGTGCCTTTTATTGAACACAGGCACACTGAGAAATAAGTGGAGACTAGGATATCCTCTTAGTTTTAGGAAATGTTGAGACGGGAAAGATGAGAAACAATTATCTAGATTAATTTCACACTTTGTTAAGCTTGATTTAAAAAAAGAAATCTGTGTTTAAAAAGCACAGTGATTTCTATTTGAAAGTTATTTTATGGCTGTTCTCACAATCCAGTCATTATATTATCACTGCAAATACCAAAGACAATTTTGAATAGAAAGTGTTAGAAATGGCAGATTAGAATTTTCTTTGCCTAGAAGTCACACTGCCATCTTGTTTCCAGCATTTTTGCTTTATGCACTACCTATGTAAAATAAAATTTATCTATGACAACACGGAAGTTAATACTGGAATAAATGAAAAATAAGTCATAAGTATCTGCAGTGAGGACAGTGAAGCAATGTCATTGCTATTGAGATGAGAATCAGGCAGAAAACATCTACAGAAAAGTGTAATTTTTTAGATTAGATTTAGATTCTGCATAGTTATGGTACAATTAATATTATTCATATGCATTTACTTTTAATTCTGCAGTGAATCTGAATGGAGTGAATATGAATGAAGTTTATTTCTTAAGTAAGTTTAATGTGGGTAAAAATATTAGTTCACTGTGAAATTAGTAAGCATTACTGAAATCACTGATAGCAGAATGAATAAAGGAAAAGAGAGATCAAAACTTAACCAAAGAAAGATTTTAAGGATTATATACCTTTGCATATATTTCTCTTATTCTTTCCTCAGTATACTCAATAATTTAAATATCAAATAGTATTTTGATGACAAATTTAACTAAACTTTTGTAAGCATTTTCAAAAGATTTTCTAAGCTTTTCTTGGTTCTACAAAAAACGTGCAAGGAAACAGCAAGAATGCTTTGATGAACATATGATCTTCTCAATTCCATCAGTTTGCAAAACTATATTAGATGCTATTTCTTTGCATACCACACATCATTTTCAGTTAAGTTTGGTCTCCTTGCACCTTAAATTTTCAGTAAACATTTTTTCAGTTCATAGTTGATTTGACAAGTGCTATTATATTGACTTGATGTGCCCTTCCAAACATTCTCAGGTGTTCCTACATGAAACTTTTTTCAGGAGAGCTTTGCCAGATGCCTGATATGTTAGTAGGCACTACATCTAAGGAAGACTTGGTTGCTAACACTGACTATTTTACTAGGACCTAGAAAGTCCAGATCATAACCCTCTGTCTGGATGTTTCTTGGTAAATGAAATCTCTTCCAGCAACTCTCCTCCTCCTGCCTTAGGGTTTAAATGGATTGACAAGGTAGCAGGAGTAAAGATGAATTTGAAAATTATGTCCCTATGTTTGACTAAACAATGAAAAGTTAAATTGCTTTTCCTTTAAAATCACAAATCAAATGTGGAAGTTAAAGCAAAAATGGTTATTCATTTACCTGTAACACACTTGTCCTGACTGAAACAATTGCCGCTAACACAAGAGAACTACTTTTAAAATAAGTGTTACCTGTGCAATTTTAAAGCTGCAAACTGGATAAAATAGTCCCAGTGTAAAATACCAAAATATCAATATTCAGTGTGAATAGTGTACATGTCCATTTAGTTATAGTGGCCTTGTACTAGTGTATTTACACATGTGAATATTTATAAGACTATATGACTGGAGTCTGAAATCACCTGTTTGTGCATGCTTTTGCTTAAGAGTGAAGCAGTGAATGTGGTTTTTTAGTTATTTACAAAACAGGGAAGTTTTCAACTACACTCTGTACTTTTCTACCAGAAACTTACTGGATGGATCAAAAAAAAAAAAATGGATACTAAGAACTTTTAGTTCATTTTAAAAAACACTTTGCAACTTTTTGTAAGTTCACCCAGGGAAGAAAATATTTTATCAATGCAGCTTTGTGAGGACATCATGCTACATACAAATTAAAAGGTATTATGTTATCTTCACTTTGGAAAAGAAAAATTTTGTACATATAACCCAGCATGAAAGTCTCCAGTATTGTCTGACAGCAAAGCCCTCTGACATGCAGAGCACAGAACTCTCCATTGTCTGACATCCTGGAAGCAGCCTACTCAGGATGGAAACTCAAGCACCCTTTAATTTCACAAACATTTGTTTTTATCTTTTACTGTGTCTCCTGCAGATATTTTTCTGTCTTTCACCCTTGAAAGTCCTCTAATTAGTCATGGAATGGACAACTAAAAATCAGAATGTAGTCTACAAGCATTATTTATATGTCTTGAAATCCTCCCATAATGTTTTACATTGTTCTATTCCTCCACAAATCAATTGATTTTGGTGGCAATTTTACCTGATTATGGAAAGGCTAAAAACCTTCTGAATAAGGATCTCAATATCTTGTCTTAATTGCTTCTCTGCAAAAAATGGTTAGTTTAATGACTTCTCAGTTCTGTCAGTACACACACACTTCTTATTAAGATCCTTCTTTTCTTCTCCAGTGTTGTGCATGCAGTATTAACTGAAAGGTGAGTGGGCATTGTGCTCTCACCAGAGATTATGTGGGTGGTCAACTACTTATTCATTAAAAGGCTCTATTAGAAAGTAGAAGAGCTAACACTGGACGGAAGGGTAAACCCTGAAAGATGCAAGCAAAACCAAATCATGTTATTTCTTTGCTTGTCAGTATTTTTTTCAGAACTAGCATCATGAGACTTGGAGAGGATAACAGTTACCTAAATGCAATTCCTGCATGAATTAGAGGGTTACTGCAAAGGAAGCAACATCATCAAGGAGAAACTGCAAAGAATGGTAATTATAGATGTCCTTGACTAATGGCTAGGAGTGAGAGAAATGGCTTTTCCTTGTCTCATTCTGTGCATATTCCTTTCTTCTGAAAGGGAACAGCTCTGCATGGCAGCCAAGGGTTACAGTGTGTTTCACTTTTTCAGCTGTAGGATCATTTTCATGATGCACATCTTCACTTGGAAATCCTATGAAAGTACCAGGTATTTGATGATGACTGGGGATGTGGATAGAAGAAAACCAGGCAAAATTGCTAGGATTTGACAGTGAAGAGGGAGCTTTTAACATTCAATTGTTGCTTACTTTTCTTACACATAGTCTCTACAGATCCTTTGCAGATCAATATTTGAATTTTACACTAACAGATTTATGAGAATTCATGCTGTCTGCTACTCCAGCCAGCTCACAGAAGATCTATGTTGCAGTTATAGTAAAGTGTCTGTTAACTCTTAAGACCACATTTTAAAGCAAAGCAGGATTTTGAAAAGTTCTCTCTTGATTTAGGTAGTTCATATGCCTTCAGATACATAAAGGCTATCACCACGAATGGTTTCAAATACTGATTCCTATTGTAATCCTCAGATTCTCAAGAGTATCTGAAAATCTGATACTTAATTCCTCAAGAATAATATATGCAGTTGCCACTGGCATTGTTACTTTGTATGTTCATAACCTTGATCAATAATATGGTAGCTCATTGTTTGCCTTCTTTAAGAATAAAGTTTCCTTGTGCATAATTTATTGTATAAATAAAGAATTGTGCTATGTTTATTTTAGCCAATAGCTGCCAATGCTGCTGGACCTGTAATATAAAAAAGACATTTAAGCCTTTTGTCTTTTGTTTAGTTTTTTTTTTCTTTAGATGGAAAAATTATCAAGAAGTAAGTTCTGTAAACCCCTTCCTCTTAAAGTAATTAGACATGAAAATGCATGAATAGGAGCTGAGACTACACTTAAGCCCTGTCTGATGGGAAGGGGATTGCATCAGAGTTGCCTAAATGTGCATGTCTGAGCAACTGGGAAATGTGAAATCATCAGCACTGCTTGAGCTGTGGTGAAATAGAGTAATATGGGAATATATCAAAGCAGTGGATGCAGAGAAGAGCAGAGGAGAAATGAAAAAAACCTACTAGAGCAGAAACCTTCAAAACCCAGGAAAAAACCTGGAAAACTGTGCATCCATGTTTTATATTCCCCCTGTTGTGTGTCTCTTTAATGGATGGTATTTAATGGACAGATGGGGCTGTTGAAAAAGGCCAAAGTACTTATGATTTTTTTTCTAATAAACAAAGTGCTTCCCCTTTAGGCTTTTTTTTTTTTTTTAATTCCAGTTTTAATGAGGCTTCCCTTCACTGGTGCCAAGAAGTGCCTGATTTACATGCGCAAATTCAAGATTAATATGAGTGAACTTTTTTAGATTTAATAATCTGTTGTTGCCTAAGAAGAATGTGTTGGTTTTTTTCGTCTAAGATTTTGTGTTATATGCTTAGATGAATTAAGAACACAGGATTTTTGTGTCAACTATGGTTATGTTATGGTTTTTGGAGGATTTTAAATCAAGTATTAAAATTAATTTTATTTTAAGAGAGTTTTAAAGCTTCCATGTTTTCCTCTCTTTTTTTTTTTTTTTTTTTTTCCTTCTGGGCTTAAAAAAAAGGAATTTAATTGTTTGTGTTCAATGAACACAGTATTTTGAGACTCTGTCTCTCAAAATAGCTATTCAAATTGGAATCCTGTAGAATTTTATAATTGCTCTGGACCTCTGAGTCATCTGCAGAAATATTTTTAATGATCAATCGACCATAAAGCTCATAACTTTTATTTGAAGTCCCTCAAGAACAAATTGCTTCTTTATTTCCATATGATTAAGGAAAATACCCTTCTAGTTAGGGATTTGCATTAAAAGGTGAAGAAATAGGGAAACAAAGAGCAATTCTGATTTGGAAGGGTGAAACATGCTACACTAATAGTGCAAAAAAATTATTAAAACTGAATATTTGATTAATTTTAAGTGTACCCTTCATACATATGATCACAACTTTCTCCTTAGAAAGTGAGGAGTAAAGCAATTTCTTCCCTTGCCTGCAATTCCCTCTTAGCACATAATTAAAGGCTTATACAAAGAGGCAGGAGAAAATTCATTTACTTGGAAACCATATAGTTTTACCCAATGCTACTGATGCTGAAGCTGGAATACATGCATGTGTAGCTTAGAAATAAATTTCTCATTTTAGTGTTAGTGGCAGGTGAGTTGCATTGGTAATTCCATCCACTGCAGCCTGTCTAAAATAACTATATGCAGCAATTCATGCATGTAATTCAGCTACCTGATTCATTAACATTTAAACAGTCTGTTAGGCAATGGCCATAAATTAGATGCCTTGCAGATCCTTGGCAAAAGTGTGTTTAACAGCCATCGATACACTAAAGCCTTGTCAAGAAAAAATTACCTACATTCTATGCAACAAACACGAGTGTTTTGTGTTACTTCAGTATGCCCTTTTCCAGATGGCATCTAATATCACTGGGGCCACAGAAAAATACTGGGATTGTATGGAAGGGGGCAAACACACTGCACTTAGTTACAGGTAAATGCTAGTGGGACTTACTGTGTCTGGAAAGAGATAAAGATATAGGGTCCAACACGGAATACTTTTAAAGCAATGGAAATGTTCCCATGGATGGAAGATAAAGGACTTCGCAAACCCCCACTGAAGGGAGTTGCACTCCCTTGAAACATTCAGTTATATTCAGAAACATAAACAGCCAATATGAGCTGTTTAGAATTCTGTACTATGGCTGTGGGGGATAGACTAACTCCAAAGCAATTCATCTGTGGATCATTCTCCCTTCTGTCACAGCTCCTTCATGGTTTTGCTTCTACTGTTGTGTCCTTCTTCACACTTGGAACTCACCTTGGACAGAACCACCCCCATCACCTTCATCTTTCCCAGTGAATATGTTCAGTTCTGGCAATGAACCACAGCACCGGGCTGAAGGGTAGACAACTGGACTTGTAGATGTTACCAAATCCTGCATATATGCTGCACACCCTGGGTTATGTCCTGTGCCATGAGAGCATGTGAAGGAGTTAAAGGACAAAAATCTGATGAGATACTGATTAAGGTATGGCGGAGGAGTCAGACCTGTTACTGATATTGTGTCCTTCAGACCAGCTACACTCAAAATCATACTGAAGTGCTTTTTGAACAAGAACTGGCGTAATTCAATTTCTTTCCAACGTGGGTGATGAGGGAAAAGGAGCAGGTCCTTACACCAGAAGCTAATTCAAATCTGGATACATGAAAACAATATTATGAAGATTTTTCCAGTGGGTTTTAATCATTTGATACAGTAACTACATAGGCAATACTAGTTTAAAGGTAAAAATGGAAAAGAAGAATTTCAGGGAAACAAGAACTTCTGTCATTCCTGGGTAATATGTATGACTATTTTTGGTGGCTTGCAACTAACAGAATCCCTGTACTTATATCATCAGGTGCTACTGTGGTTCCTGCTCTGGAAAGTGTTTCCATTTGTTTCAGGAATCTAATTATGATAACTGAAATGATGATTGTTTTGTTACCAATCACTTATTTGAATAGATTTTGGCCTGTTGGTGTATTGTTATCCCACAACAGAAATTTACCTATTTTTTAAACCCAAAATTACCTTGTGAACTACTGGTAGGTCTGGCATTTGGGTTGTTTCTTTAATACTGGAAGAGGTTCCCACACAGTTTTCCCATTGTTGTGTTGGAGAAGCTGAAGATCATTTTTCCAAATGACAGAATCAACTTTACCTCTGGAAAGTTGGTTTTAGTCCTGGTCATGCAATGCACTTCCACCTTGTGATGGTCAGCCAGCAGATCAGTTATGGTCTAAATAAGCCAAGATCCTCAGGGCATCTCAAATCAACATTTTTTGACTACTCAAAGAGCAAGCCTGAAAAAGTGCGTAAGGAACCCACCTGTGTGGCAGCTTAATGCTCCCTTCTAGCCTCATTAACAGCTCAGTATATTGCTGATCATGAGGACAGACAGAGTGTTTCACAGGCCACATGCAAGATGATTTTCTTTCCCTCAGGAAAGACAGAACCAATAAAAACACGAGTTCTTTAAAATATTCAGCTGATCAAACAAATTGACTTTACTGATACCCCAAACAATATTTCCTAGCAAACTCTTTGGGAAAGTGAGACTTTGTGGACTGGGGCCTGATTTAAAAATTTATTGTAGCACCCATATTTGGAGTTTACTAATGCCTTTAAAATAGAAATGGCAGATGGACTCTGGAGAAGTCCTTATTGGCTTTTTTATAAATTTTAGGTGTCATAGATGTTTGAGTTTTGCTAAAAGTCTTAAGAATTTTTCCACAGTGCTTTAATTCTTTACTACTACCATGAATTTCGTAGTTCTACTTTACTGAACTTTTTTGAGATATTTCAAAATATTAAAAATTAAATAACTTTTTAAATTACTCTGATGTTATTGGTGCTATGGTCTTGTATGCTAGAACTTTATTTCAGAAATAACTATACTATTTGTGGGGAAAATATGTAGAAACAGAGACATGTTTGCAATAACTTTTTGTGACTTCATTCCTCCTTGCTTTCCTCTCTATTGTAATTAGAGTATTGATTAGATCTGTATGACTAGTCCATTTCTAAATGAACATAACTTGTTTTGACTGGTTAAATCAGCAATCAGGAAGTGCTTTCTGATTTTTTTAGCATTTTGTACTTTTTAGAAAATGACAGACACAAAAAGAATTTGTTGCTTCTGTGGACATAATGAATGCATGGGTGACATCTTCTCAATTTAAAATTTCAAACAACTCATGTAGTTCAGTAAATTCTGGATTAGTCATCAGTTTTGGTTTTGACTATTGATGAATACAATCCTTAAAAAGGGTAAACACTAGAATATATCTTTGAGAAGATAATGTTGGCAGATTTTGTTAGATTTATTTTATATTAAATTTCAGTTCTTTATTTGTCACCACAGACATGATCTCTGGTATTAAAAAAAACAGCATTTTAATAGCTACTGCAGTGCCATGGAATAGAGACACCCATACATAAACATCCTTTATTTTCTAGCTATTTTATAGTTTTTTAAATTCTCTGAAGGATAATTGCATTTTTCTAGTGTGCATCTAACTACTGATGGTTTTAGAACTGTTCCCATAAACAGTACTTTCCTAGTAATGCTTTCAAATCTCTGAAATTAAACACATTTATTGCAAGAATAATTCTACCTAGGCAGAAGCTAGCATATTTCCAGTGAAATAAGTGGAATTTTGCAAAAATGTATCAAGCAAATTGCTTCATCATTTGCATTCCATAATGTTAATACAAATTCCTTTGTCATGAAATATTATCCAGTTTCTAAAATTATCACTCTTTCATGATGCAAAGCAAACATATTTTTCAGTTTATCCTTGGATGTGGGAAGAGAAAGGCATAGACTGCTTATTTATTACTGAATGTTCTTGTTAATGCTTAACATATTACATTTGTTGTATCTATCATCATTATGTATAGAAATACTTCATAATGGCCCTAGTCTCCCATAAATAAAATATTATTTAAGCTATTGAAAAAAAATATGAGAATCAAATGTGGAGGCCCCTGAGGGCTGTGCAGAAGGAGCAGAACTCCCAGCACTTCCCTGGAGGGCATCCAGCCCTTAACACAATTAGCCAACCCCTGGTCACAGCTAGCCAACTGCTGCCCAAGGCATGCAGTTCAATTACTTCCTGATATGTTAATGACTCTATCCCTGATTGGTTGTTGTGTTACCCTGGAGTTCTCTACTTTGATTGGTTCTGTTTGGCTCCTTCCCCTGATTGGTTAACTTTTCAATCCGCACCCCTATTGGTTGTTTTACCAAACCCCACCCCCTGGTTGTGCATAAAACCCCAACTCTCAGAAGGGTCGGGGCTTCGGAGAGTCGTCGGTTCCAGAGTAAAGAGGCTCCTGGAGACGTTCCCTGGCTCCTGTGATTCTCTCCTGCTCCGCCTGGGAAAAGCCCCCCCTTTGACACATTGTATCAACAGTGCCTGGAGAGCTGGCAGGTCTGCTTTGGATACATTCTATCAACAGTGTACACCTGGTGAGCTGGCAGGTCTGCTTTGGATACATTCTATCAACAGTGTACACCTGGCAGCTGGCAGGCTCGGTTGCCTAGGCAACCCTTCACAACAGAGCTGGTCGCTTGGTTGCTTAGGCAGCCATTCACCAAAAAAGAGGAAATCACTAAGCCAGAGTGCCTATGCCCCCTGAAATTGAGGCCGTCCTTCTCAGGGCGACTCACCAGGAAGGTTGCGGCACTCAGAAAACCCTCGCCAGGGCCTGGGCGGTCGGCGACATATAAAATACGGGTATTTGCTGGATCTGAAGGTTATTCTGTGGGAATGCTTGACCTTTTGCCCAATACAGCCTAACTTCCTAGGTCTTTGGAGATTTCCCTTTAAGTTTACTATGTCCACCCAGAAGGCCTGCCTCTGTCTCTCCTACATTTTTCTGATTTTCTCATGTCTACCCCTTGAGAAGTTACTGTGAGTTCAGTGTAGAGGTGGGGGTTGCACTTTAAACTGAGGAATGGCAGCATTGTCCCCAAATGCTGCTGCCTGTGGGGTTCTCTGTGCATGTTTGTAGGAGCTGTAAGTCTTAGAGCTGTCACCTAAAAGTATGACCATGTCAGCTGCTAGTAAGGAGCAGTCTTTCTACACATCTCTCTTCTATCTTTCATGCTCAAGGGAATCTGGAAATATTCCATGTGTGTTCATTTAACTCCCGGTTGTGGGCCAATAAGAACAACAAAACAGTGCCCTATCACTAAGATCAGGATTCTGCTGTCGAAGGAGAACAGCAAATAGGAGATCTGTGCAAGCAGGTTGTGCAAGTAAGAGTGTGTGTTAAATACGTAGGGAGAATAAAGGAGAACAACAAGGGCACAAAAGTGAACTGATTTGACTGTTTATGCACTGGAGCTTCATATTCCTCATCTAACATAGTTGATTGTTTCAATAATTTATGTTTGAATAGACTGGAACTTAAAGTTTCTCTAGAAACTATCACATTCTAACTCTTTCCTCTTTCTGATACTGGGGCTACATTGAAGTTTCTGACTAATTCAGTCCTGATTTACTTTTCAGTCCATATTCATCTGTGATGGCTTAGCTCAATAGTTCATGGGGTTTTCAAGAAGCCTCCTGACCAGTCTGAGAAATGCTGCATGGGTTTTCTGTTGTTGTGTTCTTTACTTAAACACCTGACTATATTTCTAGTTTTATATTTTAAAATGGTTGGTTAATCAGAAGCTACTTCCAAAGTGGTTCTAGTTTTAAGGCAAAAATTATTTTTCACTGCAAAAGTAAATTAATAAAAATATATTAATGCTTATATGTGTTTGTGCAACATCTAAATTAGCAAATCAAGGCGTATTCAGTTCACACACTGAATTTAGGAAAGTTGTTGGCTTTTTTCCTTGCCCCCTGCCCCTTTTCTTAGCTTCAGATCTTTTCCAAATCTACAATAAATGATTTTGTACAATGGCTGAGTCTTAATTTATTCTATTTAAATTATTTAGGATTCATTTATACAATATTGGAACATTTTAGGATAAAACATTTATCATGGATTTTTTTCAAGAAGAAGCACATAACTTTTTCCATATTTATTCCAATAATCAATATTTTATTCCAATGTTTTCCATATTTCTATAACTTTTTCCTTCTTTTTCCAGAAGCACATAAGTTTTTCCATATTTAGCTTGTTAAATCAGGCATTAGTGGTTGTCAGTTATAGTAATACAGGCTGGGGAGGTCCTGCATTATCAGAGAATTTTGAGTTCTGTCAAAGCTCATGGCGTGCAGAGGAATCCTACACAGACTGTAAAAGTAAGGTCGTTGTGCTGGCTGCTTTTGGCTTTCAATACAGGAGAACCCAAGTAGCACAGAACAGATGCTCTAAGTGAGAATGACATCACATGTCTACAAAAGTAAGGTTTCTTTTTGCCTTTAGACATTTCTTGAGACATGGGAATTTATTGAAATGCATATTGTTTCAAATGGCTAGGAAGGGAGATCAGCTGTTATGGTGGAAAAAAGACAAACACTGAAACAGATCAAAAAGGGGGCAGGTATATCTTTAGGAAAAAAAAGAAAAGCAAGTTATATTTTTATAACAAAAGAGATAGAAAGCAGTAATAGAACCTGGCTGCTGTAGCTGTGTAGCTCAAGGGAACTGAGGGAGAAATGGGGCTGAACTTGTCCCACACTGGTGAGCAAATCAAATCCTGGTCCATTTTCATCAACTGTCAGAAACAGACTGATATTTCTTTGGGGCTAGGCAGGAAATTAGGCTATTAAGTTACAGCTTTTTCACAGAGCTCTTGTCATTCTCTTCTCCTATTCTACAGATGTTCTATCAAAGCAAGTCATTGTGACCATTTATCTTTCCAAACTTAAAATACTTTTTCCAGAGCTAATTTTTTCCCTCAGTACTTGAGGTCTTTGTACTCAGCGTCTTGCTTCCCTGATCCTGTATGGATCTAAGATTAATTTGCACTAGCAAGGAGTTCAACAACAAAATCAATTTCAATTGGGTCAGGTGAGGTCACTCCCAGCTCAGCAGTGTGAGGAAAAAAAAGATTATTATCATTCTGGGAACACTACTACTTTAGTATGGAGGGAAAAAAAAAGTCTGTTAAAGATCTTTACAATAATTTTCATAATATTGGATATGATTAATTTTTTGTTTACTTTCTGCAACTTTAGTATAGTCATCTATATGCAAATAATTTTTATTACAGATTTTTTTTTTATTCCTTAAGGAGAATTGAATAGAATTTGTTAGATGACTGGTAGCATTTCACAAAAAATGTGGCACTGTCAAGCGGACGCAGAAATACCTTTGATAGATCTTTTTATAGCCTTGGTACATAGACAGTGGAAATTAAACAGCAACATTCCCTCTGTTAGGAATTCCATGCACCATATTGCAAATAGGCAGTTTTAAAGGAAATTTAATTTACAGCTCAAAGGAAATATTTAGGCAAAAAAAAAAATTAAATGTTTACAATATAATTTACAAGGAAAGAATGCCCAACCTGTTTACAGAATCTGTTCTTTAGTGTCTATTTTATATCATAGCTTTGAAGAAGGAAAAAAAAAGGAAGAAGCATCAGCTAAAATGCTTAATCAAGTATTAGTATTTAATGTACACTGGATCTTAATTATTTGTTCCATCAGATAGAGAATACCAGTTGAGAAAATACACATGTGTATGCCAGTTCATTCATACAGCATCAGATTGTCAGGTGAATTGGAGCTGTATGTTTCCTTTAGGACAGCTGTGCAAATTGGTGTTAGCTAAAGATCTGGTCCACACAGGCTAAGGGGAAGGAAAAGCTGATTAACTGAAATTGCTGGGCCATGCCTTTGCTTCTGCTTTGTGCATCTTAAATTTTTGTGTAATCTATGCTGAAGGGTGACAAATATCTTAGTATTTTTAAGTTATAATCTGTATTCTGACATCTGGGAAATAACACACTTTGAATTTAAAGGTTTTGTATATTTATGACCAATAGAAAAAAAGGGAAGTGAAGTAGGTTAGGAAGATTACTTTATGGAAATGCAATTGTCTTAAAAATAAAAGGAAGGTATTGGAATCATTTCAGTTATGCTGTAGCAGTCCTGACTTCAGGTGTTGACCTTAATCAATTTCATTATATGCAAAAGAATTCAGATTTTCTGGGTCAAAATCTCCCCAAGTGTATTTTCCCCTGAATTTTCCAGGGTAACACCAGCAATGGATGTGGCCTTCTAATCTCAAATTTCTTCCATTACCTTTTTGTGCTATCAAAACATGTAAAATGAAATAATGCTACTAATAATTCCTTAGAGAAAAAGATACAAGACTTAGGTTTCTTTAATCTAAGAATTTGGGCTAAATCCTCTGTCTATATAAATAATTATGTTCTTTGTACAATCTTAGATGATCAACTATCTGAAAATCATTGAAAAATAATAAAAAAAAAAAACTAACAAGAAAAGGCTATAGCCAAAGTTTATTGTATTTCCAAAAACTAAAATCCTTTCTTCCTTTAATCATGAACAGAGTTTTCAACAAATGTTAAATTAGTTTTTGAATGACTGTGTACTGCTAATAGACAAGGTTTAGTACAACCAAATTTGCCTTCATTGTCATTGAGTCAGTGTTTAAATAGATATTTCCCTTTCAAAATATCACTGATTGCTACTCAAATTATTGCACTACAGAGAGCATTGAAAAAGTATCCCTAAATTTTGTGGTCTTTGATAGCAGTACATTTTAGGCTTTATGCTTCCATAAGACTTAAATTTTCAAGGGGCTGGGTGATTATTTTCTCACCACTCTGAAATAATAGTAGTTCAGGATTAATATCTCAATATTACAGATGAAAAAATGGACACAAAGAGTGTCAAAGCTGTATCTGTACACAGAATTGCCAAATTACCCTTTCAAGCCAAAACTATTATTCCAATGATTCATAATGCAAGATATTCCTAAGTTTCCACTGTAAAATTATACAGGTCTTTAAAGTAAAATCTTGCACCTACCTGTGTTAGTGTGAACACTCTGTAAGCATATAAAATTGAGATAAGTGTATATCACCACTTCCAGAGAATACTTCAAAAAGTTCATAGTGTCATAGACTAGCTGTTACCTAAGGGCTTCCTAAGGAAAATTTAAATTGCCTTTATAATGTCCTCTTGTAAAGGTAGCTTTAAAAAAATTATGTGTTTTTATATAATTTACATTTTATATGATCTTTATGATTTATAAACTAAAGTAATTTAAAACATGTAATTTATGAAAATGAAATTTCAATTTTAGGCTGCACTGGATTTGCACACTAGCATTCATATTAAATTTGGATTAAGTAATATCTTGAATTGTGCCATTTTTCCTTTGTGCTTAATACAAAGTCCATTTGAAGTTAGTTTGCTTTGGCAAAACCAGCATGCTTAGATGCAGGAAAGATTTGCATTTTAACAAAAAGGAACCTCAGATTTTATTAGCTGTTGGAGAACATCTACAAAAAAGTACTTCATATAACAAGCTTCTGAGGTAGGACACCAATGGCAGAACTACTGCAGGCTTTTTCATAGGAAAATAAAGACTTTTTAGAGGAGTACTTTTAGCTGAAAGTCAATGTTTAGTCTAGGTTCTGAAAATAATCAGACTGCAGTCTGATGAATGCGAAGACAGGAATGTAAAGTGAAATTTCTGAATAGGCCTTAGGTTGTTATGATAATCCCAGCTCTTTGAGTGATGGGTACACTTACATACCTGCTTTTTCACAGCAGAGACCTGTGTTAGGGACAGAAACTCAGTGAGATCTCTAGGTCTGACTTGGTTTTACATTGCTAGAATACAACTGGGTTAAATGAACCTATTCCTCATTTACAGTAACGATCACAGATCAGATTTGCCTTGTATTTTCCAGCAAGTCATGAAACTGTGGACTCAATTATTTGTAAGCAAAGTAACATTTGGATGGATAAGCATGCTTACTAACAGCTGGGCTAAAATAGCTAAACACAGATGAGATCAATTCCATTCTGCTTGCTTAATTCTTGCTATTTCAATTAGATGTGCTGTTTTTCTCACTCTGTCTCAACCCATTCTATTATTTTTCCTATTTGAGAAACACTGAGCAGGCTACATAGCTATAAGTTTCTCTACTTGAAATGAGAACATTGCAAAAGTTGATGGAGATGACTTCTTAATATTAGGCTGATAAAGAATATAAAATTCTTTTGCACTAAATGACCTGGAGATTTCCTAATAACATCTTCAAAATATTCAAGATATCAGGTGTACTAAAACTGTTGAATAAAGAAGTCTTTATTAACTGTACACAATGTTCACAAA
The DNA here is from genome assembly GCA_024734555.1 of Trochalopteron elliotii. Lineage (NCBI taxonomy): Eukaryota > Metazoa > Chordata > Aves > Passeriformes > Leiothrichidae > Trochalopteron > Trochalopteron elliotii. Next base: position 6,074,359 of record JANPWX010000016.1, read on the forward strand.
TTAATGTTTCCACGTAGTGAAGAAATTTATGTTTCCCTTGGAATAGACACGTTTCTTTGGAACTAAATTGTTTAACCTAATCTACGAATTACAATTTCAGAAGAAAAAATACATTTGTATTTTTATTAAAAAATTTCTACTCTCCAGCAGACATTTGTATTGCCAAAGTATTAGTTTATCTTCAGAGTACAGGTTTATAAACTGAAGACAAAATCTCACAGAAGGATAATGTGAAGACAGGTTCAGGGGAATGATATGGTAAAACAGAATCCATCTTGAGGAAAATACTCTTTAGGGACAATTTCACTAAAATTTGACCCCAGGCACAGCAATAATGTAAACAGATTAATCTGCATATGAGTAATCAAATCCATCTACAATAGTGTGTATTTTAGAAGAACTAAAATTCTGTGGATGTTTCTGATGATGGAAATGATATCTATTCAGTTAGATTTGAATTCATAGCTTGTTTCTTAAGGATTAATGTTTCATGGCTATTTAACATGTACCATTAAAATATTTCTTATTCTACCTTCTTCTTTTCATTTTGTTTCATTTTGATTTTCAATTTAATTTACAAAGTATTGCACATTTTATTGATACCATCTTTTTCACCCACTCAAGCTACTCTTGCTTTAGTCTAACATGACTGAATTCTAAGATCATAGAGTAAGCAATTCAGGTCACAGATTTCTTGTTGCTATTGCTCTAGTCCATGGTTTTCAGTAGTCTTGAGTAATCTTCTAAAGACACCAAAGTTAGAATTTCCATTAGCTATTCTAGAATTCATTGAAAGACATTGATGTATTCTAGGAAATCTTAAACTCATTGATCTGAGTGGTTGGGGTGAAATTTACGTATTTATACAAAGAGAGTTAAAATGGATAAAAAGGGGACATACTCTGGCTATCAATGATACAAAGTAAAATCTTGGGGGAAAAGTGGATACAGACTTTATATGCACAAAAGAATTATAAACTGTAATTTCAAAGAGATAGGTAAAATATATACTTTTTCAACTAAATATGTTAATGCTTTAAGTTGCTTTCAAAAGTTTGCTTTCTGGAGAAACTATGTGAATAAAAAGCTGCCATAATTTAATGTCTGGTTTACCACCACTTCAGAATGTCAGAATTAGAAGTATCATTTCATATGTAGTTGGTGTAGAACAGTTTTCCATACCCATGACAATGAAATCATTACAAGATTTCTAAGATGAATGGAAAAATAATTATTGCTGAAAATTAGAGTGTTGAATAGCAATGAACTTTTAATGTACTCACATCTTATATTTTATTGTGACTATGTATGAAGAAAATTAGTGATGAAATCAGTAATGTTAAAATAAATACAGTCTCACCAATATTATGAAATATGGGCACAAACCACTAATATTAGTTTAATTTTAGATGTAAAAATCATTTGGATTTGATCAAATTATTGATACATCTTTCTCCTGTCCATGTGTTTGAAATGGCCAGTTTTGAAGGTAAATTTGGACACAGGGATGTTTCTCTCCCTTCAAATATTGTGTTTTTTGAAGTTGAACTCAGCTGACTTCTGTTGATGTGAATGTCAATTCTTAACAATGATATTTAGTAGCATTTCCTTTGTTAAGCACTTACTCTGACCTCCCAATTGTGAATTCACCTCCTATTCATCTGTTTCATGTCACACCAATGGACTTCGAATGACTTTCTTAGGACTCTTATCCTTACAAAGCACTTGGCAGCCATTTCCTATCCTAATTTTCATCAACTTCCATTTATTTTTCATTTTTTTAAAAATTATGAACTTCCATAAGTTTTCTTCTCAGCTGATACATGAAATCTCAGTGCAGCCAATGACACTTGATATATTACAGAGTATTAAAGACAACCCCAGAGACAAAATCATTGTGATAGGTTAAATAAAGCATTTCAAAAATAACAGTTGTTTAGATGGAACCTTGCTGATGAGATCTAATCAGATTGAAGACTTTCAATTGAGATTACTGTTTATAATTTAACTAATTTAAATTTTTTTGTTCAAGTTAATGATGTTGAGATTATTATTGTGCATTGCTACCTTATTTTTATGTTGAAGATATTAGATCTTTTCATCTTTGTATGTTGTCAATGGAAAATTGGTTTTTTGTAGGTATAAAATTAATGCAAAAGGACAAGGTAAAATATATTTTATCTTATGTTGGATTGTTTTCTAGAAGAATTTTTTTTCATTTATGGAACATGAAGAGAGAGAGCATATTGATTTGTCACATCTTTTTACCCTTCTAAGACTTCTCAGATTAGTGGTTTAAAAAATAATTACTATTAACATTTAGGTTTTATGACCTTTGTTTCTCATTTATAGTATTCTGTGGTTTGGCAAATAATGAAAAACAAGCTGGTCCATTTCAACATACTTTGGATATTTGTGATTTCTGCTTTCTTTTTCTAAATCTTTCAGAAAAAGTTATTTTTAATAACTTTATTCTGGGGTCAGAATAGACATTTCATTGACTCTTGAACCTTAAATGGTGACTTAAATTCAGAAAAAAAAAAACAAACCAAAACAAGCCCAAATCTGGGCCCAACTTGCTCCAGGTGGTACCCTAAACAAGCTTAGTGTCTGGCTTAAGACAAGTCTGATATGCAGACTGTTTTGTTGACTTTCCCAGCCAGCTTGTCCACTCCTGCCAAAGTGTCTCTTCACTCTTGCTATGGCTGGAAGCAACTGGGGGTACTCAGTTTTCCCTTTTCTTGATTTAATGAAAAGCTTCAGGGTCAGGGCCAGATCCCACCAAAGATGCAGCTAATTGTGAAGTAAATGAAAGCAAATAAGAACTTACACAAACCACCACACCCTTCCTAACTCTATTTCACATAAAGGAGATAATAGGATATAAATCCATCGCTCTTGAATGTTTGAAAAATGCCTGGTGCAAATCTTCGTAGAATTTCAAAGGACTGTTGTGTGATTGAGCTCTGAAAACCAGAGTAAAACCTGATTACTGGAAAGGGAGGACAGAGTCTTATTTTCACCAGAAATTAATCCAGTGAAGCTCTCTACCCCTTCAAGAGCAGGGGACTTTCTTTGCAAAGTCATGTGACTTCTCCTTTCCACCTTAGTTTTGCCCAATAAGGGTGGCACTGGAATGAAAGGAAAGGGCAAACTATACTGTGTCATCCTAGGCAGAATGAGCATTTCTGAAGGCTTAATTAACCATTAAACCTTGATTCTGAGATATTTACATTACCTGATCTTCAGCTATCTGTCACTGTATGCTACAGGGGAGTAGTGACAAACAGAAGTCAGTACTGTCAGACCCAAATATTACACAAAACATATTGACCAGCCAACTTAATCTTCAGTCTTCTAGACATATCTAGTTTCCTCTGAACACAGAGACATGCTTAGCCTTAATATGGTTACATTTATACTGTATTTCAATAAATTGTTCACTTGTTTTTTCCTACTACAGGTCCTGAACTGAAGTAGGACTTTACTACAGCCACATGAATAACTACGAACAATAAAGGAGAACATGGTCTGTTAATCTACCAAGGAGGAGAAGAATAGGCTGTTAATGTGACAGCCTTAAGTGGATCCTGCAATGTGCCTCCTAAATTCCCACCTTTGTTTGCTACCCAAGGACTTTTACCTTATATGTTTTAGACTAAGGCCTTGGTTCTGGTGATGTAGGGATATTTCCCTGTCAAGATATGTGTTCAGAATTTATTAACAGTAAACCAGTATTGTTTCTTCCTCTTAAATGTTCAACGCCCTATGTGGCCAAGTTCAGCTGTGCATATGAATTCATCATTTTCATAAAAAGGAAACATTTGTGTTAAAAAGTTGATCTGCAAGAAAAAGACTGGAGCTTGTTCACTGCTAAAGAGTTCAGCTGAAGGCCAATAATCCAATACATGTGTGTTGGGGAAGTGAGAGAGGAGGATAAGGAGGTAGAAACCTACCTTTTCCTTGAAAAGAAACAAAAATAGGAGCAAATGTTATCATTTTCAGATTGTTACTAGCAACAGGGAGATGTGATCCAAACAACAAGTGAATTACTGCATAGACTGGTGCAAGATAAAGACCACAGATAGGAATTTGATTAAGTATTATTATCAGTCACTGCACAGAGAATGGCAGTCAGCCAGCAGAGCATTCACTTTTCTATCCCTCTGCCTCTGGCAGACTGCTTATGCAGGTTGTCATAAAAGTAACTGGGAGATCAGACTGCATGGCAGATAGCAATCATCATTTTCTCCACGCAGGGTCTCCTTAAACATTACTCTCACTTGTTGAAGACACAAAATAGGTGTCTGGCAGCTTGAACTGTTCTGCTTTTTTGTTTCATATTCTTAGATTTTTTGATTATTACTATTCGTCCACCTAAATGTTGAGATTTACAGCCTCAATATTTCTCAATATCTACCCTGTGACCTTTCTGCCACAAAAAGAAAATATATTCATGTTGGTGTGAGAAAACACAAACAGTGCCTCTTCACTATCCATTAGGGTTTTATTATTTTACTTTTTGTATAGATTTTTATTGGGAACAGAACTTTGAATTATGAATAGAATTTTAAATTATTTTTCATTCTTTCTTCAATGCTGATAAAATGGGAAGAGGTAAAAGTGTTGAATAAACGAATCTGTGTTTCCTCCACTTTTCAGTGCATACATCTGTACATACTCTAGAAAAAGAGTTTGGAAAGACAAAAGCAAACTGCATTCATCCTGGAGAAAGTGGATAGAGTACTCTAAGTTTTGTTTTGGGATTATTAATGTTACTTAGCTCTTGTGCTTCATTTGCTTAGATCTTGCCACCATAATATTTACAATATATCTGCAACAATGTCTGTAATCAAAGATAGCACAAATTTCTATGAAACTGACATATGAAAACTAGAAAGAGTGAGAACGAACTGGAACTGTGGGAACAAGCATTGTGCAGACATTTTCTCAGAATATGGCCAGCTCAAGGAATTTTTGTCCACTCTCTATTTTGTTACAAAGCATTCTATGAATAATTTTTTACAGTGATGAAAATAAATGTTCTAAACTGATGTAATATCATCACTAAACTAACAATGATGATTTCCCTTTGACAGAGATGCTTCCACTTACCTACTTGATGGAAATTAAATGCAATGCAGGGAGTTGTAAGAGGGATCTATTAAAGTCTATTACATTACATTACATAACTGAAACATGTCTGATGTATGTTTTCCCCCAAATTTCTAGTGTACAGACACATACTGTCCTGGCTTAGGGCAAATTTAGGGAGGGAACTTCCAAAGGGATTATTACCTAAAGGGCAAAATTCAGCATCCCTTCCCCCCACCTGTTTGGGAGATAAACCTCCTTTGATAAAAGTGGAAAAAACTGTATTTAACAAGCAAAGTATTCGCAACCATAAAAAATTAATAATACTGAACAATAAAACCTCTTGCTTTTCTGAAGAGATGGCAAATTCAGAAAGTCCTTCTGTAATTCAGAGTCCTCTGTGCGTGTTTCTCAGCTCACTTAGTATCTCTCAGTCCCTCCAGCACTGGAATGCCACGTCCCGGGCCTCAGTGGGCCACAGGTGTGAGCTCCCAGTGTTTTTTCTGGGTTTTCACTCCAAAGCAAGGCTGTTCAGTCTTAATATCCAGCATAAACAGAACAGATTAGGGATACAGCTCAATTCTTCATGAGTAATTAAAATTAAAAGGGTTTTATCAATTCAGCCATGTGCTCTTGAAAACAAAAAAACAGGAGAGCCAGTTTCAATCCATTTCTGAGCCTAGTACTGAGTCATTGAATTGCAGCTTTTTTCATAGAAGATGGAAATGTGAAACACAAGAAAACAAAGCATTTGGTTGTTTTAGTTGGATGCAGGTTCATAGGAGAGAGACAGTTTTGGCTATTGCGTGTTCATTTCACAGTATCACACAATGGGTCAGGTTGGAAGCGACAACAGTGGGTCATCTGGGCCAACCTCTGCTCAAGCAGGGCTGTCCTAGACCACATAGCACAGGATGATGTCCAGACAGTTCTCCATAACCTCTTTGGGCAATCTGTCTCAGTGCTCAGTCACCCTCACAGTAAAGAAGTTCTTCCTCATGTTCAGGGGGAAGTTCCTGTGCATCAGTTTCTGCCCCTTGCCACCAAGCAGGGCCTGGCTCCATCCTCTTGCCACCCCCCTTCAGACATTGATGTGGTACTCTTTCTGTTGTCTCTTCAGGCTGAAAGGACCAGCTCCCGGAGCCTTTCCTCATAAGAGGGATTGTCCAGTCCCTTAACTGGGTTTATTGTCTTCTGCTGGACCCGCTCCAGGTGCTCCATGTCTCTCTTGTCCTGTAAAGCCCAGAACTGGACACAGCGTGCCAGATGTTCCTCACCAGGGTAGAGTAGAAGGACAGGATCATCCTGTGACCTGCTGGCAAAGCTCTTCCCAATGAACCCCAGGATACCTTTGGAATTCCTTGCCACAAAGCCACACTGCTGGCTCATGAGCAGCTCATTGTCCACCTTATCCACCACAACCGCCAGATCCTTCTCCACAGAGCTGCTTCCCAGCAGATCAGCCTGCAGCCCATACAGGTCCATAGGGTTGTTCCTTCCCAGGTGCAGGACCCTTCATTTGCCTTTGTTGAATTTCAGAAGATTCTTCTCTACCCATCTGTCCAACCTGTCAAGGTCCGGGCCACTCCCCACAGTCCTATGGCAATTAACACCTTACATAGAAATGTTTCAGGCACTAGGGGAAGCTTCTGAGTGAGAAGTTACTGCTTATTTTCAGAAAAAAAACCCTGTGTTTTCTACACAGTATGTGCTATTGATATATTTTATGCAATTCTGATATATTCACAGATACCAACTTGTATTTCAACACAGAAAAAGCACAGTGGAGGAAGACTCAGAAATCAGTGAGTCATCAAATGAATGTAGCTCAATAGTTTTTGTTTTCCTTTTGTTTCAGCCTAATGGGCACACCTTTGTTTAAGAGGATTTATCACTCCTGTCACATCATTTGTGATAGTTGTATTATTCTTGGAGAAAATTTCATGTAGCTATTGTAAATGGTTCTTTTCCCTGAGACCTAAACACCAGCTTCTGACACACAAGGTCTGCAAATAACACTCTTAGTGCTGTCTTGGAATGTTGTGCAGATGTTTTTTAACTCCTTTTTTAAAAGAGTCTGCAGCAGTTGTTTTAATTGATAACTCCAAAAATTATCCAGTAGTAAATTTTATTTTGTCATCTTGCTATGTGTGCATGTCATTCTGTACTGGGTAACTAATGTTAAGTTGCTTCAGAACATGGGAGTCAAGTATCTTGGGACCTGGATGCATAATGTCTATATATCGTTACAGGTTTATTTTTCCCTTAAAATGTTATAAACTTTGGCCCCCTGACAAGGAACTTATTTTCTGTCACAGAAAAATAAAAATAAGAAGAAAAAATAGCTGTGGTGTCTTTACTAAATATCAATCTTGGTAAATATATTGCACATTTCTAGAATCCTGCTCTTAAAATTGTAATTTATCAGTATTCCCTGCATTGTTCCACAGATTTGTATTAGGATTTGTATGGCTTTGAGTAACTTAATCATCCTTATATTTCATCCCCAGTGGCTAAATTCCAGTATTGAAAGGAAAAATCTGCAAAACTGTATCTCCCTGTTTCTTTTTATTCGTATTTCTGAGTATTACTAGATAGTATTTTTAACATGGAGAAAGTTATTAATTCATTATTATTTTGATTAAGGAAAGGAATGAAATTGATGGAACCATGAAGAAGATCAACAGGAAGAAATGACAGCAGCTTACTGAAACAGCAAGATTATTTTTGGTGGGTTCTGACAGCAGACCACAAAGGAGCTTTATAACACTTTCACTGCAAATTGACCTAATTCTCTGTCATAATCTACTTAAGATGATGAGGTTTCCACCTATCTTCAGGCATAAAATGTAGTCATTCCTTTCTAGCTGATAATCAGCATGTTTATTACTCATTACTGTTGCTTAAAGACAGTATTTTCAGAAACAGTCCTGGATTGCTAAAGTCATCAGTGATTCTGGAATAGCAAGAGAATAACCTCAGTCTTTGCTATGGGAGCTGCTTAACAAATCTAAAAATGTTAATCATGTTCAGGGCATTGTCACTTCCAGGGAACAGCGATTACTTTCAGTGACGTGCCCAGAAGCGATCTATTTAGTTTTCTTTTCATATAAAATTGGGAAATAATGAAGGTTTTATTAAATGAAACTTAATTCACCACAACAGGGACTTCAGATGTACCTGTTCCCACTACCAAGGGATGAAGTATAATTTAATAACAGTCTCTTTAGATTAGCTCTGTCTATTTGAATGTCACATTATTAACTGACTCCATGTCATAGTGTGTAGATTCCAGAGACTACTGTTTCAGGCTTTTTCATTTTTTTAAAAAGAATCCTACATTGATGGTTTGTAAACTACATTATTACTGTAACAAACCCGTAGGATAAGAGCAGCTAAAATGGTGATCTAAGCTTTTTGGCTGTTGTCCAAAGCACTACGACTTAGTAGATTGCTAATGCTGTCTAGCAATGGTGTGTTTTTCCTGCCACAATGACAGCTGCTGAGAGATTTTCTGTTATTATCTTACTATTTTTTTAAACATTAAAGTGCAATGATTTACTAGCCTATAATGTGATAGCAATGTGTGAATTACTGCAGTTCCATTTGTATACTCAGCAACATCTGTTTTACAGGTGTGAATATATGAATTTTGCTAATTAATACCTAGTGGCAGAGTTTCTGAGCGAGGGTATAAAAATGGAAATAGGGAAAATTCCTTAGCTATACAATGTTATTTCAGGTCCCTGGGAAATAAAAAGCAGGCAATGCATACTGGGATTATTTTTTATTGTTTCACTGGCTGCTTCTTTAGTTTGTTTTATTTTAACATCTCCATGATGTCTCCTACTACCTAGCCAGGAGATATTTTGCTGAGGAGAGTTGTAAAGAAGTAGCTTTCAGTCATAGATGACAGCAAAGCTATTTGGATTTAAATAAAAATTTCAGTTTACAATCTCAAGCACATAGTTAAGTAGCATAATAATGAATGACCACTTATCAGCTAAGTTCCTCTCTGGATTCAAGTGTATGTTCTCATTCTGGGCAGTATGCAGGACTTGGTGAGCCCCTCTAAACTTGCAGACTAAGACTGAGGATGAGAACCATTACCAGATTCAGCTCCTGAGCTGGAGCTGTAATCCAGACTTGCTGGGTTTTTTTCACATTCTGGTCCCTAGTGATGAAGTGAGCCTTCCTTTTCCCATTTTGATGCTCTAAATACTTTGGTAAACAATGTTTAAGAAATTTTAAAAAGAGAACTCTGGAGTGATGGAGAGGGATAAGGAATCTGAACATGGAAAATGGACCAAGAAAGAAACACTGTCTTAAATTCTTCCCTTGTGATTAAACTCCTACACTCTCTTGAAGATATTTATTTAAAATATATTAAAATCTTCCTTCCTTCCTTCCTTCCTTCCTTCCTTCCTTCCTTCCTTCCTTCCTTCCTTCCTTCCCTTTCATTTTTTCCCCTGTGCCTGTAGAACTTAATGGAGTAGCAGATTTTTATGGTGTGCCTTTGTAGAATGATTTAGAAAAGCCATACAATTCTCTGCTAAAAAAAAAATCTATGCCTTTTAAGTACGCTCAATTTAGTTATGTAGGTTTAGTCTATATTCAATTCTGTGAAGCGCTATTCTTCAGTTCACTATTTCTGAAGCTATGAACAGTGACCTTACACCATAGACAGTATTTCTGAGATTTATAGATGTAAAGGTCTAAACCAGGGAAGTCATTGTCCAGAGAAACCCATACTTTACAGCTTCCAGAAGATTAGCCTGTCTGCATCACACTGTATGAAGAAATTCAGTTGAAGAAGTCAAATTGATTTCTTCACACTGAGAACATGGATCACAGGCTCACAAGACAGTTAGTTTAGAAGGGGTCCCATGGGATCATGGAATCATAGAATGGTTTCCCTGTCAATCCCCCGAAATGAGCAGGGACACTTTAACTACATCCGGTTTCCCAGAGCCCCCATCCAATGAGATCTTGAATGTCTCCAGGGATGGGGCATCTACCACTTCTCTGGGAAATCTGTTCCCAGTGGTTTACCACCCTCATAGTAAAAAAACTATTCCTAATTGCTAATCTAAATTGACCACCTTCAGTTGAAACATTTATCTCTTTTCCAGTTGCAACAGGCCCCACAAAATTCTCTGGCCCCATCTTTCTCATAGACCCCCTTTGGGTACTAGAAGGCTGCAGTTAGGTCACCCTGAAGCCTTATCTTCTCCAGGCTGAACAATCCCAGTTCTCTCAGCCTTTCCTCACAGGAGGAAATCTTTGTGGTTTCTTCTGGACCCCTCCAAGAGGTCAAAGTCCATTTTTTCCTGAGGGGACCCCAGAGCTGGACACAATACTCCTGGAAGGGTCTCATGAGAGCAGAGGGGCATAATCACCTCCTTTCACTTTCTGGGGTGCCCAAACCCTTCTCAAAGGAGGACTAATTTAAGTTCAGTCTCCCTATTGCACTGTCCAGGTGAATTTTGACTCTTTCTAAGAATGGAGAGGTGAAGCAACATGGAACAACCTGTTCAAGTCTTTTATCAGATGAGATTTTTTTTCCCCTAGGCTCTGCACCATAGTAAAGGTAAAATAAATATTTATTTTAGAAAAAAAGAAATGTAATTTATCATAAACAATCAGTATTTCAGAATAAGACATGAAACATATTCAGAATCTGAAATCAAATAATTCTGTCAGGTGTCATTTTACAAAGATAATCTAGTAAACAAATTTACCAAAAATATTCACTGCAAGAAACACCTGATTTGAGTCCAAATTAGTAATAGTTTCAGATGAGTGAGATGTTCACACTGAACAATGAGGTTTAATAACTGACCTTTTCATGTGGAGCTATGATAAGTAGACTGAGAAAGGCCCAAGTAGTGCAACTGTTTCCATTCAGAAATTCAAACATAAGAGAAAAAAAACAGGCCCCCAGATTAATTTGTTCTGCAGTTGGCGGGACTAAACTGAGTGAGTTGTTTTACAATTAGGATATGTAAAACCTTGTCATTATAAAAGGAGAATGATGCAATTGTTAGCAAATAAAGCAGAAAGAAAAAAATAATGAAATATATGCACTAATGTCAGATCCCTATCTTCATCCATGGGAAGAGCAAGTTCAAATTCATCTTCATTGCATTCATGATCCTGGGAAAACAATGCAAAATTAATTTCTTATTCTATAGCATTCTTTCTTTCTGTCTTATTTCCTGAGCTCATTGACTATTCAGTCTAATTTCTTTTTCCTTCACTACTTCCTCTGCAGAGTCATGACCTTTCTAGAAAGTGTATTCATCTAGAATCATACACCTTTAAGATCATCAAGCCTAACAGCTAACATTATCAAGTCCACCACTAAACCATGTCCCTAACTGCCACATCTACACAGTCTTTTAAATACTGACAGGATTGGTGACAAACACTTCCCTTGACAACTTGTACCGATGCTTGACAACACTCATAGTGAAGATATTTTTCCTAATATCCCATCTAAGCCTTCCCTGGCACAAATTGAAGCCACTTCCTCTGGTCCTGTTGCCAGTTATTTGGGAGAAGAGCCAACCTCCAGCAGCTCCTTCAGCTGCTCCACATAGGATTTGTCCTCCAGACCCTTCACCATCTCCATTGCCCTCCTCTGGCCTCATTCCAGCACTTCAATGTCTTTATTCTAGTGAGGGGCCCAGACCTGAACAGTCTTTGAGGTGCAGCCCCATCAGTGCTGAGCACAGGTGGTCAATTACCAACCTGGTCCCACTGGCCACACTATTGCTGATCCAGGCCAGGATGCCATTGGCCTTCTTGGCCACCTGGGCACACACTGGCTCATGTCAGCTGCTGTCAATCAGCACCCATCATACAAATGGCCTCAGCCCATCAATCCAGCCCGACCAGATCCCTCTGCAGAGCCTTTCTACTCTCCAGCAGATCAACATTCTCTCCCAACTTGGTGCTGTCTGTGAACTGACTGAGGCAGCCCTTGATCTTCTCTGGGTAATTGATGATGATGTTAAACAGGACAGGCCCTATACTGAGCCCTGGGGATCACGACTTTTGACTGGCCACCTCTGAATGTAACTCCTTTCACCACTACCTTTGGGCTCTGCCTTCTAGCCAGTTTAAAACCTGTGGAATAGTGCACCTGTCCAAGGCATGAGCAGCCAGCTTCTCCAGGACAGTGTTGTGGGAGACAGTGTCAAATACTCTCCTGAAGTCCAGGTAAACAACATCCACAGCTAGTCACGTTCCATATAAAACTGAATTTCCTAGAACAGGAACAAAGTGGCTTGAACCAAGTAAAGATTTATCTTTTCCAAATAAGTACCTGTGTCTTTGCTGGCACCCGAAGATGCTCTCTCTTGCTATGCAGTCCTTGTCTAGGGCTTCAGCCTCTCTTTACCAGCCCTTTCATATGGTGTACATCCTTCCCAAGTTATAGAATTGTAGAACAGTTTGTGTTGGAAGGGATCTCAGCAGAAAAGGTGTTGGACAGCAGGAAGTGTGCAGTATCAATTAAGCATATGATTCAAGTGCAGTTTGAGAGACTAATTCGTAACCCTTTTCAGGAGAAAAAAAGGATATTATGGAGTTATTATTAATTTGGCCTTCTTTTTGAATCGATGACTGTGAAGAACCATAATGTTTTAAATAGAAAAAATCCTGCTGTTATGACTTTGCTGAGATGTTTTCAGAAAAAAAATTGTATTTTCTTTGATTTTATTACTGCTGTAATAGGTTTAAGAGGAGGAACTGGTAAGCAGGAAGGGAGTGGAGGACTTTTTTTTCAGGGTGTTTTCTTTGAAATCAGAAACATTAAATCACAGAAAAAAAGAAAATATACAAGCTATAATGTGTAGAGGCTGAAATACTGTATGAATGGTAAAGAAGGGTAGAGAGCAACTTGGTGGATCTCCACAGTTTATAAGCAAAAATGAGAGCCATGAAATGAAATATCAATAAAATAGACAGCTGTTAATACTAAATAGTAAACATTCAGAATTGACATCTTCCAATGTGATGTGCAAAGAGCAGACAAGAGAACTGAACAGTGAAAAAAGAAAATCTTAGTTACATATTTATGGTATTTTCCTCCAGGCTAGTAGCTTTCCATCATCAGGAAAACAAGGCAACCTGGAAAATAAGAGATTTTTTCCTAAGACATGTTAAATACTCATGACATTTCAGGAGAGCTTTCACAATTTGTTGAATTGTGTAAGAGATAGGAACATGAAGGGGGATGGGGAAGATACTGCCTTATACTTCCCAATTTGTCCTTGATAGTTGAGATAAAACTTAATCTAAACATTGCCTTATAAGTCACTAGAGAAAGAGGACTTGCTCATTAGAAAACTCTTCAGGCTGAATTCTTTAAAAACCTCTGTCATTTTCATATCTTACTGCTCCATAATTTGTATAGAGAAGACAAAATTTGTATCCTTGGGGCTTTTTTGTCTAAATCTCATATAACTTGTGATTAGAGTAAGAATCTAAGTGTCTTTGAATAGCTGACCTGAAACAGTGTACCTGACATCAAACAGGATGGTCATAGTCAAACTAATTCCTTATAATCAGAACTTTACCTAGAAATGGTGATCCAGATACAGATCTTGTAGAGCTGTGATTGTTACACAATCAGCCTTCACCACTGCTGTTGAAGCTGGTCTAAGTCTTCCAAGGAATGGGAAATTTATCATTCCAGGAAGTTAAGCAGTGAACATGCAAGAAGAAACTTGATTCACCAACCACATCAAAGAAATTAGTTGACTATGACAGAAGGAAGGCACAAGGAATATTTGCTTAAGAATCTGTTTATGCATTTTATAGTAAAGGAAAGAATGCCAGACGTGGTTCAAAAGCAATAGAAACAGAGACAAGAAGACAGGGCTATCATTATGTATGGGAAGAGAGCTAATGCAAACTTGCAACTTCTTTCCCTGTTACTGTCTTGGCTATGCAGTGTTTCAGGCTGTGGAGATAGAAAGCTTAATTCTAGTTTAAATGCCTCAAGAGGATCAACAGCTAAAAGTTAAGATTTTGGCTCATGCTGTACTCAGCTCATCACTCTTTTTGAATTTGAAGTTTGCTGATTTTGACTAAATTCTGCTCATTCTAACAGTTTTAAGTCCACTGACTATATTTTCTTTTTTTTCCTTCCTTCCTTCCTTCCTTCCTTCCTTCCTTCCTTCCTTCCTTCCTTCCTTCCTTCCTTCCTTCCTTCCTTCCTTCCTTCCTTCCTTCCTTTCCATTAATTTTTAATGAATCGACTCCGGGGAATGAACTTATTGTAGCTGTTATTGCAATTACTATAAATGCTAGAAAGAACCTGAAGCAAAGAATTGATAATTTCTGTTCTAGGATGCATTAGAATGTATGTTTAATCTATTGACATATTGAATACATATTTCAGATGTTTAGTGTGGATATTCACTGTTTTCTCTCTTCTGAACAAGCTAAATCTTACCTCAAATTAAGTTTTACTAAACAATTGACAGGTAGATGCTGCAGAGATGCATACACACACCTACCACCACCACTACTCCCCCTCCCACCCCAGCTATTTAGCACTATTCTTGGCAGGTGTTTTCCATGAAAATGTCTCAGTGCTCACAGCCTCTGACTGAGGAGAGAGCCACATGATGTTGAGGCTACCTGGGAAGAAACACAGGACAGAGTTGATGGATATAGCATAATATTTTGTCTTTGTAATATAAGGAAAAGCTCCAAAGGTGTAAGGCAAGAAGAAAAGACAAGATATTTTTGTGCTGAAGAACCCTCAGCACTATAAATTTTAAGGTTTTTGTATTTTAAAAAGCCTTAGGAGAGGAATTTTAAAAATTCACTTCAGTCCTGGATATAGCGGATAAAGGATGAAGGAACTTGCAATTTGGGAAAGGCAAGTGATAACTAACTCAGTGTCATGAGGGAGAGGATTTACTAAGTTATTCATTTGTGTCAGTCAACTCATAATCATTAAATTCAATATAAAGTAATGGTTTAGATCAATTCGTCAGAAAACTTTGTCAGCCCAAAATTACTTATATCTCATCTACATTTATTTTGTATGAATCTTTTGCAGACAAGTTTTAATCATATGGTTCTGTGAAGGAGGCATAAAAACTAACAATTACCTGCATTGCTGTTGACAGCAAAATTAATGGCTTATTATTTTCTGAATAGAGTTAATCTGGTTTTTGAATAGGATGAGAGAATGCTACTGAAAATGAGGTAAGCACTGCTAGGACAGAGAAGTGATTCCTCATCAAGCCCTCCAGAGGTTATTTCAGGGGGAAGATATGAACAATATGCTGATTATCTTAAAGTTGCCAGTATTGAGACTTCTGTACTAAACACATTGCTTTGCTCTCTATTTTAATAACATGGTAAGGCTTTTACCATACAAACTGTGATTTAGAGGGGTAGAGAGGAGAAGACTTCCATGGTTATTATTTGGAACTTTTCTAATGAAGAACATTTAACTGGAGCAAAAGGTAACACCTCCTTCAGACCAGAAAATCTCACTGCACAATTTTGAGGAGTAGATTGCGGCAAAAATCTTTAGAATGAACCAACAACACAGAATCCAACCCTAATTTCAAAATCATGGTGGCACATGTTTTTTTTTTACAATGAGAAGCATCTAATTTGATTTGAGATATTTCTTACGCAAAATTCTACCTTTGAACTTCCCTTACTGTGCACAGAGGCCTGTGGGGTTTTCTAGAGAGCAGTTCACCTAAACACCACTTTGCATGTACCTGGTTTGTACCAGTAACTGCAAAGTATGTAATCAGTTCTTGGACACCAGGCCTTGTAAGTTGTGGCTTTCTCACTCTGTACAGATATCAGTTGCTGCAGCTGTAGGATCATGTTGAGAAAATGGTACCTTGTATAGCATCTCACTTATTAGCAGGGAAAAGCACATTAAAATATTTGAATGTTTTTAACAAGATTTTAATATATACAACTAAACAAGTTTGTAAAAGGTTCCATAGACTGCCCAGGGCTTGATAAGTGAGAAATCAGATGTTGATATTTTTAAAGAAAATCTTGTCCACAAATTTCATTGTCACATTGTGCTCTAGTCTGAATCCATCTTGGCTTGTACAACAGTTTGAAACAAAAGCTAATGGTTTACTTGAGATATTCCCGATAAAGCTGTATTTTTAAACCTAATAATACCTTTTTTTGTTGTTTTTCAAGAAAACATGAATGAAACTAAAGAAAGGCAACAGAGAGAGACCAGAAAAACATCAGTGCAATGAACAATTCCACAAAGCAAACTCAATTCAGGGCAGTAATAGATTGACCTGTTAGATGACCTGCCTTGCGAAGAAAACAGACATGCTGTCAGGTACATATAAAACAGGCAGAAATACACAATTCATCCAAAATGGGAAACTAAAGTATTTCTATCTGCAGGTCCTAGATAGTTGCCATTGCTGGTAACATCTCTCCTTTAATTTTCTGCAGTCTACTGCGAAGAACTGAAAGAGTAACGTGAGACAGAGGGCTTTAGAAAAGGTGATAGCACTTTTAAAAATTAGGTAATGCAGAGAATCTTCCAGAAAAAGCAAGATGGCAGAAATTAACAGGATAATAAGTGAACTCAATACAAATTTTAAAAATCCAAATTTGTATGATTTTAGGAATGAAATCAACCAAAAAGATTAAAATGAAGGATAACAGAGAAGGATTGTTTTTGGTCATGTATTTTCAGATTTGAGAAAACACAGCTATTCTACAGGTTCCCTCTAATTAAAATATGAGAAATAAACTAAACCTCACTTCTCACACATTAAATCTCACGTGGAAAGGAACAGACCCTTTGTAAAGTATTTGTACTACTAAGAACTAACCCCTGCCAAGATTAAAAAAGTGAAACTGAGAAGTCAGTAATGTTTTGTAGCTCTCAAAATACATGGATAGAATCTCATTTTAAAGTCTATTTAAAGCTAGATGGAAGAAAGGAAGAAAGATTTTGCTGCACTAATGATCACATAGATTTTTCCCACCTCTGGTTGTATGACTAGATTATTTATCATAATGAAGTAATGATAAATGAGAAAGAAAAGTAGGAAATATAATAGTTAAATGTCAGCTGAATAGAGTGAGCCCAATAATGCAATATGATAGTAATGATAGTATGAAATTATTTTCCTGAGAATTTTGGTTGCTGCCACAAACATAGCATTGCTATTTAGTAGGTGCCATAAAGAAGAAAATTTTTTGAGTGTTTGGCACTAATGAAAAAATATTTTCTAAAACCATGACATAAAATAATCACTCTTTTGCTCTAGGAGATAGGAGTGCGCATGGACACTGGATTGTACAGTGATGTTTCTACTGAACCATGGCAATGGAGATTGTTCATCAGTAGTCAGCTTTGTTGGATGTGAAGCCCCACCAGTACAGTACTGATTGCTACAGGACATAGAAAAAGAAGAAAGCAAGAATCAGGAAGGGAAAGATATTGACCTAGGTCTGATCCACTTTTGGTATTGTGGTTCCCTGGATAAGCATGTTTGCTTATAAATGTACACATTTATGGATATGTCCATAGAAACATATGGACCAACTCTGAGGTTTGGCAATATTGTGCAGGTGAATAAAGACTTCAGATTTTTTGCATTAAGGAAACAGTTATTTATTCCCCAGAGTTGTAAAAAACTAAGAAAAATATTTCCAAAGAAAACTGTCTTTTTTCATTATTTTTGCTCATTCCTACAGCTCAGTATCAGAAGTTGTGTTATTCCTGGTGATGTAACAATCCCAGCACAGGATTTAATAGTAGTAAGCTTTTGCAAAAGACAGAGGGTAACCTCTGTCTTACAATACCTGAGTTATGATGTCACTCAAATCAAAATACACTTTTTGGAAAGTGGAGAGTTCATTAACGAATTTGGTTTGCTTGCCAGTTCCAGATAAAGTATAGTATTTCAGCTGCAAAACAAAGTTCTTTTAGAGTGGGGCAAATAGATTAAAAAAAAACTATTTGTAGCAGGTACTAGTTTAAACGATCTCTGAATGTCACTTTTTCCAATGTCTTGTGCCCTGGTTCACTGAAAAAATCATGGAATTTGGATAAATGGACTAAAACTAGCTCACTGAGGACAGCTGAAAGATTTAAATTAAATCAGTACCCTCACTAATTTTGAGTATTGTGTAAAATAATATTCCTGTTTATATTTACAGGAAAGAATAATACTATGTGATATACTGAGCAGTGAGGTTCCTATTTTCATTTTGTGGGAACTGAGCAGAGATGTTCACATCAATGAAATCCTGCCAGTTTAGTAAAGACCAGCAGATGGATACATAAACAGACAACATGCTTTTGAAATACTTTTGGGTGCAAAATATTATATCCAATCACAAAGCAGAAATGAAAGTCACAAGCACAAAAAAAACCCCAAACAAACCCAAAAATCCTAACCAACCAGAAAAGCCATCCTTCTGTACTGATTCAGTAATTAACAATTAACTTCTAAACTTTGAAAATTGAGCAAAGCTATTATGATGCTTTCCATGCTAAAGCATGTTTTGGCTTATTTTGACATCCTGTGGTGCAGCAACATGAATATGAGCCAGCACATTTAATTGTCCTTGAAGAGTAACCTCTGGCAATAGAAATTATTCCTACTCTCAGATACTTTTCCCTTGACTTCATTTGGGCTAATGCACATATGACAAAATCCCAGTGTGCCACTCCCTTGCGTTTCCTTAACATCTGACCTCACACAGCTGTTCATTATTAAGACACATTTGCCACTGCTGTGCATGTTGCCATACACTCTCTCTACAGTCAAGATATTTTTATCCCAAATACTTGAATTTACAAATAAGCTAGAAATGAATGCCTTGCCTCAGCTTTAATTTTATAATGCAGTGACCCATTCTACCACTGTGTAATAAGAGGTCCCATTGTGACAATTAAAACAAATCACCCTACAGAGTATGTCATTGGATACATTCATGCTTCAGCAGTAACTGAATTGTCTTTTATGATATATTTCAAATAAAGGTATATAACTTTAGCCTGGCTCCCCCAAAGAACAAAATTATTTATAAAAAGTCTCTCATCTTCTTGATTTATCATGAAAATTACATAGAGATGAAATGAAATAAAAACTTTAATTAAGAATAAAAGGATTGTTGGTCACTAAATAAAACACAAGTGTGTAGAGAATTTTGAACCACTAACAATGGATCTAATATGAAGCTAAATTCTCAGGCTTCACTGCACCTCTTATGTCTTCTATTTTGAAGAAACTAGAACTAGAAAGAAGTAAATGGAAAAATGAGTTCTGCTCGTTCATGTTGCCTGCTGATCATTTCACCTAATGTGAGAACCTCTTTTCCAATGCATTAGATCTAAACCCATCAGGGTTTACTGTCGCTGTCAGAATGGCACATACTTGCCCCAAGCCTCATCCCATCTCCCTAGGTAGTGCTGTACTTGTGACAACAGGAGCAGCAACAGTACTGTCAACTTGTTAGTGCTTTCTATGAGCAGCTAGACCATTTTTCTGACAGATCTTTATATTCTCACTTCTGGGAACACTTAGAATTAGTGTTATAATGGTAACATTTTCATTTATATGTTTTATTAAGATGCTCCCAAACTCTTTTTCTGTTTCCAAGTGGGTAGGACACTCGTGGCTGAGATTCATTTCATTAACTTTAGACATTTGCATTGTAGCCATCTACATCTACACCAGTCACTTGAGACTTACTTTGTAGTCAACAGAGAGATATAAACACTTTTAAAAGGGGAATCAGCTGACCTATTTGAGTCACTTGGTAGCAGAGCATCCATTAAAATAACCAGTTCATGGTTAGATGAGTATATTTAGGTGTCTCTACTTGGTCAGATGAATCCCTCTGAGAGTTCAAACCCTAAATCTAGGTGCTTATATAAATTTTTCAGTGGGCAGACGAAGTGATGTTTCGCTTCCCTGTGTCCTGTAACTTGCAAAATTCAAGTTGTGCACTGTATCTTTTGGCTTTTTTAGTTTGTCTGAAACCCATACCATGCCAGTAAGTAATCACATGCTTGCTCAATGGAATGGTCCCCGGAGTGACCCACAGATACGTTTGTTGCCTGTTGCCTTCACAGGGCAATATCAAAGCCTGACAGCATTTTCCTGGCATGTGTTTTATGAGATGGTTCCATGAGATTGTTCCTGTTTCATTTAAAGACAAGGAAGAACAGGCTGGAGTCCCACCCATATTTCCTTACAGTCTAAATGCTTTTGACTTGAACATGTAACATAAAGCCATAGAATGGCTTTGGTTTGAAAGGACTTCATCAAATTCCAACTCCCCTGCCAAGGGTAGGGACACCTTCTGCTAGACCGGGTAGCTCAAAGCTCCACCCAACCTGGCCTTGAACACTTTCAGGGATGTGGCATCCACAGCTTCTCTAGGCAACTTGAGCCATTGCCTCACCACTCTCACAGTCTAGAATTTCTTCCTAATATTTGTGTAAACCTACTCTCTTTTGGTTTAAAACCATTCCCCCTTCTCCCGTCACTATATGGTCTTGGAAATAGCCCCTCCAGCTTTCTCCAGCCCCAATTTAGGTACTGGCAGCCTGCTATAAGGCCACCCCACAGCCCTATCTTCTCTGGGAACAGCCCTAGCTCTCTCA
Source organism: Trochalopteron elliotii (assembly GCA_024734555.1). Taxonomy (NCBI): domain Eukaryota; kingdom Metazoa; phylum Chordata; class Aves; order Passeriformes; family Leiothrichidae; genus Trochalopteron; species Trochalopteron elliotii. Next base: position 6,095,108 of record JANPWX010000016.1, read on the forward strand.
GCCTGTTCTCATAGGAGATGCTTCAGGCATTCATAGGTGCTTCAGCCCTGCTCCGATAATCTTTCTGGCCTCCTCTGGACTTGGCCTGCAGGTCTACATCCTTCCTTTGCTGGGGTCACAGAGGTGGATGCAGCACTGAGGTGGGGTCTCACAAGAGCAGAGCAGAGGGGACAATCTCCTTCCTCAATCTGCTGACCATGCCTTTTCTGATGCAGCCCAGGATATGATTTATTTTCTGGGCTGCCAGAGCACATTGCTGACTCCTGTACAACCTCTCATCTCCCACCATCCCCAAGTCCTTCACAGCAGGGGTGCTCTTGATCTCTTGTCTGCCCAGCCTGTGGCTGTGCTTGGCTAAGGAAACCATGAACTCCCAGACCATATCCCTTCCAGTTCTTGACCCTATCTCATCTGTCTCATACAGAGTTCATGTCCCTGCTGTCCTATGTAAAAGATCTGTCTGGGTCTCATTACTGCTCATCAATGATGTGTACTGCAGGAAAAGGGAAGAAGGAGGACAGAACTGGGGTAAATATATTAGCTCTTAATTGGAATTACTGAATCACATAATCCACAACCAATGTCACTACCTGTCTCGCTTGCAATAGCTCTAATGGATATGACAAGTGTCCTAAAAAAACACACTGAAGTAAACTTGCATTACAGTATTTGACTTTAATTGGACTTTCCCCACTGGATTGGATTTCCTTTCTGAGTACAAAGCACAACACACCATGCTGCAAAGACCGAAAGTAAGTCAAAACTGTGACACTTTCCCCCTTTCACATCTGTGCATCTCTTGCTCTTCCTAAGAAAAGAAAACTAATGGGTAGTCTAATGCTGTCAAATGGCCTAACTAATAACTGGATTTACATTTCTGTACCTGTGGATGAATTAATTTAATTCCTTTCAAAACTCTGTTTCTTATTGCAGATAAGCCATCAGAGTGCTTAACAGGATCTTAAAAGTAGAAAGCAAATGTAGAATAGGAGGTTCATTAGACAACACTTTTTCCAAATGTGGAAGCTGAACACCAGATGCCATTTTGCATAATAAAAGCAGTCAATGATTAGTCCTTAGAGGTCTCTGATCCCTGAATAATAACCCATTTTTCAACTTTGGTTGTTACTTTTCTCTGTTACCCTAAATTTTCAGCTTTAGGACTAGTCCATTTAAATATTCATATAAACAAAATATGACTTGTAATTCCTTTTACTCTTAAAATTGTGATTTTCCAGAATTTATTCAAAAGCAAAATAAAATCCTACACCAAAAAATCATTTCAGGAGTAATACAAACATTGGAGACACTTAAAAAAAAATAAAAATAGGAATAAAATTACAATAAAATTTTAAATAAAAAAAATTCCAAATAAAAGTAAAGGGAAAACACTTGGATGTTGGGGCCATCACATCTGTTATAAATCCAGCGTGAATTAAGAATATGCAATCAATGTCAGGTTCTGCTGAAACTTAATTCCTGTCTTTGAGTTGCAGTGAAGAAAAATGGAGAATACAGTTCTTTATCTCCAGGAAAGATGCTGTAATCATTATCCTCCTTGAGTTCAAAAATGGGAGTTTGGGCATATGGACCTATTTGAAGAATGGTGGCTTTCTAACTTGTTTCATCAGCTTTGAGTTTGGGAATAGGAAACAGCAGACATGGCACGATCAAACTGGGAGGATTTGACTTTTAGCACTTATATCAGCTGTTGAGTGTCCCCAGGGTTATCTGTTGATTGTAGATGCATATTTCACAGCAGATCTCAATCTGACTCTCCTTCTGTGTGAGAACTAAAGTGACACTTCCCACCGCAGGTGGGAAAATGGTGCCTGTCCTCAAAAAGAGCAAAGCAAGAGGTGAGTGCAGAGGGACATTGTAACAGAAGTTAGACAAAACCCCAACCTTCAGGATATGGAAGTTGCTGGGATAACTCTATGGAGAACTTTTATTTTAAAGTCAATTTGTCTTGTTTGCCATTTCTAATGAGCACTGCTCACTTTAGACTGGTGCTATGCAAGACAAACTGTGTACAAACAAAGACAGCAGAGCACAAACTCATGGTCCAGGAGAACCCTATTATGATATCTTTTCAAGCTTCTGCAATTACAAGAAAGGCTCAGTGCAATTACGGACAAACAGAAACATACTGCAGCAACAGATTTGGTACAATCATTCAAAAGCCAATAAGTATTTTCTTTTTAGTGACAGTTATCTGTAGTCTGTTGTGTCTGCAAGGTGGTGGCAAGACACTAGAACAAACTTTCCAGCCCATCTGGTGCCTGGAATGAAGTATTTCGGGCTTCATGTTATTACAGAGAATGCTGAAAACAAGAAAACTTCCTGTGGTTCAGATTATGCTTCCATGTGAAGTCAAGAGGTTTGTTGAGTTAACAGGAGTTTTAATAACTTTTAAGTGGCTGATGTTAATTTCTTGCACATATTTTGTGTGTATGTATGTATCTATATAAACATACAATAAACATTTAAGTGAAATGTAAATCCAGGGTAGCTCACTTGAGAAGGAAATCACCTTGGCAAGAGGAAATTTAGAAAATTATATTTTACAAAGAAGTCTTTTTTTATGCCGCACTGTTAGGCTATTCCCTGGCTTGGGATGATTTATACTGAAGGTACTAAAGTACGATAACTAGCTAAAGCCTAGATTTCAGCTGATACTAAACTTTTGCTGAACTTGTTCATAATGTGATTTCCCTCTGGAATGCTTTGCCAGTACCTCTGTCTGAGTTTCACGCAAACATTTATATGCTTTTGAATTGGCAGTTGGATATTAGGGCTTGTAATGAAGATGTTTCAGATATTAGGAATAGGACAAAATATAATTTTTGGTATAATAGCTCTATCTATAATTTACACAGTCTCAGAGATTTTACTGTATGTTTTCAGTCCAACCTAATAGCAATTATCTCTCAGAATAAATAACAATTAAACACAATCTCTGTGTGAAGTATAGTCAAAATGAAATACAAAAGGCAGCTGTAGCAGAGTACGAGGGCTGAAACAACATATCATTGAATAGTTAATGTCATAAAATAGGTTGATCCCCATTGACTCTTTGGGGATTTTTTCATTCATGTTAAAGCTTTTATTTTGGCAGGTAGCACCAGGTGGCACTGTTACATAATCATCTACCTTTTTTTTTCTTTTTCTTTTTTTTTTTTTTTTTTTTTTTAGCAGGACAAGGTTCCAGTGTTGAGAAGACATGCTTCAACTAGGGGGACTGTGCTAGGCTTTATGGAGGGAGAAGTTAAGGCAGGCAGCAAAGAATCTTGTTTTCTACCCACACCTCACTTTCACTGCAATTTTTATAATCAAATTTACCCCCAGGTAATAACAGGAAATCCAAGATTCCCAGAAAAGAACATTTCCAGTTTGTTGTTTATAAGTAACCCTGTTCAAGGAATTGTGCATGACTAAATGAAGCAAGATTTACTTAGTGTTTTCTAAGTTAATTCATCACAGCACTCCACATTTATAGCCAGTTTTTCCAAAGCCCCAGGTATTTCATAGTGCTCGACAGAAAGATGAGAAACGGAATAGAGGTATAGAAGGATCCAGTCACAATGGGATTATGGGATTAAATCTGTCACTTGGAGACATGTGAGTACCAGAGTGTTTTGTGGTACTGGGTACTGTTACACTGAATATTTTCAGCTCCCCATTCCTGATGATTGTTACAGCTCCAGTGTCACAGTTTTGTCACTTGCACTTACATCACTTTTATCACAGATTGCAGTCAGTAAAAATAAACAAAAGTCTCTTTTAAAAAGTTCAATGCAAATAACACTTTTCCTAATATTAGAAAAAAAGAACAGGGGATAAGGTAATACATATTTACCAATATTTATCTCTCCCACAAAGGTAGAAAGAAAATCTTCTCTGTCTTTCTGTTATCTGTTTCATAAATCCTTAACGTGGTCTTACAGACATACAGTTCTTTTGCGAATTTTCCACCTTAGAGAAGACTCCAGTCTGGAAAAGCAGACTTATCTTTAAATCCTGGGTGGTTCTTTTTCTTTTTCTTTTTCTTTTTCTTTTTCTTTTTCTTTTTCTTTTTCTTTTTCTTTTTCTTTTTCTTTTTCTTTTTCCTTTTCCTTTTCCTTTTCCTTTTCTTTTTCTTTTTCTTTTTCTCTTTCTCTTTTTCTTTTTTCTTTTTTTTTTTCTTTTTTTCTTTTTCCTCTCTAGGCAGTTTTATTTCTATCTTGTTTTAATAGATGTTAATTTCATAACTACGGTCTACTACCAGACTTTGACTCCTACCTGTCCAGCCCTATCAGCAAGTTATCAAGGTTGAATATTCTTTCAGACTTTCACAGAGTATTACAAATGGAATTTTGCTCTTCATTCAACACCTACAGCCTAGAACAACAAGCTATGCAGCTGTGGAATTTCTATGATCCATACCTGATCTTAGCCCCTGCCTGAGACCATACATGGCAATATTTATGGGTTTCAGTTGATATTGACTTTGAGCCAAGACTAAACATCTCTTTCATTAGACTATGACAAGGATTCCATGCCTCAAACGTGAAGTAGGTATGTCATATACTCATATCCTCCGTACTTTGTATATGCTTTAATAAAGTCTTGTAAATTTTTGGGAGATTTACCTTGTAATTCACATTTTTTCATTGAATATTAGAATAATGAGTCTCGGAAATCAAATAATACAACATAAATAATATCATGACATGTAGCTTGAGTCAACCACTTAACCAAAATGACAGCTCGGAAAAAGGAGGAATGCAGGTGTCTTAGCTGGCTGCCAGTGTGTTTCTGAGACACTGGTAGGTACAGGGTAGTGATGATCAAACGAATAACATGCAAATAAGTTGTCCTCCTTTCTTAATGATGTGAGATTCATCAGATTTAAGGAATGATGTAAAAATGCAAGCGCTACTCAGGCCAGAAAAAAATACAGTCAGCCAGTCAGGGTTTTTCAACTTTTCATTTCCATCAGTAGAACTAAGGTCTGGCTTCACTGCATTCTAGATTTACAATGGCACTATTAAAGCCAAGAAGTTGCACTAGTGGGGCATGCATGGGTTGCAAGAAAAAGTGTGGTGTTTAAAATACCTTCTAGTTGTTTATAACAGCCTCTCTGACTGAGTTTATTGATCTGAAGGCAAAACTACTGGAAAAAAAAAATATGTGAGTATTTCTCAGATGATTTATAATCCCCTGGTAAAACTTAAAGATCATGTTAAGATTAAATGGATATCCAAAGTCGGATTCATGGCAGTCTTTCAATTAATTTGTTACAGTTTTTCAGCAATACTGTATTTCTGAAAGAATCTAGGACGTGATAGAATGCATAACAGACAAAAACAATGATGGAGAGAAATTGGAGAACACAAAAAAAAAAAAGAAAGAAGGATGAAAGGAAAGAAAAATCACAGTGAATGATTCCAGGAAGAATCCCAGTACAAGAAAATGAATACTTCATATTCCCTCCCATGGCTTCAGACCAAGGTTTCTGAGAACTTGTCTGCTTGTCAGACATAATCACCCCTTTGAATCATAAACAAACCTCATCACTGTTTGCCACATTGGAAAAACACTGATATCATTAAAATTCTCTTTTTTAATGTTCAATGTAGCAATGCAGCATCAAAATTTAAATAATGCTGCAGATATTTAATCTTCCTTCCTTTTGCCCAAAGCTGGAGTTCACTTTATGAACTCTCATTTGTCAATATTCTGATAAATTTGGTCATGGTGCTGGAAGTTTAAACTGGTATGTAAATTCATTACAAGTTGTACCAAATGAAAGTGGATTGCTGTCAGAATCCTCTCTTTACAGAATGGGTGTATTATGCAGTTACACAACAAATGCATGACAGGACCCATGGGTATCTCTCCTTGGTCCTTGATTCCTGATTTGTCCTTTCCTGACATATCTCCTAACAAGAAGAATGGGCAAAATTGTGAGAGAAGCTGATGCTTTTTGATTTTAAGTCTGCTGGCCTGTCTCCTAGATCACAGCACTGAAGCTGTTATATACCTTTATTACTGTAATACCAATGAAAGTGTTAAGTCACTGGGAGGGAAAGCTGCATATGGGAAGTGTGCTGCACTGGCAAGTGTCACTAGTCAAGAGGAAGAATAACCGTTTCCTGCAGTACCTGTTATTCCTTAGAGCTCTCTCAAACATGCCTAACACATAAAATCTGACAAGATTAAAACCTCAGGTGGTATGGCTTCAGGCAAAGGAGAAATTCAGTTACCTGTCAGTAGTAATAATAAAGAGATGACTGAAACCACCATAACACTATCTTTCCCCTGGATTACCTCTGTTTTAAGTTGCCTGTATTGAGCAGTTATTCTCCATGTCTACTGATGAAAGAATAAGTTAATGTTGTGCCAAGAAAGAGAAAACTTTAAATCTATTTTACGGTTGACTATGTTTCTTTGAATATTTTTATGACATTTTTACACTTCTGTTTGGTCTCTTTTAAACTGAGATATAAAAAACTAACAGCTTCCAATGTCATTAGCAGGTACGTGATACTCAAATGCATTCCTTACTTTTCTTTTGAGGCACATACATATTATGAGGTAAATTAAAGATTTCAGCTGAACCATAAATATGGCCCACTTCATGGCTCCCTCCAAAATCAGTCTCATTATCATCAGGTATTCCTACATCAATATCTAATTCCTTTTAATAGAGACTGCAGTCTACTTTTTTGACACAGTGTGCTGAAAGGCTACAACTATGTCCTATATTTTGATTGCAATATCATCTTAAAAAAAATCACACATAATGAAGGGAGTGCAGAAATATTTTTTATATCTATACTAATACTATACATTTTAAACTCATTTTGTATTGTGTTTTCAGATTAAATTATTTCTTGTTTTTCCCAGTTAAATACTCTCTGCATGTTCTGATTTTACCCAGTTAGCTGTGAAACACATCCTTTCCCATCAAATGGATTGGAATTTTTCTCTGAAATAAGAACAGTAGAAAGCAGATTTTCTCCTGTAGATGGCTTGATTATCCTAAAAATTAAAACCAGAATTTTCAACCCTTTAGGATGGTAGTATTTTCATGTTATAGAGTTTATTGTGATTTTTTTAATGGATCACTAACTGACTGACTGACAGGGAACTGAAAATGCAACAGCCATACGACTACTAGAGTTCATTTACAACATTTTGAAATGAAATTTGTTTTGCAAAATCTGGGGAGAAAGATTTAAAGCCAGAGATCCATTTAACATGTCCCTACAGGAGGTGAAAGGATTCCTCCAGGTGGAATTTGACACATACCCAGTCAAGTTTTTAAACGGTATGTCTGGTCACCTGCATAGCAAATACACAAAGATAAATAGGGCACATCTTTGATGTAGGCCTTTACAAAAAAAAGAGGACAGATTGTGGGCCACTTAACCAGATGCCACAGGGTCTACACAGAGCCTCTGTAATCTTGTTTTTGTAACTGCTGCATCTATTAAAAACGAACAGAAGCCAAAATGCTTGTAAATGAGAATATCGTCTTCTCAACACAGCTTCCCTTTTGGAGGCTTTCCATTTGCTTGTTAGTGAGTGATGTTCCTCAGTCATCAGTACATTAACATTTTACCAAGGGGTTTTTCAGTTTCAGTTTAAAAGCTCTTTTTTATTTGCTTTCTTGTTGGATCCCAGCTAGATATTTACACTATTTCTTCTCCCTGAAGGACACAGTAACGTCTTTGAATCTGTGAGCTTAACAGCTGTGTTCAAAAATGTGAGTCCATTGTACAGAATTTTGGTGGTAGAACTTCTAATAGTTTTAGATGAACACAGGTGAGAAATTGTGTTGATATTTAGACTAACATTACAAGAAATAGTTGTGCTGGTCAAAACCTTGGCTAAAGCACTTCTTCAAATGTGTTGAACTGTGGCAAAACAGTTTTGTAACTGTGTTAAACTAATTTATAGAAGTCAGCACAATTTTAAAATACACCTGGTTTTGATTGTAGGCCACATGGGTTTCTTCCTCTCCTCAATGAAATCAAAATTTAACCGTCTTTATATATAGCCATTTGAGGTTACAAAAGTCAATAAATAAACAAACACTGTTATATATATGTGTGTGTGTGTATACATACATATATATATTAGAGAAGAATACTTTTTCAATAGGATTCATGCTAGTAATGAGACACTGGTGAAACATTGTCTGCTTTCCACAACTGCTACAGTACGGTCTTGGCATGGTTTCCTCTGTCATTATTCATCAGACATAATGGTAGATTACATCATTCAGAGCGAGTGGATTTTTTCCCTAAACATGACTTAAACTATAACACCTATCAGTTTTGCCATTTAGTTTTCACCATGGGAATTTAAGGGACTTTTCCACTTCCAAAATTTTACAAAATATTCATTCTCTGCACCATTTATGTATGACAGCTGCTTCCTCAATAGAATTTTCATCAAACTTTTGTTATTAAGACTGCTGTTCATGTTTGTTGCAGCTCAGCCATCGAGTAAGGACCCCAAACAATGTCTCAAATTCACTTTGCTAACCTTTCTAGGATATGGGGTAAGTTCACTTAGGCACTTGATGGGATTTTTGAATATGAAGTGCCCCTAAAGCTATTGCACATTTAGGCAAGGGTTTAAAATGTGGGGTTTTGGGTTTTTTTAATATTTGAAGTTTGATTGATAATATTTTAAAGAAAGGAAATGGAAATTTCCTTGAAATTTCCTTGAGAAAGCCAATGGCAGAAGAACTAACCATCTAGAATCTCACAATTCACATATCCTTGAACAATTAAAGAACACATATGGTCCAAAGACGAGAATCTTTGGCCACAATTAAATGAAATCAGGTGTTCCAGGACACCAAGACTGGGATGCAATAACTGACATAAGTGCATAATCAGTACAGAAAACTCATCAGGCATTAGGCAATGACATTGGCTCCGTGAAAAATCTCAAGATAAATGAAGGTGTGCATGAATGTGATTGACAGAAACCAGCAAGCACAGCAGGGATCACCTGAGCTAAGCAGCAGGAAACACTGAAGGAGGGTGTCTGTGTCTCTGCCACCCAGAAAATTTATGTCAGAAATGACAGCTTAAAGATTAAATAATACTTGAGTTGGGATGCAGAAGTCCTAAATTTGAATCTTAAGAAACCTAAACCAATCATCATTCAAACAACTCATTATAAAAGTATAAACTCAAGACTTTATGAATACTTCTATTAGTTGCATGGGGAATCACATCTGACCACAGAACCAGATGATAAAGAAGTCATGTATGTTACTATTCTGAAGTCCATTAACAAGATAAATTTGTGGAAATCACCCCAAAATTTTTACTTACTGCACATGTTTCATACAGAGTAACTCAATTCTTTTTAGGGGAAACTACATTGGAAACTCCTTGGAAAGTGCCTACCAAACACATTGGGAATTTTAAAAAAGTCCTTATCCACTGTTTGGTCCTCTGGATAGTTTCAAATCACATGTATGATGAAGATGTTAGATTCCGGTCACTACACTAATCCTCTTCTAGGTAAATGGAGAAAGATGATTCAACATTGACTCTTGGTCTGGTGCTGTAGTCCTGTTGATAAAAAAACACATGTTTTGTTGCAAACTTTGCCCTTCTTGGCTCTCTTGGATTGTGTTGCCACAGTAAGATAAAAATAAAATATGTCAGGCTTTATGGATGGTCTAACTACATTCTCTAAATCCTTATTTTTTAATCTAGTCCATAATGAATATTATTGAAGAGAATGTTGCTCACAGATACTGCAGAGATGTTCAAGGACTTAGCTAATATGGTGGGTGGGCAAAGAAGACAGATTCTCTTGGTTTGCTCTTACTCAAAAAGGAGAAGAAAATACTATTGCCTCTCATGTACAAACAGTTCAAGTGGCTTGGTTAAATCAGAAAGCCCCAATGCAGGTGCTGCCATTAATGCTTTTTGCAGTCCTCATAAGGCAGTTTGGCACTCAGAAATCCACACCAATTGTCTCTTCTTGGGCTTGCTTCGTAAAGAGGCTTCACTAAAAACCCATAGTTTAAAATCCACAACTTGCACAACCCAACCACTCCTAGAAAGCCTCATAATTCTTGGACATTGCAAGATTCTCAAGAAACTAACTGCTACACAGTCTAAATGCATCTTTTTTTTCTTCTTACATGTGAGATTAAATTTCTTCTCTACAAGCATTTCACCAATGACTTCATAGGTAAAAAAAGATTTTTATTTTTTTTCTAAATTATTTGCTGGATAAAGTGTTTTCTTAATCAAAGGCAAAAATAACAAGAAATGTCTAATTTTCAGATACTTTCTAATAAAACCTAGAGAAAAAAGTAAGACATCCAGGGAAAAGCTCCTATCTAACATATCCAGCCTTCAGTTTTACCTGTGTGTAAGAATAAGCCATAAAATCTTTAGCTGAAAGATTTCCAAGTGTTATTTAAGTGGACAAAAAATATTCAAATATTATCCATACACAGTGTCCTGTGTGACCTAAGAGTGAAATAGCAACTAGGGCAGAAGTACAGGGTTTTTTTTGACCACTCTTTTGCTAGGCAGCTGGGAACACAAATTAGTGCTAATTTTTAGTAGTAGCCCTTGTAATTTGCACATCTCTTCAATTGGTCTGAACTAAGTTTGTGGGGAATCTTATTCTTTATACTGCAGCATCTTTCAGACAATTCATATCTGAGCTTTATTTGGTCCTGTGGTATATAACCATCTATTTCAATTCCTCTTGTTTTTCATTTGTGTTAGGAAGATGATAAGTCCCTTTCCACTTTTAAAGGCTCTAAAAATGTTTTGAGGTGTTCATATTTTCACTCTATGTATTTTTTTTATTTTTTTGCTACTATCAGACTGTCTTCTCAACTACAGAAAAAAAAAAAGAAAAAAAAAACAACCCTGGAGTGATATGCTTTGAACAGCTTTTACAGTAAATGAGGCAGAGAAATCAGCAGGGAGGGTATTACAGAAGAATGAATAGCTGCAACTTTCTGTTTGAATCTTGTTCATGCTAAATTTCTCCCCAGGACTGGATTTGACCCTTTTCATGGTCAGCTTGAATAGGTTTTGATAGAATCATAGATTCATTTCATTTGGAAAAGGCCTCTAAGGTCATAAAATTCAACTGTTAACCCAGCAGTGCCAAGTCCAGCACTAAACCATGTCCCCAAGGGCCACATCTATGTCTTTTAAATGCCTCCAGGGATGGTGGAGTGACTCCACCACTTCCCTGGGCAGCCTGTTCTAATGCTTGACAATCCTTTCAGCTAAGAAAATTTTCCCAATACCCAATCTAAACCTCCTCTGGTGCAACTTGATGCCATTTCCTCTTCTTCTACTGTTTGTCACTGGGGAGAAGAGACCAACCCCCACCTTGCTCCAACCTTTCAGGCAATTGTAGGGAGTAATAAGGTCCTCCCTGGGCTTCCTCCAGGCTGAATAACCCCAGCTCCCTCAGCTGCTCCTCGGAGGATGTATGCTCCAGACATTGCCCCAGATTTTTGTCCTTGTCTGGACTCACTCCAGCCCCTCAATGTCCTTCTTGCACTGAGGGACCCAAAAATGAAACACAGGATTCAAGGTGCAGCTTCACTAGTACAGAGGGATGATCACTGCCTTAGCCTTGCTGGCCACGCAATTTTTGATAAAAACCACAATGTCACTGGCCCTTTTTAGCCATCTGGGCCCTCTGCTTATGTTCAGCTGCTGTCAAAAATGTCCCTGGGCCCTTTTCTGCTGGGCAGCTTTCCAGCTGCTCTTCCTCAAGCCTGTGTGGGTTTTTTGTGACTCAATTGCAGGCCCTGGCACTTTGCCTTCTAATGTATCTTCCACTGTGGTTGAAGTCTGAGGTCTCTGCATAACTTCACCTAACAAAGCCCGGCTATTTTAAATACATTGGTCATCCTAGTCACTGGTAGGGTCTTTCTCCTTGTATCCATTACCAAGACATTCTGCATTTCTCCTTATTTTGGTTACATATATAGGAAAGACCACTGCCACAAATCATAATGGAAAGCCAGCCTTGCAGGGTTGCTTTCAGATCATGAAACATGGATTTTGCCAATCACCAAGGCTGTCTTACTTTCTGATGATATTGATAGTGGTGCTGTTCCATTTTAACTGAGCAGTTTCTGCCGAGTCTTATCAGGTTACTTGCCAGGAGCATACTCATTCTCCCTGTCCAGTCTCCTTTAACTGTCCTGTGGAAATGCACTTAAATAAATAAATAAATAAATATGATTATTATTATTATAAATTTACTTACTCATTATCCCGATGGAATTTGCATACCATTGCATACCATTTTGCATACCAGTTGCATAAAGGGCTTACTAGCCTTTACTTCCCCTAAGTTTGAGCATAGCCTTGGCTTTGCTGCTTCTCCCCCTGCCTCCCCTTGGCTCAGCAGGCAGGCAGTGATTCCTCTCAGTGCCTGCTGTAACCAGCTGTATCCTGCCCTCTGGCATGCACAGGCTTTACCTCTCCTCCCAGGGGCTTCGGGCCAAGGAGCCCTGGGCAGTGCTTCTCTTTCAATTGACCACGCTGCTTGGGGAGTCATGTCAGAGCTTCAAAAAGCTTCCCATAGCTTTATCACAGCCACGCTACTGCTTGGCTTGGCTTTCCCCAGTCGGCTGCTCCACGGCTCCATTTCTGCAGCTGTCCCTGCCCTGCCGAGGCACAGCTTGCAGCCTTCTCTTCCTCTAGGTCGTCTGCTTTGTGATACTGCTCCCAGCTGTGTTTTTCTTCTTCTGACAGCTGAGGTCACAGGAAAAAGCATTCTTTTCAGATGTGGTTGTATTTTTTAATGCTTCCAACTGAATACACAGTCAGTCTCTCTGAAAATACAGTGTGAAAGTAGCTGAATTTGAATTCAAATTTGTTTGGAATAATTGTGCAAAAGTTTAGTTGGACTGCAGATCTTCTACTGTGGCAGGGAGAAAACACTGAAGAAAACTCTGACATAAGGAATAAAGTCTGACAGTCGTCAGCGATGCCAGTATGGAATATAAAAAAAGAGGTTTTCTTGTCTCTCTGTATTAAAGATCTAGGCACTATTAAGACAGCAGGATTTATTTAATTATTTTTTTTTTAATTTCCCTTGTTTCTGCTAAATGCTTAAAGGAAATTCTGCATTCATTTCAGTTTCACTATTCACCAAATTAAATTAAATCAAATCAGTTATATACTGACCAATAACAAAGCATTTCTGCTTAGGATCAGTGTATTTCTTCACTAATGTTTTTCATAGGTGGATGAATGTGGCTTTGTTGCATGGAATTTTTAATTTGTCTTTGACCTAGACATAGTTGGACTATGGCCCAGTTAATTTTGAGTATGGCTAGACTAAATTTTTGGTTTATTAAAACAAACAAACACAACCCAGAATAAAATGTTTTGGCTATTTCTATTAATATCTTCTCTTTTCTCTATAACATGCCAGATTACGTGCAGATGTGCAGCAATATTACAAATTCATGTACCACTATATATATTGTGGTGTGTCCATACAAGGACATTACCTTCAATTTCAAATCAAGGCTCAGATTTATGAAGTTTTCTGAGTTATTGCTAAATGAAAACACAGCTATTGTGTGTTTTTTAGAACTATGTTTGATAGTCCTCACTGTTAACTTTTTTTTATTTCCTGACATGGCTTTGGCCTATGTTAGTCAAGCACTCTTGCAGGAAATGCAAGAAATTCAAGGCAGGCAGTCTGGACAAAGGCAAGCTGGGCACATCTTTCAAAGCAATTCAGATGCATTAAAATTAAAGAAAAAAAACCATTAAAAAACCCAATTCAGCCAAACTAAACCAAACTTACAAAGAATGTTTTCTTCCCACACTATCAGAAGCTTGGTCTCAGCTACCTATTCACTGTGGATGAATGTTTGGGACAAAAATGTATCAATGATACTGTCATGAACAAGTTGTTGTAAACAGAGTATTTTCAAGAAGTTAATTTTAAATTAAACAGATACTAATTTTACCTGTATTTTTCCATTTCAAGGATATTTAAGCACAGTTAACTGCCTGTTAAAAATACTGAAATACTGCAATTAATGGAAGTAAATACCATATGAGAAAGGAGTTTATGCACAAGTAAGGAGGGAACTGAGGGATGAAAATGATTATACAAACCACAGTAATCCCTCTTGCCTTGCAAATGGAAACCTGGCCAAAGAGGCTGTGAACAAGAAGATGCTTGTGCTATATGTAATGCGTATTTTTTGTTACTTGGTTTTATTTAAGTTGGCAACAAATCATTTCTCTTAGGAAATGTTTGGGATTTATTTATTACTACTTTCCATTTACCTGAAATTATTACTGTAATAATCTGAGATCAGCACCAGCCTTGCATCTCTTTGGCAAGCCCAAAAATTAATGGTTATTTATTGCGTTAAATTCAGAGACTACATTGGGCATCATACTTGGATGTAGACTACTCTGAGTAAACAAAGCTCATACTTTCCATATCTCCACAACCAATCATTTTTTACAACAATTTATATCAGTATAAAATTGTAGAAAACTATCAGAAGTTCTTCTACACATTTTATTGTGTCTGAATTTACAATCTGAAGTGGAAGAAAACTGCATCGGCTCTGTAAAGAGAAAGCGTATTGTAGATTATAATTAATGTTTTCTATTTTAGGAATCAAAACCAAACACTCAAAAGCAAAGAAAGCAAAGCTAAATTAAATACTTAGCCAAAACACCATCATGTTGATTTCAAAGACAGATAATTATAGCAGTAATATATTTGGAAGGTTCTTGTTTGTATTTTTTTTTCTATCCATGTATTCCAGCATTGCACAGATCACAGTTCTTGTACTTTTTTGTTATCATTTATAACAACACAGCTAGGAAATTTCACAGAGTGGTGAAAAGAACTTGCTTTTGTTACATTCTTAGTCACAATCTCTGAGTTATAGTTGTCAGCTGTGTCCCCCATTTACAGAACTGCCCCTTGCTTCACTATTCCCTGTCCTACTTGCACGTTTTTTCTTGAAGTACAAAGTTTTCATTTGTGCGTGTAAAACTTCATCCTGGTTTTTGCTTCTTTGTACAGCATGTCAGGGTAGATGAAGTCCTAACCTGGCAGCCCTTCACAATATGACTTATCATTTTTCGCTTAATTCAGTATTTGTAGTCTCTACTCAACCATCTAATGAAAACAGGGATTAATACCACACTAAGCCTAGACCCCACTTGCCACATCTGTTGGGTTGCAGCACTAATAGCTACTCTCCAACAACTCCCAACAACTGTGTATTCACTTCACAGTAGATTGTTTTCTAAAGTACATTTTTTCTGCTTTTATGAGTTTATTGTCTGAAACATTGTAAAGCCTGACAATGTATGACATCTGCTGGTTTTCACCTGTCCATGAGACTTGCTATCCTGTCTTAAAAGTAAATTGGCTTGTTCTGACGTGTGCTTTTGACAAGACCACCCTTGATGTTATTTACTTCCTTATGGTCTTTTAGTAATTTCTTTTCTTCTCTCTGTTGAAAAGTTCCTGGCTTTTTCCAGGAACTGAAGTTAGGATAAATGTTCTATAATTTCCTGGCCTACCAGCCTTTGGAATTTCTTCTGTCTTCCATGATTTCTCAGAAAAAAAGTTTTACTAATGGCTCTGAAATTACTTCAGTCAGTCCTCTAAGCATGCTGGAATGAATACCCATGGGCCATGCCTTTATGAAATAATTCAGTTTATCTAAGACTTGATTTTTTTTTTCTTTTTTTTGTGCTGAATTGTCACCATATTTTAGTTTTCTATAATGCATTAGAGGAAGAATGCAGGTGAAAGAACAGGTTTCGGAAGACTAGATTCAGCCAATTTTAATATATTTAGTTTTTACCCATGGAACACTGTTCCTTAATACAGTGTAACTTCTTCCAAAATAAGGAAAGAAGACCTCTGAAAGAGGTGGAGGGACAAGGACAGTGACACAGATGGCACATGCAGAGGTACACCAACCCAAACTACTAATAAACATACTTCAGTGGGAAAATATAAAATAAGATTGTAAGGATGTGTGGGAGTGTATTTTTTAATTTTAAGTTTAATTAATAAGTTAATGTTCTTTGTAAATTGGCTTATTCTCTGTACTTCTTTGTGTTACCCACATTCGGTTTATCCCTGCTTTTTCCCCAGTAACAGTTCTGTAATTGGTTCTGTATTCTCCCTAAGTTTTCCCCCCCAAAGACAGTTATCTGTCCATCACTTCATAGACAGCCACCTGTTGCTGTCTATCATTTTTGGGGTCACTCCCCACTTCTGGAAGATTCTGAGAGAAGCATCGAGTGATTGGACAGAATCATGATCGTCACCTTCTAATGTTCATTGTATGGTTGTTTTATATGTTTGTTTATGATATGAGCCACCTCCCTGTAAAACCCCATTGGTTCCCTTTCTGTGTAACACCCCCAGCTATAAGGTCTCACCCAAGAGTTAACCGGGGTCTTCGGCACGCTGACTCTCGAGGTGAGGACCCCACGCCGGGGTTCCAATAAACTCGTTTGACCCAGTGTCTCCGGACTCCCCCCTTTTTGCCATCCTCCAGCCATCGCCACGCAGGAGCAGCTTGAGCGAAAAGGAACCCACTGAAAGAAAAACTGTTACCTGTGCCAAGGCTAGCCGGCTTGAAAAACAGGCATGGCAACAAGGGTGCATGTAAGAGAGCACAGATCCTTTGCAACACCTAGTTTAATTCAAAGTGGCATTAGTCTTGATTAATGCAGAGGTACGCCAAGCCAAACTCAGAAGGACTCAATTGTACACATGAATATAAACACCTGAAAGAGTGAGAAGAGCAAGTGGTTGCATACAAAAGAACACGAGCGTAGGTGAGAGGACAGAACAATGTGTGCAAGTTTGCACATTATAGATTACTTTATGATCTCTGGCTAGCTTGTACCACTGAAGAACTTCCCATAATGACACAATTTCTTTAAACACAGTCAGGGAGACAGAAGTTTAGTCTTACCTGAATTTAGGCATTTTTAAATGCAAATATATCCTTGACACAATCCCCTAAAGCTTCCTTTTAGGCAATGGCAACAAATACTTTTGGGACTGGTGATGTGCTTCTGCTTTAGCCATCTGTGTTCAACTGAAAACCATCATGTTCATCTCTCTGGAGAAGGGGAGGCTGAGGCTTCCTTACCCATGCCATTGGTTAGGCAGATAGAGAACAAATCTCCTCTTTCTTCTGTAGCAGAGGACTACAGGCCATTCTCCTTCTATGTTACAAATGCCTCCCTGCCCCCCATATGTATATGGATATAAAAATATCTTAATTATTTTTAAGGAATTACTTTCCTCAAACAGGCACATATATACTGCTCTTAGCAATGGAGAGGAAGTCCTCTCCCTTTTTATGCTTAAGAGCTTCTGCTTCCATCAAGCCCCCTGTCAGCACAACTGAACACAGTAACTCTCAGCTTCAGGATTCAGAACTATTTTCTTCCACTGTGACTTTTTCCACACTGTCAGGTGTTCCTTACTTCATTTTATATGGATTTAATGTCATTGACATTTTACAGGGAAGGAAATTCCAGCTGTAAACTCAGGCTTAGTCAAATCCTTTCCGAAACAGATACGGTAAACATTCCCATTTATCTTTTGGGGGGGATATTTTCTTCATTCCTCACTCCTCTCCATTTCTTCATATTCAAAGAAAAATTGGCTCAGATTATTCTTTAATCATATGTTTTGATTAGAGTTTCTACTGGTAACAGGCATGAAATCTAACAAAATATTCCTAGAATCTGTTCTGATATAGGTATTTTATTACTTCGAAATAGATGAGCTTTACCTCTTGCTTCAAATAAGCTTAAAAATATTAGCAAATGTATTTATTGCTCACAATATTAAACACAGTTTATTTAAACCTGTCAGGGGAAGATACCTCAACATCAAAGAATACCTGCTCTTCAAATTCACTAACTAGCAACAGAATTGCAGAGCTTTGTCCACTTCAGTGTTAGTCCAACATGAAACATCTCTTTAAAATTATTCCAAAAAAACCTACTTCATATCAGCATGCTTTTAATAACATTAAGTGAAACCTTGTCCATGTTCAACTTCAATGCATTAGAATCAAGAGTAATGCCACTTTTAATTAAACTAGGTATTGCAAAGAATCTGTGCTCTCTTACATTTATCCTTATAATCTTATTTCATATTTTCCCACTGAAGTATGTTTATTAATAGTGCTATAGAGATTTTGGCAGCAGGATTTCTTAGATCTTCTAATAACCTTTTAAGCCTAAGATCACTTCTTTCATACTCAAGCAAATCCTCTACCTTTAAGGAATGTTTCACTTTATTCAAAGCCTTTCTTTTTTCTTTGACTACCCTTTAATAATTCTTCTCCTAAAAAGTACTGATGAATTGCTTTACTCCACACACAAGCTAGAAATAGCCGAAACAGGCCACAGTCATACCTAGAGAAAAAGCTTCTTTGTATTGTCAGTGGCAGTTTCCATAAATTCTTTAAAATAGAGAGAATAAAAGGAGATCCAGACAACCTTTTTAACACTATCTTTTCTCTACTGTAGTATCAATTTAGAAGGCAGCTGTAGATGAATAAACATTGGAAAATGGTCACTCCATCTCTAGTAAAATCGATTTTATACTGTAAAACCAACCTCTACTATTTATTTTCAACTTTCTGTGAATTTGTGTGATGTATGAGTGTTTAGCAGTAAAGCTGTTAAAACTACACTGTACTCACCATTTCAAGTGGATCATATGAGAACCACCCACCATGGTTTTTTTCCTCAGAACTTTTTTCCTATGGGTACTTTTGCACACAGGCAAGAATTTTTATCTGAATTTCTCACTGTAGCTGCCTGCTGTGGTTTGTATTTATATGTTTAGAGCTAAGTTTATTCTGTGTGTAAATTAAATTTGTTCGTAAGGATTTACCCTCTTGATAGACAGCTTCTCAGTTTGAATTTGCTTCAATGTAATCATACAGTATTTAATTTTTAATCTTCCACAATTTTAATCTTCCACAATTTTTAATCTTCCATAATGTACAGTCAAATCATTAAATATATTTGCATCAAATCTTGAAGGTATTGACTTATCAGTATCAATTTATTTATAACAATATACTTGTTATAAACTTGTATGTTTATAACAATAACAGTATGAAAACAGTTTTTTAAATCTAGTCGCTCCTTTCCCATTGTCAAAATTCTACAAAATGCCAATTTACAATCTGTTAAGCATTAAAATCTCAAATTATTAAAGGAAAAAGATGAACAAATTCATGAGCAACCTGGTCTGATTTAAAAGCTAAGGCCTATTTCAACATAAGTTATTCTATGATTCCACGACGTTATAACTTAGACACTTATCTGCTGGTATCCAGAAATGCCTTCACTGACCATAGCATAGGAGCATCATCCCTGGATTTTGTACCCTTACATCTCTATTAAGAAATGGTTCATGCAGCTACTGGCTGTTTCATAGCAGCATCATAACTAGTTTTTACTCCTCTTTCAAATCAACCATGCTCTAACTCCTGGGAGAACAAGAAAAAGGTGTAAAACTTGTTTCAAAAGAAAACAAAGCACAAGACTGCTACTTGAACTAATAATCTCTATTTTGTCTCTTTCTGGGGTTTAGAAATATTACTCAGATGTTCCTAGAAAAACCGAAGAAATTTTTCATTCTCACAAAATTATTTCTAGGCTCATGAGGCAAGATATTCTCCTGTATTCTAATGTTTTTTCTCGCAAGACATAACACTGAGGTCCTGGCTTTAGCTTAAATTAGAGGCACTTATTCAGCTTCCAAACAACTGAATAATGACTCCCTAAAGGAATCACTCCAGGATAATTTCAGCATGAAGTACCCGTTGGTCGTGTTGTACAAGTTTCTCAGCTTGCCAGATATGAAGATCCCTGAGTCTGTAGTTGATGTCTTCTTAAGTAAATGAAGATAGTTTGGTATGTGTTTGGTGGGTTTTTTTAAGTTTTATAACAAGACATGTAAAAAAATGGGTTTTCAGAATAAAGCTAATTTTAGGCCATTAAAAAGTTAATTTGTTTTTGTGCCAGTAATACTGTTATCCCCTTTACAGGAAATTGGATTCTTGTTTCCTTGAACTTTCTTTACCACTTATTATGTGAAATCCTCATTCTCAGAATAGTTGTATTGCAGCAGAATCAGGAAAGATGCTGATATACAACGGGATTTTTATCTGTTGCATCTGGATAGTAAAATAGGCAAAGGGAAAACATCCTGAAGTATGTTTTAAATATGAAAAGGTTTTCAAAGATAAGAATGTAGAGTGCAGAAGTCACAAAAATATTATGTCATCCACCAGCTGCTCAGATGTCTTAAAATTTCCGAAGCTCTTGGCTTCAGGACTCGGAAAAGCCAGTCCAGACTCCAAGTTATTTCTGCTAAATACAGAAACATGATATTACAACTTCAGGGCAGAAAGTCAAGGATCAGCTCCTGTCTAAGGCATGATCTGTTGTGTCACTTTACAGATTTCTGTGGATGTATAAACCTTCCAAACTTTTGTCCTTTTTTACTGTGAGCTGTCAGTACCAAGATGGTAGCCTGCTATCATTCTTCCCAGTGCCTGGCTTAGTAGGGTACTGAGTTCAGCTGGGTTTTCTAAACACCACTGTACAAATGGTAGTAGGAATGGTACTTACACTGCTTTGTAAATATGTTTCACATGTGTACAAATGTTCCTATCCAGCTCTTCTATCCTACTGCCCCAGTATTGGTTGAACAATGTCTGAGTGCACAGCAGAGGATAATATAACACAGGAAACAAATGTGCACATAAAATGCATCCTAACAGGCATCCTACACTGGTTTAGGAAGGGAGAATGAAGAGCTTGAATTCCATTCAGGAGACGATTAAGGAACCAGTAGGGTCAATGTAAAAGTGAATGAATGCAAAAATAAAATCAGAAAAGGTAAGTGAACATTTGCAGTAAAGTAGAATGAGGACTTGTCATTCATATAGCACTGACAAACATCAAGGCCGTTGGTTATGGCGAGTAGCATTCACTTAGAAAAGAAATTTTGTTTGGCCTTGATATTCCTGAGTAAGTAAGAAATATTAGAGGGAGAACTCTAAAAGAAGGAAAAAATCCTGGCTGTATTTCTAGATTCCTACTCTTACATGCTTTATATCCCATGTGAAACCATGAGCATGCATATTTGATTATTCATACAACAGTCAGGTGGATTGAACAATCTTAAGACCTTCAATGAGTGACTTCCCAATATAGTAAGCCTGGGAATAAATGAGCACCTCTTACTTTTAATTTCTTCACTGAAGGTAGCTGAGAACCACTTCTATAAATCACTGATATCATGTCAGCCTGTCAGAACTTGTGTATGTGGGAAATTAGTTCTCAGGAAGTACAGGTAATAGTTTACTGGAAACTAGTTACATTGAACTAATCTCTGTATCTGTGCATGCACACTCATGCAGTGTGGAACACACGAAATATCCCTGCTTTCAGAGAAAGATAAGGTAATTCACCAAAAATCCATCATACTATGGTAGTTTAGAAGACAGAAATGAAAAGATACACCAATCCAACCAGAAGGAGTGAGATACAATCTGGAAATCATAGGCAATTTTTTTAAAAATAGAGTACATATACCTACTAGTAAAGTAGTATAAAGCATATAAAAATTATTTTATAAGAAGAATTTATGTTTCTTCTCCAGTTGCCTTTTTTCAACTACGAGAAAACCAGTTAGAGACATCTGCAGGCTAGAACTCGTGTATAAATTCATAATGTAGATTCAGGATCAAACTCATATCCTAACTCAGTGAAAACACTGTGATTCTGATGTCTTGTTGTCTTTGACACTTGGGAAATGAAATTCAGAAGTCAAGGAATGGAGACACTTTTGCTGTTTGAAAAAAAATGGCAGAAACTGCAAATAAAAAATAAGACATAGGCAATTGGAAGAATAAATGACAACACAAAGATGAAAATGCAAATACGAGCTCTACTTAGCTCTTTTATAAAGGCCTCTGTAGCAGGGATTTATTTTAATAGTATATTGTTGCATGTATATAACTTTAATATTGGTTAATGGAAAATTGCTTTATTTAGTTACAAGATCATCAGCATTTTTGACACATAAAAAATGGATCATTGCAAATGTGTAAATGAGCCTTCATCAGCTGTGTATTTTGAATATGTATTCGCTTCTCTAAGCAGATATTAGTATGTGTATTTTATTGCATATCATATCTGGATACATGCAGAAATCAAATACACTTGAAACTGAGACATGCAGCTACATCAGGCAGAAACAGAAAGTGATTTTCGTTCTATAAAAACATCTAAAAACTTTTGACTTTTTTTTTATACATTGGGATGGTAGAGCAATTGCAATTTTTATTTCATTTAAAATATTTCTAGTGTTTTTGAAAGTAGTATTCTAAGTGGATGGGGTTTTTTTTTCTAAAAGCTGAAATAAAAAAATACTATAAAATAAAATAAAATAAAATAAAATAAAATAAAATAAAATAAAATAATACAAAATAAAATAAAATAATACAGAATTATTTTTAAGTTCATTGTCCAGTAAATGTTTATATGACATTTTCACAGTAAATGCCACAGATTTTCATTGTTTCCTCCATAGTAGGTGTATGTTTGGGCACACAAAGGAAAGAAAACCTGTTATAAAAATGTATAAATATTGCCAAAATGCTATTATTAATACAAATACAGGACTTCAGATTATACAGCTCCACTACCTTATTCCTAAATAATTCTTAATTATGGCTGAAAGGACATTCTGAACATTTGAGATCAAAGAACATAGAATCATAATGGAGTTTTCAGAAATCACAATGGAATTTCAGTGAGATCTACCTGTCAAGGCTCATGTATTTTTAGGTGGTACCTCAAGCAGCCTGGCTGCGCTTCCAGGACCAGGCATCCCACTGAAACAAATGCAGGGCTTTCATGTGATAAGAAACAGCAAGATATTTGGAAACAGTTATTTTACCTCCCTAATTTTCTTTTGCTGATAGCTTAGCAAAAAATGAAATTACACACGCATAATGGAACACTTTGCTTTTCTAAAAATGTGGAACAGTGGTACAAGTAACTATGGTTGGTTGCTTTGTTTTTATTTCTAATTTTTCAAAATTGCCTAATTAAGATGTAAGATAATGTGGCATTACAATTGCTATGGTAAGTGGTATAGAATAACTTTTCTACTGCAGTTTGCATTAGTCCTGTAGAAACTGGGTAAAAAATACATTCTCTTAGCCTGTATTATTATTCTGATCTTGGCCTATACAGTAAGTAGTCTATATGTGACTAGAATTTGGATGTTGGGTACTGGTATGTGTTCAAACTACCATTGATAGATTCTCTTTTACCTAATTGTAAAATACTCCCATTTTTTAACTCTGTGAGGTTTTCAAGTCCTTCTGCTTTTAGGCTGATTTCTGCTCTGAAGCCCTCAGGTCTATATCTCATCTAAAAATCATTCAACTTTCTCTAGTGGAATCATGAATGTTCTCATTATCTCTACAAATACTGAAAGCCTGCAATGTTTCTGGCCTCCACAATTTAAAACCAAAGCACAATTAATGAGAAAGTTGCTTTCTTTGAAATCATTGATCAGCTGGGTATTCTTTGAGTGTGGTGGGTTATGTAGACACAATATCCTTTTTTTTTTCCTTCAGATGGCAATGTTTTGGTGATAATTATATTCGGTGTAGTTTGTTATTGAGTTTCTGTACTTACTTTTGATATATTAATTTTACTACAGGGTACTTTTATCTGTTCATAATTTTATTCATTATTTATTGTTATATAATAGCACTGTTAGAATTACATTACTTAAATTCTATGGTTCTTATAATAAATTCAAAGTTTTATAATACAAAGAGGAAACACATAACAATAAAGTATACCACTAGACCAGGAGAGTTAAAATTAAACTGAAAGAACATTGTTCCTTAGTGTCTAATCTACTGAATCTTTAATGTTTTTTTTCCAGACAGCTTGTTTTCAACTTAATCCATTAAAAAGAGGTGTACTTCAGAAACTTACAATTAGGCAAGCTAATGCTGTTAGTATACTTAATAAGTTTATTTCTTGTAGTTGCCCTGTTTAAAGCTCCATTTACTTCTAGAACAGAATCTAGTGTAGGAATGCAAAGATCAATAACTGATAAGAGTTATGGTTTCAACAATAATTGAATATGGTTTCAGCAATTTTCAACAATAATTTATTGGAAAAGAGGAATATTAATAGACCTGTGGTGCTGTTAAATACTACCACAAAGTTAATAAAATCAGTCACAGCTTTCCAGCTCCTAATTTCTTTGTATAATTAAACCTTTCAAGACACATGCTCACTCTTATCTCTCAGTGGGCACAGATAAAAAAAATGAAGAACGAGAAAAAGTATCTCATTTTGATTTCTTTGCTGAATGATTGCTTCATTCAGTGCAGGAATGTGAAGTTCTAGGACCAGCTGAAAGTTGGCGCATAGGGAATTCCTTTCTCAGGCTCTCCTCCCCTGGAGAGCCTGTTGCAGTAAGTTCTCTCACAGGTATTTCTCCCCATTACACTGGGCTCAGTAGTTGCCTGCAAATAGGAGAGAGCTTGTGTGTAAGGCCAAGTTATGGCAGTAGAAGGGCAATGTCCATGGAGCTTTAGCAGCATAACACCACATCTGCACCTAGTCCTACAACCCAGAGTAACTCATGCACTGAATCAGGCAGCAGCAGTGTGGCTCTGCTGGTGTGGTGCTGTGCCTGACTGGGTAAACCCTACCCCTTATCTGCTGCCAGAAATGTAGTGAGTTCACTTATGAATTTTCTGACCATTGTAGTCAGAATAAATTTGTGTTACCCTTAAAACGACCCAGTAGTTATATCTTACTGAAAGCTTTAGGCCTATAGAAGCTCTGGAGATTCTTTATTCTTTCTCAACAAAAATCTTTATTTTACAGACCCTGGAGCTCAAAACTCAGCTGAAGTTCAATTCTCCACAGTATGTATTAAGCTCCTTAGAACAAGAGAAACATTGTCCCTCTAAGCAGAAACACTCCTCAGGACAAAATATAGCATCAGCTCAGAATAAATTTTATACTTGTCAGCAGATAAAATTTTTTTTGTGATTATCATTTGTTTTTCATCTTCATTGTGCAGTTACAGATAGTTGTGCCTGACACACCAGGAAGGCGGTCACACTCCTGTGGAGGAGCCCTCAGCAGGTAGCTCCAAGTAGCTATTTCCCATGGCATAAATATGGGTGAGAAACTAGACTGCAATGTTCTGAGCTGATAGCACACTGATAAAACATCTCAGGATGTTATTAAGACCTTACTAAGAGATGATGTGGTTTAGATGTGCATGGGTGAATTCTGGGGCTGACCTCTAGGCATGAGAAGATGCTGAGGCAGGCATACAGGTTATTTGATAAGACTGAGCAGTCAGCTTCTTTCTCTGTGTCACTGTCCCTGTTTATTTATGGATACACTCCAGATACACTTTCTCAAGCTTTGCTATAGCAGACTAATCACCAGTTAGGGAGAAAAATTATTGAAGCTAAGGGATTCTTCTGCCACACGAGCAATGGGTATAAAAATATTGGATTGTCAACCAGAAGAATAAGAAGCAAGTCCCTAACTAGTACAATAGTGATGTGCCAAGACAACTCCGCTCCTCCCACAGGAGAAGGAAAAACCCAGCTGTTTGTTTAGCTAAACTTGGCAAGTTTATGAAGGGACTACATGATGCAAGAGCTGGGCACTCTGTTTAGTCCTATCAAAACTCACTTCCAACCCTATGTTCATGTTACAGATTTGAGTTACAATACTCTCACAAATCATTAAAAAAATCAAGAAAAATTTAGCTGTGGTTTCTGATTTCATTCTTAATTTTTCATTAGGCAACACCAAGAGAAGAAGGAAGATCTGTGAAATTAAATGATAGGGAAAGTTTGTACTAACCAGTATGAATTGCATTTTTAACAGTCCTCTGACTTTGGTTCTTGAGTCTTCTTAAAATTTTTAAGCTTGATGTCATGTGTCATTTTCAAATACTGCAAAAACACCTTTTCTTTGCTCTAAAATTATCTATTATGTGAGCTATAACACAAGAGATAAAAGAACCTCTGACTGCGTGCCCCTTCTTTGGTACCAGAACTCCTTTTAAAATGTATTAGGAAAATGGATACTGAAATCTGGTCTGGTGTGAAAGAATCTTAGAAAATTCTTTTTCATGGAATATATTTGAAATTAGGTTCTTTGTGCTTTAGTGTTTATTTTAAAGACAGATTGAACTTTGATTTAATCAAATATATCAAGTAGCTTCATAAGACTTTTGTAGAAAGAAGTCTAAGTTACAGTGAAACACAAATAAAATTATAAAATATTCAGGATATTGGACTTCTGTAGAGAAGTATCAGCCCTGGAAAAGAACTGGTTAAGAAGTGCTGGAAGATAGCAAGATGCTAGAATCAGCTCTCGAGAGATGAATTTTCAACACCTTCAACTAACAAATTACTATTGAATTAGACTGCCAACCCCTGTAGCAAGTGCAAATTACATTAGCAGTATTAAAGATGGCAAAATTATACCTTTAAAAAAAAAAAAAACTTCTGTACACACAGCCTTAGGTTATTGCCATGTGACACCTTGAATTGCTCTATAAATCCATGCCAAACAGATTTCTATGTGTGTTCAGGAGACTGATATATCTGAGAAAGCCAGTGCTATGTAATGTTATTATTAAGAAGGTCTGTAAGCAAAAGAGAGGATAAATGACCAAAGGTTGAACAGTTTATGAGAGTTTAAAGACATTTCTTCACGAAGGTGAGTAAACTAGACCACTGCCTGGGAGGACATCATCAGTCAAGACAGGACTTGGTCAGATTGCACTTGTTTCTAGAACTACTCAGATTCAGCCTTTACCCCAGACTATTGCTAAGGCATATAGAAGAAACTCAGCTTTGCTTGCTGCTGTGAAAACGAGGAAAACCCTTAATAATTTGCTGCATTTGTAGATTTCATATTTAAAAAAACACTTCTAAAATCATCCAAATATAATTTCTTACTAAAAAAACATATTGTCGTTTTGTACAGATTGTGGAGTGAAATCATATTATTGATTGGTGTAGCCAATTTGGAGAAGAAAATATTAAATCAGCACTTGGAGTATTAAAAACTTTTTTTTAAAGTGGCCCATTGCTCCAAAGTGAATGATTTTAAGCAGTGTACTGATATTCAGGAGAATTAAACAAATTATCTTCAGAGGTTATGTTTTAAATATATACCTGATGAAGAATTCAGGGATCATCATTCTATACTTTATACAACTGTATTTACTACACAAAAGGAATTTCCTACTTAAGTCAGAAGTAGTCTTTTTGACAACTTCAGTCATAACAGCATTTTGCCTGCATTCTCTAACCTGATAAGTTTATAGACAATAAAATAAGAGGAAATTGCACAGCATCCTCCTTATTCTGGTGCCAACTGTCTTCACAAGGTACATCTCATCTCTATAAAAAATTATTGCAGGAGTGACATATTGAGATACATACCAGAGAGATGATTAAAATTTCACCAATGGAGCCACAATTTGAATTAGTGCTAGTCACAGTTATGATAATATAGAGGGGTTTTTTTAAAATTGTTGAGCAGGGCTTACACAGAGCCAAGGCTTTTTCTGCTTTTTGTACTGCCACAGTGATGAGGGAGCTGGGGGTGCAAGGGAGGTTGAGAGGAGACACAGCCCAGACAGGTGATTCAGACTGGCCAGAGGAATATTCTAGACCAAATGACATCATGCTCAGTATATTAAGTGGGAGGAGGAAGAAGAAGAAAGGGGGGACATTTAAAGGTGTTTTTCTTCCCAAGTAACCACTGCATGTGATGGGGCCCCACTCTAGCACAGATGGCTGAACACCTGTCTGCCCTTGGGAAACAGTTCATTCATTCCTTGTTTTGGTTTGTTTGCATTGTGGTTTTGCCTTTCCTATTAAACTGTTTTTATCTTAACCCATGAGATATCTTTCCTATTCTCTCCCTGATCCCACTGCTGGGCAGTGACAAGATTGGTTTTGTGGGGCTTAGCTGCTGCTGCGGTTAAACCACAACATGGGTATGGGGTCATCTCTGTCAAAAATAAATCACATTACAAAGTCTGTCTAGTCATCAGAAGTAACCTGAACATATATATACAAGAATTGATACTTGTTGACTTGTTAGGATAGAATTTTTGACAAAAGAAATTGATCTTTTTGTCACAAAGGACCAACAAATATGTATACATAGGTACAGAAACCTTAAAGAACATTCACAATAACGGCTCACCAATAATAGTTGGGATTGCTGGGTTCATAGAGTCACAGAATCATTTGGGCTGAAAAAGGCCTCTGAGATCATTGAGTCCAACCTTTGACTGATCACCACCATGTGAGATAGACTATGGCACTAAGTGGCATGTCCGGTCATTTCTTGAACACCTCCAAGGACAGTGACTCCACCACCTCCATGGGCAGTCCATTTCAATGATTAACAACCCTTTCCATGAAGAAGTTCCTCCTGATGTCCATCCTGAATCTTCCTTGTCACAGCTTGAGGCTGTGACCTGTGATAAATTGTAGTTCTTCTAATTACAAGAAGAACTACAAAAAAAAAAAAAAATCCCAGAGATGCTTTTTCTCTTAAAATATGACAAATAGTTTTTCTTTTGATGTGGTATAAAGTCAGTGGCAAAGCTGGGGCTAGCACTGGGGAAACTAGAAGCCCAGGCATATATCCTGAGCTATTTAATCACAAGTGTATTCCTACATCTTGTGTTCCTGACTATGGAAGTGAAGAACATTGTTGAGGGCTAGCGGATGAACGCTGTCACAGCTGGAGCTGGCTAAAAGCTACATTTTTTAACAGCAAGAGTTTAGGGAATGTTTATTGTTCAGGTCTGAGAAAGTTGATTTGTTTCAGATATTTGAGGGGGGACATTTGAACAAATAGATCATGTAGATACATCTTTTAGCCACTTTGATTTTGGTGTTTCCTATTAGTTCCAGTCATCCCACTGGTTTCTGTGTGACACTACTCACTGAAGAGCTGATGCTGACTTGGTTCCTGTCTCTTGTGGGTGTTAGTTGTCACCACATCACCCAACCAGCTTGCAAAGCTACAGCACCTTTTTCTGTGCCTTTACAAGGCAGGCAGAGAGTAATCTCACTTTCTCAGTCCTGCCTCAATCTTAGGATCTCCTACAACAAGGATCAGACCTTCAAAAACACTGGCAGAGAGCTAACACTGACTAATCATCACTTTCACTTACAGAAATAACTTTTACTGCCTGTCTGATTGCCAAGTGATTTTGAAACCTTAAAAACATTTTTATTTTAACTTCTGGTAGGAGAGTAGGATTTGTGTTAGACCCAAAAGTGCTCTAATGATAGTTTTATGGAATGATACAGATCATTTACTTTTGTAAGATAGGAGTTAAGCTTCTGTGCTCTGTCTCCATACTCCTAAACATGGTAAGAAGATGTGTTAATATGATGGCCAATTGGATAGCAACTCTTCACAGCTTTTGCAAATTTAGGAATGTCTGTAAGCAAACTAAAAACTGTACTACAGAATAATCCCACATGTAAAGTACTGATAATTAAATCCCACTGACAATTACATCATGCATTATCAGGATTAGCCAGATCCATTACTCATCACTGGTGCCTTGAACGAAACAAAGCTGGTTCGCCAGGGACTGTCAGCTGAGCACATGCTCCTGAGGAAGAAAGCAGCCAAGCACTGTCTGTGTAACACGAGCAGCAGCATGCTGCAGAAAGATATTGCTTCAGCTTGCAAAGTGTTCCTGGAGTTTAGAAACTAAAAAAGGCAGAAATCTGAAAGAACCATATTGACTATACCATATTTGAATACCAATTTATTTGCATATTCTGCTCTCTGCTATAATTATACTTTGATGATGCCTTTCTTTATGTAAATAAAGCACACATCTTTGCATTTCTTCTGTTTATAAAAATTAAAGACAATAATCCACAGAAAACGGAGGCAAAAAGATAAGTGTTTTGGTTAATATAAAGGAATTATTGCAGGAGTTTATATGAAAGACTGGAGTTAAAAATAAAATGTATAGAAACATTTTTGCAAGCACTTTGGTGTCCTTCCTTTTGGTGTCCAATCGTTTTTTGTTGGCCATTTTTAGGCTTTCGGGATTTTGCAGCTGGCTTTTGGTTGCAGGTTTTTTTGTGGCTTGATTTTTTTTTGCTTGTTTGGCTAGTTGGGGGGGGGTTTGGGGGAGTTTTCTTGTTTTTGTTTGTATTTTGTTGGTTTGGTTTGGGGTTTTGGGGTTTTGGGGGTTTTTTTTGTGGTGTTTTGTTGTTGTTGTTTGGTTTTTAGTTTTTTGGTTTTGGTTTTTTTTGTTAAATTGACAGGAAAAAAAAAATCCAATATGGAGTTTTCTGAGGATAGAAGATTTTATCCTCAGCCTGCTCCCACCACCAGTTTCTTGCCCATGTCAAAATTTGGAAGGCAGAAGACTGCGTGTAATAGGAATATCCTGTTTTCATAGTGTTTACCTAGTGGAAACTGCCCTAAGAGGTTTTCATTTTCTGAAGCAAAATATTTTATCTGAATACTTGGTGAGGACTGTGATCAAGTAAGGAGTATTCCTCAGAGGCTAATAGCATTTAATAATCCAGATTTAGAGATGATGTCTTGCTCTGTCCCAGAATGATGAGACTGAGATTCTCTTCACAGAGTAATTGAGGGCTTTGTATGAAGTGTGTGCATAGTGAGGGTGCCCTTTTGGGTTTTGTTTGGTTTTTTTTATTTTCTCTGAGGCAGTTTTCAGATAACCATAGTCCTTTGGGCTTCAAAGAAGTTCCAGAGACATGTAGATACTGAAAAGCTGGTGGGAAGTCTTGGTATATATAAAGTTGTGTCAGTCAGGTGCAAGCTAAGGAAATTGGGATTTATCTATATAAACATTGGACACTGGGAGATTCCCTCTTAAAATCTGAAAGGTTATAATTTGTCTCTTCTTATTCAGCTGGGTTTTTTTTTTTTGTTTGTTTTGGTTTTGGGTTTTTTTTTGGGTTTTTTTTTTTTCTTATCCAAAGTCACCTGACATTAATTCTTTTCCTGTATAAGCTGTGCTCTAATTCCATTTAGGGTTCTGGATATATGCCTAGGAATCAGTTACATTAATGTTGCACAAGATCCTGCTGTACACCAACATTGGCCCTATTATTTCACACTCTTTTTTCTTTCATAGTGAGAAAATGCAAATATAGAGACTGAAGAAGGATCATCCGTTGTGTGTTTCGGATATAACTTCAGATGAACCATTGATGACCACAGACCTGACTCACAAAAGAGAACAGGACATAAGCTGAATTTAGAAGTTGAATACATTGAGAAGATAAAATAAAAACATAATAATTTCAGCTGGTGTATGCAAGGCGTGCCATCCAAGTTCCATATTTACATTTTCAATAGCCACTGGCAAGAGGAAAGCCTCTGCAGAAAGTGATTCTGCCATTCTGCCATTCTAGGGTAGGTATGCCAAACAGCAAGAACAAGACACTTTCCTGTATGTGGCTCTCTCACTTCACTGACCAGAGATAAGTTTAGATGATGAACTTAAACAAGGCAAATGACTTTCAAATCACTGTTAGGTGAGGTAAACCATCTGCAAATTATTGCGTGATTGCAGAAAGGTAACACAAAAGAAATCAGGAACACTACTGAATGATAAGATATCCTGTTGACTTAACTATGAGCCCTCAAGAATTCGGTCCTTGAAAGCCATTTTGTGTTTTGAATCTCATTTTACAGATAAGGATACCAAGCCCTGATGTAATTTTGGCACTCAGGAATATTCTTTATGAGACTGCTCTTAAATTTTAAGAACACTCTTTTGCAGAATTAGGAATGAATATTCAGTGAGTGCACAGAGCCAAGAGAAGCAGCAGCATTGCTGCTGAGAAGCTGGCTGCCCTGAGTTCCCTGGTTCACTCTGGGAAGTGGCACCTGACACCTCCTGTGTGCCAGGGGCACCCTGCAAGCTGAGGGACATCTAGAGAAGTAACGCACTCTTCCTTTGTGTCCTCAGATTGTTCCAGTGCTTCCTCTGTGATTTCTAGCTTGATAGAAAGCAGGTTTTTTAAAAGGTAAATATAGTTCACAAAAAAGTTAAATTTCCTGGGGCATCTTTCCATTCAAGCATGACTGCTGTGCTGCATATTCACATGCAGCATGAGTTTATAGTCTCATTACTTGGCACAGGCTTTAAATAAAGTAAGCTTAACCAATAGGTGTGGGAAGAAATACATTTTGAACCCTTGCTCTTGCTACGGTGACATCCCCTGAGGAAGAATCAAATGGTATGTTTCTGGGAAGAACACAGACAGCAAGCATTCCCCTGGCTGTTGGAGATGCTCCCATGCCAATCTATGGCAGGAAACGGCACCAGCCAACTGCAAAAAAGGTCTTGGCACCAGCAGGACTCTCCCAGAGAGAGTCTCCCTGTGCTCTGCACCTCACCTCACGTATGGCTGTGCTTACCAGACGGTCAAGCCCAATTGAAAACACGACTGGAGGGTGTTGCCAGAAAGAGCAGTTTAGTGACTGCAATTAAACTCGTGGGTAATTATGGGGTAGGATTTCTTTTCTTTTTTCCTAAATGGATAATTTGTTCCACAGAATGTAGACTGCGAGCACGTGTGAATGCTTCTGTGTGTGTAAAGAGAAAATACTTCTCTAAAAATACTTCCTTTGTTTATTAGCTATTTCCTTTCCCTCCTTGCTCCTCTTAGTTTTCAAACTGTAAGCTATACTTATTCAACATCTCCATCACAACTGAAAATTGCACCAACATTGGGCACAAAATTTTTAATTTCTTGCACCAGGGCTAGTTCAGTCTTCTAGTGCTCATCTGTGGAGGTCACTGAGTGCCTCACAGTCATTTAGCTGCATGTTAATCTTGAATCCTTCAGCAGACTCTGGACTGTTATGGATAATTTTCTTTTTATTGTTGTTCTTTAATTAAACAGAAAATGATAAATTGTTTATGTCTTTTGTGCAATCTACAAATGCTCGCTTCTTGGTTCATTACCATTATTATATGACATATGAAAAGAATGGAATGGGGTAGATTAATGAAGCTGCATGCTGATCACAGTTTTGTTCAGAAACCTCAGATATCTGCAATCTGACAGCTATTTAGAGAGTGCTGTCTGGCCTGATCAGATAGGCTGGACCAAAATCCAGTGGCTTATTTTTTTAAACAACACACTTTTCAAAATTATGCATTAAAGATATTGACCATTGCTGTGCAAAACATAATAAATTAAGAAGTCAACTTAATCCCCCTAATGCGAAAAAGATAATAAAATGCAGGATGAGATCCTTAAAAAAAAAGAAAAGCAAAACTGCCTTCTACAAAGTACATTAAACATTAGTCAGAAGAACTGTACCCATCACCTAAAATTCTACTTTTCTGGTGTAGGAAGGCTGTGAGGAGCAGCAGTGGTTGCTGAACATTCAGGGCTTTTTGAAGGTGCTTTCCACAGTCAGAAAAGTCAACTGTGTCTGTTTACCCACTTTTTATTCTGCTCTTGACTTTTTGCCTTTCACTTCTTTGAAGCATACTCTCAGCCTCATTTTCTGTCTGTGGATGAACTTGTGTTGCTTAGTTTGCTCTGACATGTGCTGTCCTATTGAATACTAAGGATGTAACTTTCCATCACTAGAGTATTCACATCATTGTAAAGGGAGTATAAAATGTTACTTTATGGTCAAAACTTGGTCATACTTGTTTCATCCTTGTGCAAATTAAAAAAAAAACAGAAGTGGGAAAATGTTGCAAAATTAGGCTTTTTAATGGGAATCGCATATATGCGTAATAATACACGTTTTACTAACATGGGCAGTGGCCTGCTATTCTTTCCTCCTTTCTCTGTTTTTTTAAAAAGTATTTTCATCACTAATGTGCCCCTGTTTCAGGGCCTGCCAATGGCAAATCCAAATGGTCCGTTAACTGTGAAGTCAGTTGTCAGTTCTTCTCTCTTGCCTCTATTTTGGCACACATCTGAGTGACTGGCTTCATTGATTGCACAGTGATTCTGCACTGCAGAAATAAACCTTGGGTCACATATCTTGAGGTTGATTCAAACTGCATATAGTATTTTCTGTCAGATAAGCTGGCATATTTTTTCAATAGAAGCAAACTGGTAACATACATTGCATTATGATTTGCTTTAATAGCAAACATTCAGATCCAGGTTTAAGCTGCACTGGGCAAAATAAAAGTTAGTATTATGTTGAAGGGCATATGCATTCAAATATGTCTTTTTGAGCCTAAGGGACAGTGATTGTTGGATAGGCATGTGATTTTGTTGCACAACTGGAAGATATAATATGGTGTATTTGATTACATTTTGTGGTTGCTTAATGTTTATGAGACTGATGAGAATAAAATTTTTGTTCCTTCCTTCATATTTTCTCTACACAGATCCATAGTGCAGAGCAAGAGTGTTTCTTACATTTATAGTAGCTCACTTGAGAGAATTGACCCATTCTCTTGAGCTGGTAGAAAAATGAAAGTAATATTTACTATCGGTGGACTCCACAGTGATTTTGTTCCCTTAGATGATAGTTCCTTCAACTTACTGATTTTGCTCTGCCTCTGTATAGGTAGGATGGGTCTTTCTTCTCTTTTTTTACAAAAATGATTTGTAAGGTTACTGCATCCTTTCCTCAATGCAGCAGGGAAGAGACTGAAAATTTTCCTGGTGAAAAACGATTCCTATATACAATATCCCTGTATTCCTTTGTTCTGCAATTAATTATTTTATGATCAGATTGGCTTGTTTTTTGCTCTAAGCCACTGTATTCTTGATTTCTTCAAACTTGCAAATTACTCTGTTCTCAAAATCCACACTAAGTGAACAAAAAAGATAAGACAAATAAGTCAGTTATGGCACAAGAGCTGGGCAGAAAGACTTGTTTCCCGGCATGGTTAACAGAGATACTTTTCCAATTATCAGATCAGGATTGGATAGTGCCTGGACTGTCTGTAAATCAGGTTGTATTGATTAGTTTTCTCAAAATATTTTAACTTTCACATAAAATACTGAACTTTAAGTGTTGTGATCCTTTCTCAACATGTGTGGGAAAGCATATGGATATTCTTTGAAAAGCTGGATGATTTTTGTATTTATAGCTTCCATGATAGTACAGAAGGCATAGGTATTATGGGAAAAATATCTGCATTAAAACAAATAGACAAGAATACTTTTCCCCTATCAGTTTGTTTTTTTTTTTTTACTCCATTCCAACTACTTGTATAAACATAAAGAAATAAGCAATCTCTTCCACTTTTAATTAGAAATTTTAAATATTATTGTTATGGTTATGTATTTTATATACAACAGCAGCAGTGCAGCCTGTTAAGACTGTTGTGGTTATTCTCCTCATGTTCATCTCTTATTGGGAAAATGTGTTCTAATTTAGTTGGAAAAAATCTCTTTTCCCTCTTTTCTGATGATAGCAAGAATTTGGAAAATGTCAAGTAGTTAAGAGAAGAAAATTCACTCATTGTTCAAAAGAATGTTTCAGTCGTAGCCCATGGACTTGCCTGTTACTTTCCCACTCTGACAGGATATTCCTGTCTCAAAGACTTACTTTAAAATAATAAATAAGCACTATTTTTAATCTTCACTTGAAAAAGATTCCATGGAATGCAAAAAGCATATTTATATAACAAGACTCGGCAGTGCACTTCAGGTTATTTTGTTCTTGAATACAAATTTTGTCATTAGCAGGGACATTCAGATCACAAAGGTGTCACTGCACAGGGCTATGCACAATTGATTACATATATCTGCTGTTGAAAGTTAATACAATTCATCTAACTCTAAGTGTTGCTCAGTGATGTACAGACAGAATTACTGTAGTTAAAAAACAAAATTCACCTCCTAATAAAGTAAATCATTCTGATGTGTTGTTCTGTACCAAATTTTTGTCTGCTTTAGAAAGGCTGTTATATATTAATGGGCAACTGAGACACAGGGAATGTCTCACCCAAAGGTGCTTCTCTAAAGGGTTTCTTTAGGTGCTTTTCCATTTTCATTTCAAGTAAATTGCTATATAGTTATTTCAGAACTTAAATGAAAACTGGTAGAGAGAGAGTTCCAGACATCTATTCTTAATTCAGGATGTATTTAATCCAGGTTGAATATATGCAGCATAGTTCAGAGAAACACAAGATGTGTTTTTTCCTCCAGATACAATAATGGAAGCAACTTTAAAAACAAACAAACAAACAAACAAACAACCACAAACAAACAAACAAACAACCCCAAAAAACACAAAACAAAACCCCCCTCTCTTATTTATTGCCATTTAATATGAATGCAAATTTCCCTTTTGATGTGCCAAAAAGGGAAGTTATAAAGCAGAGTCCCTGCTGAAGACAGAAGTATACCTGGAAAATAGTGGTTTTAAATTATGTCTTCATCTTTTTTGTGAAGATAATTTTTTACCTTTTTTGTTTCCCATGGCCCCCTATTTTATTCAAAATTATGTATCTTGTTCCTGGAGTCAGAATTTTCCTTGTAAGGATATATCGAAAATGCTAAATGGTGATTTCTTTTTGGCATTACACTTACATGAACATTTTTCTCCAGAGCTTTGAAAAATCACACTGTTTCTTTTTCTTCCCCAAACAATTTGGTTATTTCACTCTGCTATTATTTTCTACATAATCGATTTTTCCTTCTCAAAAAAACTGATCTATCACCTTAGAAGAAAACAATCTAAACTCTCTGCAGGGAAGATATAAAGCAAACAACCAGTCTGTCTCTTATTGTCATGATAAAACCATCCTATCACACATGGTTTGCTAATGCAGAAAAATTGCAGAATATGAGATAATCATGTAATACATGTTGTGTGAAAATTACCCATACTCTAAATTTTCTGAACAATAATGTAATTTAATTTAGTTAGAGTTAGATACACTCAAGAAAATAATACTAACAATGAAGTAGATAGCTTTGGCTGCATCTTCATGAATTTTCAGAAAATTATATTAGAATGGTTTATTTTTACCTGACAGCACAGATGCTGATACCTGATTTATCTACATATGTAATTTATTTTGTATAGGTGTGATGCTAAGTTATGGTAATATATGCCAAATTACTTCTAACTAATTCGATACAAAGAAGTAGTGTTCACATGTGACAACTGTAGGTTCAGATTCTGGTTTCCATCACACTTGCTGACATATTAATGAAGATAACTAGGTATAACTGAGGATAAAATTTGTCTTCCATTGGTTTTTAATTTTTTTTTACACTTTCCTTTTAAACACTGACTAATCTATCTATTAAAATATAGGTAAGCTTATTAGTGCAAGAGTATGTGTGGTATACTTCAGATGAAACATGGGGGGAGATGTAAAGGAATAAATGGCCATTTTTTTCAACATGACCTGCCACCTGAAGGTTTCAAACCTGGTTTAAAGCTGTTTTATACCCAGAGATTACTGTGTAGGTCCACTGTGGTCACCTACAGTGACATCCCCTATAATAATAGAATCCATGAATTAATCTTTTTTCTGTCTGAATACTGTCTCTCTAAAACTAGCCAAACATGTCTACCTTCAGATTTTGCTTAATAATCTCATTTTGAAGTAGTTTTATAGGTTCAGGAGACTTCTTTTAAACTTCTACTCTACATGGACAACAGAGATTTAATAAGGTACATAGAATGTGATCAAGTAAGGCTTTATCTTTCAGTTCTTTAAGACAGACTGATCATCTTTTGATTTTGCAGTGAAACATTTCCGTTTTTAATGTATCCTTGAAATTTTCCTGCGAGATCTTTGAAATCTATAACATCCCTGAAATGTGCTCAGATGAAAGGAGCTAGCATTCCAATGCTAACTGCTGCCAAATGCAAATGCAATCTGACCTCCCTCTCCTGCTTCACCTTCTGTAATTATACACCCAAGGATCACCTTTTTGACCCTTCAATTGCAATTACCTCTACCATCAGCAATTCCTTTTCAAAGGCTGCATCTAAGTTTAACTGCAAGGGAACACCAGGAGATACCCCAGATCCTGCTTGCTCCTTGTATAACGAGATCTTGTGCTTAGATTTCACCTACATGGAGACAGAGATGTGGGAAATGGCCAGTGGCTTTCTAGAGAGCACACTAATGGAAACCCAGGATGAGGCAGGGGTCAGCACCTGTACCTGGGAATTCAGAAACACTCCTGGACTTTAGAATCCAGAGATAATCAAAGAAGTTTCCTCCTGGTGTTTCCTCTTACATTGTTTGGTTCTGAGTATATTTCCTGAACAACAAGGTCTGGAGTTTGTCCTCTGCATTATTTACTTTTATGCTGTGTTAGCTTTTATCAACAGAGATTTTTTGGTTTAGTTCAGATAACTTCTAAGACTTCTCTGAAATGTAAATATATAAACAAAATATTCATATTAATAGGAATTAAGTAGCATGTCTCAAAATGTAGCAGAGTGTAAGTTTTAATCTTGTTTTATTTTGTTTTGTCTTGCCAATTTTATATTCCCTTAAATTAATCAGAATGTCCTTCATCACTTAGTGAAATGCTGGCTGAAGCACCAATATATATGCATTTAACAACACAACTTTTAATCTTTTAGAAAAACCTTGCAAGTTAGTTAAACAAGAGTTGCTTGTATAATTTTTTGTGAATTTTCATTAATTGCCTTCCATATCTTTAAATTTTTTATTACCCTGGTACCTTGTTATTTATCAGATTATTTTCCCTACTTGTTTCTGTCTTGCAGCCTGATAATTTAGGTTTTACCACTTAATAAATGACACATTTTATCTTTTTTAGGCTGTTCAGAGCTTTCAAAGATGTACTAATAATTAGCACTGATGGTCCAGAGAGCTGTTTTCTACAATATTTCTTTAGAATTTCTTTTGCACAGGTTTTCCAAGCCTGCTGATCCTACATGCTTTTTTAAACTTGCGTTTTATGTTTGGTTATTAATGACTGAAATAAAATTCACTATCAAGTTTTCCCAAGGGCACAAGAGATGTATTTACTGACCACTTCTGCCCTTCGTAAGATCTCATCATTATTAATAAGAATTCTACCAGCTCTAATAATGAATTAATGCCACTATTGGAATTATTTTTGTTTCTAAAATGTCCCCTCCATACTATTGCTCTTATCTCTGCTGGCTGTAGATTTTTCCAGGAATTATTTTGTTTCCTTTACCCATTTTCTACAAACCCAGTTTTCTGATTTGTATCTGCTACTAGTATTTTTCTTTTTTTATGATTTTAATTTTTAAAGGTATTGTTAATCCTCTTTCAATTAGATTGTGCTAATATTTTTTAAGTTTTTAAGTCCTTTGTCTTCTGAATGTTTAATAAAGATCCAGTCATCATTCATGTATTTCTGAAGATTTTCTGTCCTGTCTGATGATGTTACATGCTTGTTTTAAGACTATTTTATTTATTTTATCTAGAGTGGAAAACTCAAGTATTACTGATAAGCACTGGTGTCTTCATGTGATTATGGCAGGAACACAGTACTGAAGATACTACTGCTCTTTAATGTTGTGATCAGCTTTCATCTAAGCCAAGGCAGCTTAAATAGTGTTATTCCATGGTTTGTTTAGGAAGTCATCAATACTGTCTGTGGTATGTCTAGAAGCAACTGTTAAATATCAGTCCAGCACGTGCCATCCTAATGTGCCATTTTAATGTGTCATCCTAATGTTCTATGTGCTCCTGGGATCTCATTCAGGACTGACACAGCACTCAAAGAACCCCATGGCTGCAAGGGATTTGTATGGGATCAAGAGAATCCCCTAGGAGAAAAACCAGTGTTGGGAGAGTATTGGGAAGGTGGTGAATTTCCACATATGCTTGTTCTGATTTTGTTCTTCCTTAGTTATTCAGCAATCCACAAGGGAAATAGACCCTTTGTTGCTGGATACTTAAGACAGTGCAGGTCTCTCAGATTATGTCTTAGAGGTGGTGGGGACAACAATCAGTATCTTTGTTTCATGTCATTACTAGTTCCTGATTTCTCATGTGTAAACTCATGGTAAAAATCTGACTTAATTTCACCTTGATCCTACACATGCTTCTTGAAAGAACACACCTTAGGTATCTACCAGCTCTCTTGAAAATGCAAATGCATTACACAGTGAACACAGAAGAGGTGCTCTTCTCAATGTGCTCCATCCCTGGGGAGTGGTGCAGTAATTCTGTGTGCCAAAAGAAAACAAAGTCCCATTTCCATTTACCTTGCTGGTGATATTTCTGTTTTAGTGTGCATGTAGGACATGTACTTGGGTGGATATGAATGCACACATCACGTCAAAATGGGATCTTTTTGGCCCATATTTAAGAAGCCTTCTGAAAATCTCTGCAATTTCATAGATTTCCCATGCACTACCTGAGGAGTAAGAACTACTTAATGTCCTGCAGATTAATAGACATGAGCTCTGTAACAAGCCCATGTTAATAAGTAGGGAATCCGTGAGAATCATTATTCTATGGTTATGAATAAAAAGTTGTTCAAGACTAGGACAATAGTTTATTTTGCAATTTTCCTTTATCCTCTTTAGAATAGAATAGGCAGGTAGGAAATTTTCTTACTATTGACTGGAGAAGTCACTTATCTGGAAGATTTCCATTTCGGAATTTTTGCCCTGCAGGAGTTTGTTTCCTTTCCTTGTCAAGTGGCACATCTCAAATGAGTTCCCCATCTCCTTTAGTAAAATTCCATATGCACTGGAAATAGATCTAGGTTGGTACAATAGAAAGTGAGATAGCAGCAATAACCCATTTGACCAGATCAATCTGCCTGCTCCAAAACTGTCAAAGGCTATGGAGTTGTTCAAAGAGAAATCTCCAGGAAGTAACTAACCTCTTCCTTCTTCTGCCATTTGCACCCACTTTCTTAAATATTTCTTGTCTAACTGATGTCAGAAAGGTCACAATACTGTTATTAGAAGTTTTCCCTTCTTAAAAGGAAGGAAAAAGATATTATCTATGAAAATTGCAGCAATTTAAATTGGTCTTACTGAACTGTTCAAAAATTGTAAGTTAACTTAATTATTTTCAGTGTCTATGATTAACACCTCAAGGAATATTAATTTTGATGACTCTTTTCCAAAAATAATCACTTGATGTTTAACCATAGTAAATTGGAGCACATCTTTATGGGAGGAAAATGAAAACATTCACATAAGCTTTCTGAATTCTCCTGCTCAGTGCTGTAGTATGGATTGGAGATTTGTGATATGCTTGTGCACAAATAAAACACACACTCACAGAAATCAACACAGGCATGTCCCTCTTTTCTTTACATGTGGGTATACACAGGAGCTATTGCCATGCTTCACAACTTTGCACTTTCTCTTTGAAAGTTCAGATTGAATGGTAGTGAACTGATCCAAGGCTAATGTGAAGGGATTAATATCTTTCCTGATTTTTGACAGGGAGAAGGAAAATCTATGTTCATAATAAGCTAAGCCATATATTTTACTGGAAATGTCAAATGTAGAATGATTTTATAAAAATGAATCTGCCATTCTTTTTTGATGAAGTTTACTATCATATGCCATCAAATTAATCTTTTATAGATTTTTGTTTGTGGTATTGGCTTATAATGATTTGTGGTTGCTTTCTTACAATGAAGTAAACTCCTGTGAAAGACAGAAATGGGTGTTACCACCACAGAGTCTAAAAACATCCTGCTGCTTGGAACTGATATTCTCACCCTAGGATGCTTCTGGGTCAATTAAACTGTGTTGGCAGTCATTCTTTCAGTGCCAAGTGTCTGCTGCCAGTTAGCATTGATTGAACTGGTGGTACCTAAAGGAAGCCCACCAATGTGAGTCCAGAAACTCAGATGCCCAATGGGAAACCTTTCTGCAAGGAAGCAGAAAATCTTCTTAAAAACACATTTTCATTTCTGCATCCTTTGTTGAATTCTTATGGAATATTTGGAGAAGTGGAAGAAATTAAATATCTGTTCCCTCAGAAAGACTTGAATAACACACCACCTTTATATTTACATTTACATTACATTAGGTATTCATGTTTGGCAGTTTGTGTATTAGTCTCTATTCTTGGCCTCTCCATAGGGCAGCTATGCCCCCACCTCTTGTGAGAATCCTCACTGGGATAGTGTCCTTGAGAGGATGACAGAACCTGAACTCCACCAACTCCACAGAGCCATGCAGAGATGGTGATATCAAGATCAGATAAGATAGTTTATAAAGTATGTTTCATTTTACCAAATACATTATTGTAATAAAGAGGTTTCAACTCTTCTGCTAAATCATCTTCCTTCTGCCTAGATAGAGACAGATTCTTCTTTCCTACTTTCAAGATCAGCTGAGTTCAAAACAGTCCTGGTTTTGGCCAGGACAAGGAAAACTTTCTGCAGTAGCTGGAAGAGGGCATGGTCAGGACCCTGATGGCAGTCCATACCATCTCACATCCTGTCAGGACAGGAGAGGAAACATGGCAGGGGGTTTTCTGTGAAAATAGTTTCTTTATACATAGATATA
This sequence comes from Trochalopteron elliotii, assembly GCA_024734555.1. Taxonomy (NCBI): domain Eukaryota; kingdom Metazoa; phylum Chordata; class Aves; order Passeriformes; family Leiothrichidae; genus Trochalopteron; species Trochalopteron elliotii. The sequence goes on from JANPWX010000016.1 coordinate 6,137,746, forward strand.
TATATATAATCTTGTACCTTTTGCTATTAATATTTTTGCTGTTACTCTGTTTTTTTTATCTCATTGCTGCTTCTAGTAAATTGTTCTTATCTCAACCCACAATCTTTGCCTTTTGTACCTCCCGTTGGAGGGGGAGTGGTGTGTGGTCCTTCTAATGGGAGTACTAAACCGGAGAATATACCTAAACCAGGACAACACAAACATTCTATCATGGAAATATCTTAAGGTACCCCTTGTAAGAAGTAGCTTTTACCCCTATAAAAGCTCAAGGCCTCCTATTCCTGTTGAAGTGGGTGTGTTCTTAGTCTGTGAAAGGAGAAACTAATGGGCTTGCTGTCAGGATGCTGTTCTTCTACATCCTCAATTCCTTATTTACAGTAAAACTGAAATCTATGCCATGACTGATATTTAGAAAGATCAAGAGTGACTTTCTTAATACTCTTTGTGTTCAGCCACTGTCCAAACTGGTCTTGCTTCTGTTTTTTAGCTAAACATTGCAGTTCAAAATCAAAAATATTGATGGGTTACAATTTTCCTGTTTTCTCAAAAGTTCCTTTTAACTTCATAAAATATTTGAAATGTTATGTTGCAGCACTTATTAGTACATAAAAAAAATCTTTACACAAGTATCTTGTTTTTCTAGATAAAATCAAGTGTTAAACAAAAAATAACAGGTCTGTCTCAGAAAATTTCTCTAATGTGTAGAGTTTTGTCTTTTTAACAGTGATTCAGAGGACTTCTTTTAGCCCTTTTCAAAAGTAATTTTTAATGCATTTAGTAATCCTTTCTGCAATACTTGCAATCAGTTTTAAAGCTGATAATTCCAAGAGTTTTGGAAGTCTAATGTAAATTGTTTAAAGGACAAAATGACAGCAGTAATCATATAAATCATGTTAGGACTAAATGGTGTACATTACGGCAAACTGTACTAACAAAAGATATCCTCATCTGACATAATTTGTAGTGTTATGATCATTGTCATATCATACATGTATCCTCCATCCACTGCCTCCTTCCTATTTCTTACAAGTTATCATTTCATTCTCTCTAGACTGCCATCCCACCTCATCAATACTGACTTCTTTCTGGCTGCGTGAGTGAACTCCTTGCACATGACATCTTTGTCTACACACCAAGTTATCTCCCATGAAGTAAGTGCATTGATCAAGCCACAAAGTCCAACAGCCACCTTTGAGTTCAGACTGTGCAGATGGGGAAGATACCAGAAAAAGACAACTCCTTCCAAATTGAAGGTCAAATCTTCATCTTGTCATTTAAAAAAATATTTATATTTGTTTTTCCAAAGAAAGTATGGGTTTGAGCCTGACTGATATCTGTGATTTTGTACTACTAGATTATCAATGTGCCCATGTGCAGGGTTTTGACTTATGCCAGCTGGCATTTTCCTAGGTCATGGCCAGAAGTCACACAAGGACTCTACTCTCAGGAGGCAATGTGGAAACATTCCCCTTCTTTGGAGGATGAAGGAAAGGAGTATTTCCCATGCCACTTTTTTCTCAGGGTTTGCCGCCTCCCCTTTCTTTGCTTGCATGGATGCAGTTCGCACTCAGATAAGTTTCTGCACATCCCTCTACCCTACAGTGTTCAACAAAAACAACAGAAGAAGTCATTTTCTGCTAGGTTGAACAGGAGAGGAAACAATTTGCTACTCATGCCATCAGCCTTTTCTGGAGCAAAAATGTAACGGGATTATGCTTGATGCCTCCTCCTGAGTGAAATAGATCATGCTGGGTGTGCACAAACCTCATGTCACAACAATCTATCTTCTTTCTTTATGTGGGTTTCCATTTTCTTCTCTATTTTTCTTTCATTTTGTTTCATTTTACGTAAATTTAAATAATTATGTCCAATTAACCCCTTTGTGCAACACGGAAGTTGTAAGTCAAATATTTAGGTACAAGATGGGAAGTTTCATAATTATTTTTCATATGTTATAACCATGTGGCAATTTATGTTGTAAAGCCACTATCTTTACATTATATTTTAATTAAATGTTACTTTTTAAGGTACTTAAAAAGATATCCATATATTCCTCCTCTTGAGATTACTAACTTTTATTATCTTAAGTATGTCATAGAGTCAATTTATAAAAAATCCAGTGTTTGTCTTTTTTTTATTCCCTTTGAGATCCTGGTTTTGATAATCATTATTAAAGAACTGTTCAGCTTAATGGTTTTGCAGTAAAAAAAAACAACGCCGTTGAGAAAAGAAGAGATTTATTGAACCACAATACAAATTAAAAACTATTGCCAAGTTTGGTGTTTTTCTAAAAGCTTTGTCTATACTAGTAAATAAAATGGGCCAGAGACTTTTCTCTGTCCGTGAGGACAAATGATATGGCACAACCCACATTTGTACAGCTAAACTCTCTTAATTCTCAAAACAAGGAAACTACATCCATATTGCCTATTAGGAGTAATCCTTAGAGTGCACCACCCCCCAAATCATGGTCCAGGACTGTTTGTGAGGGTGTTAATTGGTTTGCATCCAAAAGTCTGCCAGGAACTAAGCTAACAGGGTGGATGCTTCTGTCCGTGCACAGACTCTGTTCCTTATTAGTGTAGTCATGGCTATATTTCCACAAAACCCTGGTCTCACAGCACAACCAGAGATTGAGGGCGTCAGTAACCATTTGTGGCACCTGATCAAGTTGCAGCTCAGTGCTAGGACTTTTAAATCAGAAAAAAAGTTGCATTTGAATTCCAATATTCAAAATGAAACAATTCCTTGGATTACAGAACATCTTTGGGCAAAGGAGTAAATTCATTCTATGTAGCTCAAAAATGAGCTGTCCTCAAAAGATAGCTAAAAGCAATGGATAAAGAGAAATTAAAAAACACTGGGCTCTAACCTCACTAAAGGAACACCTAACTAAAGGAAAACTTTTATTTTTATATTCTAAACACTCTTAAGGTACTCTGTGAAATCTAAGTCAGGCCTTTAAATGAGCTTGGCTTTCATTGCCCTTTAACCCTGGAACAGGAGACGAATCTCCTTGGAGCTCCTGCTGAGGCCAATGGCCCTTACTGCACTAGTTGAGAGCTAGCTGAGGTGTTTCTGCAATACAGTGAGCTGTGCAGCACACATGAACCCTGTGCAAGACATAAATACTTCCCTGCTCACCCTATACTTCAGACAAGAAGCGACTTTGATGATGGTAGTATCAGCATTTCCTCTGTCTGGCAGGCTGAGCCATGGCATGCTGAAGCATCAAGGAATGAAGGTCAGGCAATGCCCTTTGTCTCTCAACACTCAGGTGAGCAGGGTGGCAGGTGTCACATCCAAGAAAACAAGACAATTCATAGGGGAGATCATTGCCTGCAACTCAGGAAAGTGCTCAACACATGATCAATATTCAGCATATTTGCAGCTGGCTGTATGGAACACAGTTCCAGTGGTTTCTTGGGTTTTGAATGTGCAAAGAGCAAGAAAGATCTCTTGAGAAGGAAACATAAATGCACCAGAAAGAGGACAATTATGCCAGCTTTTATTTTAAAACACCGAACTATAAATGTGAACAAGAGCAAAATGGAAAACATTGGAGGAGGCAGGCAGCCAAAACATTTGTCTGAAAAAGCAGCTTCCTTGGTACTCTTGGGCTAAAATGTCTTATGTTTGTAGCTTGCTCTGAATGATGGTTGACTTGAACATGATTTTTCTTCTGCAGCTAAAAGCAGCCAAGGCCTAATGGATATAGTACAATTTTTGCCATCTTCTCTTAAAAAATAATGTACCAATTTAACACTGCACATTCACATTTTGGCAAATGAAAGGCAAAATAATCTGTCTCCACAGTATTTCTGGTGGGTATGGATTTTGTCATGCTGGAGTTTTCCCCCCAAAAAATGAAACCTTTGTTCTGTACCTTTTTTATTTAAATTGCCTATGGATCTATTCAGATGTTTTTCAGAGAGCTAATCCAGAAAAAAGTTTTCAGAATCTTTCCAGATCTGGACAGACAGTCAGGGGTTATGAAAAAAGTGACAGCCACAAAGCCTGCAGCTAGAAAAAGCTGTTGACTTTGATGCTGGGATACCACCCTGTTTGGTACCTCTTATAGCTATTGCTAGGACAGCTGATGAGTGCCCATTCCCTCAGTGATGAAGCCACTTTAGCCGCAGCAATTAGCAAATTACCTGGATGTGGACTTTCATCTGAGGAGCACAACAAAAAGGTCACATGTTAGTCACATGTTGAAATGAAAGAAATTCAAACTATACATACAAAAAAGTGTCTGGAGACAGCACAGTCTCCATCCTTTAAGATTGTTTAAACTTAATGGGGCAACACTCTTCATTTAACTTTGAAGCTGGCCTGTTCTGAGCAGGAGCTTGGACTTAGATCCCTTCAAACCTAAATTATGCTCAGAAACTTAGCAAAGCAAGGTAAAAATTAACTAGATGTCAGCTGTACCTTTCCAATCTGCTTTATTTATGGTAAATACTATCTTCATTTAGAAACATAAAAATCTTACTATTAATATTTCAATATCTACACAATTTCTAGAAGCCATCCAGATATAAATATAGATAGATGAAACATTCTTCAATTTGAATTTTTCTGGCTAGAAAATAGATCCAGAATCTATTTAATATTTTGTGTGGGAAGACTCACACAACCACGTTTCCTAAATTGCATATATTACAAGGTAAATTACACCTAAAATCTTGGAAAATTATGCTGAATCTCAGAGAGTTCCAGTACTTTTTGTACCACAAACTATGAATTTCTTTTTCAAATTGAAACTCTGAGCTTCAGGTTCCAGCAAACTCAAAATTCAATAGAAGATTAAGAAAAATTACAATGTTTTCTCTGCTTTTTCGTCAAAGCCATTAATGCCACAGAGGTTTTCATGGCTACCATGGTACAGCAGCTGCTGCACTGAAAAAAAGAATTTATGAAATCAGTGAAAAAGTAAAGGAAGAGAACATGAAAGAAAAGGGTTCTGCTTTAACAAATTTGCAATATAAATATTAAGATGAAAGAAAACTACATATATAGGTAGAAAGCAGGCTGAATTAGTACCACAGCAAGGCATTTCTGAGCAGCTTCATTAGCAATTGAACTTCATTTAAATGAGCTTCTCATCCTCTTGAAGAGGCATGGGGAAGTTCAAGTTTAAAAGTGTCCCTAAAAGATGTTGAAGATTTCTGACAGTGAAAAATCAAGCAAAAGCATGGTGACTAGAGCAGGCATTTATTCATCAGGCAAATGAAGGGACTTAAAAGTTCCCAGACTGTCATTAGCATGGCAAGAGAACTGGCCTCACATCAATGTATGACCCAGGCTTTGTGGACAGAAAAGATTTTGGCTGAGTTTTGTGAAGGAATCCAGTCCTTACTCATGAACAATTTTGTCACTTTCTGTAAGCAAAAAATTGTTGCTCCTGGTGCCATGTAAACATTTAAGCCACCTCTGAAAGGTAAATAAGTGTGTGAAAAAGGTGCAGAAAAAGTGCATTCAAAGGAGAGAAAGTATGTAATTGGATTAAAGTATTTTAAGTTATTAGTTAAGTGTATATATATATATATATATATATAATCTTTATCATTGCACAGTCTTTTTTTGTTGCAACGCAACATGTAGTTCTAGGCTTCTATTATAACAACTTTGTGTGTAGCAATTATAATTTGACTATTTATGCCTAAAAATATGACCCTTATTATTTTTATTTATTATTTAATATTTATTTATTTATTTATTTAACGTCAAAAATTTCAGAAGAATTTTCTCTGATCATTTTTGCATTTAACTGATTATAAATATATTTCTTTTTTTCTTCTCTCTTTTCTATAGAGCAAGGTCAGCTTTCTCTATGGTTCATGACAAGCCAGCATTGCAAGGCAGTATCATCCATCATTTAGCTGTATTTCCTCAAAAGCTACATGTGTATGGTTGTTTTCGGCTTGAAATTATCCTTGAAAATTTCACCTGGTTAATTTCACCTGGTTAATTTCACCTCCTAAGTTTCACCCTTGCTTAAGGAAATGAGAAAAATTTACACTGCTAGAGAATATTTATATTTTTCCTTTAAACATAATCTTTATGCTCAGCAGCTGCTATCAACTAAGTACATTCACAGAAATTATGTTTCTTGCTCAAAAGCTTTAAGGGCTGATATAAACTGAGTGACACTCTGAACTAGCATCTTTTTTAGTGAATCCTCTGGTTTTGGCAGTACCAAGCTGTTTCAGAAAGATTTGATGGTCTTCCTCAATTGCTTTAGTGTAAACAGAAAATAATTTTTAAAAATAGTAAAAAAAAAAAGACATTTTGATTTTTCAACTGCAAATATCTTTATTCTATTATTAATTGACTTAATTTAATTTTCTTTTAATTTCATTTTGATTTTATTTTTAAAACTCAAATGCCAGTTTCTCACATTCAAGATAAACACTGTGGTTCAGGTGAAGCAAAAGATTTACTTTTAAGAATATGGTTTTTAGAAAGTATTTTCAGCTATCTTATTTTAAAGTAATTGTTGCAAGTATTAAATTTACTTTTATTTTCCTTAACTGGAAAAAAAAAAAAAAGCTAGCAGCACAGCTTTAATCTTAACAGGATCTTTAGTAATAAGGGCAGCTGCTCACTAGATAAACGGCTTCCATTTAATCACTCATTTCATCTTGGACACCTCATCTGATTGACAGATGTGTCTATTCAGGTTTTTCACTTGTTCTGACATCCTGGTGCTGGCAGAACTTCATTGAATTACTTGACAGAATCAAACTGTTGCCAGAAATCAACAGGTGCAAACTTATGTCTTTCACACCAAACACTGCGGAAATAATCTCAAAAGAATAATTATGGGAGAAGTGATGATGGATTTTTCTAATAGAGAGCCAGCAGACAAACATACATAGTTCGCAATGAATTGCTAAGATCTGACTGTCTGCTCAAAGCCAGTGATGGAGCATGATAATTCTGCACTGTTTCTGACACTCAGACTTGAATGGCTCATTTAATTTACTCGGAGTGAGCTGATTAGTTATTCTCAGGCTCTGAGCACCTTCCTGGTGCAGTACTTCAAGGCAGTTTGGTCAGATAGCCTGTTAGTCACTCCTTCCTCCCTGATCATTGGCAATAGTCCTGATGATGTCCAAAACCTATGGATTGGTAATCCATGGAGTGAAAGAATGTAAGTCTGGGTATTTAACTGTAAAATTCTAACGACATAATTAAAGTTCTATTTTCACAAAAATTTCTTCCTACAAAGTAAGTTCAACATATTAGTCATGCATTTTTCTTTATCCCAGATATTCAGAGGCCCCTGTACTCCCTATAGGATTATATTTCACAAGCCATCTGCTGAGAATCAAGAAAAAACTTTATGCTTCCATCATTCCACCCTTCCTCTTGCAGGATAACACAGGCACAGTAACAGCTGAAAAACCCTGGAAAAAACCTTCCTGTTTTCTGTTGCTCTTCAACTCTTTTATGACCCAGACCTCTTCTGATACTTGACAATGCATTCATGGGCCATATTTTAAAACAAAAATAGGTAGTCTGGCAGCTAAAGTGATACCCATTTTTGACTTTCGTATAACAGGTTTTATTCCTAGAGATTGTATGCTCCCAATATAAAAGTTGTAAGAAGTAATTTGACAGAACACTTACACTAGGCTTATGAAAAATACAGAACTATCAGTAGAAGATCCATTACTAAATGGTGTAACTAAAGACAGATTTTTTTTTGATTTTGTTATTACTAAATTCTTTTTTTTTTCCATACTTGATCTAGAAATCATGTAATCACTGAGGTTGGAAAATATCTCTGAAATTGAGTCCAACTGTTAGTCTAGCACTTCCAAGTCCACCACTTAATCATGTCCCTAAATGATCCATATTTCCCACTCAGTGGTCTCCTATGTTGTATTTCTGCTTCCCTTGATTTTCATGGGAAGTCTCTCATCTGCTCACCAGACAGACCTGACAGCAGGAAATTTCTATCTCACCATAGTGGGAGCACTTAGAAAAAGTCTATGAGCTTGAAAAACACAGCCATTGCAGATGGTGCTATCAGTGATAGTCAGTGCCAGAGATGACAAAAGCATTTAAACCAGTGGTGAGGATGAAAGTGTGGTAGTCTGTGTTTATATAGTGGCATTAGTTTCTTAGGAAGTAGATGAAGCAGGAAAGAAGAAACAAGAGACATTAATCAGAGTACCAGGACATACACCTTGCTGAGGACAAGATTAAGCCCTTCATCTGTGTCTGTTGAGGACACACATACACAGCATGATGTACATGGTTGTCTGCAGGAAAACATCCCAACAAGATCTGTAGGTTTTCATTGATTTCTGGAAGGAATGAAAAACTTAGTTGTTCTGAGGAGCAGAGAACTACCTTAACTGAGTGGCTATGGCCCAGAAAAGCCTGGAAACAACTTGTAAATGCAGGCATGGAGAAGTCCATATACTGTTGTAAACATACCAGTCAGGTGTCTGTATAATTGCTTGCTTAAATTAAGTCTAGGGAGCTGTGTTTCTTACAAAATCAAGCCAAAGGTAAATGAACAAAGCAAAGATGTCCTTAAAAATTACTGGTATCAATGTTAATGTTTTGTGAAGCATATATACATCTTATGTAAACAGTATAAAAAGGACTGTCTCTAGGTTAAGTAGTTTATATCATCCACATTAAGCATTTTCTCCTTATTCAGCTTGCTATCAAAGATATTATTCAATTTTAAACCATAATGTTTAAGTAATTACTTATTCTAATTACTTTAGGCAATGAAATATATTTATACCTTTTTAACAGCTATTTCTTAATTTGCATATTTTCATTAATTAAAAAAAATTAATAATTGAGAAGCACAGTAACAGATGAGTTACACTAAAAGACATTTTGTCTGTGAAGAATAGTTTACCCATTTTTCCTATATATAGTACTGGGCACCAACACAAGAGCTTTGCTGTCTGCACTGTGGAAACCAAAGGGCTGCAACATCCTTCAGTTGGCTCCTTTGCTGTGGATCTGTTAATAAAACAACTTCTGCTGTTTCCAGATTAGCCCAGCTATGACTGATTGAGACCTGGTGCAAGTTAGAAAAGCCTCAAGGCTGCTCTAAATTATGAATGTCATATGGTCCCCAAAGAAACTTATTACATAGGGTAATGTCTCATTTGCAGGGAGCCAGAGCTCTGTGAGGCTGTGGATGGTCTCTTCCATCTTTTTCTTCACTAAACACAACAGTGGCAGATTCAGATCTAGGCCAGGCAGAAAAGTCCAAATTCTGAATTTCATACTCTTAGAGGTGGATTTTGTTGCACTTACCACATTGAAAGTACATAGCAACTTGCATTATTGAGGTGCTGGAGCACACTCAAAAAGGGCAGTGAAGGTGTTGAAGCGTCTGCAGCACAAATATGGTGAGGCTTGGCTGAGGGAGCTGGGACTGTTTAGCCTGGAAAAGAGGAGGCTCAGGAGAGACCTTATCACTATCTACAATACCTATCTTATTGAAAAGGAAGCTGCAGCCAGGTGGGGATCAGTCCCTCCCAAATAACAAACCATAAGACAAGAAGAAATGGCTTCAACTTTAGCCAGAGGATGTTTAGATTAGATATAAGGAAAATTTTGTTCACTGAAAAGGTTGCCAAGCACTGAAACAGGCTGCTCAGGGAAGTGATTGACCCAGCATCCCTGGGGGGGTATTTAAAAGCCATATAGATGTGGCACCTAGGGGCAGGATTCAATGGTGGACTTGGCAGCGCTGAGTTGATGGTTGTGATGCCTTAGGACTTTAGCTTCTATATTTTTCAAATCCTATACTGCTTTAGTGTATAACTCTAAAATTCCATGTAGAGTGTTAGCTACTGTCTTCACATTTTGGTCAGACAAAACAATTCCTTTCTAGACCTGAAGCTCAAGGACACCTTACTGTCTCAGGCATTGAAAGTATAAACAGAAGTAAGTTGGGGAGGAGCAAACTGGGGTATATGACTTCATTACCTGAAGCTGTAAATGGAGAATTAACTCCTGATACGTAAATGGACCAAACTTATACTTCCGTGAAAAACTCATGACCATTGTCCATCCTGGGTGTAGCCCCTCAGAGGCTTCTGACTGCCCAAAGTGTACCTATTCAAGGCCTTCAATAAATACCCCCTTTTATTGTCTTAACTTTGTCTAGCCTCTGCTTCAGGTAGACATTCCAAGGCATCAGTTGGACTTGATAATCCTAGAGGATTTCAGGGGAAAATAGTCAAAATAGAGAAAACAAGAGTGTTTGGACCTGATGTACATGATAAAATAATCTTGTGACAGGTTTGGCCACTTGTGGAAAGTTTAGGGATTCACAAGTAGAACATATCTGGGTGATAGCATGCCCTGGTATGGAGTATGGTGTGCATCTCTTTGCAGAATTGTTTCCTTCATTATCTACCACACATCTGCTGAGCAGTGTACTGGAGTTAATTGAGGGATTTCTACTCCACACTCCTCTGCATACTATAAACCACTGCTCAGAGTCTAGAGCAGCAGTTAAACACTGTTTAAATGAAACAAATTACAGGATTCAGCCCCATAAATACACACATTCTGTTGCATAGTATATGTTATCCTCAAATCTGTTATCTCTAAATTTTAGGTGTAAATCATATTCCATTTCAAGAAAATGGATACTCCACATGCTTGACATGATAGTTCCATAGGAGAGAATGAGAATACTGTGAACACACAGCAGGATCTTTTATAACCGATGCCAGACAGAAACCAATGCACATTTATGCCATCTGAAAAGCCAGCCTATAAAATTTTATGAAATAAAAATTGAAGAAAATTGGAAACACAAGGACATATGTTCTGATTAAATTATTCTATTAATAGTTTTGCACAATGTCATTGTTCTTGATTTCTCATTTTTATAGTTTTAAATAACCAGAATAGATAATTGACCCAAAATTACTGCAGATTTACCCATGTATTTTTGGAACTGAGAGTAAAATAAAATTGAAGTTCATCAGATTTACAAGGACCAAACTGAAATACTCTGATTCAGCAAGACTATTCTTTTTTCCAACCAAACTCAAGATAGAATATTTTATATGCTGAGATTGTCAAACAGTCAGTGCAGCTGCTTGCTCAGGCAAGAAAAGTGTTACAACATCAACAGTCAGATGCTGTGTATTGGAAAAGAAATTTTGAAGTTGATTGAGCTTTATCACCTCCAGGACTGGTATTATATAAACTTACAAAGTTCCTTGATTGTCGCAGTTACATGCAAGCTGCCAAAAGTGTTTTGACTGGGTCATTTAACTCAGAGAGGTTTCTTGGCAAAGACTCAGTATTGTAGACAAACCTTCTGAAGCTTTCTTTGTCACTGGTCAGTTGGTCAGTGTAAGGTATTATAGGGAAAAGGTGGGAAGTGTAAAAGTTATTGCTCTTCCACATTCTAGACACTGAACTTCTTCTGGAAGCCCAAAAGGCAAATACGTAGTAGAAGAAGGTCACACATGTTTTCCTTTCAATTGTAGTTCAAAGCTAGTGAACAGACAAAATGAATTGTGCTTGGATTTAATGAAAAAGCAGCTTCCAGAAAAAAAGAAGATGCAGTGATCTTCTCCTCCACCCCAATCATGGAATACCTAAACAAGGAAATCAAATTTGGTCCAGAAATTCCTCAAGCCAACAGTTTAGAGGTCTCAAGTTAAGAGTTTGGTCTGTCTCTATTACAGGAGAAAAATGATTTTTGTAACATAAAGAGAAAAAAATAATTTTCAGATTTCTTTCAAATGACATCTGTTCATCATGCACTATGTTTGGTGACAGAAAGAACAAACTGTAAAACACTATATGATAAAACAGGGGAAGCATGACTTTCAGTTTTGGTACCTTTCTGGTCCTGCATCCAAGTCATTTATGAGGACGTTGAAGAGGACAGGATTGAGGATGGAGCCCTGCAGAACCCCACTTGTGATGGGTCAGCAGTGTGGTGTCACTCCATTCACTGTGACCCTTTGTCCCCAGCCTGTCAGCCAGTTGCTTGCCCATCACATGATGTGTTTATCCAGCTGCGTGAAGGACATTTTATCCTGCGAGATACAGTGAGAGACAGTATCGAGAGCTTACTGGATTGGTAATTAACAGAAGTGGCTTGTTGATTGTCATCACATTCTCATGTAGATCTTCTGAACCTGTGATGTCTAGCAGTTAAAACATCTTCATGTAGCAGCTTATATTACAACATTATTTGTTTCCTGTTACTAAAACTGTAATAGTATTGTCACATGACTATACCGTATTAAAAGATATTTATGATTCTATTATTATTAGAATCATAGAATCACAGATTGGAAGGGACCTTAAAGATCATCCAGTTCCAATCCCCCTGTCATAGGCAGGTAGACCATTCAGAAGATCATGTTGCTTAGAGCCCCATCCAACCTTGGCTTGGACACTCCCAGGCATGCAGTGTCCAGAGCTTCTCTAGGTAAACTGTTCCAGTGCCTCACCACTCTGACACTAAAGAATTTCTTCCTAATATCTAACCTAAACTTATTGTTTGAACTTGGCTTAAAGGCTACTCCTTGAAGGCATTCCTCCTTGTCCAACCACTACATGACTTTGTAAGTGTTTTCTCTCTAACTTTTTTGCAGCCTCCCATCAGGTACTGGAAGGCCACAATTTGGTCACCTCAAAGCCTTCTCTTTTCTAGGCTGAACAATCCAAAATCTCTCTGCCTTTCCTCACAGGAGTAGTGCTCCAGCTCTCTAATTACCATGGTGGGCTCACTCCAACAGATCCATGTTCTTCCTGCGCTGGGCACCCCTTTAAAATGATTATTTTCTAAATTATAAACAAAGTAATGTCAAACTATTTGTATTAAATGATGGAAGACTATTCTTAATAACTTGTGGATGCAAGGCGAAATTCTTATCTGTCATTTTGTCATTCAGTATGGTGTGTACAGCAGTTTATTAGTATGGGTAAGATTTTTCTCCAACAGTTTTCACACAACTTTGCAATTATTGTCATTTGCATCTGTATAATGAAGAGTTATAAAATAAGGAAATGATGGGGGAAAACTTCAAAGAACTTTGAAATAAATATGGATTCTTAATTGACTTATTCTTTCTTTGCGTGGTTTGTTGGGTTTTTCTGTTCTCTTTGAGATCACTGTTTGGGTGTTTATTTTCCTGGTTGGTTCCAGGGTGGGTCCCTGTATACATCACATTACTCCTCTCCTAAAGCAAGGAGCATTCTTGGCATTTCTGGTTAATTGTACATTTTAAGGAGTGTGTCTAGCAGAGCACCAAAACCACTGACATAACTGCCACATAAAGTCCTTTGCTATAAGAGTTACTGAGTGCCAATATTTCTGTTCTCAAAGGTCTATAGCATATTTTAAAACGAACATTTAGTTCAAATAAACATGGAATCATAGTACTCTGTTTTCAGACAGAGCTGTCCCATTTTGCTAAGCCACTGACCACTTGTACTAAGAGATGTTCCTAGTCACACTGATATTGGTGTGTTACCTACATGCCATGCTCTTGTTTGGGCTGGAGCTCACCACCTTGTGAACCCAGCTCCAGTGGTTGGGACACTCATCCTTTGGCTTAAAACCGATAATCAGACACTTGGTGATTAGACAGAGAAGTCAAACAGGCTGACTTGCAGGAAGGACCATGGAGGCCATACACCATTTCTTTAAGGAATAAGGGAAGGCAGACCACTCTGGTACAGAGTAAACAGATCTTCCCTCCCCTCTTTAAAAACCTGGTATCCCAGTGTCCCTAATTTGTTAACGGGGCCAGAAAAACTCACAAAATATTCTAGCTCTATTTCACAGATAGATTATTGCTCTCAACACAAGTGATACTTTTTCTTCATGAAAGGTTCTGTAAACCATAAAGGCAAATAATCAGTTGTCATTATTTTCAGGTCTCTTTCAATCTGTCATGACTTTTACAACTACAAAGTTCCTTGGTTTGCAAGAGAACCTTTCAAATCATACCTGTATTTGGTAAACACTGGAAAAAATGAAAGCAAACATGGAAACATGTTCCAAGCTTTCACTCCAGTTTTCTGCTGGAGCTAAGAGAATATTCTTGCTCAGTCAGATAATAGGCACAAGTTAGCAGAGGCCTTGTATGATGTACAGGGTTAATCATGCTCCTTATCCTTATTCAGCGTAAACCAAGCCTTGGCATTCTAAAAGGGAATATGTGAGGGAAGCTACTCCTCTGCAGTGAAGGAAGAACATAGAAAAGGGAAAAGCACTGGAGATAAAAGCAGGGCCTATCATGGCACATAGGAAAAAGGACAAGGAAAGGAGAAAGCAGATTTTTGATTTCAATTGAAGTGCAGGATAGTTCAGTGATCTGTGAGAATGTTTTAGCACTTTTCATGAGCCTGAGAATTTTTTGCAGCTTCTGTTTGCTGCTTTTGCACCTTATTGGCATGCATGGTGATCTCTGAGTAGTGAGAATATTCATCTTTCAGGACAAACATTTTATGATAGGTTTTTATTTAAGAGAATGCTTGTTTATATACTGTTTGTACAGTCTAACCAGTCTGAGTGGTTTCTGGAGCAAATAAAGTGAATGATCCTATACATGTAGAAATTCCAGGAAAAAAATCAATTTTTTTAATGGCTTGCCTGGGAACAATCTTCATATACATATACAGCACCATAACTCTACCATCAAAATACTTGAACCCATATGTTGCAGAAGATCCAGAAAGGCCTGCTGCAAAGGTTTTGTATCTGCAATGAGAGGTGGGTCCGCGTGTGTTTGTATGTTTATCTGTGTCTGTATATACAACTCAGGTTCTCAGCCCTAGAATTATTCCCATCTTAATATTTGTCCATTGACTACTGTATTTGTCTCTCATTTTAAGCATTTGTCATACTTTTCTTTTCTCCATCCTTTGTGCTTCCTGAGAAAATGAAGTTCTAATCCTTGAGTAGCAAAAGAGCAGTGTACCATGGTGCTTCAGCAGCAGGAAGTTTTCCCCAAGACCACACAAGTTTAATGGAAATAAATTCAAAGTTGAATGAATTTTTGAGAGCAAACATCAAGGCTGCAAAACAGTTCTCAGTGTACTCATGGATAACTGACAGTGTAAGTCAAGTTCAAATGGCCTTAGCTAGAAGAATTTATCAGATCTTTCCTGTTCACTTCCAACAACATAATCCTTTGAGATACATATGTTTTGCTCTTACAATATATTTTTTCAAAGATAGCCATCATAACAGGTATCCAGACTGTAAAGGACTCATTTTCCATAGGACTCATTAAGAGAGCTCCCTGATTGCAAGAGCAACTTCAGCATGCAAATCTTCAGCAGTTTATAATTTATGTGGCTTCAAAGAGCAATCCAATTTGTTTATGCAAAAAGTTATCTCCATATTGCTGAAATGGCTTCAGCTGTCCTCCTTTATATTTTTTAAGACTCTGATAAACACCTTGTTCTGATATTGAAAGTAATTTCTTCTTAGGCAATGGATAAATAACCAACCAAGTAAAAATACACCAAGAAACTAGCCCATTAAAATATCATGTTTTAATCTGGATAAAATCAGAGTCTTTTCAGAGGATGCAGAAAGTTGCTTTATTTGATTTTTTGAATATATTTTCCCTTCTGGTTTGAAATTAAAACTTTCAATATATTAAAACTTTTCTTTCCAACAAATTACAATCTTTCCAACAAATTTCCTGAACCATTTACATTATTTCTGCTCCACTGGACAATTAGTGTTCAGGTTAAACTAGTATGCAACTGGTATAAAGCCATAAACATAAGAGTTTCCAGCAGTATTTTCCTATTTTGTGACTTATTTGGTTTAGGATGATAACCATATGCTTTTCTCTGAGAGCAAGAAGAATCTGAGGATTAGGAAATACGAAGATTCTGCAAGGAATTGCTGCGATATTTTTGACCTGCTGTGAATTTTCCTGACTCCTAATTTTAGGGGAGGAAGGGGAATCCATCAGCTTTCCTGTTACCAGCAAATCCTTTATACCTTTTATCTCTTTTGTGTTAGTTAAGGCTAGTCTAGCCATCTATATATGTTGAAAATTATTCTTTGCTTTGTGTTGGGTTTTTTTTAAGGAAAACCAAATTCAACATTAGTTTGAAAATCAATGCAGCAAGGGTGTAATGAGAGGACAAATACAGAGGTCACGCAGGAGCTACTTGAAATGTAATCTTTTTTATTTAAGCAGTAAATTTGCTCTGTAATTTAAAAACTTGTAAATTTACCAATCATCAACCTGTATTCTAACTATTTGTGTTCCATGAATGCTCTTTTGGATTTGCAAATATTTGTCTTCAGAAGTATGTTAATTTCTACATGCTGCTTCTAAATATTCAGGCTCTTACTAGGAATGGATGATGGGGTCATGTTATGCCAGATTGTGCCTCACCACCCCTCTGCCTGCTTGGATGTGACGTACTGCACATGTATCACAGCTCTGTTAGCTCAGTGTGACCAAGGCTGAATACCCAAACTTGGTTTGACAAGTTCTTGTCCAGGTAACAACCATTTGCAAGTGGCAAAGACATGGCATGAGGACCCCCATTTCAGACCAGTTTTGATGTACACTTGATGGAGCCACGTGGGAAGAGTGGATATGGCTCATGTAGGGCAGGCACAGCCTTAGAGTGTCTTCATTTTCTCTGATGGAGAGCATAGGAGGGCTGAGGCAGATACCTTCGTGAGATTTCCTGCCCCCAGGACCAGTCTTGTGCCACTCGCCCATCCTGCTGATTTCTCAGTGCCTCAAATCAGTGCAAGGTGTATCAGGAAAATGACCAAATCTACTGTGTCAAAATCCTCTAAAATGCAGTCTGGGGCTCTTCTGAAAAGCAAATTGCTCCACACACAGCAGAATTTTTGGCATTTTGCACCTGACACTTTTCCATGTGGCTGCTCTTGTCTCTGACCTCACCTCTTCTTCTTCAGTGATCACTGTAACTTGTCTTTCTCTCTTTCCTCTATGGTATGCTATCTACTTTGAATAACTAAATAGGAGATTAATACCTTTGAACTTTTTCCTTTCCTATCACAGTGTCATGAAACTGGCAAAAAGGTCTGAAGCAAGGGAAAAACTGAAACTGACTTGAAGAAGTGTAATCATATATGCTTTTTTCCTAAAATCAGGTTAAAATCAGGTTTTTAATTTTGTTCACAAGAAGCTTTTCAGGTCTTTTTAAGTTAAGGTGGTGAGGACATTCCTGAGGTATAAGATATAACTGAGGTCTAAATGAAGCAGAAATTAAGTCAATATCAGAGTTATCTCTGATGGTTTAAAATTGCAAGTACCTTTGATGCAGTCTTTATCAGCAACAAAAAAGTATACCTTTTATTACAGAACATTTAAAGGAATTGTTTCTTCCATTATTGAATATATCATGAAGAGTTTACAGTAAAGCAAGAGATAAACAGTATTTCCAAAAAGGATAATGAAATGTAGTGTAACATTGAAAAGCTCTTCCAAGCACAGACAGCCACCATTCCCAAGTAATTAAGAAGATTAATATATGGTATTGAAATTGTCACTGGTGCTTTATTTCATTGGTGGTGTATGAGGCTCAGTATGAGAGAACAACTTTAAGTTAAAATGCAGAAATTTGTATAGGAGACATAGTTCTTATGAAGACTACTTCCAAAAATCATCTTCCAAAGCAGTGGAGAAGAGGCTAATGATCAAAAAAAGAAAAAAATCCATTTGACACCATTGGGTGGTCTAAGTTTAAATTCTGGACAGTCAGAGAAGAAAGCAGAAAGGGGGATTCAGATGTGGATTTCATTCACCACAGTATGCCAGGGTGTTTTCATCCAAGTTATGGTTTCTTCAAATAAATGGAATACTTTTGTCAAATTTAAGGGTTTGATGGCAATACAGTTTTCACATTTAATATTTTGGCTCTGAGTCCAGTCAGTTTTGCACTGCTTGAAGTTGCAATTCGTTCTATTAAAGATTTTGGGATTTGTGTGTCATGAGTGCAGTATTTCCTGTGCTCATCAGGTGAGGGTACGTGCTGGAAGGGCAAAGACTCCTTAGCTCTGCCAAGAGGGGTGTGCATGTTTGGTTATGTACTGTCACCACAGAAGATTATTAGTAATAGAAACACAGAATCATTTAAGTTGGAAAAGATCTTTATGATCATGAAGTTCAAATATAAACTAATGCAAAAGCATAATTTTATATGCCCGTGAGTTCTCTTAGTCACTGAATTGAGGTATGCTGCAGGAATACTTTATTTTTGCTCCTGCCTTTGTTATTTTTCAAATATTTCCCATCCAAAAGGTACAGACAAAATACTTTTAAAAGTGTGTAAACCACAGAAGTGAGTTTGGGTGGAATGGGCAAATGGAGCCCCTCCATCACAGCTGGAAAATGCTGCAAAAGAGTAGGATGTCTGTGCATCAGTGGGAGGACACTTAGTATTGATACAAACACTGTGGCTCCCCACTCAACACAGTTTGAAGAGAGGCTGTGGCTGCTCTCTGAGAACTGTGACACCCCCACCCCCTGAATAGCAAATTCAATTTGTTGTTACTGTGTTTGTGCCTGTGGGAAGGTTGGATTCCCACGTCACTCCATCTGCTTACAGGCACAAGCACAGCTACAGGGGATTCAGTTTTTCATTTAAATGAATACTGGTGGGAGCTTCACTTCTCTCTGGTGAAAGCCTGGAAGCTATTAAAAAAATGGGAAAAAGTAAGACACAGAATCTGTCTCATTTGGATTGCTCTTCAAGGAAATAGGAGCTACAAGTAGATTAAAACTGTGATGGTAGGGTTGGAGCAGATGTTCACTCTTGAGGGCAGTGGTGGAATAATAATTATAGCACATGTTGATGTCCTATAGACAACAGAAAGTTTGTACCAGTAACTGTAACTTGATGGATCCAGACAAATATGTCAGCACTGCTCATCTGATTGTTCTAATGCACTGGGAACAAAAAAGAAAAATAGAGATGTCTTCTCTCATGTACATGCAAAATTTCTTAAGAACAATGACATATTTCAAGAAAGGCAAGACTACTGTAATTATTTCTTTTATTGTAACAAAGAGGAGAAATTTGATAATTAGTGTTGGATGGAGGGCAGAAGGGGAGGCTTTTGTGGAGGTATTACTTTTCAGTTATCTGGGGAGGAGGGAACTGGGTGAATCAGAAAAGAGGTTAAGCTGCATTCCAAATATGTTAAGAGAAATGCTGCCTGTAAGTAAAAAGCCTAGAACTAAAGAACTGGAGAAAAAAATTCTAAAGCAAGAAGACAGAGTCTGGAGAAAGAAATCTACATTGGTCAGCATATAAAGCCATCTTTAAAATACAAGCTAGTCTTACATACATAGCAGCAGTTTCTGGCTTCTGCTGATAATTCCCACTTCTGGTTGTGATCCTCACTTGGCTGAATTTGACCCTTATTTTCAGAACTACTGATAGAGTAATGCTTGATGTGCCTGATGCAAATCATCAAGTATGTGCAAGTGTTTCAGTTTTCAGTTTGTCATGCTTGTTCTAAGATTTCAGCAGATGCTTTTTATTTATTTAATCAAGAGCAGATTTTATCTAACTTTGGTGGGAAGCTTCCAAGTATGCATATATACACTCTATAAAGGAACACTGTTTTCACTGGGGGTCTTGAGGAAACTGTTCCTGCTGAAGGCAGTCATCTTGTTTAGCAAAAAGGCAATTTAGAAAGTTTGACAGAGAAGGCAGTAAGCAAGAAGCATTGCCCCTGACAAATTTATTTATAATTTCACCATTTATCTCAATGGAATTGAGATTCTCTCTGTTTCCTTAAAAACCATCTTACTTTACAGAAGAGGAGGTACTGCAAAGACTTCGAAAGGCTAAAAAGTATAACAGTAGTACCTTGATTTTCTTAATACACCTTGCTAGAAATCTTTCATTTGCTGGGGTTTTTTTTGTATTTTTTTTGTATCTTAATCTATGTGGACCACTGTGGCATAGCTCAGGATTTATCTTGGGTGTGAAAAAGAATACTGAAAGTGATACATCCAACTTTATATTGCAGGAAAACAATACTTTCCCTGCACTCTTTATGCCAGTTGGCCTACAAGTCTGTCATTAAACAGTTCAACAGTGAATAATGAGAGAGATCAGGATGAATTGAGTTGGAATCAAAACATTATCAGGAATACTACAGGATGACAGACTATTTTTAAATTATCTATTTGCTTTGGTTTATAAACATATTATTGCATGTGCATATGGAACTTATAAAGGGACAGCAAATAATAATTTATTTTTCTTTAATTGAAAAGTATCAAGCTCCAGTTTATTCAAACACAATGAATAAAAAAAATAAAAGAAATCAAAAACATTGAAGAAAAACAAAGAACTATATCTTTTCACTGCAGTGTTAGAAATTTTATGAAATTGTTTAAATCTACTCTGGTCCCTGATTCTTCATTTGTTCTCAGGTTTCATGTTACAAAAGACCACTGGGATAGGTGAATTATTTCAAGGTTGGTGAATACCCAAGGTTTGTTTCACTGTAGTGAAGACTTGATAGTTTGAACTCCTAAGTTCTATCTTTGGGTGATATTACAAAAGTTAATTTCTTTTTACTGACTTCCCCACTGCCTTCTCCCTCTTGCTGTTGTTTGTAACTCTACACAGCATTTTATCAGAACATCCCCTGCATCCCTCTCCAAAAATGTCATTCTCCTCAGTGAAGGCCAGAAAAAAACTGCCAGCCAACTCAGCAATGGCAGGATTACCCATGCAATCTTCATCTACATCTGGCACAGAGATAAACAGTAATAAAATGAAGGCTGGAACTTGTAGTTCCTGTTGCTTTTGTGGAGTTAAGTGTTCTGTGGCTTTGTGGACAGGTGAAGATGCTCACACTTATTAACTAAAAAGACATCAAAAAACTGGTGTGGAAAAAAATGTTGAGTACTACACTCTTTACATTGAAGAATTACAGAGAACAGTTCAAGGCCGCTGAATGCTGAAAGACCTGATGTGTTGTGCCAAGAAGTTAGCAACCCAATGATTTTATCTACCTGTTGGAATAGAGGACCATTTCACTGCCTCTTGGATCTGGATTTTACCTGCAATGGCACCTATGTTACTTTAGATCCTCATTTGATATAGAGCCATGTGTAATCAACCCCTGAATCAATCTTCATCACAGAAAATAATAAATGTTTGGCTTGGTTTAAGGGTTTCTTGAGAAAGCAGCTGAAAAAAATTCAGTTAACATTAGTCTGACTGGATGTGCAAACTCAGCTCAGTTCCAGCCAGGTAAACATTGTCAGGTAAACTCTGCTGGCTCTGCAAGCTTCTGCCAGCTCTTCAGAGAAGCCACCCCTGTAGCCACCTCACCTGCAGAACCTTGTCTTATTTTGGTGTGGTCAGCAATGATACTGCCTTCTGTTTGACTGCCCAGTTTATTCTGGGAACCAAGAGCTTTACGTAAAAATAGGTTGAATCAGGTAGGTTTCAACCTGTCTGGTTTTTGGGACCACAGAGTAGTACAGCTCTCAGTGCAGTACAGCTTTGTTTATGTGGTGCTGAGCTTAAAGCAGAAACGTTTTGGAACTTGGTGGTCACCCTATGGCTTGGATAATCTGCACTGATAATCTCACTGCAGGTAAACTCCTGAGGACAACAGTGTCATTAAACTCATGAAAATATGATGAGGTCGGAAATATTCACAAATATGGGAGTTCTACCCATTTTGTAAGTCTGTACCAAAACCATCTTTTGCTTCACCCACCTGCACCCATGGTTTAGCATTTTCTGGTAACTTAAGCCCATCTCCAGGACTCTCCTGGTCATTTACTCACACTCCTGGTGTGAGTGAAGCAAGGTTGGGCTCAACACCATATCTCTGGTCACAGCCACCTCAGGCTGCCTGGGAAAAGAGCAGGGCAGTGACCACTCCGCTTTGCATCTGAGAATGGTTTAACTGCACAAAGTGAGCTGAGCCATTCCATCTGGCTTTGGAGGCGGACAACAAGGCACACTACCACCAACAGATTTCTAGATACTCCATTTTATTGCTTAATTCCAAACTGGGCTAAGACAACAGGCAGAGAAATGCATATCTTTCTAGACATCTTTGTTCTTTTTTAACATGAGAAGTGCACAGATCTGTAGAAAACAACCAGCACATTTACAGACATTTCTTTATCACAGTTTCCTCTCAGCACTTCAGGAGTTTTGGCCAAAGACAGCATCTTTTCATGGTTCCCTGACTCCTCTTTCCTATAAATGTTTTCTTTTGACATTGAATCATGACTTTCACTCCCTCCCTTTGTTGTAGATTACTTTACTTTGATTTTGGCCGGTCCTGAATTTGCAAGAGATTATTTTGCTATGAAAATATACATTAGGCTTCCTGTCTCCTATTTAAAGCTTTCTGACCTGCCCTTTGAGTCTCTCAAAATTATATCCGTGATTATTCTTTTTTTTCAGCCTATGGGTATTTTCTGCTCTCAACTTTTCCAGCAAAAGTTTGGAATTACTAGTTCTCCTAGCCCAGTTCAAGAGAGTCTTAACAAAATTAGATGTCAGCAACCTAAATATTATCCTGTTCTTTGAGACCTCAAATACAGCAATGACAGTAACTGGCTGGTTTCACTGTGAAGTAAATTCATAACTAAAACCAGAAGTAATGTGTTTTGTTACTTCCTGTAAAAAGAAAACGTTTTCTTTTGATATATTTGATACATTTATGATATCCCCAAAAAATCAGTTTATTCACAGTTGGTGAAAATGAGGCCTGATATTATAGGATAAAATGATAAGCTTTTTCAACGGAAGGAGTATAAATATTTATAAGATTATTTACAAGAAACCTAAGAATAGTTTAGAATGTTTTCAGAGCTCTCCAAGAATCCATAAAGATCTGATATGTCACTGCAGTCACTGAAGCCTAGAGAGCAATTCAGGTGGGCCAGAACTATGGTCTGAGTTGAATTCCCTTTTCCTCTCCATTGACTATATTGACTATATTCCCCTTGTCTACAGCTGCTCGTAGTTCACATAGAAAACCACATCATGAACAAGTAAGTTGAGAGATCTGGGTTACTCACCTATGCTGAACTGTCTGGTACATTTTGAGATTCCATGGGCTGCTTCAAGACACATGAGACTTAGGTAGGTCTTGTGTCACATCTGTCAGCTCCCCCTCAGAAATGCACTATAGCAGGTCAAATGAGCAGAGATTCCTGTCTTTAGGCAACCTAAATATGAGCAGTCACACAGCTGGAATTTGGAAAGGAATTTCACCACTTCTTCTGACTAGTCAAGCACTTAATTCAGGCGAAATGAAGGGTACAAAATTCACATCTGTTTCGTGTTTCTGCTTGTCCTAGAGTTAGTACAGATTTCTATTTTCTTGAAGGCATGCCTGGATAACTAATTAATGTTTGTTAAATTTTTCAAGATCTTCCCAAGAAGGAAGCAAAGCAAGATTGATAGGAGCGGATAGAGCAAGGCTTTCTGTCCATTGTTTTCCTGCCCTGCCAGCTTTCCCAGGCATAACACCATCTCATTTAGAATCTCTCACCTTTTTAGCTAAATGTGTATAAAGTAAAGATAATGAGTCAATTCTGCCCTCACATCTACCTGCTTGGCTCTCAAGGGCCAGCAGTATCACACTTTTGCCATTCAGGGGAGAAAAGGGCTTGAAAAAAGCCATCTGATGCTTTGTTACCTGAGGACTGATCATCTGAGAAGCCCCTTAAGTGGGATAGCATGGAAGTGGGGCCAGTATAAGTGTCAGGTAGAGCAGAATGTGACATTTTACTTGGAAGAAAAGGTATCAAGGTAGTTTAGGATCAGCTTTGCCTATTAATTTCTTACATTTGTGACTTACTCCTTCTGCTGAGAATTACATTTTGGTTATTTTTGCAGTGAAAGAAATGTCTTTCATTTATGAGTAGAAAATCTTATAATTATGTAATGCTGTGCTAAATATGTGAGAAGTAGTTTAGCTCCTGAAAGGTGTCAGGACAACTGGTAAAAGGGCACCCAGCATTCAGTGATTCATCACAATCTTTCAATCCAATCATTCCTGCACTTGCTTTTGCTTTGGTTCAATTTTTTGTTCATCAAATTGAAAATTGTCAAGAGAGCAATTAATGTTGTGTTTCTAAATCTTTATGTATGACTAAAGGAAATCACTCATCTGTATTGCCAGCCCTGGGGAAAGGGAGAGCAAAATCCAAAGAGAATCTAAATTCTCTTAAACTGCTGTAGCAAAGACTATTGGATCAATTAGTGTGACTGGTGTGAATGTGCAGCAGGCCCTCCTGGCAAGGTGCCTCTCTCAGTGTGGCGCTGAGCTGCAGCTCAGTGATGCAATGCTGCTCTTGGAAAACAGGACTCAAACTGCCTGCTGGATCATTATGGGATTGTTTTCACCTGACAGAATCCCAGCTCTCTAATTGGATGTGTTGTGCTCTTTTCATTTGTCTCTTTACACCTACCACCACTGACTGGAAAAGTCCCTGCTGCAGTCATTACTGCTTTCCTACTGATGCCACTCTGCATTTAACATGTCCTTTAACACGGGCAGAATTTTACTTGCAAGACAATGCTGTGTACCATTGCATCCAGTGCAGTGTTTGGAAGTGATTACTGTTCCTTAACAGGTGCACTGTAACAGTGCATGGAATGTCTGGTTTGGCTCTCAGCACTGTACTGCAACTCATTTATCTCTTCATCTGCCCAAAGTTTCAGTCATTCCACTTACACACCACTCTCACACATTCTCAGCAATGCCCTTGCTTTCACTTAAATGTTTCTATTAAAGTCAGCAATAGAGCTGATAGGAATAAGTCATTGAAATGCTTTATTCTCTGGAAACTGCTGATTTAAATAAATAACTTTTTTTTTTTTTTTCCAAAAAATCACATTTGTATGATCAATTCTTGTAAAAACTTGCATGTTGTTTTTGGTAAAAATTCTTTCAACTTTCTCCTCAGACATCCCCAGGAAATTTAATTACATCATTTTTTAAGACTAGTTGGTCTTTAAAATCTGTTTGGGGAGGTTTTGTCAGCAACAGTAGTAAACTCTTTCATTTTGGCTAGAGAAAGGAATATTTTAAAACTTTTTAAAAAGAGTAATGAGCTCCAAGTATTTACTTTTCTCTATCTGGCTTCAGGAACTGGATATAATTGAATGTTGGTCATGTTGATTCAAGATCTAGACTAGTCAGACTAGCCTTTTGCATGAAGTGGAAACATAGGAATATTTTGACATCCAGCTTCAACCTGGATCCAGATTTATTTTTTTTTTTAATTTAAAGAATAGATAGACCCAAATGATTTAAATTTCTGTGATTTTAAATCTAAATTCAAAAGTTTGCATCTTGAATTATCCATGATTTAGCATAACAACTACTTTATTTTTTAATGATCCTTAATTCTTCTTCTGTGAATTTACAAAGTGAAAATCAATCTCTTTATGATTACTGCTGTTATTATTAATTATATATTAAATATGTAATAATTAAAAATATAATAATGTGTGTTACATTATAATAATTATATCATCATAATATCTATTAATTTATGTGGTGCAATTGCACAGAAACAGCAGTCACTCTGAAGTCCAAATAAAGTAGCAGGAGAAAGGTGCAGGCAAACATACACTGTTTTTCTAGGCATTGGCAAATGTTTTTATCAGCAAATAATTCTCAGCATCAAATCTCCCCAACCTATTTAGTATTAGTAGTTTGAGTTCCCACAAACATTCATAAATATGAAATATAAAATAGATAATAATATTTAAAATGTACATTAGGTCCCTTGCGACCTGGCATTTTATTTATTTAATTCTGCTTTAAGAAATTTACACATGAAAGATTATTATTTAACCTTCAGGTATAATGAAAATAATTCTTATTTTTTTTCCTTGTGGATTATGCTCAAGGGTTTTTCTGTTTTAATCAGTTGGTTGGTGTTTTGATGGGGTTTTGTTAATCTTTTTGGGGAGGGTTGTTTGTTTGTTTTATTTTTAATTTCTGAGCAAGATAAATCATTTAGGTAGTTTTCTGTTTGTGGCACACAGTAGATCTTATTTTCCTGGATTGAAACAAGTTGATTTTAGTCTTGAAGCAATTTATGTCCATAAACAATACACAAATGATGCCATACAAAAGAATGTGAATCATGGAGACTTGTCTAGTAGGCATCTCTGAAATAACATATGTCCTAAAAGTCAGCTTGCCATCACTGGGGAAATGGTGACATGTCTGAGGCAGTGCTGCTGACATTGCATGAGGTTAATGAATGACAGTGCCAAAATGCCAGCACTTACCTTGTCACCGCCAAAGAGCTACAATTAAATTGCCCCTTAAAGAACTGACAAGTGACGAAAGGGGTTTCAGTGAAGGTCATGAGTATCTAAGATTTCTATTCCTTTGAGCACTGCTGTAATTTCTGATTTGCCACAAAGAAATCAGAAGACAAATATCCTCTATAACCCAGCAGTCTTCCCACAGAATTATTAAATTACTGCAGCACAGTTAGTATTAAACCTGCAATATTAAGACATATTATATGGCACCACAAGTTTACACACTCAAACTGTTCTGTGTCCTAAGTTATATTTCTTTCTTGACCAGCAGTATCCATAAAAAGGGAAGAAAGTCCTCCAAAATATATTAGACTTTTGTTTTTGAAAGAGCACAGAAGAGTTTTTTCTCATGAGAAAGACATGATTTGTATCGTCCATATGAAGGGAGGATGGGGCCCATCTAACAAAGCTTTGTCTGTGCATCCACTGTCAACAGAGGATGGAATGAATGTACCTCTTGTGCTGATATTAATATGAGGAAAATGTTTGAGTCGGTTTTTTTTTTCATTAATCAGGAAAAAGTCCTATCAACAGAGGTCACAGAATCTGTTTTCCAGGGTTTAAATGAACACTTTCATATGAATCTCATTTTTTAAAGTCCACATCTTTCTGATAACATGGCAAAGGTAAAACACATTCCAAAAGTGTGAGTCAAACTGTATTTCCATATTTTCTCTTCAGATAAATAAGTGAAAATGTTTACAATAATTTTGTCGTGTAAGAGTCTTTGCAATACTGTAAATGTATTTTATTAATTTTAGGGGAAGGTAGTTTGATTTATGATTTAGATATTAGCTGAGAGAATATTTTGGACTTAAGTAATAGTATAAACTCAAAATAGAAAGACAGAAGAAATAAGGATAGCATTAAGCAAGATGGCAAGAGAAATATTTCTGTCTGAGCTTTGAAAACAATGTAGGTAGGGGATCTATAAAATGGAAAAAAAATGGGTTTTTTTCCCCTCAGATTGCAGAGGTTACAGAAAACTGATGTGTCCACACAAAAGCAGTGGGTGGTATGAGGAGGTGGAGAAAAGCCACTGCTGGATGAGTGACAGAATCAGGCAAGAAGGCAACACCAGTTAAACAGAAAAGAGGTAGCCCATTGCAAACTCTGAAATAGGAAGAACAGCTTTATGTCTTCCAGAGGGCCCCAGAGGATCACTGAGCATGGTGAGCTTAAATGCTGAGTTTCCTGAACCTGAGGCAGTCTGCTTCAGAAGCAGAATATACATTTATTAATTTTAGTGATGGTACTCTGAAATAGTGGGCGTTCTTTTGCCTGGTTTTGGGGTCCTGCTGTATCCTTGAAATGGGAGACCATGATGCAACTGCTATTGAGGGCCCAAATGTCCATTGAGGTGGAATCTGCACCATGATTTTATTGTAAAAAAAAAGTGCAATACTCTTTTATTCAGAATGGCCTGATGTTTGCAACATTTCTACATAAATTAGAATTCTCTAGTCCCCATAACCCCAGTTTCCTCTCTCTTTTTTTTTTTTTTTTTTCTGTTTTCATTTGTGCAGTCTTTTAATGCTAAACAGCTAAGAAGTTTCTCAATCAAAAATTTCAACTTAAGACATCCCAATTTTGGAGGACTGACCTTTGATTTATAAAGCTGAGCTGTCATAGCATCATGAAATAATTTAGGTTGGAAGAGATTTCTGAATGACACCCGGTTGCACATCCTGCTCCAAACAGGGACAATCTTATTCATCTTGTTCAGGATTTTTCCACCTCAATCTTTAGTATCTTTGAGGCCAGAGATTTGTGTGGGACTTGATATGCTTGAGAGTAGGAAGGCTCTGCAGAGGGATCTGGACAGGCTGGATCGATGGGCTGAGGCCAGTGGTGTAAACTTCAACATGGTCAAGTGCTGGGTCCTGCCCTTGGGTCACAACAACCCCCGGCAGTGCCACAGACTTGGGCAGAGTGACTGGAAGGCTGCCTGGTGGGAAAGGACCTGGGGGTGATGGTCAACAGCAGCTGAACAGGAGCCAGCTGTGCCCAGGTGGCCAAGAAGGCCAATGGCATCAGCAACAGTGTGGCCAGCAGCACTAGGGAAGTGACCATCCCCTGTACTCAGAACTCGAGTCCTGTGTCCAGATTTGGTCCCTTCATTACAAGGAAGACATTGAGGTGCTGGAGCATGTCCAGAGAAGGGCAACAGAGCTGGTGAAAGAGAGATATAAGCCATGTGATAGAGAATAATTTATATGAGACACAGCTGAGAGAGCTGGGGTTGTTAGCTTGGAGAAAAAGGGAGCTCATGGGTGACCTTATGGCACTACAACTGCCTGAAAGGAGGTTTTAGTCAGGTAGGTGTCAGCCTCTTCTCCCACACCACCAGTGACAGGAAAGAGCCTCAAGCTGTGCCAGGGGAGGTTCAGGTTGGACATCAGGAAGAATTTCTTCACTGAAAGTGTTGCCAACCTTTGGAGAGAGCTACCCAAGGAAGTAGTGATATCACCATCCCTGGACGTGGTCAAAAAAACCCTACTCAATGTGACACTTAGTGCTTTAGTTGATGATTTAGTTGACAAGGTGGTGTTTGATCAAATGTTTGATGGACTGGAGGATATTGGAGGTCTTTTCCAACCTTACTGCTTCTATAATTCTATGATTTTATTCCACAATGTCTCTTGGTAACTTGTTCCAGTATTTTACTCAATTGTCCTGAAGGGCTTTTTTCTACAATAATTAATTTTGATTTATTTTGCTGCAGCTTATGTCCATTGCCCATTCTTCTATCACTGAGCACCTCAGAAAGGAGTCTGGATCCGTCTTCTCTAAGCACAGACCTCTCTGAAACACATGTGCAGGCTTTGGCATCCACACACTATTTGTGTTGAACCTCTCTAGGCAACTGCAAAGATACCACTAGGAGTCAATTTTGTCCTTGCAGACCACCAACATTCATTTTGAATTCTGATCATCTCCAAGTTCTTTCACAGTATCAGAACAAGTCACTTAACCACAGCAAATGTAGAGATGTAGGTGGAGACCGCCTAGATCAGACACAAGGTGCTGCATGACACAAGCAAGATGGGCAAATCTGGGTACTTTCAAAAAGCTGGTGACTTGTGGCCTCCTCTGGTAAATGTTGACAGAGTTGACCTAGAAGTGAGCTAAATGACTCTCTCAAAGCTAACTGATGTGAACAATATCAGCCATGACCTCAGCCATGCCCTCTGAGACACTGCTGCAAAGAGCAGGGATTCAGCCATGATACCACAGCTGAATACTTTGAGTATAAGACACAGGAATATAAGAAATGATCCAGCTACTAAAAAATGAATGTTGTAGATGTTGTTTATCATACCTAAAGCCAAGCAGCAGTTCTGTCTTTGCTTTCCAGTCAATCAGATTACCCCATTTACAATATGCTGTCAATCTTTCTGGGCCACCCTTGGAGTAAACTAGAACTTTGCTTTAGAGAATAATTTATTTCTTATGTCTCATATGTAGGAAAAGTGATACATATCTCCAAATTAGACTAACCTTAATTTCAGAATCTTGCTCATTAATTTGCAATAATGAGATGTAATGAATATTTATAGAAGATTTTATCTATACCTATTAACTTACCATAAAATGCCACTGATACTGCTGTATTTTGAGTTAATAGCACAAGACAGAATTAAATGGAAAGCTGATGAAACTTCTCTTTGCAATGTGAGGCTTGGATATCATGTCTAAAGGGTAACATGTTCTGTAGAAATGCAAGTTCAGTGTGTCCTTAAGTAGTTCACTGGCCACATTATTCAGAACTGAGTGACTCGTCGGATGTAATCTTACTACTATTATGGGTCCTTATTTTTTCACTTGTATTTAAGGCATTAAAAAAAAAACACAACAAACTCAACACCTGTATTTCTGCACTTAGTAGAAACTGAATGTTCTCACTCACAGTGATTATTGTGAGACTCTCAAAAAATCTTTCACCTTGATGAAAGATCAAAGGAAAAACTGAGATTATAACTCATGGTTTTCACCATCGTCTTTGATAAAAGGTTTCAACCTCAGCCACCAGTCATTATATATCAACTGCATCAGACTAGTTTGGCAGAATTCTCCCCTCTTTAGTTGTGGCTTTATGTATTATTTCCTTTTTTGTGTAGTTTCTAAAAGGAGGAGTGGTTTATTAGAAATTTTCAATTTAATTTTGTTTTATGAAACAATAATTGAAGAAAATTCTCTGATGTACTCAATTTGTCTTATGAATGAGTTCCAAATGTTAAAATGTGAATAGATGTATTCAGAACAAGGGTGACAAGAAAGAAAAAACATGATCATAACATCTTGTTCTTTTTTAATTTTTGCTTTTTTTCCCAAGGGTCTAGAGAGATTTTCCTTGGGGTTTCTAGTGAGTGGAGATGTGAAAGCAACTTCTGGTCTTCAAAGTTCTCCAGCATTTTATATTCTGTAGCTGTGCTTTTCACATAAGGAGGTAATTCTATCTAAATCACTTAAGCTCACCAAATTAAACACTTTGTACAGTATAAATTTTTCTGAGCTTGAACACATTTACAAAGCAATTCTGCATCAAAAATTGATGTCTAACATGGTTTATTCTTGCTTGAACAAATTTAATAATAATAATAATAATGGTTCTTTATTGTAAATCTAATTCAAGGGGTTTGTCTCTCAAGACAA
The DNA here is from genome assembly GCA_024734555.1 of Trochalopteron elliotii. Lineage (NCBI taxonomy): Eukaryota > Metazoa > Chordata > Aves > Passeriformes > Leiothrichidae > Trochalopteron > Trochalopteron elliotii. The sequence goes on from JANPWX010000016.1 coordinate 6,168,736, forward strand.
AAATACATATACTGAAATGTCCAAATGCATTGCTGACCATCTCCTCCTTTTGTTACACTAGAAATTTCATTCCTAACCAGGGCTCTTTGCTTTATTTTGTTAATTCTCTAGCTGATTAATTTTTTACTCTATTTACTGTCAATCAGTGCTAGCAGGAGAATTTAGGTTCCATTAGACAGCATTCTGAGAAGAGAGTCCTCAGCTTGTGAGAGCAAATGCCTTTCTCTTGGGAGCTCTGGTTACAGAAGCCAGACAGAAGGACCTGAAAAGGGCCTCCTGGAGGCTGGGGCAGGAGAGGGGGGCAGTGAGTGATGGTTGGCTTTTTTCCACACAGTTTGCAAAATAAAATAGCCTAGAAATCAGTTTTTCTGCATGGGCAGCTACACTCTGTCAGAATTTTGAAAAACATGCTGTTTTTCTCTCTGAAGGCAAGGGAAACGTGAAAGTAGATGACTGCCAGATACAAGCATAGCTACTATCAGAGCATAAACAAATATACTTTTCCATCAAAAGTACCTATACTGAAGCTTCAGGTTCAGTTCAGCTTCTCAAACCCTTAGCAAAACTTTTCTGAATACTGATTTGGAATATAAATGGCTTCTCAAATGCACTGTATTTATGCCTCTTTGCCAACTGTCAAACACTTTCACACCAGTCTTTTGCTCGCACAAAATATTAGAAGTGTGTCTACACACACCTTCACCTGCAGATTTGAGTAACAGTATACTGAAAATGAGGATTGCACTTTTCATCCCTTGTCTTTTGTTCATTTTCTGTCTTACAAGTCTCATTTCTCAGACCAAAAAGCAAAAAAAAATGTATAATGACCAATCATGCAATCAAGTGGTAAGCAGTCCATAGCTCACACATTAACAGCTTACATGGTCAGCACAGGGAAATTCAGCCAATGTCTAGCTACCATGCCTCACTTTTGTTAAAATAAAAATTTTATTACCCTTCTTTTTCCCTGCTACAGTATCCACAATACTGAAATTCTTGTAATAAATCCTGACTGAATGCAGTCTATTCCTGCCACACTTCAGTTTTCTTATACTTGTACACCTCATGGACGTCATTATTGCCTGCTATTTTTCTGGTAGAAAGCCAGTTTAAAACAGCTCCACCTTGGTTTGGGGAGTAAAGATATTCAAGGTTGTGTCTCATTAGCCAGAAAGGCAGCAGAAGATGCCCTCACATGTCAGAGCCATACCAGTTGTTTGATTCGAGGTAGGTGACTGACACTGTGATGAACTGGAAATAGGGCAAGGACTTTGGCTTAGATCCTGATTTATTTCTGAGTCTGGTGGTGCCCAAAATGATGCACGCTGGAATGCTGAAACAGCAATATTTGTTTCAAGTGAAGACATAAATAATTTCCAATTAACAAGAGGGTTTGTGGGGATTTTAACCATCTTTGAGTGGTATGTTGTATGCTCTATGGAAAATAGTGCAGATATTGGGAAAGCTTAAAGGGAGGATGAAGACATCAGCATTAAAAGAAAACACCAATCCAGCCCCTGGAAACTGGCTGGGAGAAGCAGAAGGCTCTGTGGCTGAAAGAGCATTTGGATTCATGAATAAACAGTATACCCTTAATATTGTTGCATTCAGAAAATAAATTTTTTTGAATTCTTGAAAGCAAATAGTAGTACAGTCAAGCTACCCTAACCCAATCCACCATCAATTTCTCTTCCTAATGGCACTAAAATTGCTACCCAGGACAAAACATCATAATGGTACTATTATGAAATACTGAGCTCTGTTATGAAGGAAAGAGTCCCTGCCACCCCAAAAAATCCCAACAAAACAAACCACAGAAACAACCAACCAATCAAGCAGCCAACCAATCAAAAAAAAAAAAAAAAAACAAAAAAAAGCACATGTACTAAATGAAATAACATCTCTGTAAATAATACTTTATGTTAGACTGATGTGCTTGGGCCTAGGCTTTGAAACTGAATATCTTGAGCAATGCCTTTCTTAAGCAATTTCATGCATTTTCTCAGCTAATCTCACATCACCAATATCAAGCTTGTCATATTGATTTTAAAGGGGAGGGAAAAAAAAAGCAAGGTAGTTTGCCGTTATCAATCCTGAATATGGTTGCCAGGCAACTTGATGACCTGACTTGGGATGGATTGTTTTAGTGACCTGACTAAATACCTCCAAAGCACTCAAGAATTTATAAAGAAAATACAGCAAAGTTGAATTATTTCTGCAATAATAAGTATTGAATTTTCTGTTTGCCTCTATAAAGAAAAATATATACAAGGTTTTATTGTTATATAAAGCAAATAATACTATAAGTGTTAATTAAAAATGGATTATATAAAAGAGAAAGAATGGTCTATTTGACACTGAAAACTCTTTGACTTGACTTTGTTTCGATTTAGTGTGTTAAAATTGAAATATATAATTAATTTAGTATAACCTTCTCTTTACAAATATAGACTGTTTCTTAGATTTACAAGCATTTTGTATGCATGCTATTCCAGAAGACTGACTAGGAAAGATGTGTGCAGACTAAGGTAAGAAGTTTTTAAAAATCTTTTTGAAGTGCTAACTTATTTGAAATTATTTTCCTTCATTTTCCTGCATGTAACACTTTGTATTTTCAGACTGGCACTCTAAAATAGTTATATCAGGTATATAAAACCATTACTAATATTATCTTTTTGTCATAGTGAGAGCCTGCTTTCAAGCTAATTTTAACTTTGCCAAATACTGAATATACTGATACTAGGTGAAAGCCAGTGTTTTTTTCTGAAACATCTGCTGAAATGTAAAAGACAAGAAACAACAGGGAGAAGCTCATGCACAGGGAGACCCACCTTAAAATGAAGAAGAACTTCTTTGCTGTTGATGTGACTGAGCACTGGAACAGATTGCCCAAAGGGGTTGTGGAGTCTCCCTCACTGAAGATATTCAAGAACTGTTCTGGACACAATCCTGTGCCATGTGGTCCAGGATGGCCCTGCTGGAGCAGGAAGTTTGGACAATATGACCCACTGTGGTCATATCCAACCTGACCCATTCTGTGATTCTGTGAAATTATCCAACCTTTGTCTCACATGCCTATCATGTCAACAGGGTTTGAATTTCTGTTTGTACCAAGTGCAGACAGAAGGAAGGCACTCAGCCCTGTTTCTAATAACTTCTTGTTCTGAGCCATTTGATGTTTTCTTCATTTTCACTAAGTCATAAGAAGGTAACTCTGAAATTGTATTTCAGTGTGAAGGATACTGTGCTCTTTGTATTGACAGAGATGTTTCTTACCAAGAGACACACATAATAATTGAAACTATAGAATGGTTTGTGAATTTTTAAAGCTGCAGAGTACAATTTGCAATTCCATTAATTTATAGAGGCCTTGATAAAGTTACTGTTAGTTTGTGAAACAAAACCTTTTTAGAAAAGCACACAGAAGGATGCAAAAATTTACCAGTCCTAAACTCAGTTAGAAATTGCCATGTAAGAGCATTTCAGACTGAAGTTTCCCCTGAGCAACTTTAACATGAGCTTTTTACAGTCAGAAATTTATGAAAAAATATCTTCTACAGAAAGACATATGGAGTTCAGGATGATAATTCTTGAAATTACACAAAAACTACATATGGAAATGCACATCCTGAGGAAAAGACCCCAGACTTTGAAATCAGGTGAAAGTATTATAATGGGCTGTATTACTTTGTAATAATTATTTCAGATGTTAGCAGGCACTGGAAAACTGTGCTTGAACTCAGCAGGTGATTCTTCACTAGGCAAGACCAGTTCTATGAATTTATGGGTGAGACACTAGTCTTAGAAGTAACAACATTTCTACCAATGGAAAAGAATGTGAATGAGATGGTATTGCTGACAGGGTGTCACTAGATCTCAATAAAACTTTGTGGGGTTTGTTTCATATCAGGTTGCTTCAGAGCAAAACAGATAAGGATGAAGATTAAGATTAAGCAATTTAATGGAGGGTGAAAAGGTTTAATGTAAGAATTGCAACAAAGAACTGTTTAGGGTAGGCCTCAGTGGACTATACTGAAAAAGAGCTCTATCAGAAAATAGAGGTATCCTACAGAGAAAGATTCCAGGGCCAGTACTCATTAGTATTGCAGTAGTGACTAAAGCAGTACTGCAGGGAAGCAGCGCTGGTTGAAGGAGAGATTGTGGCCAAAATGATGGTCTGCTCTGTGTGCAATCTGATGGGGCATCCTAAAAACACAGACATTGACTACCTTGTCAGTGCAAGGGAAATGTGGTGAAATCTTACAGGGCAAAAATGAGAACTCAAAATTTTGCAGACCAAGTACAAGAAAAAACTCCATTTCTAATATGAAAAGAGAGAAAAATGAAAGTAAATAAAACAAAACAATCAAACAAAAAGCAAAGATGATGAAGTTGATCCTGGAAATTCAGAAATTTTATAATCATAACATATCCACAATTCTCATCAACTTTTCAAAAAGAGTGCTGGGGACCTAAATTATTTCAAGATGAAGAGTGCTAAGTGTGTGTAAATGACACACTATAGAGGATTCGATGTTCAAAATAAAATCTTAAAGATGAGACTTTCTAATATTCTTGAAAATAAGTTAAAAATAATGTAATAAACACTAATAGTCAAATATTTGTCCTGAAAAAATATTTTTGTCATATTTTGACTTACTATATACTTTCAATCACATGTAAGAAAGTGAATAAAAATGAGGTTAAATAATATTTTTCCCTCTCTCCATATGTTGGTTTCCTTCCTCAGATGCAGTGAGAATTAGTAACCAGACAATATGCTGTGTGGAGTGCTCTGAAGTGCATTGTAATACTGGGAAATTCACATTTAGCTGGTGTGTCCTTCAGGTGCTCAATGTTGAAATGATTGCCAGATACTGGAGCAGGAAGCTATTTTCCCAAGGCTCGTCTTAGGAACCACTCTTTTCCCTCACTACCATGGGCTGTAGTTCACATGTTCAATCATATCTGATGTTCTTCAGTGGTGTACTGAGATTTTTGAACTTTTGTCATTCAGTACATAAGTTTGTGAATGTGATGAATGCTGTTTGTTGTGCAAAGGAAGGCAGAAAACAAAAGTTTATTATACAGACACATGTATAATAACAATTCGAACTATGTGGCTTAGATAAATTTTTTTTAAGGCACTTCATTTGTATTACTGGATGGACATGAGTTGAGACAGTTATTGTCACTGTGCAAATGACAGAACACTGGAAAAGATTGCCCAGAGAGGCTGTGGAGTCTCTCTGCCTGGAGATATTCAAGAACAGTCTGGATGCAATCCTGTACAGTGTGCTCAGGGATGACCCTATTTAAGCAGGGAGGGGACACCTTACCCACTCTGTGATTCTGTGGTTATCAAGGTGCCTGTCATTCATGAAGAAATAAAAGTCTGTATAAAGTGTAGGCAGTTTCCTCGAGTAGTTGTTCCTCAACCTATTAAAAGCCTGAAAGGTTTTTAGTACTACTTGGATCAAGAGATTTCCCTTTTCCAATTTTGTCTGTGTTAAGGACTAGTAATTGCAGAGCATGAGTTCCCCAGGGAAGAGGAAAATCTCAGTGCCCTGGGAAACCCCTTTCTAAGTATACTAAGCAAGAGGCTAACTCCCAGGTTCCCTCAGTTGAGGCATGAAAATCATTGCTAGAAGTTTCCTAGTTCTTTGTGTTATCATAGGTTGATTTTTGGGGCAGAAATTTTAATATTCCTAGTTGTTCTCCCCATTGGACCCTCCCCTCAGACCCCGCCTTAACTCCGCCCCACACCTGGATGTATAAGTTCCCCTGTCTGACCTGGGATTCTGCCTTTTGCCCCTTGTTACTGCCTTGTTGCAAGTTTGCTCCAAATACAGTGTATGCCTTCTTGTTTGTTACTTTTGCATCATTAAAATTCCATTTCTGGACAATTGGATCAAGGCTGCCTCTCTCTATCAAGTCGCCATTGGGGCAGAGTCCTGAGGAAACTCAAAGGCGTCCGATCGTCCGGGTTCAGTCCACCAGGAGTTTCAAGAAATCATGAAGGTCAACCAAATAATTTCAGGTTCTTTGTGGAAATTACTTCTTCTCATGATTCCTGTGGAGTGTTCAACAACAATCTGGCATTTGCTTAACAAGACAACATCTTTTCTGTTCACAGGTCTTTTTTCAGAAATTAACAGTCTACAAAAGATAATGAGCTCCATGAATCTTATTAACAAAAGTTACAGTTGACTGACAAATAAGTACATGGCTGTCATGTAATGTAATCATGGTGTTATAATTCAATTAGTAATTTATTTTAGTAACCCATACTATATTCTAACTGTTGCAGAAGAAAAAAACATTCAATATTTGTAGAATTTTATGATTAATACAAATTATATCAGTCCCCGACATTATTGACCTCAGATATAATAGAAATGTATGTATTTTGTGTTTAATAGAAGCGTTTGTTTTGATGTATTACTATTAATGTATTAGCTATGAGCTATACTGAAGTCTCTTCTGCTCAAACAAACTGACTATACTTGGAAATAAAGTGGGGACTATTTGCTGTTTATTTAACACCTATGTAGATCTGATGCATTATCATTTGGCACTTGTGCAGTCATTTATACCTATGCAAAATGAATATAAAACAGGAATGAAGCCTTATTTTCCAGATCGTTGATTTATCTACCCCTTTGGACTAGCGTAGATGACTGCACAAATGGCAAGGTGTGCTGCTCTCAGGCATGAAGAGAGAGTCATGAGTCCAATTACAAATGTTAGGCTGAATTGCCAGATGCACTACTATTTCAATGAGTCTCAGGCCACCCTAATACTTCTTTTACACCAGGGGCTTGGGAAGGGGAAGGTGAGAGGGAATTTTTCCCATTTTCTCAGCTATGGTTTCATTAATTTCTCATTCCAGGTAGTGGTCAAGCAGTCAGACTGGTGAAGCCATTGATGCTTTGCTCCCCCCAGCCTTGCCTGTAGCTGTTTTAACAGAGAGAAGCATAGGAAAGTAGATGAAGTTGTGTTTGGTTTTTTTCCATTAGAGGTAGACAGTATAATAGATTTGACTCAGTCTGAGGAGGGAAATAAAGAAACAGCTAGGCCACTATGTACTCCTTACACGCCCCCACCATTTTAAAAAGAAGCAATAGCTGTTGCTTATTTTATGATTCTTGATCTCATATTAGCAGTTGCATATTTTCAAAAGTATCTACTATAATGATTACTTTAAGGCTGTAATTAATAACATTTCTTTACTGACCTTCCTAATTATGTTTAGGCAGGAGCATTGAGCTGAGAATGCAGTCATAAGGCCTAAATGTTGGTTACTGGTTAATTTCACCTGAATTCTATTTAAAACAAAAAGTCTGGGTCCTCAAGAGCCCCACGACATTTTGAGCTTGTATGCCAAAAGTCCAATTTCAGATTTAGGTGCTTAATTTCTACTTTTTGGGTGCGGTCTATCAGCTAGTTATTGCAGCAGTGAGTGCGGTCACCAGAGCTCTCCCAGTGCAGTCTTCCCAGCTGTCGGGGTTTGTACCATAGGAGAGGCAAAAGACTTCAGACCTACTTTCTATGTTGCAAAGGATAAATTTTCTTAAAAGTTACTGATGCCTTTCTTGACTTGCTTGGATTTCAGCTCATGCTGTATTCAAATTAACTGTATGTATTTTACTTCAGAATATAAATTTCTAGTAGTATGAAAATCCAACATACCCTGTACTGTGAAGCTGGTTACACCAGAAGCTTCAAAACCTCAGGGTCTTTTACTTTAGAGATTTATCAGTCTACTAAAATAAATGTGCCTTGCCACTTTGACTATATACCAGTTATACTAACAGCCTGAAATGTCCAGCAAATAATATAAGTAATTCAAGGCAAGAGCCTTTTATGACTGTACCACACAATTTACATGTGCAGAATAGTGTATTAAAATGACTTAATAAAAAGAAAAGCCATTGCAGAGAATTACTTTCTAATGTCATTGTTTACCTCATTTCTTGTTCCAATATGGCTCAAGCCCAGGCAATTTTCTTTGTCACTGGCACTGCCACAAGACACAGGCGGTAAGCTGAATGTAATAAGCAGTCTGCCTACTTTTGGGAAAGTAATATATTGTCTCATTCTCACAAATGGGCAGCTTGCACCAGCCCCTGTATATAGCCATTTTAATATATGTGGCTGAAGAACCCTTCTCATATGTAGTCTCAACAGAAGCAGTTCTTCAATATGACTCAACTTCTCTTTTTTCTGAATTCTAGGAATATATCCCTATCACACAGGAAAGTAGTACAGGTAAGGAAGTCTTCTACAACTTTCATCTTGCTAGTGTTTCTGACACTGAAGAATTGATGACAGGGGCATCTGTAATGTGCCATAAAATTCCTGATGGGATGACTGCTAAGCATGTTGACAGACTGCTAGCTCATTAAGTCATTTTGTTTCAATTTTGTTCCCTAAGATACATATATAAAAGCAGGTAGGAGATGTCTGTAGCTTTTACGTCTTTACTGCAAGTTGCTCCTAGTGTTTTCATTGATACTGTCTGTGGAGGGCTGTGACTCTTCATTGGAAAAAAGTGAGTAAGAAAAGGACACGCTTTGGCATTCAGAGACTGACATGTTTTCTTTATCTCTGTTTACTCAAATTTTTGAGTAATGATGAAATATATATATCTTCATTCAGTTGTTCATTTTATTCCATGTATCGCTCCAACTGCAACAAGTAAAATAGCAGAATAGGGTGTAAATAAGAAGATGTTTTTTAGAATAGTAGAGTACAGAAATATCCTTCCACCTATTGTGATGGCCCTACAACATTGTCAGCCTGCAGTCAGTCAAAACCAATGTAATTGCACACAGAGTCAAACCTTGTTGAAATTAAATTCTATTTAAGGTTTTAATTATGACACAGAATCATTATAATATAGGGAAAATCTCTGATGAAATAAAGCTTTCAAATTCTTGATATACTTTGCTTTTATGTGTCCCAGGGTTGATTAATAAACTAAAAATCACACTGCTGGTTGCAGAGTCTCAATGATGGCCAAGCATTGCAACAACTCTCATAACCAAATCACCTCATCTGCTGCTTTAATTACTACCCAGGCTCTCAGTACAACCTGGCTACTTCTGAAGAGGATCTTCATGTCCCAGTTCACTGAAAAGGGACTTGAGTTAATCAGGAATGGAGAAGCAATGGAGCAAAGTTTATATTGACAGACAAGACGCGCTTATGGCCGACCCAGCAAGACGAGCAGGCAGCCTTGTGGCTAGCTTAGAACACTATTGACTTGACCTGTTTCCAGGCAGCTTCAAGCCTGTGAGCTTGGATTTCTCTGTCCTGGAAAAGCAGATGTGGACCTTTTTCAGACTGTTTGCACTCCAGCATGTCTCTGTATGGGAAAATTCAAGGTCAGGACTGCATTGTCCAGGATGCAGCACAATTTTGTACACAGATAAGAGTACAGGTCCTTGACGCATGACTGTGGGAGTCACCTGAGGCATTCCTGCTTTCTTGTGTAGAATCACCTGAATCTTAGTACGATGATGTCTAACATCCTTAACTAAGAATACAGAATGGAGACATGAAAACTCAATAAATACAAAAATACTAGCAAAAAAAAAAAAAAGAAAGAAACAAAGAGGGAAGGATGTGTCTTTTTTGCCTCTCTAACACAAAAGTAACATCCAAATTTACATGTCTTTACCTCTTAAGGCAGGTTCTATTTGCAGGAGAATCACCTCAAACCTTTAGACACAGAAGGCAAATTCTGTCAGGCCATGATTAAACTAAACCTGATAAATCTGGTATTTCAGTAGAGCTTCCCAGGGGGACCACACTTTGTATGTGATGACCCTGCAAAACTTGTCCCTCAGCAACATGTGACACAGCCATGCAAAATATGTGGCCAGATGATAGGGAGCCAGTTGGTGAGGATGGAGTTCCTGCAAGGAAATATTGCTGCTCCCCACATTGCTCATTCTGGGCAAGAGTACTCCTCTAGGTAAAGGTCCTGACTAAAAAGATTCACAGTTTCTTCTCATGACAAATACTGTCAAGGTACTGTGGTATTTAATGAATTACCAGGTTCTGCTGCTTGGGAAAGAAAGAGGTCAGGATTTGAAAGCTGATATTAAACCAGTTAGAGCTAAACAACTTCTTGCTTGAATGTGCTGTGTTGTGGGCATACTATTCCAAAGACTCTAAGAAACTAAGAGAGCAGCCCCAGGCAATGCTGCAAGGGGCCTGTGTTATTGCAGAGATTTAAAAAACAAAGCTGACAAGCAGACTTGCCTAAATTAGTTGGATTGGTGCTTGCTCAGAGTTGTCACTAATTCAATGCAGATTGTCTGTGTAATACGAGTGCTTAATTTCAAAAGAAACAGGGTGGAAAAAGTGTGTGCAATCCTCAGGAGATTCTGATTGCAAAAGGCATGGTGGAAGCCAATTAGCCTGTTTACCCTGTCAGTTTTCACATACAGACAGATAGACAGTCTTGTGCATTTCCTCAAGCAGATTCTGGAGAAGGCTGAGGAAGGAAAAGAAATCCAGTTTCAATTCCATTTTTTACTCACCCTGTTGTTTTAATCAGGGAAAAAGCTTTAGCTGGAGGTCTCTAGTCAGGCATGGGAAGAAATGGCTAATTTTTGGGAGTGTCATTGTAGCAGATCAGTGGACTTACTCCCTCACCTTTGCCTACAAGGAGTGAGATTAATCAATTGGTAATAGTAAAAAACTCACTTGTTTTTTCTTTCAAGCATTTAGTTCTGGGCCACAAAGTGACTAATTTTTTCAATGCGTTTTGAGTTACTTACATCATTTACATTACTTACAAGGTCTTTTTTCTTCTTTCATACTTGCAGATTTTTTATTTAATGACAATAATAGAAGTCTTCCTTTCTAAATGGTTTCATGTTCTCCCATGATTAGAAGGCACAGCCTGGCTTCTTCCTTGGACAGTCCTATGTTCTCTTCTCCAGTCTCAGATGTTTCCATAAGCATACTTGTATTATTGGTGTTCTTTAACTGAAAGAAAATGTTTATTTCCTTGTTTTTATATCCCTATTTCCTTCTCCTGAGGATAAGAGCATCTCAAATGCAAGAAGTCTTGAGTTTGGAATTTGGTTGAACCTATCACATGATTCCACGGATCCAAAGGTGGTGTAGGGAGAACTGTGTAACCGCTGAGGGATTTCCACAATTTGATCTGATCTTCCTGAGGATACTTAGGAAAGTCTTAGGAATACAATGTTTAGGGACCTTAAGTGTGCTGGGTTTGGCTGGGGTAGAATTAATTTTCATCACAGTGGCTGATATGGAGCAGTGTTTTGGATTTTTGCTGAACACAGGGCTAATAATATAGAAATGTTCTTGTTATTGCTGAACAGGGCTTACACTATGCTGGGGTCTTTTATGTTTTTCATTTTGCAGTGCTGGTGAGGAAGGCTGGGAGGAAATACAGCTGGGAGTGGTGACCCTAATGGCCAAAGGAATATTCCAGACTGTGGGACATGGTGCTCACTATTTGTACAAAGAGGGGAAGGAGGAAGAGGGGGAGGGTATTCAGAGTGATGGTGTGTGTCTTCCCAAGTCACTGTTATATGTGATGAGGCCCTGCTTTCCTGGAGATGCCTGAACGCCTGCCTGAGCTTGGGAAGCAGTGAATTCATTCCTTGTTTTGCATTGCTTATGTGGGCAGCTTTTGTTTTCTCTGTTGAACTGTCTTCATCTTAACCCCCAAGTTTTCTACCTTCTGCCCTTCCAATTCTCTCCCCGATCCTGCTAGGGGGGGTGAGCTAATGACTATGTGGTACTTGGCTGCTGGCTGGGGTTAAACCATGACATTAGGATGGGTAAAAATTTATGTTCATTTTTCATTCTGTTTATAATTGGTAAATTGTGGTAGAGAAATTACATCAGTAGGGTACACGTCATCAAATTTCAGACATTAGAAGTTTAAGTGTCAAGTCTAAGCTAATATAATAAAGTTTCTACTCTAAGTTACAGAGATGGGTACCTTCAGACAGCAGTTTTTGCCTCCTCTCAGGATGCTTCTATCATTCTCTCACTACATCTCACTGGGCCCTAGAAATGACAACTTTGCATTAAACAAAGCATAAATGAAGAATTTGGAATCATAGAAAAAGCCATCAGTACGAAGATACAGCAGACCAAAGAATCAAGCCTGTTAGCTAGGAGATCTTCAGGCATTTCACAAAAGCAAAAGAGAATGGCAGAGCAAGCACAAAACCAGTAGGCTAAAAGAACACCCAGTTCTGATTACACTAGACTGTTCTGGCACAGTAAAAAGGATTGGTAGATGGCATAAATAAAATTTACTCCTACAGGAAGGACCCTGTTTGTTTCAGATTTCTTCCAACTCAAACGGGTCTGCAGTAAAACTGAAAACTTGGAAAGATGTGTGTGTTTTAATGACAGTTTATTTTATGCACTTGCTACAGGTTAAAGAAAAGGATTTTTTTTTTCGAAACAAATTAGTCCAAGACAATTTTGGTGCCTTGAACTGATAATTTAGAACAAATTGGCAGCTACAGATTTCTTGTTGCCTGTGTAATGCATAAGGACACTTTCAGAATGGTTTTTACTTAAGCATAAAAAGTATCCTTTCTAGAAAGAACATTGTTATGCAAATAGTGCTGTGCCCAAGTTTTCAAAACAATGATGCAATAAATTGTATGAATTAATTATGTCAGTGATAATATTTGAAAAAATCTCTCATTTCTGAGTAAAGAAGCTTAGGGCTAGATCTGCAGCATGGGAACACTCTCATAGCACAGGGGGGGGAACCCATGTGACCACCTTGGGGAGAACTCCAAAATTTTGGTTTGTAGATGCCTGTTTGCACCAAAACTCCCCAGTGTGGTTGTCTGCCTCCTAAAGACTGGATTATAGGATTATTTGTGTGCCTCTGAAAGTGATATAGAGCCACTTTCACTGTAGGGAAATAACCTAGCTTGAGTATAACCAACATGCAGGCATTGTCAGCTAGCTGGTAGGAACAACTGCAGCTATGGGAGAACCATCAATTCTTTCTACTGTCTTGGCAGCAATTCTTTCTACTGTCTTTCTACTGTCTTGGGGGCTGCAGGGAAGATTGCTTTTCACTCTGGGTCATTTTGCTGGTGTCTGAAATTATGACTGGTGAAAGCAACACATGGCAGTGGTTCCACTCCAACTCTTCTAGAGCAGGCATTTCCAAGTTCTGGAGCACCACTTTGGGACACCACTTAGTCTGTTGTGCCAGATGATGTAGCATTAACAGTGTGAACATGGAATGAAGTACCTTGTAAAACAGTAGTTCCAAAAGACCATTTTGTAAGCCATTTTATAAGAGTAGGGGAACAATGTATAATTCATAATGCTCACTTTTTAATTAGGTGAATAATAATTATTTTATTATTTTAATACAGAGGAAGAAAGGAACAAACAAAATCTTGACAAGAATGCACGTATGCATGCTGAAATACCTCTGCACCTGTAATTACAACCTAGTGTATCATATAGGTTTGAGAGAAGTATGTTTTCTAAATTCTGATTGCAGAGCTCTTTTGGACTTTTAAAAGCAGAAAGGGCAAAGATGCACATTCTGGTTTGCAGCTAGCTAGCTTAAGGATGTGCCAAACACCTTCTGATAATCCTTTCCAGGACAAAGCAAATTCCAAGCATCTACAAATGTGTACCTCTAGGTAATTCAGGAAATTAGGAGTAAAAGAGTAAAATATGACTGGTTTTGGAGTTCAGACTTCTCAGGCTTCAAATGGCCTTGTTAGGATTTTCATACATCTCCTTTCTATTTTAGGTATCATTGTCTTCTCTGGTTTAAATTCTTGATTGTTTTGTCCCAGCATCTTTGTTTGAAATCCGAGACACTGCAAACACATTAAGTTATATACCTGTATTGATCAGCTAACTGTATTAGGCAGTTTTGCAAAATAAGCTGTGCAGTTTCCTATGAAATATTTTTATGTGGAATATATCTGTGCTGCACATCTAATTAGAAATGCCCAGACTAAAAGTTTGTTCAGTTGTTCAGTATCCTCAAAAGGTACAGAAGATGCTGACACATGATGTTCAAATACTTTCCCATAGGCAGAGGATGGCAGTTGTCTCAGTATTCCCAGTATGACATACATTTACAATTCCCTTACATCATTCCTCCAAAGGTTCCACACAGCACTGCTGACAGGTAATGAGGCTCTTTGAATATGATCTTTTGCATTTCAGTATTATCATTGCTTTCTAATAACTGAAAATGGGGGATAGCAAGTACAGGGAATTTTTAATCACATTCTAAAACATTCAGAAAATAATCTCATCAGAAAATTCAGTCTGCAACTGCAGATGCCTTCAATTTTTCTGATCACCTGGGATTTCAGACACAAATGTAACTGATGTTTTCTCAATTGAGAACAAAAGTACTTAGCAGTCTTGTGACTATTTTGCTACTATAATATCATCAGGTTTTTCAGACCTCCTTTCTTTTCACTATGCTTTTCAAATAAATAAGAAGGGACCATAATTTGGACCTTTCAGAAGCCTGTGAGCTTAGGAAGACAACCAAAGCAGGCTCAGCAGGTGTGAAAGAGTTTACACACACTTTGCACTCCAAAGTGTAATCACAAAAGGTTCAGGACCTCAGTAAATACAGCCTGACCCACCCATGATACTGGTTTATCTGTGGCTCATACACCCAGCATAGCTGTCTGCTGCTTTGGGCCTCATCTGACAGTTTTGGTTGGACTGTTGAGGCCATGCCTAATTCAAACATTTTTCTTGTACACCTGAAATGCTGCAAAACAGGTAAGGTAAAAAGGGGAGGAAGTTAGAGCTGGCCTTTCCACACCAGTAACTCAGTTATTTGTTCGTACAGAGGTCCAGGCTCCCACTGAGGTCTGCATTTAATGGAAGTGGGGAGTCTGAAGGCACTGTCTCACAGCCAAACAAGATATTGCCTTTTTGGCACTTAGTGAAAAGTGGTGAGGTGCATCATGACTCTGTGCAAGACAGAGACTTTCACTAATTTCCTGTGGGCATTAGTAATGCAGTTCATTCCCAAATAAATGTTGAGGTGATTGAGCTGCTTTTTCTTTCAAAAAAACTTGTCAAACCGTGTTTTCATTGTATATTCTTTCTCTTTAAGCAACGAATATTATTGTCCTTGAAGGCAAATGCAATCCATAAACTAAAGATTTGTGGGAGAAGCATCACTGAAATGTCATCTCCCATCTAGAGATTCTGTGACTGTAATAAAATCTAGTCTGAATCTGGACTTTTTAAAGATGCCACAATACTATCAAACACTTCAGAAGGCTTGATAGGGTCTGAAACATGTTTATCTGTCTGGCAAATCTCTAAAGCTCTCTAGAACTGTAAGATTCAGTCCAAATAATTCCATTTTCTGAATGCTGCTCCTTTCTAAGGAAAAAATAATTTACAATAATTTCCTAGAAAGGAAGAAAAAGTAAGGGCAAATGTATTGTCTTCCAAGAGCAACCTAGATATTGCTGGTGTCCTGGACACAGCAGTCCAAAGGAACACTGAACTCTGTTACTGAAGAGATGTGTATCTTTTAATTGTCTGAATCTGTTTATGTGCAGTTTAATAGGATCAGTATTAGCAGCATTAGCACTGATATCTAAATGGGAGCTCTGATCCAGCCTTAAGCTCTGTGAGTCCTGAAGACAATACTTATTACAGCAACATAAGTATCATCTTCAATGCCATTAAAATTAAATATGAGTACACATCAATTTCAGTGTCAGGAGACATACTGTAAAGATCAACAATAATTCTAGCTGCAGATCTCTCTGGAAGCCCATAAAGCTTGAATACCACAGTATAAGCTATACAGAATTTAGAGCTGTTTGAGTAGTACTTTCAGATAGAGAATGCTGTTATTTTATCTTTTACTTTTGTAGAGCATTCCTGCAATTTAGCAGTTTGTTATAGTGGAGTGAATCTTATCATTGTACACAAATGAGAATACTTGAAAAATCTTTAACACTCTTATTTGTGATTTGAACCCAGGTACCTCAGCTATCTCTGTGTTACATGAATGTTTTCAAATCAGTTGAGAAATTGTGCAGTTCTGTGAATACTGAAAAATTCAGAACTGGTGTAGATGAACTGAAATGCTAACATGACTGAAGAGTGAGATTAACTGGCAGGTCCTGACTATTTTGTGCCACTCCAGTGGTGAAAGAAAACAGTAAGTCTGTGCTGTCTGTTGTGCTGTGACTGGTCAATAACTGCTTTATGACTTCAGGCTATCACAAAGTAGATGAAGAGTATTCATGAATTTGGCTGAAACATTCAAAACTATTCTTTTTTGTGTTCATCCAGCTTTGAAGAAAATATATTACTTACTACACCCAAACTATAATAAAACTATCAGAGTTTTCTGTGCTGAACCAATAATTCTTTTAATAAAATATCTGGCAATAGTTCTTACCTAAAAGTGGTACTCAAAGTGTGCATTTAGGCTCATTAAGAGACTAATGCTCTGGGAGACTCAGTTGCTGCAAGTCAGATGGCTTACAGGAGGTGCCTGTGCTCTGTCTTCTTGTAAACAATTCTGAACCTCAGCCCTCAAATATTTCATACAGAAGTTACCATCGTACAAGGCCTTCCAGGCACTGTTCCTGCAATCCTTCCTACAGGGCCTCCAGCACAGGTCCATCCCCAGCAGAGGATCTCTGGATGAGCCCATCATTCTACCCTCCTTCTTTCCTTATGAACAACATTCCTACTTGTGCTGGGGAATGCAAACATACAGAGACAACATTTACAATTTCACTTCCCTAATTTTGTGTTCCTTTGCATCAGCTCTTTTATTTGTTGATATTTAGATGTAAGATTAGCAAGGTTGTGTTTGCACAAGGTCACTATTTCTGCTGTACTTCAGCTTTTGCAGGCGGGACTCCTGAGCAAGGAACATCTTGACCGAGTGAAATGGATTTCAGTGATACATGCTTCTAAAGGGCATCAGTAGCAAGCCTCCTTAGGCTATAGGACTGAAGGAAAGTTAAACCTGTGGGTTAAGAAAGGCACTGGAAGATCTGTGGATACTAGTGAGGATCTTGGTGAACTTAGGGATGATGTTACTGGAACAGGAAGATGTGATGCCACAGATTTGAAGCAGGAGAGCAGTGTTTCAGGTGAAGGTGTAAGTCTTAGGGATGTTATTTTAGAGTGGACCCATAAGGTCAAGCATTAGCAGGTCTGGCATGGGAAAGGTTTTGGAAGATAAGATAATGATTAAGGAGATCTTTAGAAGAAAAATGAAAAAAATTAATGTAGAGACTTCATAGAGGCAAAGGCAGAGTCTGGGGACACTAGGAGAGGACCAGAGAGCTTAGATCTGGTAAAGTCACTTAGCTCTGGCTAAGTGACTTTATTTTTCAGGCAACCTGTGGACAGGAAACAGAAAGGTTCTGGATTACCAGGAGCTTGCCATCACCATGTTGTGAGTATTGTATCAGTTTAAAGCTGGAGACATACTCACTTACTGTTCTCTCTTCTGTTTTCAGTTAAGTGATTTGCTACACTCCCACCACAGTGTAAACCAGTAATTCATCTCATAAAGCAAAAAAAAAAAAACAAAAAAAATCCACAGCACAAATGTCATTGATATTAGTTCCAAGGCAGTGTTTAGATGAGGAAGGGCCCTTAATGTGGTCAGGGTTAACCCAGATTGTCAGATTTGTCATTGTTCAGTGAGGAACTGAAAGGAGTTGGTGGCAAACCCAGTAATAATTCAGAACAGCTTCGCCCAGAAGTACTCCTTAATACTGGCTACACTGTTTGTTTTGTCACAGATATTTGTCATAGGTTTTTTTCTTTACAAAAGTATCTTTTGTTTATTTGTCTTTCAGCTGTTAGTAACCAGTATTGTTACTAATGAGAAAACAGGAAAAACACTTCAAAGACCCTGGGTGGGCTGGAAAACTGAAGATGGAAGGTTCTTTCATGTGTCTTACGCACTTCTTTGTGCTGTAATAGGACTTGCTTGGCTTTTTGTCATGGCCAGGACATGCCAGCACTAACAGTGTCAGGAGATCTCTGCAGGTGCTTTCTGCAGACAAACAGATCATCTCTACCACCGGCCTGGATTCCAAGAGGATTCAGAGTGCTTACCATGGATAATGTGAGAAAAAAAAAATCCTTGCCTACAGGGAAGACTTTGGCAAATCCTTTCTCAAGGACATTAACCTGAGTGAACCAGTTGTTTTCATGGATAGCCTTCTGTCATATTAAAGGTGGTGATTGGGGAATTAATATTTTACACATGCAAATATGAAAAATGTCTGTAAGGTCAGTAAACAGGTAAATAAACAGCATTTATTTACCTCTTTTCCATCAACACATTAATTCACCCTGCTTATATATTAGTAAAGTGTCAGTGCATGCATTAACAAAGAGGAAAGCCCAGTGAAGTTTTCTAAGGCAGTAGCATTCTTGCACTAAGGATCACTGAAACAATTTCTGTAACGACAGTTTCCAAACTACCCCACAAACTTGCATCATTTTGGAGTTCTAATAAGTAAATGTTTATTTATCCATTTCTAATGTTACACACAGTGTAACTCCAGTTACTGTAATGTCATATCATGGGAAACGACAAAAGCTCTTTCTAAAGACCTAGAAGATTTCCCTAAACACATCTCACAGAAGGTTAGCAAATTAAATTCATAATATTCGTACTGATACTAGGTGAAATGAAAAGTATTTTACTGCATTCTAGAGGCAGAGATTTAACTTTTGCTGCAGAAGTTAGTTTATTACCGAAAGTGTAGGTGTCACTGATGAGAGGTTTAACAAGACTCAAAAATGAGAAGTGCAAGTTGTAACCTGTACAGGGTTTTGCTCATCAGAGAGGTTTGATATCTCTGCTGATGTCAGCTGCCATGGTAGACCCTTGTCATTTGTGCAGAAAAACAACACCTCATTACAAAGCATATAATTTTTTCCATTCTCTTTTAATCTCCCTTCACAGTCACAGCCTAACTGAACAGCACTTCTTCCAAGACATGCTGAATTGTGCTGATTTGGGATCATACATCAATGCTACTAGAACAAGGTTGAAATTAACAGCTAAAATATTTTCGTACATAATCAGGGAAGTAGCATGAAACCAGGGAAAGGATCTTCTGAGCAGGAAAGTATGCCTACTGCCTCTTTTATAGTGAGTGAAATGGCATTGACATAATATAATATGTGTGTCCAGTTTATACATTTTTAAATCCTTGGAATGTAGACCTCTGCAAGAAAGTGGTTTTTCTTTATTTAGCTTGGTAAAAACAATATTTGTTTCTCTCAGAGTGTTGTACATTGAGAACATAGAAGACAGAAGTTAACATTAGTGAAAATTACTGAAGAACCTAGGTGAATTTTGCCAAGTTTATTGAGTTTGCAGGGTTGTCAACCTGCAAATGGACAATAACTCACTTCTAATGGTATTCCTTAAAACCTTTTCCAGTCTGGGGTAAGGATATCTCTTTGAAGGCTGGTTTCCTTAGCAGAAATTCTGTGACCACGATTCTGCATGTTCTTAATGAAGATTTTCAGTAGAGTAATAGTCACACTGTGAAACTAAACATTTCAGAAAGTCATTCAGGTTGCTAACACTGAAGGATGGAAATAAGTGTTTTTCCAGTTTGAGGGAAATTAGTATTGTATAAGAAAACATTAAAAGGAAACCCAGCTGTTAGAGCCCCCTAAGCAAGTTCACACTACTTCTTAGGAAAATTGATGACTTCATTTTAACTATTTCTGATTCAATTATGCAAAGGTGGTGCAGTCTGCAAATCAGGAACTGTAGAGCTGTGGTCACCAGTCACAGAGAGCAGAGTAGGTGCTTGTGCATGTTGCAATGCTGGTGAGCTGAGCTTACAGCAAAGGGGACAGGACAGGGACAGCATGTTTGAGGATGACAGCTACATGAAAAGATGAGTTGTACTTCCCAATTTATACAGGAAGAAGATTAAAAAAGGGAATTATATTTTCCTTCATAATGGATGACAGGTTTTAGTGATTCCAGTTGCAGCTTTAAACAAAGGAAACAGCCAGTCTTTGAGATGAAAGTATCTTCAGTATCATCTTGTCCTTCCTGTCTGAGTGTTCCCTTGTATGCACTGTTGTCCTGGCTGATCCCATTACCCTTCCAGTCATCTTCTCCTTAAGTAGTACTGGGGCCATTGAAGCAATTACACAAGCAGAGTAATTTGTATGCTGACCTGAACCATGAGCACTCACAACTTAAGAGCTCTGGACTTGCCCTGGTTAGTGCTTGCATTTGGCTCATAGACAAACCTCACCCTATATATCTGCACACTGGGAAGTAGCAGCAAAGGTGAAAGGTTATAGAGAGAGAGACAAAAAAACAGATATCTGAAGGGGAAGTGAGAATAGGAGAGAGTGAAATTATTGAATAGGGCTAAACTGTTGCAAAGGGTACACAGTAAATATATGAGGCAGAACAGGGAGATGTATATATATGTAGATGATTTTCTGCTGCTCTTCCTGGATCCTGACAGCAGTACAGGACGATTCCAACCATCCACACAAAACTCCCTTCCAGCCACTCCATTAATCACTTGCTGCTGCTGGTGTGTGTGAAACATGGAGTGAGATGGGTGCTCTTGTTAGCATGTAACCATCCTTCATTTCAGTTCACAAAGCCAGTCACATGCATCAGTCTAAACCAGAACACTTTAAACGTCAAGAAAAAAAACGTAAGTCAGAAAAAAATAAGAAAAAAGGTTTCTGAGGACAGTGGAGGAAGATAATAGCTGATGTGTTGCTTGCAGGAAGGACATAAAGCAGGGACAAACCATTCAAATATTTTCTGCTGAAATCATGCTTAAAATGAGTCAAGATGAGAGTTTTCTTTTTTTTTTTTTAACCAAACTTGATCATTACTGAAAGACACCATAATGTCTAAGAGCTCATTATTTGTGGGAGACTGTCTTTTCATACAGATGGCTGAATCTTGCAGGTATCTACAACTGAGATGTGACTGGGTTTCCTGTATGAGAGGGAGAAGTCCAGAATTTGAATATTAAGAGTTGTGAAGAAGAGAACCAGATGTGGCAGCTTAGGAGTATGAAGGTCTTGCACTCTTCCACAAATCAATTCTTATTGTCTTAATGTCATCTGCATTAAAGTTTGTAAAACTGCGGTGCTGTCTATGGAATGGACAGCTGTGTATATTGTACTGACATAAACAAATGTCAGTCGGTTGGTGCTTTCTCCTGCTGTACTTGTCCCAGTTTATGCCATTATGGTTGGTGTCTCTGTTATGAGAGAAAAAATAGCATCCAGAAAACTGGAATAGGTTAACAGTGGGGAAAAATATTACTGTTTAAAAAAATAAGCCAAATATTAAATGACCATTTTATTCTTCCAGCATATAATATATGAATCTATGAGTACCTTTTCTGCGTATAAATTTTTTGTAGTTCATATCATCAGGTCCATTTCATTTATTCTACACTTGACGGTTAACTAAGTGGAAGATAAAGCTGATTGACTGAACTGAATCAGCTACCTCTAAAACCACAAAATACCTGTGCTTTTTCTCTTGATAGTGAAATTTGTACACTAACATATATGCCTCTCAGTTGAAGCATGCTGAAGAAGTTTGAGAAATTAAAGCTATATTTTTTTTTCAGTTAAAATAAAATATAAAACTTTAAAAGATTGCTTTTTTTAATAGACTGAATTCCCTTTTCACTGAGGATGCTTTACAGAATACAGGCAGGGTAGAGTGGGTTTATGCTGAATTCAGTTTATGTCTACTTGAAAGACAAGCACCACTCTGCTTAAATGAGGATGAGAATCTTACCCAATATATGTGTGTATTTTGAATTATGAACTTATAAATAAACCTGGTGAGAAGCACCAAGTCTCAGATGGTCATGCCTCAATGACTTAATAGTTTCTCTTTACATTTTCTTATTTCTGTATCTGAACTGCAGGCACTGGCCATCTACCAATATACCACCAAGCAAAGTGATGTTAAAACACAGAATAAAAAGAATAGAAACTATCACAAAGACTTTTCCTTTTAGGACTTTGTGTTTAACTATGGTGTAAACTCCTAATTTCACTGTAGTTGTTTATGGAAAACTGTAACATATCCAAGGCCCCTTTAAGTCCAAGGGAGCTTCTGCTTTTGTTTCAACTCTTTCAAGCTACTCATTAGATCTGTCAAGTTTTGCTCAAAAAGAATGTCTTGTCCTTTGAGCCCAGTTTAGTGGTCTTCATTCAATGATGTATTAGCAGAAGTTCAAATTTTTTTGTTCTATCATCTTGTTAAGAAAAGACTACGTAGTTTACCAATAGATAAATATTCTAATTGGTTTCAGAGGGATTTGTGGGTTCGCAGTTAGGTAATGAAGTTCACGTTTTAAATTGTAACAAGCTCCAAAACTGACCAAAATTAAGGTTTGGTTTTTTTCCCTGCAGCAGCTAATGATAGAGTCATGGTGTGGGATAGAAAAATAGCAATAAAATAAGCATTGTTTCTACATGACTCAGTGTGACAATATTCATGTTTATAATTTAGCGAAGTTGAGAAAATACCTCTTTCCTGACCCTGACACAACACATTGGCAGCTTTAGTATAAAATGTGCATTCTTGAGCCTGCAGGTGATTCTCACTCTGGAAGACCTTGTATTCACAACTACCCAGTAAAACCTGAGAATTGTTAAAATGGAGGATAAAATATAACTTCAGAAGAATATTCAAAGAAAGCTACTCTAAAGTCAAAATCCTCAAACTAGATTTAAGTTTTTGAAGTGAGGCAATTCACCTCAAATAGGAGCAAATAAAAGATACTTTAAAAGCACAGGATTAAAAAGTAGACATAAAAGAACAGTGATACTCTCTTTTCAAGTAATAGAACAAACTATATTATTGAGCAGCATTTTGAAGTGTACATCAAACCGATTTTCTCCTCTTTATCCTTTTTAATCTCCACCAGATGCAGTTTCTTTAAATTCAAGTTTTACATTCCTAGCCATAACTTGTCTGAACACACAGAGAGAGCATTGAGAGACATTAGTGGCATTCTTTTTCTCTTTCTTTCTCTGTCATTCTATTTGTTACAGCTGCTGAAGGCTTATCTTCTTAAGTCTCTCAGTTTTATAGACTTGGTTTGCTTTATTTTCATCCATGTTTTTAGGCTCCAAACAATTCCATGCCGTTCTTGGATGGAATTTTTGCAGTGAAAAAGATGCACAGACATACAGAGATACATACTTATATAGGGACTGTGTAAATAAATGTGTGTATGTATATGTGTTTATATGAATGATCTCAAATAAAATCTGACATGATAGTGGAATGGTAGAAAAAAGTTTTACAATTATATTTTAAAGCTTAATTGACAGAACGTAGCATGATTGAAATCTCAGAATGGAAACGCTGCAGGAGGAAAGAAGGGTTTTCATTAAGACACACCAATACTCAGTAGCACTTTTTCTCAGTTGATCCCTCAGGGTCATAATTTTCTCAGGAATGATGAAATACAATTTCCTTTCCCACAAACATTTCAATCTTTTTTGCTTTCTTAAGAAATTGTCAGTAATGAGTTTCTCCTTTATTCTTTCCCTCTTCTCCCTTACACCTCAGTTAATTGTGGATCAGGATGGATTTGCCATTTCACTCTTTCTTCTAATTAGAACTACATGTATGTGAAGCAAACTGATCTGTGTTTGGGGTTTTTTTTCTGTACAGGAATACCCATGACTAACATCCTCCAGTAGCTGAGTCTCTAGAATAGTTTTTATTCATTAAGGCAGTGTGATATGTTTTAATGATGTTTAACAGAATCTGCACAATTTCAGCAAGTCTGTGTGCTGACCTTTTTTGTAAACATAGGTTATATTACAAAGGTTACAAAAGGAGGAAAAAAAAAAATCTTTTTCTTCCTGGGGGTAAAAAACCTGACTGCTTGTTATTTATTTTGGACCTGTTCAGCTGGATGGACAAGAATAATTGCATTTTTAGACACTGTTAAATCCACAAAACATCAAAGGTGCAACACACATAATGCTGGAAACAACTCTCAGTGAGGAAACTCTAGGATAAATGCTACAAAATAAACCCCTCATACATTTGATTAATCAACTCTATTCCCCTTTTCCCCTCATCTTTCAAATTCACAGGCAAATGACATTTGCCTTTCCCCAGCATGCACCTCTCCTTTAAACCAGGGAGTTTGCCTGGGGCCATACCTATATATCTGATCCATGCATAATGAAGCATGAAGCTGCCAATTGTAGGGAGCGTCTGCTGTGTCAGAGACTGATAGGCATTTCATTTGCTGAACTCCCAAGGGCCCTCACGCTTCTCAGGTTTCATGTAGTATTTATTTTAGGCACTCACATTTCTCATCTGTGAACTTCACACCATATGTAGAATGAGTAACACAAGCTCTGCGTGGAAAAGCTCTCCAGGTAGTTTTAAATGTAACTTGGTGGGTTGGGGGCATTATGGCCTCGAAAAATAGGCTTGCATGGGAAATGAAGGAATATTAAGCTTTGTTCATACAACAGCTGCCTGAGTCTTTCACTGAATAAGAATGGTCTTATTCTAATAAAATCACTGCTCTACACTGCTACCACACAAATTGTTTTGTAGTGTGCACTGTGGAGATCTACATTTTTCAAAAATTATTGCTACTCTGCCACACTTGTCTACAAGGAAATGTTCATTTGCTGTTTCTAAAGTGCAGTTTTGTTAGGTCTGAGGCTCACAGTCAGGTTGAACTGATGGACAGCAAGCCCATATGCCATGCATATTGAAATCTGAAGGCTGAATAAAAATCCTGAAAAGATTGTTTTAGTCTCAAAATCTGACCATACTGAGGCAATTGTATGTCTCTTGTTTGTTTTTGCTGGTAGGAATCTAGAAAATATTTCATAAGAAAAGCTCTCTTTTAGTGTAACGATGGAGAACAAAAGAAAGGGATAAAAGAATTGACTATTCTCCATTGGTATCTTTTCTGAATAGGTGTTTCTAAGCATAACAAAACCTTTGGAATTTGCTTCTTGGTTTATAGGTGACAGGATTATGACAACCTCATGAAAAATGCTTGCATAAGTGTTCGTAGGGGACACACTCTCTGGACTTGCAGTTGAGTGATATAGACTAGACAATAAAACTGACATGCAGAAAACAGAACAGTTTGACTGCTTGGCAGTTAAACGCTTGTTTCTGGGAGGAGACAAATACTATGTTCTTGATCAGGAATATTTAAATATGTGTGCATTTCACTGTTTCACTGGTTCTGATGGTGGATTACTCTTGCAGAATTCAGTGCTCACAGGCACATGCTGTGCTGAGGGAGCAGACCCTCTGCCAGTCCGAAGTGCTGTAATGGAGCAATGTCAATTCAAAACAGAAGCATTGTTACCCTGCACTTCCATCTTTATCTGTTTGCAACACTCTGCTTTCATGAGTACTCAGTGTCCAAACTTCCTTTGGAAATCAGCTTTCTCTATTTTGTCTTTTATTGAAGGTAATTCTGGGGGGTTTATCATTAAAAAAAAAAAAAAAAAATGACTGCTTCAAAGCCCTTTTCTGTGAGCTTTATATGTCATGTACAATCTGTAATAGGCAATGCTGTGAATGAGACAGTTCACTACTATTAAGTTAATGAAATACAAAGTGTAAGTGGTTTCATTATGCCAGCAGCAATCCTTTCTTATATTTCATTGCAATACTTATTCCATAGTATGGTTTACAGTAGGAAATTCTATTGAAAATTTTTTCTTCTTATTAAATTTGAGCTGTAAAAAGACATTGCAGAATTCTACTTCATGTATATATAATCTTCAAAACAAAGTGAATGAATGGAATTGCCTGCATGGAATTAGGGTATTACAATAATGAATGCAATCATGTTGTGAAAGGCTTTTTATATTGTTCAGACTCACATGAGAGTGCAGCAAGATTTGTTTGGCAAGTAGCATTTTGGTATTCTCTGGTTTTCAAATTCCTAGTCAAAATTTTACCTTAATGTAAAGGTTTTATTTTTAGTGCATCATTTGAGTACACCCATATACATGTGCGAAACGTGTTGGGGTTTTCTGTTGTTTTTTTGGTTGTGTTTTTTTTTTGGTTTTTTTTTTTTTTTTTTTTAATGTGCACAGTTAATTATCATGGCTGAAATCAAGTAGATGTTATTGACAGGAGAAAAATTGTGCAATGGCAAATTCAGCTCCAGATGCTACAACAAAGCTGTTGTTAAGTTGCTTTACGTGGCACAGCTACATGTATGTGGAGGTACCCTCTTTTGTGTGCATACATATTATATGGATAAAAGCAGGTACTGCATGTATGTTTGGAACTGGCCTGTGTCCATGTACACTTCTTTTCCCTCACTGTTCCGTTCAGAAGGGAGCGTGAGGCCGAGGAGGAAGGGCGCAGACATCTGATTCCTGTGTCATCCCCGACGCAGCTCACTGCATTGCAGGTCTTCTGCTGCCAGTGCAACTGAACCATGATGAGGAGGGACCACCCTCTAATGGAGAAAAATAGTATTTCGGCTCCGGGCCTCATTTGAATATTGGCTTTCAGCTTTGCCTTTGTAGCATGGCTGCAGCGTGGCGCAGTGAAGCAGAGACCACACAGCATCTCAGCACAGAAGGGGCAATTTACAGACAGCTGGCCCAAAATGCGTCAGCTGCTTTCCATTCAGATTCCTCCCATTACCTTAATCCTGTGGCAGAGAACCTCATCTATGAGTTTAGTTTTCAGTCAGTTTGTGTTTTGTGTCAACAAACATTTTAGACGTGTAAATCCTACTGGCATAAATGGACATTTCCCCTGTGAATCTCACCAAGAAAAGCAGTGTTCTTAGTAGAGAGAATTCTGAGTTCAGCAGTGGTAGGTGAGAGGTCTCTTTATTTTTGAAGCCTACATGCATTTCAGATTAGTTTTGCAGATGAAAAGAAAGACAATTTATCCTTCTCGAAAGCTGACTTAAGCATCATGTGTAGAAAAGCTCTAGGTCCCTAAATACATGCCCCCAAATTAAACAAATATTCCCTTCAACATTTCAAAAAGTTAATTTCCACAAGTAATCTGTTTATTCACTGTTTGGTTTTGGGGTTTTGCTGGTTTTGTTGTTGGTTTTGTTGTTGGTTTTATTGTTGTTTTCTC